>OY757915.1:72934136-73161636 GCA_963585895.1 Sepioteuthis lessoniana | reverse complement strand
GTAGTACCTAATAAAAATTAGCCCTTGGTTCGCCCTCGACTATAGTCGCCAACTTACTTTACTTATATATATATATATATATATATATATATATATATATATATATATAGAGAGAGAGAGAGAGAGAGAGAGAGAGAGAGAGAAAGACTTGTTTTGATATTTCTTATCAGTTTTTGGAAACGGCTGTAATAAAAGAAAATGCCGCTATTTCGTACTTACTTATTGAGTGTCGTCGTCCTCGGTTTTATGCCCTGCTTTTTGTCGTTTAGATGAAGTTTTATATGGTATTCACCTCATTAACTATTGAACATATTCGATGTCAATCTGTTTTGCCAAAACGACTATAAAGTGTTTCATCTGGTACGTCATCTACAATACCTGAATCAAAAAACAGTTGCAGGTGTTCTTTTTTCTCTTGAATTCATTTTTTTCATTTCACGCCATTGTGTATAAATATATGAATTATGCCAGTGGCCCTCAACTTAACGTGCTTTTCTTTTCCGAACGAAACTGCCCAAAATTATTAGAAAGGTAAATTCGTACTCACTGCGATTGCAAAATGTATTATCCTTGTACAAAGACCCCAAAAAAGAGGACACATATAGTGGAAACAAGAAGCGAGTGACGACAGAGTGACGTCACACAATGTCAGATTATCCAGCTCATTTATTCTTTGTTGTTTTTTTAACGAAATGTAACCGAAGAAGGGGTGAGCCATGTTATATCACCGTAATTTGAAGTGGCCATTAAGACAACTGAAAGTCACATTCGCGATTTAGCTCAAGATTAAAATTTCGACTGCATGAAAATGAACAATCTACTTAGAATATATAAATTCTGAGTGGATTTTGTGATTTGGCTAAATTTAGAGACAGTCCTACACTGTGTGTTTAAATTGAAGCCCTAAATATTGGATGCAAGAGTACACTAGAATGATTAATTGAAGTGCTGAAAAATAGAGAAAACAGTTCAGGTAATGGTTAAACTGAAATGTAAAATTGTGGAGAAAAATGAACACTAGATTGATTAACTGAAAATATAGACAACATTGCAGTTGATGGTTAAAATATATACTATAAAATATTATCAACATTACACTTGATATTTAGACTGAAGTGCTTAATATTACAGACCACAATACAGTGGATGTATCAATCTAACTCCCAGTATGTAATTACCCGAGATTTTGTTTGGACTACATGAGGAATGTATAAATTCTTCGGAAAAGACATCAGAGGAATAAAAAAAAAAGCAATTAGCATAGTATTATATAATTTATGAAGCCTTTATAATGTATTTTATGGAAGTTTTAAGAAAACTGCTGGTGAAATCTGTGGCATACTCAGGTTTTGTTGCTCGACATTTATTCCTTTTAATGTCCATTTTTTATTTATCAATGTTAATAGTTTCTACTTACAAGATGTAACCACATCTATCATAAAAAAAACTTCCCAGAACATTCGACTGACTTACATGAACCCTATTGAACCCAACGTTGCCACATTTAAACACCAATGAGCAAATATGAAACGTGTTATAAACCTGACAAAATTTTCTTGACCCAAGACTATCAACAAACATGTTTGTTGGTAGTGTAGGGTAATATAGATAGATAGATAGATAGATAGATAGATAGATAGATAGATAGATAATTTATTTGTTCAAGGTACTTCTGTGAAAGTGTTATCACCCTGGTTGGCGGCTGATGAGGTTAGGCACGTGCTTTCACAAGTTGTATGATGAAATATATATATATGTATATATATATACATATATATATATATACATATATATATATATATATATATATATATATATATATATATATATATATATATATATATATATAATTTATTTGTTCAATGTACTTCTGTGAAAGTTTGTTCTGTTGGGTTTGATTTGTTAAATAGATATTCATTTGTTTAAGGGGAACAAAATTTAAAAAGTTAATATTCTTTTAAGAAAACTCCAGAAGTCTAATAGCACAATCATTTTTATTTTTATTTTTGTATATTCCAAATCTTTTAATTGATTACCGAGAGTCTTCGATTCATTAATCCTTAATCTATTTATGAATAATTAGATTGAATTTTCTTATTGCGTCAATGATCTGATCAAACGGTAATCTTTATATAATTGTTGTTGTATCTTTACATCTACTCCATATATTTCTTTGATCTTTCGATCGACCACGACCTACCACCACAACAACCAATACCAAACCAACCGCGTACCCCAGCGGTTGGTCAGAAAAGGTTAGAAGGTGGGGGTACAAGTCCCCTCGGCTTGGACAGCAAAGTCCACTATTTTGCAGGTCTCTTGTTTTTTGGAGGTTTTTTTTTTTGATAATTACTAGGTCTGGTCGTCTGGACAAGATTTGGTAATCTGTTTGATTCTCAGAATCCCAATGAATTTTCTGCGTTTTATTCACCAAGACGGATTCTGGGTCGTATAGATATCATTTTTTCGTATGGTTAAATTTAAACCTCTGGCACAATTCCCAGTGGATAACCATTCCCACCCAGTCGTGTCCAGACTTATACTCTCTTTGTGGTACAATGATTTTTTTTTTTATTTTTGTATATTCCAAATCTTTTAATTAATTACCGAGTCTTCGATTCATTAATCCTTAATCTATTTATGAATAATTAGATTGTATTTTCTTATTGCGTCAATGATCTGATCAAACGGTAATCTTTATATCATTGTAGTTGTATCTTTACATCTACTCCATGTATTTCTTTAGAATGGAATTCCTATATTCTAATTCAAAATATCTAGTTGATTATGACTGTAATGAATCTTTTCATTCGAATATACGGCTGGAAATAATCAGGTCATTATTCGGAAGTAAGAATTGCAAAGTATATTTTTTATTCGAAATTGTGGCTGTAAATAATCAGTTTTATTTGGAATTATATAAAGAATATATTCATTATTCGAAAGTATGGCTACAAATAATCTTTGTTCGATAGTATGACAAAAGAAATCGTTAATTATTTGAGATTTCTTTAGTCATACTTTACAATTCTTACTTTCGGATAATGACTATAAAAATATGTTTGTTATTTGAAATTATGACTGATAAGAACGGGTTTATTATCCGAAATTATTTGATGATAAACTTTTTATCAAATTTGATAATTGTCATCTAACAAATCAAAATATCTATATTTCTGCATATATTTGAGGTAAAGTTCGTACAAAATTCTCCGTAGGAAAATCTGTCCTATAAAATATGAAAATGCTATCGATGTGTCGGCTTAAACAAGTAATTTAACTGTGAAAATTAATTCATAGCCTCGGAATAATAATAATAATAATAATAATAATAATAATAATAATACAAACAAATGGTATATGCACAACCCAGCACCTGTCCTAGAAAATGACACGCATAAACTCCCATGAGACTTTAATATACAAACGGATCACTTGATCCCGGCCAGAAGACCAGACCTCATAATAATCAACAAAAAAAGAAAATTTGTAAAATTATCGACTTTGCTCCGGGACGGCGGACCACAGAATAAATCTGAAGGAAAGTGAAAAGAAGGATAAGTACCTCGACCTTGCTAGAGAATTGAAAAAGCTGTGGAACATGAAAGTAACGATTGTGCCAATTGTGATTGGTGCATTAGGCACAATAACTAAAGGATTATTAAAAGGCCTGGAAGACTTGGAAATTGGCGGACAGGTATAGACTATGCAAACGACAGCATTGCTAAGAACGGCCAGAATCCTAAGACGAGTCCTGGACACTTGAGGAGACTTGCTGTCACTCAAACTCCAGTGTAAAACCATCAGTTAACGCTGATGTGAAAAACTCTAAAAGATTATATAATAATAATAATAATTGATGCGTCGATGCAATGTCTCAAAGCCTACACAAAAAAGAGCAAAGAAAGACTTATTACAGCGACCAGAAACAACACAAATAACACAATGATTAACAGAACAACAATAACTAGAAAAAATGGGAGGAAAACAACTGAAAAAATATTTTAAGCAACACACAAGTGAAATCTCACACGAGAAGACATGACTAAGAAAAGGTAACTTTAAGAGAGAAACTGAATCACTTTAAATAGTAGCACAAAACAACGCCATAAGGACCAACTATGTTAAAGCAATAATGGATAAGACGCAACATAATAGCAATTGTAGTTAGTGTGGTGATAAAGACGAAACAATAAATCACATAATAAGGGAATAGAGCAAACTAACACAAAGAGAGTATAAGTCTTGACACGACTGGGTGGGAATGGTTAACCACTGGGAATTGTGCGAGAAGTTTAAATTTAACCATACGAACAAATAATATCTATACGACCCAGAATCCGTCTTGGTGAATAAAACGCAGAAAATTCATTGGGATTCTAAGAATCAAACAGATTACCAAATCTTGTCCAGACGACCAGACCTAATGATTATCAAAAAAAGAGACCTGCAAAATAGTGGACTTTGCTGTCCAAGCCGAGGGGACTTGTACCCCCACCTTCTAACCTTTTCTGACCAGCCGCTGGGGTACGCGGTTGGTTTGGTATTGGTTGTTGTGGTGGTAGGTCGTGGTCGATCGAGATTGCTTGACGCGACTGCCGGGTAAGTCCAATAGTCGCGTCTCGGGTGAGACTGACCCACTCCGTGAGCCTTAGGTGGCCATCCCCCTGACTCTAACCCTCCTTGAAGGAGCTGGTCTCATCGCTTGGTGCCTGAGGCGCCCCTTTTGAGAGGAGTGACGGCGAGGCTCGTGGCATTTTTGTGTCTGCCCGGCTTGTATGAGCTATGACCTGTGTCTGGAATCATCTAAATCTCAGCCTTGTGCCATACTCACTTGTTTGATGAGGTGTGCAACAAATATCTGAGGAAACTTGCTGTCACTCAAACTCCTGTGAAAAACGAGCAGCTAACGACGGGGTGAAAAACTCTCAAAGGATTAAAATAATAATAATAATAATAATTATTATTATTATTATTATTATTATTATTATTATTATTATTATCTGATTGTTTTTTTAAATTACATCCATCCATGACGGATTGTCCCAGGAACTGAATAAATGCCCAAAAGAAACAAGAATACCCGAAATGGCTAGGAGAAAACTACTCTGATCCAGAAAAACACCCCCAAAAGAACCACACTCATCAACTGATACCACGTTTACCTATGAAGTGGAACCTCCAAACCACACAGATAAGTGAAGAGTTATATTACTCATTTGTATGCGACTGACTATTTCTGAAAGATCTGAAAGGATGCCTCAAGGGAACAAGGGGAACTGATTACCCACTATACAGTAGCGTCCAAAACTAAGGGACAAACTTTTAAAACCTTTTTAAAAACTTTTGACAACTAGTAGTCGTTATCATCCATTATAACATACTAAAATTTGAATCATTTGCAAAGGATAAAAAAAGAATTATAACAATTATTTATTTATTTTCAAATTTGGAACGTCCAAAAGTAAGGCACCAAATTGAGAAAAACAATCACCTTCGCTTTCGTATTCCTTAGTTTTTTTCAGTTCTCTAGCAAGGTCTAGGTACTTAACTCTCTTTTTGCTTTCCTTCAGTTTTACCCTCAGGTCAGCCGGAACGGCAAAATTCACTATTCGGTTGTTTCACTTTTTTTTTTTTTTTTTTTTTTGTTGTTGTTGACTATCACAAGGTCTTGTCGCCTGGCCGAGATTAGATAATCCGTTTGTATCGCAAAATCCCAAAGAATTTTGTGCGTCTTATTTTCTAGGACGGATTCTGGATTTTCCATATACCATTTGTTCGTATGATCAAATTCAAACTTCTTCCACAATTCTTAATGGATCACCTAGCCCATTATTATTATTATTATTATTGAAAATGCTTACTAAAAAAAGAAATAAAACATGCTCTTAATACGACTAGAATGTAGAAAGAATATTACCAAATATGATGCCAACAAGATCCGAAGAAAAAGTAAGAATTCGATTTATAGGTGTTATTTAAGCATCTGAAATACCAAAGGTTCTCGTGGTGTAGTTGATTAACCAAAAGACACGTGATTTTGCCTATCACAGAGATGTGGTTTTCCTCGCTTTTGTCGAAATAATAAACAGTCCAATGAGTTGTGATAACTGATCCATACATTTCTAAAATCAAAGAAAATATCACTCAAAATATATTGACATATAAAGCGGCTTATTCTGTCTTATTTCTCTTAATTGCCCCGTCATCTGCAGAGAATGGATAAAAATAAAAATAAAAAGGTAAAAGACGGTATATAAAAGGTAAAAGAAACCAGGCAAAATGTAAACGATAATGACCCCCGTCTATGGGTTAAAGAGTACCACAACTCTTCTTCCAGAAGAATGGCTTTAGTATTACATAATCCTCAAAGGTTGATTTGCCATTAAACCAAGAAACCGAACTGATAATTTGACTTCTCCCATTGGTAGCATTACGTTGCTCTTATTAGATGTTGTGACTGTTGTACTTGTTAAACCATTGTTTTATATGTATTGAGTATAGAACATATAGAAACACATGACTTTTTACGCTAAAGATAATACTAGGTATACCTTTCCACATTTTGTAAGGAGACAATGTTTATGAGATTATATGATATGTCAAATGCAACATAGTGAGGTTATGAGTGCTGTAAGCCATTCGCAAAAGGGGCAAGGAGTGAGAGCGTAGTAAGCCTGTGCCGAATCAACCAAGCCGCCTGCAGAGTCAAGCATAAAGCCACGCAACGCACGGAGAGTTCGCTAATGATAATAACGCAGGCCAACACACATTTTGCAGACAGGGGATTTTAAAAAAAATTTTTATTTTTTTTTTGTAGTTCCTGATTTTGAAAAATAGCACCCGTTTTCATCTCACATTAAGTTTTTCTTCTATGACTCCCCGATAAAATTTTCATTATATTAATGTGAGATGTATGAATCTTCGATTTTTCAACTAAAAATTGCGTCAAAGCTAAAAATTCAGCTGTACCCAAATAAATTTCACTAACAGAAGTAGAGGTACCCGTGGTGTAATGGTTATCGTCGTAGGAAATGGACACGGCGACACGACTACAAATCCTGGACGAGACTGATTGCATTTCACATCGCACTAATACCCTTGGGAAAGGTATGAATCCAATTATTCCCCCCTCCAGCTATTGGTAAATAGTAGGACAGACTAGGTTCATCAGCCTTGGTGAGGCAACTAGTCTAGGAGAAGGAAAACTCTGAATTCAAACCTGTTAAAACTCCGCTTAAAATTGACCTTGTGTCATATCATGCCCGAGCAGAGGGGTTGGTATATATGAGTAACAGAAGTAGAATCTTACCTATCTCGGTTTTTTGACACTGTTGTTGACTTGCCTCTTTCATATCGTTACGGTCCCTTCGCCTCTTAGACGCCACGACCCTCTTTGAGAACCATGGGACAACAGCCGCTAAAGAGGACACTTCTTCAGTCTGTTAAATAACTCATTCTAATTTCTACGAGAGGCAAATTGTGTAAATATCCCTTGTGTTTGATTGGCACGCGCCAAAAGAACCGAAAACATGCAGCAACCTTTGTTTTCATTTGTAGTCAATTTTGTCACTTGTCAGTTTCAGATGGTAACCTTTCGAGATCTGACACCAGTCGGAATTTTGTTTCCTGATGAGACCTGATGACATTTTCATTTTATCTTCTTACACGCAACAAACTTGATACTCTTCTGACTTAACCTCACAATAAAAAAAGCAAAACCTCTTCAGGCAAGCAAATAATACATTTTTAACAAGTAAAAAACAGTAAAGTATATTTTATTCATTTATTTCGTGAAACTCTGGCAACCATTATTCTTAATGATAATCCTTCATCTTTCTAATCATGTTGCCCAATCGGATGGGGTAGAATACAGCAACTGCTTCTCTGCAGAGGAGTAAGAGTCCCCCATGAGTGTCCTAGATATGACACAAAACAATCTTTGCCCAGTCGGACTGGGCTGTAGAATACACCGACTGCATCTCTGCATTAGGAGTAAGAGACCGCCATGATTATCCTGGATATGACACAAAACAATCTTTGCCCAGTCGGCTGGGGCTGTAGAATACACCGAATGCAACTCTGCAGAGGAGTAGGAGCCCCCAATGAGTGTCCTGATATGACACCAAACAATCTGTGCCCAGTCGGCTGGGGCTGCAGAATACACTTACTGCATCTCTACAGGGAATTAAGACACCTACCAACGATTGTCATGGATATGACACTAAACAATCTGATAGTGAGGTTCCTGTAACGCTGGCGCTTTGGGAAATACGGAGTACCCCTTCATTGAAATCGCTCACAGGTCTACTCTGGGTCGAAGTGGTAGAACCTGATAGAGTCCTATCTATGAGTCAAATAGAACTAAACTGCGTACTTATGCTAAACTGAATTGCTTGAAATTGAACTGTTTTGACATTTGATATTTCGTAAACAAAAACTATACTTATACTTAACTGAATTGTTTGAATTAGAACGTTTTGGCTTAACTGAATAGTTTTAAATTGAAATGTTTTGGAAAGTTAAACTGTGTACTTATGCTAAACTGAATTATTTGAAATAGAACTGTTTATTTGTATAAAAATGGATTTGGCATTAAACAAACTACAAAGGTTGATATGCCATAAGACCCAAACAAATTTCTAATCATGATCATCATGACACGCTATTAGCACTGACTCTCTCTCTCTCTCTCTCTCCCTCTCTCTCTCTCTCCCTCTCTCACACACACACACACACACGCACAAACCAACCCGTCTCTATCATTTATCGGTCTTGACAGGTTCTCCAGACGACACTCAATGTCTGCACAGAACAATGATGTGTCCATGTGTTTGAGTCCATCGGAGAAATCCGCTTATGGGTTCGTCCCTGCTACTCTAGTAGTGCCCAGCATATCTTTTTCGTCTTATTTGAATCGTTTATGAGATAGGAGGCAAGTGGCCGTACAGTTGCTGCTTTATGGTGTGCTGCACCAAAGATCTGTCGAAAACAGGATGCAGCATTCTGTGTAGTCTTCATTTTGATGTCCTCGTGGAGTAATGGTTAAAGCGATGGACTGCAGAATCGTAGTAAGCGAGTTCGTACTCCAGTCGCGCTATTACGTTCACTTTCGGGCAAATACCCTTGGGGAAGGTATGAAGCCCCTTATTCTCTCAGCTATGGGTTAAATAGTACCACTGCTGTTCTTCAAGGAGGATGGCTTTGGCATTAAATAACCTATAAAGGTTGATATGCCATTAAAAAAAAGAAACCTTACTATACCAATAGTGTTAAGAATATATTCATTTTTCTTGCTGTAATAGTTGGGACGATCCCAGTGCATTACGCTCGAAATTGATTAGAATTAGAAGGGTCAAGGATAATACTATTTAAAAAATCAGAAATAATACTATGCTGAATTCTTTACGTTGGTATGTATGTCTGTTGTGGATTCAGTGACAAACGGAACAAATTGTAATTAATAATACGTTATAACTTAATAATGAACATTGCATTATAATTAATCAATTTTGGTGTTAAGCAAATCTAACCTGTGTTAAGCAACCACTATTTTAAGCTTTTATTTCATTAAGGACCTATATATATATGTGTGTGTGTGTGTGTGTGTGTGTGTGTGTGTGTGTGTGTGTGTGTGTGTGTGTGTGTGTGAATATACACATATGAGCCGCAGTACCCTCACTTCACTGCTATATTTTTTAAGAAAGGTTTGCGATTTGTGTTGTATAGTCATAATCCAACTTTACAAATATACCGATGCAGGGAAATACGAAACACTGACGACTCTCTGTTGTTCAGGTACGAAACGTTTATTAACTTCTTGACTTTAGTTTTTCGACACGAGGAGAGAGAGACACAATTTTTACTATGCTGACTGTACTACCTGACCCAACAAACGCGCTGAGCATCCCGTCGCCCCCCAACTGAACTGGTCCAGCCCAAAGTCAGATCTCAACTAACGTCTTTTTCAAAATCACCAAATTCCCAGCTCATCACTTCCTGGCATGCCGTCATTCACACCCCAATCTTATTTCCTATCTGGGGTTTTTATTATGACATTTGTGATTGTCATATCCTCTGAACTGTACTCAATGTGTGTGCACCTGCACTAGGAGCCGAATAGTTCAAAGCCCAACCAAACCGAATGATAAAATATAATTAACGAAAAATGATGAAGATAAAAAAATCATTCCGTAATTATATTACATTTGTATCCATTAAAAAATGACCTATTTGATTTCGGTTTCAACCCTTTGTATACGAATGCTGTCCACCACAAGAAAATCTGAGTAATGGCATATTAAAGTAAAGAAAGATATTTTGTGTGTATGACTGGGTGTTTTTGTTTTGTTTTGTTTTTTATTATAATCGTCACAAAACACTTTTCAACGTATTTTTCAAAAGCAATGAAAAAGCCTGAACATTGATGAATACCACAAATTACACCCTCTCACTTAAACTTAAGCAAATCCAGAAAACCTTTTAGTTTACTTATAAAAATTAGTCACAGAACTATTCCTTATATATATTGTCATCAACAGACGGACTGTTTCGTTGTATCACAACTCATCAGACACACGAAATGCTTCAAGCTTGAGTGGAAACTCCACTGACTTTACGCTAGTTGGATATCTTACCGCAGAACTATCACTATTAACGAGGAATTTTTAGGCATATACATTTACACTCTAACGACTACCGGAGTGCTCAATTAATGCGAAGAGGTTTTAATTTGCGCGAGTGTATCAACCGGTAATAAAACGATAAAAATTAAGATTATTAGTTATAAAAAAACTGCTTTTCAAAATCATTATTCAAATAAGATATCCCATGAACGCGATGAACGCCATTTGTTTGTACATCTAATAAACATTGCACGTTGATCATTCGTGTAGAGTAGTTTGTATGATAACGTTAACAGCTTATATTACAAGTAGCCATCTATTTCTCTCAGTCTTAAAAGAGTAAATGTTGAGCTGATTTGTCTCTCATAACTACTGTTTAATTAAACGTGAATACAAAAATTGTTGCGACTCGGTATATAAGTCAAGGTATTTAGCTCAAAATTCTGTTGGCTACTGTGATGTCCGCTTAGTGCTTACAGTTAAGGGGAAAAACTGTTGGAAATGGTTGGTGATTTAGTGTTAACATAAAACTTAATTTGTATTTCACTTTTATTTTGTATTAACCTCTTTGTTAATTTGTAAGATATGTTCACCAAACTCGAGTTTAAGTTAAAAATGTATATGGCAGGCTGGTGGAATTACGGTAAGTTGTTTAGATTAATTATTAGGAGTACTGGTTGATCACTCTGGGTTAAAGATGTGGATTTTAACTTTGCCATCAACCACTGGATTTGTAGATATTTTTAAGTCTTAAAAGGTCGACTTGTACGCCACAATTTACGTAAATTATTTCAGTAAGACGAAGTTTGTTTTTTTTTTTCAGCAAAATGAGGCATCTGGAATTATTTTAAGCGTTAATAATACATTTTATAGCAATTGCCATTAATTATATATTAGCGGCCTATTTTTCAAAGGTATTAGTAAAGCGTTAATATTTATGTACATTGAAAATTGTACTCCTTCATTTAAATGTAATAAAATCAAAATAATAAATATGAAAATACATACATGAAAATAAAACGATACATTAACAAATGAATAAAACAGGACAGCTATTTATTATGATCTGCTTTTTCAAATCATTATGCAAATTAGATACCCCACGACAGTGTACAGAGCATGCTGATCATGCGTAATAACGATTTAATATGATGCAAAATATTTTAATGTTAGTTTAGGCGCAGAAACACGCAGAGATACTGGCATTTATTCCTATATATATATATATATATATATATATATATATATATATATATATATATATATATATATATATATATATATATATGAAGCAGCCTATTCTGTCTGAGAATTTTTCCTCTTAGTGGCCCAGTTAACTACAGTGAATGGATAAATAAAAATGTTAAAAGGTAAAAGATGTTTCGGGTTACTTTTTTCCGGTTACATTACGAACATATTTTGATGCGTCAAGTGAGCTCATCTTATTATTGTCAATGTTAAGTCTTTTATTTTTGTTTGATTCTACTGGTAAATTTATTTGAAATTCACCACCTTCAGTTCTCGTGTCAGTTATCAATTTTCTTCATGGCTAACATATCTCTTTCAAAATGCACGAAGCAATGATTTGTCAAAGAGATTCGCTTTCAGCGTATTGATTTCATTGTTTTCTTGGGGGGGGGGGGGTTTCTCTCTTTCTGTCTCGCTCAACAAAACAAGTTGGCAGGTTGGATATAAGACGAAAGCCTTCAAAATTTTAACAGTTGATACATCAGCTGATTATTATGTAATGATAAAGTGGCATTTATCTGAGATTAAATGGAACCTTTTCAAAGTAAATAGAATTCGAACATAATATTTAAGAATGGGGAAAACCATGAATTAGTAATTGTGTTGAAATTTCTCGTTGTTATTTCTGTCCTTTAAACTATCCCTGATAAAAATTGAGGAATTAGAACACTTGGAGGACGGTCCTGTTGGCCGTACTTTAAATATGCTTTAAAAAAAAGAGGTCCTGGGTATAACACTAAATTACATCTGAAGATCTGGAGAGTGTGGAGTACTCATTTATTACCATTACTTCTAGATCTACAGGGTGCGAAAGCAAAATATGGAATAATTTTTAAAACATTTTTTAAAAGTCTGATTAGTCCAATTTTTGAAAAAAAAAATGTGATAATTCTAAATTTTCGTGATTAGCTCTATTATTCAAGCACTTTTTCATTAGAATTCAGCCCAATATGACTCAACAAAAAAAGAAACGACAAAGAACCTATGATTTGATTAATGCCATAACCAAGCCATAAAAAAATTTCCGAAATGATTGGAGTTTCTTTATGGCCTCCATCAACCCAACAATTTAACCCCCTTGATTACGCTATATTTAGAAAACAGAACAAATGCGACTTCCCATCTAAATATTGGTTCGCTTAAGACTGCTGTTGAGGAGGAATGGAATAAAATGTCTGAAAAGTTTATTTTGAAGTCCTGTAAATCGTATCGAAGGCGTATTGATACAATAATTGAAAAGAAAATTGTGGCCATATTGATTGGTTTTTGGTTTGGTTTCTTTGTTAAATGGCATATCAACTCTTTTTAGGTTATTTAAGGCCAAATCTATTCTCTTAGAAGAACAGTAATGGTACTATTTAACCCATAGCTGGGAGGATAAGGGAGTTCATACCTTTTCCAAGGGTATTTGCCCGAAAGTGAACGTAATAGCGCGACTGGAGTACGAACTCGCGTACTACGATTCCGCAGTCCATCGCTTTAACCATTACACCACGAGGACACCCCACCGTATTGAGTAAACTTACTCTTTTGTATCTATCTTCTTATTTTATCTTCTTATTTTTTAAACTAAATTTAATCTTGTTTTTATAATAAAGTCGTTTATTATTATACAAGAATATTCCTAATTTTGCTTGTACTCTAACCCCGAATGGTAGTACCCTGTTAGGGTCCCGTTTTGGGGTCCAGTATATCTGTTTAAATATCATTCGTATTCGATAGTAATACTTAACGATATATAAGTATCAGTTATTTGTATTAAGAATAGCTACTTGAAGCGATGATAGTTTACAAAGGATTAATATGAGTTATCTAAACTATATAACTGTGTGCAAGCAAATTACTTTTATCAAACAGAAATAATTACTTGAAATTATGTAATTAGATAGGAATACTTGAAAGCAAACAACTATTCCTTCTTAATACAAAAGAATTCTTTCTTTTATATGGTTTCAAGAATTCCTAAAAATATTGAAATATATCTTTGACAGAAGTATTTTTTGATATTTAAATATTCTTGTAAAAATTATCGTTTCATATTAATGTCTGAATATATAGAATATTGAAAATATTTTCACCGAAAGTATTTTTGTCAAATGGGCTTGCTGCTTTTTATTTGTGTGCCTAAGTCGGTATATATATATATATATATATATATGTGTGTGTGTGTGTGTGTGTGTGTGTGTGGCACGGAAATCCTAGATGGTAGTCCTTAAGTGGGAAAACCTTTAGTAAATGCGTATCAGCAATTCAGAAATAGAACGTTCAAATAATGTTTAAAATGTACTTAATATAAAGTTTATCAGGTTCAATGCAATTCTACACATTTTTTTTTTGTTTTTTATATATAATTATGGCTTCATATATTTGTAATCTTTTTAGCAATTAATTCTATATATTTATGTTCTCTATAAAGATTATCATTTTATTGACAGGGATAAAATAAAGTTCTATTCTATATCAATAAGAGAAAGCTTTTGCAATAATGATCAATGAATGAAGAAGGCTATGTCGGTGGGATTTAGAATCCACCACCAAATAGAGAAGGAACCCGAATAAATTGGGTGAACTGGATATGAGACTAAACGGACTCTGGCGGTAAGGCACTAGTTCTGAAGCTGTGGGGAGTATGGAGTACCCATACATTGTCACTACTCGCAGTTCCATTCTGACCTGGAATGAGAGTACAAGTTAGGTTCACATCTATTGATTGACAAGATCTGTGTAAAGATTTACACACACACACACACACACACACTGCAAAAATATTGTTGTATTCACATCTTTCGACTGAGCCTAACAACGAAATCACGTAATATCGAAATTAACAATTAACTGATGAGATGACGGCGTCAAAGCACTGAACGAGGAATTGAAGTGGAGTTTCCTAAAAGTGAATATATATATATATATATATATATATATATATATATATATATATATATATATATATATCCTCAAATTGGGTGAATTGGATATGAGACAAAACGGCATCCGGCCCTAAGGCAACAGTTTTGGAGCTGAGAGGAGCATGTAATGCCCATTCATTGCCAGTACTTGTAGGTTTAATCTGACCAGGATAGATAGATAGATAGACGCAATTTTATTTTTAGTTTTAGAGTACTAATGCGATTGAATTTGGTAATAATAATAATAATAATAATAATAATAATAATAATAATAATAATAATAATGATGATGATAATATCCATTTTCATTTTATAATGTTCAACTGAAATAAAAAATGCTGGTATATTTAGTTTTTATTGATTGATTAATTGATTGGTTGGTTGGTTGATTTTAATGGCATACCATAATTTTTATCATCTCTTCGGTCCCATGGAAAAAAGTTTAAAAGCAAACATTATGCCACTTACCAAGAAGAGAAAACTGCAGTGATGAAGTGGCTCAAAGAAGAGCCAACAGAATTTTACGAGCCAGGGATACATTCTCTCATTTGAACATTAAACATTGCTATTGAGAAAAACGGTGACTATGTAAAGAAATAGGGATATGATCCACAGAGAACCAGCTTCAATTTGATACATGATAAATGTTCTTGTGTTGGCAACTATTCCTGTACTAAAGAAAAAGGCATTACGATTTTGACTCGTACAATACTCACCATAGCAAATAGCGAATGGGGATATGCACAGAACGAACAAAGCGAAATAATGGCTAAATATAAATTCTATGTAATATGCCGATAAGCCAATCATTAGAAATAACAGAATACAACTTGTACGGATATGAAGTTGGAAATATTGTAAACAGAATTTGGCAGCATGCAGCCACAGCATCGTAGATGGACATTCTCATGGCTCCCTGTTCACCCCATAAATCCGACGCTCACAATTTTTGCCGGAAGATACAGCAAAATACTTTCGTTCTCTGATATAATTATTTATGTTTTCTAGAAATATAATATGCTATTTTGTTTAATGGTACATGAAACTTTGAGGGTTACCCAATGTCAAATCCTGCTAATATATATATATCGAAAACGAGGAATGGTTCGAAATCTCTCGATGAACTAACGGAACGTGGATTCTGCACAATGTTTCTAATATCAGGTGACGTATTTTAAAGAAACGAACGCTGATTCATTGATCAAACGGCCAATTTTTCTTGTCATAAACAGCCAACTTTTCTTGTACAACTTTTCCAAATTTTTATATATTTTTACACTTTTTATACATCCATCTACCCTTAACATCACTAATAAAACCCCTCACAGTCCTGATGATGGTTCAGCAGAACCGAAACGCTATAGTGTCGACTGACTTTGTTTCTCTATAAATCCCTACTTTCTATTTGGATTACTTGTTGTCAATTTTTTTTCAAAAATTGTCGGATTACTATCCATTATTTTCTTCCATATATATATATATATATATATATATATATATATATATATATATAAAGATTCTCTGGTACGAACAGAATTTTTAAATGGCTTTTAAAAGCGTAAGCCTTCTAATAAAGGACCTTTTCTTTCGGACTCGTGTCCTTATAGAATGACCGAGACACAAGCAATACGGAAAAATGACATGAATTCACAACGAAAAAGAGCGGGTTGAGAAAGCAAAGACGAAAAAAAGACCGTCAACCAAGGACATTTGAGCATAAAATTCTGTTACTTACAACGACTGAATCAGGAGTGGTTGTGCTAAAATCACTATTATTATTTTATAACATTGTTTTTGTTTGCGCAAGTCTGGACAGTGTTTTACAATGTGGAGAGCTACGAGCGATAGGTGTAAATCACTATATACAGGGTGGAACGATAGAATTGTCGTCCTAAAAAAAACAACACTACAGCTTTATTTTAAAACTTTTATTGAAAAAATTATTCAGGTAACTTGATTATGTAGTAGAGCTGACATCTATTCAATGTAGCCGCCTTCAGCCTCAATCACCGCCTCGATACGATCCGGAACTGGGAACATGCCTGTTTCACAAGCGCTGGCGGGAGCTTGGCGTATACTCGGCGGATAGCCGCGATCAGACTGGCTTTGGTGTTGTGAGAGGTCATGTTGGTGATGTTCTCGACGTATGACCAAACGAAGAAGTCCAGCGGGTTCAGGTCGGGGGGGGGAGAGGGCCAGCGAGAGAAGGGTACAAAGTCGTAGCACTCCCTCTGAAGCCAAGCCTGGGTCTCTTTGGACTTGTGGGCCGGCACCGAGTCCTGCTGCCACACCCAGGGTCTGCCACCGGCCACCTGATTGCACTTGGGGATCACCACACTCTTCAACATATCCAGGTACACTTTGGTGTTGACTTTCAAGCCGACTTCGAAGATGTGGGATGGCATGATGTGGCCGTCACTTGAAACCACACCAAAGACCATAACCGTAGCCGGAAACTTTGTTTTCATCACCCTGGGCACGTCCCTGTTATTCGTGGCAATCCAGATTTGCATTTTGAGGGTGCTGGCAATTGTCCTGTTGTCATAACTTACATCGGTAGAGAGCATGAGTTGTAGAGCGGCGCATCTCCGATCTCGCTCGTTGAACATTGTGTCACTTTTAGACATGATAGAAGGCTCCTATCGCTCTTGGGATTTGTACACAACTGGCCAAGTAGTAGATGGTCTGCAACAAAAAAAGAAAACTGGTTTTCATTAAACGGAAATGGAATCATGTCTTTTCTAGGGCGACAATTTTATCGTTCCACCCTATATATATATATATATATATATATATATATTCAAATATGGTATGTGTTAGAACATTTTGTTATGAATAATTTCATAATTATCACTAACATCAAGTGAACAGCGGAAAAATTGTTCTTATATTTATTAGCTTAATGTCAAAAGTTGGACTTTTATTAACGTATGAATACATTTGAATTTACTATTTATTGATAAAAAAGATTATGACATATATGTCCAAAACAGGTAAATATTAGGACCTTGAATAAGTTCTCGATGTTTTCCAACAGATGCCGTTCCCAGAACTCTAATTCAGATGGAAGTACTATAAGCTAGTTTGAAATTCAGTGAATGTCATTTCACTGAAATGTAAACAACTTTGTTTTTCATTGCGTTAAACATGACGGATTTTGTGACAAAGAAAGTGTATTTGGGAGGAAATTTACAGGCACTACTTTATTCAAAAAAAATCCGCTGCTGAAGCATACAGACTTCTTGTTGAGACTAGCTGTGACCATGCTCTGTTGGAAACAACATGCAGAGATTCATTTAGACGCTTCAAAAATAATGATTTTGATGTTGAAAATAATGAACACCCTGGCGCACCGAAAAAGTTTAAAGACGAAGAATTGGAGGCAGTTCTTCGTGAAGACTCCTGTCAGATGCAAGCTGAACTTATAGAATCATTAAGAGTTGATAACACAACCATTTTGAAACGTTTGAAAGCATTAGGAATGATTCAAAAGCAAGGACATTGGGTGCCGTACGTGTTGAAGCCAAGAGTCATCGAACGGTATCTTGTCACGAGTGAAAAACTGCTTCAACGACCGAAAAAGAAAGGGTTTTCGCATCGTATCGTGAGCGGCGATGAAAAGTGGATACACGACCTTAACTCTAAAAGTAAAAGATCGTGGAGTAAGTCAAGCATTGCGTCAATATCGGCGGCAAAACCGAATATCCATGATTCGAAGCTTCTGCTCTGTTTGTTTATTTGTGGCTGCCGGGTTATGGCTTGTACTAGACAGCAAGGTCTAGTGCTATACATAGGTTCCTTTTGCAGCGTCACGTTCCGGACCGAAGTCCAGAGCGTGGTATCGCCTCTGTGCCAACATGAAGCTTCTGCTCTTTTTATTTATTTGTGGCTGCCTCCCACCAGACACGACTTGACACATGGTCAAAAGCCCGAAGGCCGATTAAAGTGGGGATAAAGGGGAGGGAAAGGTCGGGAACGAGCCGAGACTCGAACCCTGCTGGTCTTTGCTGCTCATCGGATCACTTAGTGCAATGTGAGCCTGATGAGGCAAGCAGTTTCACGAACCCAAATGTGGGTCCGGGCACGTATGCCGGGTTATGGCTTGAACTAGACAGCAAGGTCTAGTGCCATACATAGGTTCCTTTTGCAGCGTCACGCTCCGGACCAAAGTCCAGAGCGTGGTATCGCCTCTGCGCAAACATGAAGCTTCCGCTCTGAAGTTGGTGGGATCAACCGGGTATAGTTTATTTTGAGCTCTTCAAATCGACCAAAAACATCAAGGAAGATCGCTATTAACTACAATTGATGCATTTGAGGCAAACATTGAAGAAAAAACGGCCACTATACAGAGATACGACAAAGTGATTTTGCAACATGACAACGTTAGCCCACATGTTGTAAAACGGGTGAAAACCAACTTGAAAACGCTTAAATGGAAAGTCCTACTCCATTCACATTATTCAGCAAACATTTCCCCGTCCGATTATCACTTGTTCAAATCGATGGCACATGGCCTGACTTAGCAGCACTTTCATTCGTATGAAGATGCTTAAAAATGGGTCAACTCGTGGTTAGCCTCAAAAAACGTGACGTTTTTCCGACGAGAAATTCAAATGCTGCAAGAAAGATGGGGAAAAAGCAGTGGCTAGCAATGGCAATTCTTTCAATATGTTTCTTACAAATGTTTGAAAATAAAATATTAATTTTCATTAAAAAATCAGCCATCTCTATTTCCAACAAGTTATATATTATTTTTATTATCATAACTATTTCAATAATTCTGATGGCGCGAAAAAACAAGAGTTAATGCAAATTGTAAATAAAAAATGTATTACAAACCGATATCTGGAAAAAAATTTTTAAAAAAAAGACTCAATACATCTGTGCTACTTGAAAATTGGTTTGATATGATTTTGTTTTATGGCATATCAACCATTGAAGGTTATTTAAAGCCAAATCTATTTTAGACTTCTAAACAGTTCTATTTCAAACAATTCAGTTTAGCATAAGTACAGTTTAGTTCTAGTTGACCTAAGGGTGCTACCACTCCGGGTCAAAATGGACCTGCGAGCTTTATCAATAAATGGGTACTCTGCATCCCCCAAAGCTCCAGCATTACAGGAGCCTCATCATCATATTGTTTAGTGTCATATCCAAGACACACGTTGGGAAGTCTTTCCCTCTGCAGAAAAGTAGTCGGTGTATTCTACACCCCCTGCCGACTGGGAACGCTTGAAAATAGGTATTATATATATATATATATATATATATATATATATATATATATGACATAAGGCCTAAAATAAAGGAAGGGAAAAACTGATTATCACTCTTTGTAATATAATGACCGAGGGATTTCGTTTTATGCCTTTGTGTTTAGTTAGGCTGAGAACCTTTCGGCTCAGTGCATGGGTTACTTAGGTGCCACATTAAACCAGGTGTTCACGCTCGTGCGCGGGCGAAACGGACGTGTCACTCAGAGATGTCACAATAGCCCAGATGAGAAACGGGGCGACAGAGTGTGGATGACGTCACGCTCTGGAAGCGCGCGGAGGATTTGGGGGATTTTGAAAAAGTCAGTTAGTTGAGTTGAGTCCTGCCTTGGGAGAAAACGGTTGACTTTCGTTTGCTCACAGAGGCCTTGGGCAGGTGTCGCACGAGAGGGAGGGCAGATGGAAAAAACCAGAATAGAAAGAATGTGTATCTCTCTCCTTATGTCGAAGAATCTTTAAACTCAAAGGTAATAAAAGGTTTCGTACCTGAACTGAGAAGTCGTTAGTGTTTTTCGTGTTTCAAGATTCCTATGTTCTATGTATATATGTTATGAACATTTTATGTAAGTTTCGCGTAGCCATATCATGGCTATGTAACATCTTCTCTCATTAATTTAACTAGTTCCAATTACTAACCCTAAATTACTCGAATATTCCTTTTACTATAACGTCATGTTTATTCCGGAAATCTTTTAAACTGGTCACTAGTGACTGGTCTCATGATCTTGTTTAGTCGGAAGGATGGTACTCAAACATTGTGTCTTGGTCAGGAATAGACTGGTCAATGACAAGTTTGTATTCAGAGTTTTTCTTCAGATCTTATACCGTTTACTATTTCAAGATTAAATTTACCCATAGATGGAGAGAGAATAGTTTGATGCATACTTTTCCCAAAGATATTAGTTCTATAGAAAATGCGAACTGTTTAATTCAGGATCTGATCTCCACAATTGCCTTTCGTTAAAAGTAAAGTTGACGACAGTTGTCGAAGGCGACCCGAAGGCTTCCTTTTCATTAGCTACATCGAGGTGAGGGGGAAGGACGCTACTCCTTTCCCTGGATTGCTCCACTTTACCTTTGATACGTACCTTATAATGCTGAGTGCTAGACAAGGCGGTATTATGTATCATTTTTTGATTCTTTGGTATGACTCGAGTTGGGATTGAACCCTGGTCTCCTGGGACATTGACAAACACTCTACCCACTTATCAAATCGTCTGGCTGCTTATTTTAAATTGCAGTCATCAAAATGCATCAATCACTCTATGAAATTCTGTCCTAATCCCATATTTACACGCTGTGGGTTTGCGATGAAGATGAGTGATAATTTTATCTACGAAAAGAGATCTCCAATGAATGAAAAATTAAAGAAAAAATGGTGAATATTTACCTATAAAAAGTTTTTAGAAGTAGTAGTACTAGTAGAAGCAGTGGTTGTAGTAGTCGTATTAGTAGTAGTATGAGCCCCCACCCCATAACGTTCTTATCCTGGCAGAAAACACTTTTCATACTAGTTATTGTTTCTGTCAGAGCCATTTAGAAATTCCATATACATTCGGGAAATGAAATTTTAAAACATTAAATTGTTATATATATATATATATATATATATATATATATATATATATATATATATATATATATATATGTGTGTGTGTGTGTGTGTGTGTTATTAACACATCACATTTTATTTGTTTGGCCATTCTTTAACAATTAAAATCACTGACTGAATCGTTTCCTCAGTAATAATATCTCACTAGTTCTTTGTCAGTGCTTTTTCACCAATAAAAGCAGTGAAGAGAACTACTTTCCAACTATCATTTAGCATGTTCTAATCTCAGTAATTTATCATCGCAGGCTTTCAGTAAATCTTAGAACACACGGAATGCATCTTCTGCACAGAGTTAAGACCTCCCCAAAATAGGTGCCCTGGTTATGATAGATAACAGAACCTGTTGGCAAGCGAGAGTGATAGTGATAGTAGCGAGAGTGATAGTAGTTTACCCAGCTTTTTGTTTAGATGTAGCACAAGGCTGTATGAATGGGGCATCCAGTAAGAATCGAACTCACTCATGAAGATTTGCTAGTCCAGCTTGCTAACCCTTATACCACCAGAGGTGCGCAGCCGGATGGAAGTACTGTTAAAATCGCATCTAAGAGTCAAATAAACCTGTTTGAAAATTATTTGTATTGGATAGGAATAAGTGTGACCATATAACGGTTTTATTTGGTTTGGTTTGGTTTGGTTTCATGGCATATCACTCATTGTAGGTTATTTAATGCCAAATCTATTTTTATATATATAAACAGTTCTATTTCAAATAATTTAGTTTAGCTTTAGTACACAGATTAAAAGTAAAAAAAAGTTCTATTTCAAACAATTCAGCTTAGTATAAGTACACAGTTTTGATGTCAAAACAGGTTTATTTCAAACAATTCAGTTAATCATAAGTACACAGTTTAGTTCTATTTGACCCATATATTGGACCCTATCAAGTGCTACCACTCCGGGCCAGAGTGGACTAGGGAGCGATGGCAATAAAGAGGTACTCCCTATTCCCCAATGCTCCAGCATTACTGGACCTTCACCATCAGATTGTTTAGTGTCATGTCCAGGCCACGTTAGGGGAGTCTTAACCATCTGCAGCGATGAAGTCGGTGTATTTTACTGCCCCACCCGACAGGGCCAATGTACGTCAAAAGCTATTAAAGTCATTTCATTGTAGTTAAAATGGAGTAAATTACAATATAAAAACTAATTGTTACCAGTGTTTATAAACAAAGGTTTTTATTGTTGAACTTCTAGGTACCACAAATGAACTCTGACGTTATAAATGAAGGCTTAATAAGTTTTCTATTACGCATGTCGATAAAACTCGTCATTTTAAAGTGAGAGTGTCACTGACAAACGCATGAAGTAACTCATTCATTAGTACATACACACTCACATACCCCCATATATATATATATATATATATATATATATGAAGAAAAATTGACAATAAGTAATCCAAATAGAAAGGGGAGATTTATTGAGAAACAAAGTCGACACTATAGCGTTTCGGTTCTGCTGAACCATCATCAGGATTATGAGGGGTTATATTAGGGATGTTAGGTTAACGATGGATGTATAAAAAGTGTAAAAATATATAAAAATTTGGAAAAGTTGTATAACAAGAAAATTTTGTTTCTCAATAAATCTCCCCTTTCTATTTGGATTACTTTTTGTCAATTTTTCTTCACAAACTGTCAGATTATTTTCATTATTTTCTTACACACACACACACACACACACACACACACACACACACACACACATATATATATATATATATATATATATATATATACATATATATATATATATATATATATACCCTCAAATATTCGAAAAGTTGAGAATACAAAACTATTCTACATCAACAACTGCAAACTCAAAAAAAGATTTCCGGTATTAAAGGCGATAGTATTAAAGAATTGATATCCCACATTAGCAAAATATCTTTTAGTTTGAAAGCAGAAGTATGAAAATGCCTCTGACACTGGTGCAAAGCTTTATAGATACAGTGAATTTAAATTGCCTGCTATCACAGTTGCGACATCTCGTTCGGCAACAAAAAAAGATTCATAAAAAAACTAAACACCAAATCCTTATCTATTATTTTCAATAAAATATGCTTATAATATATATATATATATATATATATATATATATATATATATATATATATAAACAGTCTACTTTAAGTTTTATGTGGTGCACACAATCTTCAGACTGAAAGTGAGAAAAGGGACAACACAGTCGGATTTTCTGGTGATGTAAACTCAAGTATCAAGATGGAACTACACGTGACTCTTATACACAGGAGGAAAAATAGCCACCGATAATTCCATCGAAACACGTGACCCTATACCATAATAAAATTACAATTGTTCTACCGCTTTTTTCACTTTCCCGCCCGATTTGGTTGAGCACATTACATGATGCTTATCATGACAATGTACAAAATTTGATATGTTTCTAGGATTTATTGTTGCTTTGCTGTAGTAGCGTCGAGCATTATTTCTTGAAAACCTTTCTCATTTGCATTTCTTGTTAACTTTATATATATATATATATATATATATATGAACAAGTCCTGGCAGCAACACCCCACAAGACACCAACTGTACGGCCACCTGCCCCCTATCACGAAAACTATTCAAGTTAGACGAACCAGACATGCAGGACACTGCTGGAGAAGCAGAGATGAACTCATAAGAGATGTACTCTTATGGATCCCCACACATGGCCGCGCAAAAGCAGGACGACCAGCTCGAACGTACATTCAGCAGCTATGTGAGGATACAGGATGTTGTCCTGAAGATCTACCTAGGGTGATGAACGATAGGGAGGAGTGGCGAGAGAGGGGCAGGGATATCCGTGCTACCAGCGCGATATGATGATGATGATGATATATATATACGAATACTCCACATTAACGCCAGGAGTGGCAGTACCGCCTTGAGCTACCAAAACTGTGTTATCCCTCCTGGTTGGCGGCTGATGAGGACAGATTATCGCACGTGCTTTCACACGTTGTATGATATATATATATATATATATATATATATATATATATATATATATATATATATATACGAATACTCCACTTAATTTCATTTCTGTCTGCGTCAGATTTTCCTTTACGACACTTTCCCAAACTAAATTTAAATTCGATGAACGTCATTGCCTTCAACCTTATGTCACTCATCAACGTCACCTATTTTTTTTTTCATCATACAACCTGTGAAAGCACGTGCGATACCCTGCCCTCATCAGCCGCCAACCAGGGGTGATAACACAGTTTCGGAAGCTCAAGGCGTCATAATTAAACGGCGTTAGATAAATAATTTTCCAGAAAAAATTATTCAAGTAAATAAGTAAAGTAAATTTGGCGATTGTAGTCGAGGGCGACTCGAAGTCTCTCTTTTTAATTGCTAATACACAGAGGTGTAGTGGAGGGCGCTACTTCATTCCCTGGATTGCTTCGCTTTACCCTTGATCCCCACCTTAAAATCAATCAATCAGAGATGAGTATATAGGAGCAAACATCGATAACGTTTAAAGTTAATAGACAAAAATCGATACTGAAGTATTGTACTTATTTTTCTAAAAATGCGCCACAAATTGCTTAAAGCCCATGTTAAAAGCTCTGTTAGGGTAACCTGAGGGCTAACATTTTTAGACTTTATTTTTCCGATCATGGGGGAGGGAGAAAAGTTTTGGTAAATGGACCGTTAAGTTTATATTATTATTGTATAAAACATCGCTGAAAAGAATTTCAAAAAGGAATAAGATTTTAAGAAATTACGTCAGGCACCAGAGGTAATCGGTTTGATGATGTAAGACGGGCCAATCAAAAAACACTTGGTAGAATATACTTTGGTCAGATTTTTCACTCCCAAAATGGAACCTACAAGCCAAATTCGAACAGCAATGATAAATCTTACAAGATAGTATATTTATACCTGAATTTACGAGATCAGAAACTATTCCGACATGCTGATTTATTCAAATCTTTTATCTTCATCTTGATTGTCTCGGTTGTTGTACTCTCCGGCCTTCTTCATTTTTCAATCAATCTTCTATACACATATATATGTATACACACGTTGAGAGTTGATTGATGTATCAATAAATGAATACATGCATAATGTAACCATTTAGACTCAAAATTGTCAATGATTCCTTCATACCTTCAGCCAATGCTTTGAACTAATCAAATCGTTCAACTGTCTTGGATAAGCGCCAGTGATTTCGCCAATTCGAGGAACATTTAATAATTCCAGGACATGACACCGTGCTCTTTCCAATTTGTCTTGGTATCATTTCGGCAAAAGGTAAATACACATTAAGCAACGAGATTCAATTATTTTGCTTTGCCGATGTCTTTCGAGAATCGTTTTTTGAAAATAGAACATAATGGCAGGAACTGTACTTACCCTTAGAAACGCGGTTAGCCATCCTGCCTTGTTGCAAACTATGTCACTTTGCAAAGTGTAAATACCCGTTACCAAAGGGGTAACCTGTGCATAAAACTAAACAGCAATTGATAATGATCTTGTAAATGTTGAAAACGCCTTCATTGCATTTTCTTCCAGATCCAGTTTCACCCAGTATGGTTGTAACTTTTAGGGTCCCATATGTGGGTCAAGTCGATCTGCTAAAAAATTATTCACATTCGGTAGGACCTTGTGCAAGAAAAAAGAAACCACGATACAAGATGTGTAAATATGAATTTACAATAAACGTGATTCTCAAACCTCTAGTCATAAAATAGCCCAAAATGCTATTAAAATCAATCAATCAACAAGGCAGTCAATATTGCACCACTGTCTATGAGTGCATATGATTGGGCAGCCTGAATTCAAGCAAACCCAGGTCGAGTCATACCCAAAACTCAAAAAATGGTACTTGATGCCGTCTTGCTTAACACTCAGCATTATAAGGAAAGGATCAAGGGTAAAGTGGAGCAGTCCAGAGAAAGGAGTAGCGTCTTCCCCTACACCTCGGTGTGGTAGCTATAGAAAAGGGAGCCTTTGATCACCCTCGACTAAAGTCACCAACTTTGCTTAGTTTACTATTCTCCATTTCTACATCACAACTGCTTATAAAAGATTGTAAAGAACTGATTACAATATTACATATTCAGTTACTTTTCTTCTTTTTTATACTATTACCTTTTGGGAATTTCCTAGATAAGCCATTATTCAATTTTTGTGTGCAGATTATTCTAACCTTGCTGCACATAATTTTTCCAAAATTCATATTTATAATACCGCTTCTGGGATTTTTTAAGGAACAAATATCTGAGAATTTCATATTTTTAACCTCAAATTTTACCATTTTTTCGCTTATCAGAGTCAACTATATATTATTGATATCTACACTTGGTCTGCTGATCAAATTATATAAGTATAGTATATATACTGATCAATTCAACCACCTTAATGCTCCAGTCATCCTGTCAGAGAAACTTCGAATATACCACTTGTATTCTTTGCATAGGAGTAAGACCTCCCCGAAAAAAATAAAGACCAGAGAAATATCCAACAGCAGCAGCCCAAAACAAGAAAGTTTCATGAGATAGGGTTATTCTTCTGAAAAGTGAAAGCAATATTGTAGAAGAATGTATGTAACAATATTTAATAAAAAAAAGAGTTAACTTAATTTGTTGCTTGGTATTCATCATCGCAAATGGTGAACAAAGTCATGCACTGGATTACCAAATAGAAAGAAATAGGAAATGTAAAGGTTATATTAATGGTCGACATACCAACCAATGAAAATGTCAGAAGGTCGATTGAAGGGATGTGAAGTAGATCGGGGAAAATTTCAACAAGAATTTTGTTTAATGCAAGTAGTCTGCTGTAGATGGGCGTTATCAAAGCTCATTGTTCACGGTTGAGTCCAACCCTCACCATCTTTGCCGATAGATAGTTCAAAACAACGTTACCCACTGAAAACAAAATTGATGCAAAATTAAGTAATAATAAAAATAGTAGTAATAATATTAATAATGACAATAATAATTTCTAGTAGTAGTAGTTAATAGCTATAGATTTACTTTCCATTTCGACCTACCATCGAAAAAAAGGATAAAGCTAAGAGACAGCAAAAAAAAAAATAAAAACACAGAAAAAGAATCAAATTAAAAAAGACTGAAACAATTAAAAAACAATTGGAACAAGAAGAATCCACATGAACGATATGCACCATGAATTAGAAAGTCTGATGTTGATATAGTAAAGACTTAAACCGGAGACAGAGGGGTTAATAACAGCAGCACAGAATCAGAACCAACTGACAAGTACGAGGATCATAAAGTAAGTTTCCAGTAACCTCCTCCGGTTGCAATGCACTTGTTCTACCGTTCCAAAAACTTCTGGAAGGCCCCATGGAAGTCCTCCTGTGTGAGCTTGTCAATGACCTTCGTCAAAGCCTCTTTCATCTCCTCAATTGTCTCATAACGACAGCCTCTGACCTTAGGGAATAACCAAAAGTCACGGGGAGCAAGGTCTGGACTATAGGGAGGCTTAGAAACTGTCTTGATGTCAAGGATGGAGTTGTGGACTGGTGCATTGTCCTGGTTGAAATGCCACTGACCTGATTTGAAGAGTGCTGGTCTCTTCCGACGGAATCTCTTCCTAAACTCCCTTAAAACCTCAACATAGTAACCCTAAACCTAACCCTTTGGCCAATCAACTCTGGTGTATTGACTTCCTTACTCCTCCCACCATCCCTCACAGACTTCCTGCCTTCCTTGAATCTCTTATGCCACTCAAAAACTGATGCTTGATTCATGCAAGATGGTCGAAAAGCTGTGTGAAGCATCCTATACGTTTCTGTGGCATCATTTTTTCCAAGTGTAAAACAGGATTTTATTGCATATTGTTCTTCTAAAGTATCCTCACGTCCAGATTGCATTCACCAGCTGTGACAATCAGGCTTTAGTAGGGTGAGTTCCAATTGCTGCTGCTGTAGTTGTTCATTTGAACCTGAAATCATAAAGATTGGTCAGTAATCTCATAAGATGTATAGCAATAACATAGTGAATTTTCAAGGTCTACAACAGTTAAAATGCCTGTACAAAAAAGTCTGGAAACTTATCGCATTCACCGCGTACCTATCTGGCAAACCTTTTTAAAAAAATCTACACCAATATATTAACTGTTCAAACAAAAAACTAAATCAATTAATCCCTTAGAGAAAAGGATAATTTTAAATATTTAAAAATATTACAAACGGACGCTGTTTATAGCTTACCTGTACAACAATGGTAAAGAGGTAGAAGCAATTGCATACCAGTACTATTAATAAGATGATCAAAGAAGACTAAGAGCAATGAATGACATTTACTGGCTAATTTTTCCGGCATCTTTTTGCGAGGATCTTTTTCAGAATATCCTATATATATATATATATACGAAAAATATTGAATTTTACGAAGCATTCAAATAACTAGCTGTTTTAATTCTCGCATGGTCGTTCATATAAACGATTTTATGGAAACTATATTTGTCTAATATTTTCAGATTGTAACAAGTTACCTTTATTTTGGAGAATATCATAGTTTGTAATATTATTGGAAAGTGTTCTACTTTTTACAACACAGCGATTCTGACGAAATAGTGCGGGTAAGTAAGAGAAATTCAGAAAAAGTGATTCTCTGTCCCGAAAAGGTCATACCTGTTAGTATTCCCCCATGACTCAAATATAACGATTTTAAGATTATTCATATTCGATAGGAATACTTGAAAACATATAACTGTGAATTATTTATATCAATAATAATGTTAAATAACAGGCTTGCAGTATCTATGACAAGCATGTAGTATAGATAAGTTTAAAAAGATTATAACAACTAAATTATTTACTCGTGGGATTTGCAGGTAATGACAGCGAAATCATTTGAGAACATGGCGGGCACTGGATAATCTCAGTTACGTAATTGAGATATTTCACAAAGTTAGAAGTCGTCAAAACAATAAAGTTATAAGCGAATAAAAATCTAGACTTGTTATTTTTGCTGGTAAATCAGTGCGAGATCTTGAAGGGGAAGATGTGACGAGTAGACAAGATAGCGATGACAAGAAGACGACGAATGGACAAAACAAGACGGCAATTCGAGAGACGAGAATACAATAGTTACTTGAGGCTATAATTGTTTATTAAGGAATATCTTTATTTTTCTGAAACCATATATCTCAGTTCAAACAAATTATTATCATTAAATAGAAATTTTTAAAAGCGCACAATTATTTCTATTATATCTCTGAGTCTGTTATATCTATTATGTCTTTGAAAGACATTTGAAACCATAAAACTGTGTGAAAGTTATTTGTATTAAATGAGGATAGTTGATTTCATATAACCGTTTGTAAAATACTCTTAAAAAAACAACTACATAAAAAATGTATAAGTAAACGTACAATTAACGCAATTTCCTAATCTCTAAGCATAAAATGACCACAAATGGATTAAAATTAATCGATTGGAATCGGAATCTAAAGAGAAAAATCGAATCTCTTTTAATAGCAGCCCAAAATAATACCATAAGAACTAATCCAAGCTAATAGCAATAATCCTCAAAAGAATAGGAAGTATTTACTATCTGATGATAGAGATGAAATGATTACTTAGATTATAAGAGAAATCAGCGAACCAAAAAAAAAAAAAGAAAAATAGAAAAAAGGAATTTAAGAATAGGTATGACTGGATGTGAATTTTCCACTTGAAATTGTGTCTGATATTTTAACATTTGACCTTACAGGCAAATATGCACAAACTAGAATAGGTCCTAGAAAAAGAAACGTAAAAAGTTCCCTAGAATTTTGAAAGACAAATGAATCGCTCAATCAAGGCTAGAAGAGCAGACTTAGTGTTAATTAATAAAAAGAAAAAACTTGTCATCAAGCGGATCTTACCGTTTCACCAGTCCGTTGATTGAAAATAAAATAATGTGAAAAAATGGACTAATGTACGGACCTTGTTAAAGACTCGTAATGATAGTAATACCAAAGGTAGTTAGAGCCTCTTAGAATATACTAGATGAACTTAAGATTAAAGAAATGATTAAAAAACAGCTGAACTACTAAAATTGCCTGAGATACTGAGAAGAGTCCTAGAGATCATAGATTTGCTGTCACTCAGACTTCAGTAAAAAAAAAAAAAAAAAAAAAAAAAACAGTTAAAATTAGTATAAATAATAATAATAATAATAATAATAATAATAATATGCCACAGGTAGTCCAGAGGTACCTGAGAGCTACTATATATTAATCAACACATCCTCAAGGAGAACAAGACAAAACGGAAAAATCTAGCTATGGCGTGGATTGACAACAAAAAGCATATAATATGGTCCCGCAAAGCTAGATAATAGAATGTCTCTAAATGTACAAAATATCCGGCGAAGTCATAAAGTTTAATGAAAAGACCACGCAAAACTGGAGTGTTGAACTGACAGTAGAAGGGAAAAGCTTAACTAAGGTGAAAATCCAGTGAGGGATCTTCCAGGGAGATGCACTATCAACATTACTATTTGTAATAGTGATGCTACCACGCAATCACATACTTAGGAAATGCACAAGAGTTTGTATATACTTAATAAATCGCAAGGAAAAATTAACCTCCTAATGTACATAGACGACAGCAAACCGTTTGCCAAAAAGGAAAAAGAATTAGAAACCCTCACACAGGCAGTGAGAATATACAGTCAGGATAAAGGGGTGGAATTTGGCATATAAAAATGTGCCATGCTAATAATGAAAGGCTGAAAATGGCAAATGAAAGAAGGACTAGAACTACCAAATCAAGAAAAAAATCAAAACGTTCGGAGAAAAGGAAGCTTACAAATACTTGGAAATATTGGAAGCGTACATCATCAAACAAGTGCAAATGAAAGGGAAAAAGAATACCTAAGAAGAACAAGAAAAGTACTCTAAACCAAACTACATTGCAAAAATCTCATTCCATTGCGGCCAAGATATACAATGCTCTACTACGCAACTGCATAGAATCCAACATGGGATACTTAGGAATAACCAAAATGGCTTTCGGAGAAATCGATCCACGACGTCACAAAATTTGACTATTCGAATTCTTGAAGGTGTACATGCAAAAAACCTAGAGGCAACAATATTATTTGTCGTCTTCACGAAGCCCTTCACGACTCCATACAGAGAGGAAAGATAGAGCAAATACTACTCGCCTACGGGCTACCAAAAGAAACCGTCGCAGCCATAATGATGCCATATAGAAACACAAAAGTAAAAGTCCGCTCCCCAGGTGGAAATACATACTACTTCGACATAGTAGCAGATGTAGCAAGAAGACACATTAGCCCCATGCCTCTTTATCATCTGTCTAGATTATGTGCATTGAACGTGTATTGATAAAATGAAAGTCAAAGACCAAATAAATAACTTACTGAATCGTTCCTTCAGTAATACAAGGACATTTGTTTGTAAGAGACCTACTTTCAAAATGATATGACGTCAAGATTTCTAGTATCATTTATCATCACAATTTTGTTGAATACCAAATAAAGCAGGAAAGTATGAACGAGGAAAAAAAGAAAGAAAGAATTTGCTTAAACCAAATTAGAAATAAAAGACCATTAAAAAAGATATTTGACTTACAAGATTGATGGGCGTCTTTAAAAATTACTGTGAAATTTTCGTTCTTTTTCGTTTATTAATTGATAGAAATATAAGAGGAACTTTAATTAAATGACTTGTGCTGTCATAAGCACCAGAAGTGGGTTATTATTTTTTGCGTATATACACTACACCTCAAAAGTGCAAGAACAAACTTTATTTTGGCAACTAAAAAACAATGTCAACACCATTGCCTTTCTTGGGTGCCTAGTGTAGTATTTGAAGTTATTTGTAATACCCGTGTTCAAATCCGAAACGAGCCTGTTGGCATTTCACATAGCACTAATACCTTTGAGATAGGAATGAAACGAACTACTCTGCATCCACCTATGGGTAAGTAGTAGGGCAGACTGAGATATCTAACCTTGGTATATTGATTGATATAGAAGGAAAACTCTGGATTTACACCAGATGTAAATCTGGAGACGAGTGGGCTCTGCCAGATATGCTACATGAATAGTTTCCCCACGACAAAACTAGGTAACGGTAACAGTGAGAGAACTTGCAACTAACGGTCTTGACTAGTATGTAGTTACTATCATGAATGACAATGTGGTTTTAACCATATTTACCAACCCCTCCGCTCGGGCAGGATATGACACAAGGTCAATTTTTAAGCAGAGTTTAACTGGATTGAATTCAGAGTTTTCCTTCTCCTAGACTAGTTGCCTCACCAAGGCTGAAGAACCCAGTCTGTCCTACCCATAGCTGGAGGGAGAATAATTGGATTCATACCTTTCCCAAGGGTTTTAGTGCTATGTGAAATGCAATGTGTGGTTTTAACAAACTTAAATTTTTATCATTCTGGCATATAAAATGAACAGAAGTAATGAGAAACTCTTTAGATTTGTACATCTTATTGTAATAACTTTATATATATACATATATCATGAACTTGTGGTGATAAAAAAAAATTCTCTTTCTCTCTCCCCCTCTCTCTCTTTCTCTCTCTCTCTCTCTCTCTCTCTCTCGCAATCCATTCTTTTAGGACATTGCTCTCAGCAAGTCCTCTAGATGACTTCTAGTATCCACACAAATCTGATGGATGTAAGTTATTGCTGGTCTGTCAACACAGATGAGTCCCCTGGAGAACGTTGCCTTTGTCTTCTCTTGCAGTCTTGCTCATCTTACCTGGATAGTGGGTGAGATGGTAGTTAACTGGCTGTGCAGCTGCTGTTATATGGGGTGCTGCTTCCAGAATTTATCTAGAACAACAAGCAGCTTTCTTGTGTGGTTTCCATCTAGCTTTTACTCGAAGCGTTTCGTTAAAGTCCAGGTAGTGTAAACGAAAAGTAATACTGATACGGTTAGTTTAGAAGATTTCCCGTTTTATTTAATCAGATAGATTAGATTTCCATATGGTCGAGAGCCAGTCCATGCCTTCGCTATGCGTATATTGGCATCACTTTATGCAGATGTTGTTACCGATGTATGTCAACTAGTTTACGAATTTTAGAGGCTTGACATTTAATGTGGGGATGTGTCAATTTTCTCTAAAATACAAGAACTCTGTTTTATCTAAGGTCACATAGAGACCAATGTCTCTTTGTGCCTGCTCCAGGCCATGAAGCAGTGATTCAGCTTGGGTTAGTGCATTTGTAAGAAGCGCTAGATCATCTTAATAATCTGCATCAGCAATATTTTCTACGTAATATCGTCTGCTTTTTACCTTTTTTGGCGGGAAACCATTTTCTTTCATTAGACATATTGACTTTCTTATCCTGTAATTGAGACAAATAGTAAATAGATATAGTGCTAATGTGTCTCCGTGCAAAAACTCCTGCGGCAATGTTAAAGAAATCGGTGTCTCTGTCGTGTGAGCGATCCACTACGTTCATGACTTTGAAGAACATCATCGTAGCGGTAGCAGTTTCTTTGGGAAGACCATATGCTAGAAGCATTGTTATTTAATCTTTCCCCTATGAATGGAGTCAACTGCCTAAAATAAAAGTACTAATAAAAGTGTTGCCTTGATAATTTTTGCACGTACTTCAATGATTCAACGATTATTCAGAATCTAAAAAGTTGTGGATCTATTTTCTTACGATTTATAAGTAGAGCATTATAATTCTTAACAATAAGATCCTGTAAGGTGTTTGCCTCTGTAGTTCATAGTGATTCCGAGGTCACATTTTTTTAGAGAAGGTAAGGGTGCAGTTTTTCGTCAGTTTCTTTGTTGTAATTTATTTATACTCAGTGTTGCATAATCAAAGAAGTATATCGTCAAATTTCCTTGTCTTCCATACATTGGAGATAACAGCTTTTCTGCTTTTGATTGTTTTTAGAGCTGCATCGAGTTCACTCTCACCTCGTAAAGGGTCCAAGTTTGATGTCTAGTCGGTAATTTCTCCGATATGTTTATCAGTGATTTCACTGAGAGTTTTCACGTAGATACTTGAAGTGTTTTTCCACATCTGAAGTCTTCATTCTTGGCTGGTGTGTTTTCCGGTGTTGAGTCAAATCAAGCTGAAGGTTTCACTCCTGGTCAAATCTTTTAAGTTTCAGTTTTGTGTTATATAGAATGATGAATAATCATATTTACCCAACCCCTCCGCTCGGGTAGGATATGACACAAGGTCAATTTTTTTAAGCGGAGTTTAACAGGTTTGAATTCAGAGTTTTCCTTCTCCTAGACTAGTTGCCTCACCAAGGCTGAAGAACCTAGTCTGCCCTACAATTTACCCATAGCTGGAGGGCGAATAATTAGATTCATACCTTTCTAAGGGTATTAGTGCTATGTGAAATGCAATCAGTCTCGTCCAGGATTTGAACTGGTGTCGCTGTGTCCATTTTCAACAACGTTAACGAATCCACAACGGACACCTCCACTAAATTAATTTAATTACTTGTTAACGATGTTTTTTTAATATAAAAATCTTTTTTTCTTTTTAAGACGCAAATACTTTTTTACTCCAAACTGTTTATTCTAGACAATCAGATTTAAGCCAAACCGAATTCTTTTCAAAAAAATATAACTCTCACTTTATTACTTCTTAGGGGTGAAACTCCATAGGTTCGTGAGAGAGATAGGGAGACAGATATAGACGGGAGGACTCAGGGGACTTGGACTGCTATATTGACCCATAACTTCTTCTAAGCTGCGTTGTGCTCTACTCATACTCAGGACTCCACTTGGCACTTCTGCTTCTCGACCAGGGGGTATCTCCCTCCCCACAGCGGGCACTCGCCGGTCTCTCGCTGGCTCTCTCCGGGCTTCTTAACTGCCCGACCGTATATCCGTGACTGAGACTGACTGTATCTGCGGTAGGTATCTCCATATATGATTTCACAACGTCTACGCGTTTCTGATTTGTCCTTTAGGCAGTCAACCCACGCATATGCTTACGTCTATTTACAAAGGTGCATCCTGTCCAATAAATCTCTGACTGACGGCTCTGTTAAAAGTCAATATGCAATATTTGCAACAATACTCCTTCCTGAACCGAACTCTAGTTTCTCGTAGACTAGCCACTGGATATTATCAAAATTGAATTAAAAATGAATAAAAAACAACTTTTTTCTAACTACTTCTTTTAAAATTATATTCAACTACTTTCAACTTCAGTTCATTCTTAAGAGAAAGTTTTTTTTTCAAATCATTTTAAAGCATTGATATATTATAAAAGATAGGGTGAAAAACAGCAACCTATTGGTGGGGCAAAGAACAAGTTGACTGAACCGCTGCAGGGAAAAAAGACTTTCTCTCTCTTTAAAAAAATGGATGATCTGGGGACGACACTGGGCTTTATCTAGTAAAGAAGCTCAAGTTTTGGAGTTTAGAGTATGATCTACTCTTCATAACTATTACTCTCTGGTCCACTCGAAACTGGAATGGTAGCACCTGTTAAGCTACTATCGATGGATCAAATTTTTTTTTCAAAAATCATTTGCATTATATTATAATGCTTCAAATAAATCATACAGAGTAAATTATTCGTACAAACAATCCTTACTGAAATCTATAAATGTTTATAAAGGATTATATTATTATTTACTTGAAACAGAGGAATTGCTAGAAATATTTGAAACCAAACGATTGTGTGCAAACAAATTATCATTATTATCATTTAAATTTCGGTTTTATATTCAGTTTTTTACAATTCTTCCCCAGGTTTTTATCCAAGACTTACGATAGGGGAAGGCAGTTATTATGTGGTGAATTCCATAAGTTTCCAGACTTTTCTGTACAGGCATCTAAAATTGTCGTAGACTCTTGAAATTTCAGTGTTATTGCTAAAGATCTTATGAGATGACTGACAAGTTTTTATGATTTCAACTTCAAATAAACAGCTATTGAAGCAATTGGAATACACCCTACTAAAGCCTGATATTCATAGCTGGTGAATTTCAAAAATGCAATCTGACACTTTACAAGAACGATATGCAGTAAAATTCTGTTTTAAACTTGGAAAAATGTCACAGAAACGTATGGAATGCTTCAGACTGATTTTCGACCATCTTGCATGAATCGAGCATCAGGTTTTGAGTGGTATAAGAGATTCAAGGAAGGCAGGAAGTCTGTGAGGGATGATGAGAGGTTTTGGAGGAGTAAGGAAGTCAATACACCTGAGTTGATTGGCCAAAGGGTTAGGGTTATGGTTACTATGTTGAGGTTTTAAGGGAGTTTAGGAAGAGATTCCGTCGGAAGAGACCAGCACTCTTCAAATCGGGTCAATGGCATTTCCACCAGGACAATGCACCAGTCCACAACTCCATCCTTGTCACAGACTATTTGACCAAGATGGACATCAAGACATTTCCTCACCCTCCCTATAGTCCAGACCTTGCTCTCTGTGACTTTTGGTTATTCCCTAAGGTCAGAGGCTGTCGTTATGAGACAATTGAGGAGATGAAAGAGGCTGTGACGAAGGTCTTTGAGAGGCTCACACAAGAGGACTTCCATGGGGCCTTCCAGAAGTTGTTGGAACGGTAGAACAAGTGCATTGCAGCCGGAGGAGATTACTTCGAAGGGGACTAGAGTTTCATGCGTGTACTATCAATAAAGGTGTCCATACGAAAAAAGTCAGGAAACTTATTTAATGATCCTCGTATGTATCTTGGAATAGATATACATGAACATTGAGAATGTCATTCTGTCTGTCTGTTTGTCAAGAAAACTGTTACTGTGTATTTGCTTCTCTGCGTACACTGGATCTATCAATCTATCTATCTATCTATCTCTGTCTTCTATCTATCTATCTATGCGTGTACTATCAATAAAACTGCCCATACGAAAAAAGTCTGGAAACTTATTTAATGATCCTCGTATATGCATTCTGTTTATTTGTTTTTGTTGCCTCATATGGGTGATATTTTTAGCGTTAGATGATGGTTTTTCACTGGAGTTTGAGTGAGAGCAATTCTCCTCTTAACCCTAGGACTCTTCTCAGTATTCTGGCCGATCTTAATAATGCTGTAGTTTTGATGGTCTCTACTCATGATCTTATTTCTAAGTCCCCTTATCCACTCCTGTGGTGACTATACCGAGCGCACCAATTACAATTGGTATTACCGCCACTTTCAAGTTCCATGTTTTTTTTTCAGTTCCTTATCGAGGTCCAGGTACCTATCTCTCTTTTCGCTTTCTTTCCATTTTATTCTGTGGTCTGCTGGACGACGAAGTCCACAATTCGGCAAGTTATCTTCTTTTTCTTTCGTTTTTTGTTTTTCTGAGTTTTACAAGGTCTGTTCGTCTGGCTGAGATTACATAATCCGTTTGTATCTCAAAACCTCAGTGAAGTTTAAGCGTTTCATTCTCAATGACAGATTCTGGGTTGTGCATAAACCATTTGTTCGTGTGGTCAAATATAATTTTCTTGCAAAATTCCCAGTGGATCACCTTCCCTACCCAGTCGAGCCTAATCTTATATTCTTTTTGTGCTAATTTCCTGCACTCACTTGTTATGAAATTGATCGTTTTGTTTTTATCACAACATAACCCACATTTGCTATTCTGTTGCGTCTTATCTATTCTTGGTACTTATGGCGTTGTTTTGAGCAGCTATCAAGAAAGATTCAGTTTCTCACTTCAGGATTACCTTTCTTACCTATGTCCAAGTTTTCTCGGATGAAAGTTTGCTTGGTTTTCGCTTGAAATATCCATTCAGTTGTTACTCCTCCCGATTTTGTTTTCTGCTTATTTTTGTTCTATTGATGCTTGTGTGGTCTGTATTGTTTCTGGCCGCTGTAATCAGTCTTCCTCTGTCATCGTCATATATGGAATGTAAGGGCTTATGCATCGTCATTATCTTTCTAGTACCCTGGTCAATTTGTTGAAGTTCTTCTCTCATTCACTTCAAGAATGGTCCCGAGTCTCTTACAAGAGAAGCAGCCCATGTGTACATCTCTTTGATGAGATTCCTACTATATTGTTTTTTTCGAGTAGTTTTCTCGTTCTCCTGAGATACTCTTTTGCAATTTTTTCTAATTCTTCTACACTTGTTTGATGGTGTCCGCTTCCAATATTCCAAAGTATTTGTACGTTTCCTTTTCTCCGAGCGTTCTGATCTTTTTTGGTTTGGTAGTTCTATTTCTTCTGTCATTTTTCTTTTACCGCTTTTCCTTATTAGCATAGCACATTTTTCTATGCCAAATTCCATCCCTCTGTCCTGACTATATATTCTCACTGTCTGTATTAGGGTTTTCAATTCTTTTTCATTTTTGTGGCCTTGTGGGTAGAGTATTTGCTAATGATCAGAGAGACCTGGATTCAATCCCAGGTCGCTTATTACCAAAGACTTTAAAAGTGGTACTTGATACCTCCTTGCTTAACACTCAGCAATATAAGGTACCTATCAAGGGTAAAGTGAGCTATCCAGGGAAAGGAGTAGCACCCTCCCTTACACCTCGGTGTAGTAGCTATTGAAGAGGGAGCCTTCTGGTCGCCCTCGACTACGGTCGCCAACTCTACTTACTTTACTATTATTATCATTATTATTCCCGTCGAGTTTTCCACACCAGCTCTAGCTGATATTTTTTCACAGGAGTCTTAGTCACAGCTAGTCTCCTCAGGTTTCTTGAACAATTCTAAGCTTCTTTGCCGATTTTGTCAGTATTGTGATCTGTATGGTATCTGTCTCTTTCATGTTCCCCAGCTTTTTCAGCTCTCTGGCAAAGACAAGCTATTTGTCATAGTTTTCGCATTCTTTTACTTTCACTAGGGTGTACTATTATTATTACTATTTTTTCACATCTGCTAACGCTGATGGTCTTTCACTGGAGTTTGAGTGAGCAAGTCTTCTCAAGTCTCCAGGACTCTTCTCAGTATTCTGGCCGTTCTCAATAATGCTGTAGTTTAGATGGTCTCCACTCGTCCGCCAACTTCCAAGTCCTCCAATCCCTTTAGTCATCCTTTAGTTACTGTACCAAAAGCACCAATTAAATTAGTATAATTGTCCTCTTCATGTTCCACAGTTTTTTTTTTCAATTCCCTAGCCAGGTCGAGGTACTTATCCTTCTTTTCACATTATTTCAGTTTTACTCTGTGGTCAGTCGGAACAGTCTACAAGTTGGCAATTTCTCTTTTGTTATTGTTGATTATTATTAGGTCTGGTCTTCTGGCCGAGATTAGGTGATCCGTTTCTATGTCAAAGTCCCATAGGGGTTTATGTATGTTATTTCCAAGGACAGGTGCTAGGTTGGGCATATACCATTTGTTCGTATGGTCAAATTATTATAATTGTTATTATTATTAAATAATAATAAAAGTTACTTGACACCATGAAATTGTGTATGAATAATTAGTTTTAGATTATTAGTATAGTTTAATTCTGACGGGGCGTGCGGTACCACTGACCTGGTGAAAAAGTTGAGCTTATTAAATGGAAGCAATAATGTCTTCAACAAAGTATCAGATGATCAGAGCTCTTTTTTTTTTCTTTTTTATATGACCGAACGTATCAGGCTTACGGTCAAGTCAGGTTTCAGCTAGATAACAAAAGTTTAGTAACAATGAATCTGCTGTGTTTACCCTCATAACCACTAACAGATAAGAGGTAATTGAGATAGACTGAACTCGCTATCTAGATAGATTGATAGACAGATTGGGAGATAGATAAAGAATTGGATTAATGCATAGATAGATAGATAGATAGATAGATAGAAGACTGAGATAGATAGATAGATAGATAGATAGATAGATAGATAGATATTTAGAAGACTGAGATAGATAGATAGATAGATAGATAGAAGACTGAGATAGATAGATAGAGAGATAGATAGATAGAAGAATGAGATAGATAGATAGATAGATAGATAGATAGATAGATAGATAGATAGATAGAAGACTGAGATAGATAGATAGATAGATAGATAGATAGATAGATAGATAGATCCAGTGTACGCAGAGAAGCAAATACACAGTAACAGTTTTCTTGACAAACAGACAGACAGAATGACATTCCCAATGTTCATGTATATCTATTCCAAGATACATACGAGGATCATTAAATAAGTTTCCAGACTTTTTTCGTATGGGCACCTTTATTGATAGTACACGCATGAAACTCTAGTTCCCTTCGAAGTAATCTCCTCCGGCTGCAATGCACGTGTTCATCCGTTCCAACAACTTCTGGAAGGCCCCATGGAAGTCCTCTTGTGTGAGCCTCTCAAAGACCTTCGTCACAGCCTCTTTCATCTCCTCAATTGTCTCACAGAGACAAAGGTCTGGACTATAGGGAGGGTGAGGAACTGTCTTGATGTCCATCTTGGTCAAATAGTCTGTGACAAGGATGGAGTTGTGGACTGGTGCATTGTCCTGGTGGAAATGCCACTGACCTGATTTGAAGAGTGCTGGTCTCTTCCGACGGAATCTCTTCCTAAACTCCCTAAAAACCTCAACATAGTAACCCTAACCCTAACCCTTTGGCCAATCAACTCTGGTGTATTCACTTCCTTACTCCTCCCACACCTCTCATCATCCCTCACAGACTCCCTGCCTTCCTTGAATCTCTTATGCTACTCAAAAACTGATGCTCGATTCATGCAAGATGGTCCAGAAACAGTCTGAAACATTCCATACGTTTTTGTAGCATTTTTTCCAGGTTTCAAACAGAATTTTATTGCATATCGTTCTTGTAAAGTGTCAAATTGCATTTTTGAAATTCACCAGCTGTGACAAACAGGATTTAGTTGGGTGTATTCCAATTGTTGCTCTAGCAGTTCCTCCGAACCTGAAATCATAAAAATTGGTTAGTCATATCATAAGATGTATAGCAAGATACTGAATTTTCAAGAGCAACAACAATTTTAAATGCCTGTACAAAAAATGTCTGGAAGCTTATTGAATTCACCACGTACATAGTGCCCGTGGTGTAATGGACTCGGTGATCTGCGTCAAAATCCTGAACTCGGCTATTCGAACATAGTTCACATGTTTCACATAGTGCTAATACCCTTGGGAAAGATATGAATCCAACTATTCTCCCTCCTACTATTGTTCATTAGTAGGGCAGACTGGGCTCTTTAACCTTTGTGTGGCAACCGTTCTTGGAGAAGGAAAACTCCGAATTGAAACTTGCTATGCTCCCCATAAAAAAAAATGACATTGTGTCATATCATACTCGTGTAAAGGGGTTCGTGAATTCATACATACGTACATCCTTACATATGTTACGATATGTAATGGTTATCGTCGTATGAAATAGACACGGTGACCCGAATTCAAATCATGGACAATGCTGTTGTTATGTTCCATATTGTTTGGGAAAGATATAAATCCAGCTATTTCCCATCTAACTATAGCTAAGTAGTAATTTACTCACCAGTTAGCTCAGATGTGACACAAGGTCGCATAAATGGGGCACCCAATGAGAATCAAACTCACTGATGAAGGTTTGCTAGTTTAGCTTGCTATCAATTAAACCGCCGGAGATGTCCAACAATTAGCAGTAGAGAAGACTATCTTCTTTAATCTTGGTATTGCAATAGGTCAAGAAAAAAGAAAACTTTGAATTCAAACCCGTTAAATTCTACTTTAAAATTTTCTCTTTCATCACATCCTGCCCGTATGGAAAGGTTGGTAAATACACATACGTGAAGGTGCCCGTGATGTAATGGTATTAGTCGTTGGAATCCTGGACGAGGCTGATTTCGTTTCCCATTGCACTAATACTCATGAGAAAGATATGAATCTTATTATTCTCCCTCCTGCTATGGGTCAGTGGTAAGACAGACTGGTTTCTTTAGCCTTCGTAAGGCAACTAATCCAGGAGAGGGAAAACTCTAAATTCAAATCTGTTAAACTCCGCTTAAAAACTCACCTTGTGTCGCATCCCTCCCGAGGGGAGGGGCTGATAAATACACCGGGTTAAATTAGCTTGATAACTTGCAAGCTGGATAGATGTTTCATGCATTCAGATAGATAGATAGATAGATAGATATGGGTAAAATTAGTTTGCTTGCTAGAGATATAGATATCTTTCCTTGTTAATGTACATTTACACCCACAGAAATAGATAGATTTCAATGTACTTGAAAAGGCATATACATAGATAAATACACACCTTTCTTATTTTATGTTTCATCAATTAGAAAGCCCTGAAAATATAAAAGTAGATATACACTAACATGCAGGGTAAAATACTTGCACTGAGAAATACGAACTTGGGATGCGTTCAGAAATCCTAAAAATTGTCGTTTATATACACGAGTTTGTAGCTATTTGCACAGTACGGGACGATTCAAAAACGTTTTGCTTTCGTGTACGATTTCAAAGAAAGAGTCTGATGCTCCTTCTCTTCTTTCTCTTAATGCTCTTAACTATTTGCTGGCATTTAACGTGTCGAAATATTGACACAGCCTGCAAATGAGGTGTGCCCAGTCCCACGTTGGCAGCATGACGTATTTAGGGGGAATTGGATTAAAGTTTCCTCCTGTCCCTCTTTCCTACCCACATTCGTTTTCTGACATTCAATGTCGCAATTAATTATTTTCTGCTCAAGGTTTTCATTTCTTTAAGTATATAGAACTGAGTGCAACAGAATACAAGAAGAATAGAGGCATATATGTATATACAGCTGGAGGTACTATGGTTTAATAGCTGTCATCGTGAAGAATGAATATGATGACGCGTGTTCAAATCCTGATAATGGCTCTTTGGATTTTACATAGCCTTAATATCCTGAAGAAAGGTAAGCATCCAAATACTCTTTCCTCAGCTATGGATAAATAGTAATGCAGACTGGGCTCTTTAATCATTCTCTGAGAGGCAAAACTTCAAATTCACCATGTAACGCATCCTGCTCGGGCAGAAGCTTTGGGCATATATATATATATATATATATATATATATATATATATATATATATAACAAAAGTCTTAAAGAATTCACATTTTGAGGTTTAGTGGCACTAGAAAGTTCTTCTGCTCTAAGAAGGATAGCGCTATTTTCTTCAGCTTTTGGTAGACTTCACCATTAGAATCCTTAGGGCCTGCCTCTCTCTCTCTCTCTCTCTCTCTCTCTCTCTTATTCTGTGAGTGCAGGAACGCATGTTTTTGCATTGTCTTTATACCTGGATTGTTAATCCTAACTATGCCATAAAGTCTTATTAATATTTTATATTTCCAGTCTTAAAAACTGCATATTAACCTAATGAGTAGGATTATTTCAAATGATTCCTCTATATGATGAATTATACCTTGCAGCAAGGTGGCTTCCCTTTGATCGTTGTTTATTCTAAAAGATGCTTATTGATGAGAGTGCTATTTCCATAAGAGAAACGAAAATTAAGTTAAAACCATAATATATATATATATATATATATATATGACCGTCAGGGAAAAGTGTGTAATCTCTAAAGGGTGTGCTTGCTTGAGCACTATATTGTACTTTTTCCAAGAACACGAGCCAAATCTAAAATGAACGATAAATGGGCCGATTTATTTATCAAGGTGTGCGTCTTAACACGTAAACAAGAGCAAAACAACTGGATATATACACAAACGTGTGTATGTAATAGCAGAGGAAATCAGGCTAAAAGTAAGAACACACATAAACACGTGCATGTATATATATATATATATAAAGTAAAAAGAAAAAAAAAAGAAGCCATCTGTTAAATATCTTTGTGGTCAATCTTGGTAATTCACTGGCCTCCTTTCTTTTCTTTTTTTTTCTACTTAGTATGGCGACACCAGTCGATAACAAAGCTAATCTTTTAATAAGAAAGAAGAATCTCAAAGGTAGATTAAGAAAGCAGGAAAGGGTGTAACAAAAAATAATCGGGATTTACAAGAAACATAATTTTCTTTTCCAATTTTTCTTTAACTACTGTTTATACAGTATAACTGTTACAAGTATACAAAACCAAAGTCTTGTCGTATTGCTATCACTGCTATTGATCAAATAACTCACATTTTATCTTTTTTTAATTAAGTTGTACTTTTTCTTTTATAAATGTACATCAAGAAAATGAAGATAATCTTCGGTTCTTATAAATGAATAACGAAGCCATTTCTGAAACATACCGATAATAAACGGATATGTGAAATGTACATAGAATGTTCATAACTCATAGATAACATAGGAATCCCGAAAGACAAAAACACTTACGACTTCTTAGTTCAGGTACGAAACTTTTTTAATACCTTTGAGTGAAAAGGTTTTTTGACATAAGGAGAGAATACACAATCATTCTATGCTGACTTTTCCATCTCCCCCCCCCTCCATCACGTGCGCACCCACCGCAAGGCCTCGGCGAGCTCCCAAAGTCAACCGTCTTCTTCGGACGCTAAAACTGGACTCACTGACTTTTCTCAAATCTCAGTCCACGCTTCCGGTGCGTGACGTCACTCACATCCCTGGTCATATCCTTTATCTGGGATTTTTATTGTGACATCTCTGAATGACACGTCCGCTCTGAGCGCGCGTGAACACCTGCACTCATGTTTGTACCTAGCTAACCCATGCACTGAGCCGAAAGGTTCTCAGCCTAACTAAACCCAAAGGCAAGATATATAAAACGAAATCCCTCGGCTATTATATCACATTTCCAGCAAAACCTTTCGAGTATAAACAGGATGTCTCATATATATGGGACCCATGTGATTGCTAATAACTCTACTAATAATAATGTTGCGTTCTTTTTTGTTTCAAATTTGAAAATATAATACTATAACAACCATTAATCCTCGATCACAATGCCTTGGGCAAGAGAGGAAAAATAGTTTACGTCACTACTTATTTGGAGACAAAATTATTCAAATCTGTCTCAAAATAGATGCATTCCATTAATATGATACTAAGGTGCCCGTGATGTAATGGTTATCATCGTAGGAAATGGGCTCGGCGACACGAGTTCAAATCCTGGACGGGACTGATTCCATTTCACATAACACTAATACCCTTGGGAAAGGTATGAATCCAATTATTCTCCCTCCAGCTATGGGTAAATAGTTGAACAGACTAGGTTCTTCAGCCTGGGTGAGACAACTAGTCTAGGAGAAGGAAAACTCCGAATTCAAACCTGTTAAACTCCGCTTAAAAATTGACCTTGTGTCATATTCTGTCCGAGTGGAGGGGTTGGTAAATATGGATTAATATGATACTAAGAAACTAAAAAAAAATTGCCTGTCCTGGAAGATGATATAATTACAATTTAAAAATCATTGATTTGATGTCCCAAGCTCAAAGAATACATTTTTACCGGACGTGTTCCAAATGACCGCCATTGCGCTTGTCTCAGTAATAAATCTTTTAATGGGTTGCATCTATTTTGAGACACCCAATATTTACCTAATATGTTTGCACGAGCGGGAAGCGACACGAGGTCAATAATGAAGTGAAGTACAACTGATTTGAACTCAGATATTTCCTCCTCTTAGAACGGTTGCAACTTCCAGATTAAAAACCCAATCAACCCTTCTGTTCACCCATAGCTGGAGGGAGACTTCTTCGATTCATACCATTCTCAAGGTATTAACACAATATGAAATGAAAACATTCTCGTCCATTTTCAGGGTCCATTTTCAACGACGATAACCGTGACTCTACGAGCACCTCCTTAAAGCTCTCAAGTGAATCGCTAATATTAGGAGTGGGGAAAAACCATTAAGACCCATTTGAAAATTAAAAAAACAAGGGAACGATAACGCGTGTACACACATATAGGAAAGTCAGAGATTGTTTCGGCATTGTGTTATAGTAAATAAAACACCTGTCTAGAAACATAAAAGAATGAATAGAGTGTTCGCCAATGGTCCGGGAGACCAGGGTTCAGTCCGAGGTCGAGTCATACCAAATACTCAAAAAATGGTACTTGATGCCTCCTTGCTTAACACTCAGCATTATAAGGTAGTTTCAAGGGTAAAGTGGAGCAATCCAGGGAAAGGAGTAGCACCCTCCCCTACACCACGGTGTTGTAGCTATTGAAGAGGAAGCCTTCGGGTCACCCCCTGGACTAATATCAGACAGAGAAAATTTTAAATTTTGTATTTTAAACTACAAAAATTAGTCGCTAAAATATTGAAGATGCACATAGTGTTTACATTTCAGTTCCTTTCAATATTTATATGGTTTTCTATAGATTTTATTTAACATTATTCATTTATATAAATGGCATATTATAAACTAACTTTCAACTCATTAAAGTGAATTGCTGTAAACTTCTAAAATCTTTGGAATATATGAGGGATATTCAATAAATAAGGTGAATTTTGCCCAAATTGGCAATAGGAAGTATTGTTCACAGTTGTACCTTTCTCAAGGAAATTATGATGTGTCCTTTCATATAAAAGAAGAGTGTCAACATAAACTTCTTTACTGACCACTGCGCCTGAAATGGCTTCTTTACAGGAGAGTCGATGTGTTTCCTCCCCATAGACTGTCTTTTCGACTTAGGATCGTAGTGGTAAACCTATTTTTAGCCAATTTATAAATATTTTTGTCTAAAGCATGCTCTGCCATACGTGTCACACATTCTTTGTAAATTTCCCATGGTTTGCATTTCTCAGCTACCAAAGATTGGATGACAGACCTCTGTTCAAACCTAGATCTCTCTGTTTGATTTGCCACCGTTTTGAATGGCCCCGAAACAAATATTTTTGCGAGATTTAAACAATTTTTGCTATTAACTAATTCCAAACAATGTGGACTTTACATTAATGGGAAAAATATTTATATTTTTCAAAAAAAAATCCCTTATCTATTGAATGACCCTTGGATAGACAGATAGATATGAACAAGATAGATAGATAGATAGATAGATATGAACAGACTAGATAGATAGGTAGATAGATATAACCAGGATAGATAGATAAGTAGATAAATAGATATAACCAGGATAGATAGATAGGTTTGGTTTGGTTTGTTGGGTTTTATGGCATATCAACATTTGTTGGTTATTTAACGCCAAATCCATTTTTATGTAAATAATCTGTTCTATTTAAAACAATTCAGTTTAGCATAAGTTCACAGTTTAATTGTCAAAAACATTTCCATTTCACACTATTCAAGCAGTTATATGTAACAATTCAGTTAAGTGTAAATACAGTTTTAATGTCGAAAAACAGTTCTATTTGAAATAAACGCAGTTTAAATGTAGGTACAGTTTAATTGTCAAAAACATTTCTCTTTCAAGCTATTCAGTTTACTCAAATAATTCATTTTAGCATAAGTATGCTGTTAGTTCTATTTAACCCATAGATAGGGCTCTATCAGGTGCTACCACTCGGGGCCAGAGTGAACCTGGGAGCGATGGCAATGAAGGGGCACTCCGCATTACCAAAAGCTCCAGCACTGCTGGAACATCAACATCAGATTGTTTAGTGTCATATCCAGGACACTCGTTAGGAGGGGGGGTCTTACACCTCTGCAGAGGTGCAGTCAGTGTATTCTACAGACCCAGCTGACAGGGCAAGATAGATAGATAGATTGATAGATAGATAGATTATAAGAGTAACTCCATGGAAATGAAACATCATCTGGGTTTTTTTTTTTTGTTTTTTACTAAAGCAGTACATATAAAATGCGCTTAATATACTTATTAAGTTTATAAACAAATTTCAGTCCAATTTGCAACTGAATAATTATCTTATTGGGGTCTGCATTTTTGCCAACGCACTTCAGTACATGATAATAATTTCTCATTACAGAAAGTTTGACAAAAGATCGCTATCTTTGTTGAATTTAAATTTTCTAACAGGAACATGTTTACACCTGAACTTGCCTCTCTTGGTAAGAGATTTGACATGCAGAAATCAGATCATCATTGGTATGATCGCAAATTTAGACTCTACCCAGTTATAATTAAATTTCAAATTGGACTGGAAATTAACTTATTAAAGTATTGTTTTTTGAGCCAAGAAAAATTTCAATCGAATGTCTTGCAGTAGACTAAAAAAAACCTCTGTTTTGATCATAAGGATATATACAGCATGTCTTTGGTATGAATATCTTGGTGCAGTCCATCTATCTTCAGATCTAAAACTGGTTTGAATTCAGAATTTTCTTTCTCCTTGATAAATTAACATACCAAAACTAATGACACCAGTCTTCTCTACTATTTACCCATAAATGTAGTTGGATTCATATATTTTACTCGGGTATTTGCGCCATAAGAAACGTAGACACTCTCGTTCATGATTTGAACTCGAGTTGCCAAGTCCACTGTAAGCGTTGCGACAAGAGCGCCTCCAGGGATATGGTAACATATATTAATCTAATAAAATAAAGATTACAGTTAACTTAGATAATAGTTGTACTACTGCTGACATTATTATTAGCCTCGTTTTTCTTATTATTGTTTGTACACCTACGTTATCATTCAGTCTTTTCAAAGACCACACAGCCAACAGTCATTCACACCTCAAACGCGTTAACTATCTACTTGATTGTTAATGATTCTTGATGCTACAGTAACGACTAATGCTACACACACCCCATCACTTCTCGTACCACCCACGTACTTGGACTATTACTCCGACTCTCACTCCCACTACTACCATTACCTACTCCAGCCACAATTAAACCCAAATCCAGACTGGATTTGGCTTTTCCGGTAGAAAATGCAAACAAGTCGGATATTCTCAAAAGACGCGCCTGTTCCTCTCGGCTTATCGAGAATGGTAATGATTATTATTATACTGGAAGTTTGGAATTATTTTAAAAAATTAAGAGAAAATCAGAAAAGTTGTTGACGATTGTTTTCGAACAAGTTATGAAAGAGCAGAAAAAGAAGAAACTGATCGAAGGAATTGCAATTAATCATCAATGTAAAAAATGGTCAAATCGATAATGCGTCATAAAACAAAGGCTGATAAAGGTAAAGGAACTCTTTAATGTTTTTTTCGTCCGCGCTTTATTTATTTATTTATTTATTTATTTATTTTTTGTTGACTGTTAAGTTTGTTTTGTTTATTTGACCTGTTTTCTATTTATTTCTCAAATACAACATCATTTGTCCTGAAGTAAATCGACATCAATGTTTTTGTGTACTTTTATATCTAGGAACCATTCCTCACCAAATTCTACTTTTTCGACATCACGGTTAGCGAGCTAAACTTGTAGACCATCGTAATAGTGTTCGATTCTCATTTCGGAATCCGTATTTGTAGCCTTGAGCCAAACTCAGCAAATCAGAATAATATTTTTAAAAAGGCAACATGCATCATTAGCATTCGTTGTCTATATTAACATCATAACTAAGATTTCTTCTTCTTCTTCTTCTTCTTCTTCTTCTTCTTCCATTTGGTAGTTTTTCTAAAGAAAACCATTTCAAGCTTGAGCTTATAGTTCAACCTCAACAAACACAGTACCATTCGCGTAGGTGTCTCCAATAGTAGCAAGGATAAAGCTGTATTTACCAAGGCAAAAATGATCAAAGAATGAAAAGTTAATTTTCTTAACATTCAAAGCTTATAACATCAAGCTCTGCATTATTCAAAGCACCTCTGAAAGTCATTTTTTATCTAGTGTCAAGCTGTGTCATGGTCGTCTTTAAAGCCCTTTTGAATATCCTTTTTATCGTCTAGTATTAAATAATCTAAATACATTCGTTTTACTTGGCTTTTTAATTGGTCGTTCAAAAAAAACAAAAAAAAAACTCAGAAATAAAACTAGGTTTGCGATTCGAACGTTGCAAATTTGAACCGGAACCTTTCAAAGGTAAAACATATATATATATATATAAACATCAGACACACAAACACATACATACATGCACACACAAATACACGAATACACACACACACACACACACACACACACACACACACACACACACACACACACACACACACATAGAAACACACACACATATCCACATTAGTGCATCTGTACTTTTATTCAAAGAGAAACGAATTTTAAATAACTCAAAAGGAATTTTCCATCATTTGAGAAAATAAAACTTTATCACTATATTAATTAATGTTTCTTTAAATTAAATGGCATCCGGTATATTTTAATCTCTTCAGAGGATCATACATACATACTTACATATATATATACATATATATATATATATATATATATATATATATATATATATAAGGACATGAATCTATATGTCCTGGGCCTGAAACGTACTTAGTATCTGAATTTTGATCAGAAATGTTTACTTAGTAATAATCGATATGTTCTATCTATGGGAAAACATTGGATTAAGTGCTGTGACAAGAAGATTTTGTTGTAAACTTTGTTTTATAAAAAAAAGATTAATACATTATTTGGCAACAGATTATATATATATATATATATATATATATATGTAGAGAGAGAGAGAGAGAGAGAGAGAATGACACACAAATGAAAGTGTTCTGAAAGTAATGTCCAATTTATTTCCTCACAAACTACAAAATATAAAGGAAGTACTAAAACTTCATTAGGAAGAGCAAGTTTTCAGCTATAAACACTAATTTCTCAACATGAAAACAAATCCTATTTTTGATGTTCTTTATACATATATACAGATGTATGTGCGTATCTGTGTGTGTGTGTGTGTGCACGTAGACTAAAGAAAAAAATAACTGTGCCATTTAATCATACTACTAGATGATAACAAACTTAATTATCCATCACAACAGAGAAGTTTGCATGTGACTGTACTATCAATAAAAAGTCGATGCCAGATGTCAGTATTCTAAAAAGCATAACAGTCACGTTAGAATGTGGTATTTTCAATATTTCTTTACATGTTAACATATCAATATAGACTTTTTTGTAGAAAAAAAAGCATTCTCTTTCCACCGAATTAATCAAGTGAACTACACCAAAGGACAATTCAATTCTTTTAACTTTGATTTACGAGTGATACCTTTCACAGTTTAATTCTTTGTACATATCAAAATGTACTTTTAACACGTTATTATTTCGGCGAGTCAAAAGTTTTGCAATATTTTGGTAATGTGAGGTACAATTTGGCATCTCTGAATGCTTCTGTCGAGGTCGTTAAGGCGACAAACCACACTGGGTTGTGAGATACCGGGCTCACCTCATACTCTCCGAGTCTCTGTCCACATGGCTTGAAGCATCACCTCAGAATCCACTGTTTTACACCTACCTGACTTCACTGGATCATTAACGTTCTTGAAACCCAAACGAAATTTCGCCAATGGTCCGGGAGACTGGGGTTCAATTCCAGAACAAGTCATTACAAAGACTCAAAAAAATGGTACTTGATGCCACCGTACTTAGCACTCAGTACTATAAGGTAAGGATCAAGGGTAAAGTGGAGCAATCTAGGGAACGGAGTATCGCTCTCCCCTACACTTTGGTGTAGGAGCTATTGAAAATGGGGCCCTTCGGCTAAGATGTAGCATGATTGGGGCACCCATTGAAAATTCAACTCACTCGTAATCTTTGCTAATCCACCTTGCTAACCATTACACCACCCGTGGTACCCTTCAGCTTTTACCCAACACTTGTAATTAGCATGCATCTGTATGGTTTTTAACTATTCCTGCCAAATACTCACTCACACACCATTACAAATAACTATTTCTATTTAAGAATAATTTGTTTTTTTTCACTGTTACTACTAATAATAATCCTTAGTAGACAATTATAACTGCAAGTAACTATTCTTAATAAAATTATTTAAAGTTACATCGAACCAAGAATCCCAATTTAATAATAATTTTCAAACAGATCTCTTTGACCCCGAAATGGTACTACTACTTCCGGTCAGAGTGGACATGGGTGTAATGGCAATGAATGGTGACTCCACACTCTCAAGAGCTCCAGAATTGGACCCTCAACATCAGATGCGGTTTAGTGTTTTACCAAGAACATCACTTTTTATGGAGGTGATCTTATACCACTGCGTGGGATACAGTCTGCATATTTTTTGACCCGCTAACATGGCGGAGAAAATATGGTACCTACATAAGTCAATAATGGAGAAAGGGTTAAGCTGAAAAGGTTAAGTGAGTTTCTCCCCACAAACTGATCTTCATAAATTAGACAATTTGAGCAACTGGCGGGATTAACCAGTCCCTATCGAGGTACTGAGGACGTGAGTGCGAATTTCGCTGAGAGTTTTTCTTTATAATTTTCTATTCGCACTGTTTTCCCGTTGTCGTAGATTGACATTAACTGTACATTATACTAATAAAAAAAGTAGGAAAAATTAATATCAAAGAAAAGACAAATCAAAATTGTTAATATCAACAATTTTACTTTAATTCACCCAATGTATATCCACCAGTGCCGCTAAGTTTCCGACATTTTTTTTATCCGATTTTAACAAAATGTTCAGGAACTGCTAAGGTCATCTCAAAAGCGGGTTTAAACTCTACTTAGCAGGTATTTTTTATTTCATATTCTCCAAAATTGAAACTACTTTCTCTGCCAATCAAACATTAAGTAATCGAAAAATTAGCCGTGATTTTCAAGGGAGCTAACTCTCTTTGACTGTAATACGCCTAATTCAGCTACACAGACTTATAACGTATTGGCAGGGTTTTAAATTGAGACTTGTTTTTCTCTTTGTCTAGTTTAGTACAAAGCCAGAAGTATTGGGCACCCAGTAAGAATCAGACTCTCAAACCTTCACACCACAAAAAGGTGCATAATCACTCAGAAAGAAAGATATGACTAGTGTGATTTTGTAAACACTCAACCGAGTTCGTTTATACATACACACGCTTTAAAAGTGTATCGTTTTATTATTAGTTTCTGTAGTATCGTTCGATGCACATGCATTACTCATAGAGGTTGGCTGAATATATAAAGAAAATGAGAGCATGCTCAATCCCTATGCAATCAATACTTTTCTATGAATAGTTTCACAGCCAATGTCCGCTTGCAGTATAAATATTAAAAAGAACATTTTTTCAATTTTCTTTGTTATACGCTTGTTCTTTTACTCTTTTATTCCCTTCTTTATATCGTTTTTCTTTTCTTTTTTTTTTTCTTTTTCTTCATATTTTTCTTTCTGCGATCTCATTCTTTCTTTTCGTCGTTCGTTGCCGTCTCTGTTTTTCATTCCTTCAACAGGTCGATTTCATAATACAGTCATTTTCTCTTCCTTATATTTCCGGGAAGCCAGTGAATACACATAGGAAAAATTGTGACATAAATGAAAGAAAGTGTGTTTGGTAGGCCAACGTGTACTGATTAACATGTCAAAAATATTGAGTACTTTAGTAGTTTTTAACTAGCATAAGAGATTTTCAATCTGCTCCCAAGATACACCTAGAACATGTTCGATGTAATTGCATATCTGATTGCAATACCATAAAAAATACTTGTAGGAAGCATAGTTTGGTTTGTTCAAACTGTAAAGACGTTTGTTCAAATAGAATATGTTTACTAGATAAGAGAGATCTTAAATGCAATTATGAGGAAAGCAATGTGATCTATGCTAGTTGCCAAATGTTTAAAGTGTGAAACTTCACTAATCGGGACAAGTATTTCACGCTTCGCCGAGTAATTTGGCCTCATAGTATCCTTTGTGTTTAACGTCTGGTCATTATGCAATAAAAATGAAATAAGTATACTCTCACACAAATAGATAAATAGATAGATAGATTGTGGCTACCGCATATTTCAGATGAAAGCCATCTCCTCACAAATCACCGTTGAGAACGCATGTGGCCCCTCAAACAGACTTCACCATTAAAAACTGTCAATAACAGTCCATGCATTACCCATGAGTAGTTAACGGCGTTTGGTGACTGTTAGTTTTTTGCTTATGTAAGATATATGCTATATTATCGATGCTGATATTCCAAGCTAAATCAATATACACTCATTGTTTAATAAATTAGCCGATTTATCATTCCTTTTAGATTCGGCTAGTGTTTTTGGAAATAGAATATAATGCTCATGAAAGCGGGCACACTCTTTAGACCTTACACACTTATCTCCAACAGCTATATATATATATATATATATATATATATTCTTTTTTTTTTTCTTTCTTTTTTTTCTTTTATCCCCGATATACCCACTCCGGACAAGAAAACATAAAACTATTAGTTATGGAATAAACATAAAAAGTCGGATTTAAACTGTTTTTAGTTTTTAGTTTTTTGCTGGCCAGCATTTGAGCATTTTTGATTCATTCAATGTATTTCAAACGATTGTTTGTTTTTATCCGTTCATATATATATATATATATATATATATATATATATATATATATATATATATATATATATATATATATATATATTTATCACAATAACAATATATATATATATATATATATATATATATATATTTATCACAATAACAATATATATATATGTATATATATATATATATATATATATATATCATAACCATTTGTGTACAGCACTCATTCACGCATCCTTAATTTTGGACAACAAAATTTTAAAAAAATACGTGTCTATAATAAGCCCTGAATATTCAGAATTCATTCAACTTTTTAACGGTTCATATTGACGAAAATTAAGGATTTATATTGTTTTCACTATGTTTTCAAACACGGACATATTCACTGAAAAATACAAATTTCGGTGAAAATAAGCTCGCAGTAAGAAAAACAAGATTATAAACATACATTCCAATGAATATTTCTCTTTAAGATCATAAAGATAGTTAAGACTCTGATACAACTTACTTTCTATTATCCTGTTCTGAATATGGAGAGGCATTTAGCCGGAAATAAAGATATTTATATAGTTCACTTGTATAACAAAGGCGCCCCTATCTTTAAAGGCTGAAAAATCTGGAAAAATTGTGCGTCTTATACACAAATAATTACGACATATACATTTATATATATGGTAATTATTTGTCCATAAGACACAGTATATATATATGTAGAGAGAGAGAGAGAGAGAGAGTATTATTCGGTCCAGTTAAACCAGAGTTGGGAGTAATTCCTTCAGGACAAGAAAATCATTCAGGAGCTGAACATTTAAATTTCCCTGGTGGAGAGCTCAATGTAATTTTTTACAGAGCACACACCAGAAACTGAAAAACAGGATGGAAATAAACTTATAATCCTAAAATAACCGGTCTTTGGTTTTTTTCTTTAAAGAAATATATATATATATAGCTATTCATTTATTTTGCGTTCGGTCGGCCACTTCTCACAGACAGGCCTCAAAAAACTAGGATGTTCCTTTTTATTAGTCTTATGTTTTTCTCAGGGTGTGACTTGACTGTATCTTCTTTTCTTAACATCCCTGATGTTGAACAGCACATATCTCAAACAACTAGTTTCATGTATTTGATAAGCCCCAAACTCTAGCCTAAACCCACGGAGAATATGTTGTGCCTCTAATCAGTAAAGTAAAAATATTCTTTTTTTTTTCCTTTTTCCTACATACAAGCACAAGAAAATTCTTTGTGTTTATATGCATTTAATCTATTTCAATGCTGATTAATAAGACTAAATATTGATTGTTAACTTCAGAAGAATCAAGTAATTAATAGTTTTCTATGGTTTTAGTAACTGGATATTTCAAATATGTACAAAAATTACTTATATGCGTTCATTTACGGGCGTATATCTATCTTTATATTTCTACCCGTTGCTATCTATATAGCTATCCATGTCTGTAAATATATATATATATATATATATATATATATACATATATATATATATATATATATATTTGAGTCAACCGGATTTCGATTCCAGCTTCGGAAATCTAGCCCATCTAACCACACTGATGAGTTCTGATCGAACGAAACAAATCTGTCTGTGGATGACAATATATATATATATATATATATATATGTGTTTGTTGTAGGTCCAAGAAAGAATAAAAATATATTTTAAAATAGGTCGGTCCACGAAGAGATTTGTATTTCTTTTTAATTCATTTATTTTGTTCTTACATACCTGTTATATATGTGTATGTTTTCAGCATGTTGCTTTCGTCAGAGAACATATATGGCACAAGGCCCTTTTAATGGGGTACTCAGTGAGACTTGAACTCAATCTTGTTCGCAGTTAAAACATTCAAAAAGGGGAGGGCGCTACTCCTTTCCCTGGATTGCTCCACTTTACCCTCGATACGTACCTTATATTGCTGAGTGTTAAGCAAGAAGGTACCGAGTACCATTCTTAAAGTCTTTGGTGTGACGCGACCTGGAATTGAACCCAGGTCTCCTGGACCATTGGCGAACCCTCTACCTACTAGGTCAATGAGCTGGATAAAGATACTTGTATGTAAATGAATGTATTTCGGGTCTTCTCAAAGTGGTCTGTTCCAAGAATCTTTTTACTATTACAAAGTGAAGTTCTAATCATGTAGGTTTGGTTGGTTTCTTTGTTTAATGGCCAATCAATCTTCGTGGAATATCTAATACCAAAGCAATCCTTGTACAAGAACAGCAGAGATGCTATCTAACTAATACGTAGGGAATAAAAGGCTACTTGTTCGAAAAAAACTCGCTCATTTTGAGACTGGGCTCTAATATTTTAGATCTTTCACCACGGGGATTTCTTCTTATCTAGTCGTAATATAACAAAGTAAAATTATTTTTTCGATAAAGCATAATTTTCATTAATAGTTTCGGAGACTTATTCCATTTTTTTTTATTCTTAATATTTCCATTCTCAGATCGTTATTCTACAACCTTTGAATATGCAGCGTAGATCAAAAATAAAATATAAGCTCCCACTGAGATTCTAACACTTATTACCGTATTTGACGGCAAATAAGACAATTTTTTTTTACTAAAAATATCTTTTAAAATACCCCTGCGTCTTATATGTCAAATATAGGTTTAAAATTTGCGATAGTCGGCCGAAATTAGCTTCCTGACAACTCCTATAAACTTTGACTTGAGAGTAACTTTCATATACCTGCTGTCATTATTTAAAAGGCTATTATGCAGATTTAAAGTTTTATCATTAATAATACTTATTATATTAATTTCATCACGTTTGATATTAGTACTTTCTCTTTTTCTTGATTTGCCCTGCTAAAATTATGAGTACGTCTTATACTCCCGTGCGTCTTATATGCCGTCAAATGGGGTACTTATTTTTGTCTTACAGTGCCGCTGCCGTAAGTAAAAGTAAAGTTGGCGACCATAGTCGAGGGTAACCCGAAGGCTCCCTTTTCAATAGCTACTACACCAAGGTGTAGGGGAGGGCGCTACTTCTTCCCTGGATTGCTCTACTTTACCCTTGATCAGTACCTTATAATGCTGAGTGTTAAGCAAGGAGGCATCAAGTACCATTTTTTGAGTCTTTGGTATGACTCGACCTGGGATTGAACCCAGGTCTCCCGGGCCATTGGCGAACACTCTAACCGCTAGTTTAATATTTCAGTTGATGACGAGTACATGCTTTTCAATTTAGTTCTTCACCTCAGTTCAAAAATAGGAAGCACAACAAAAATAAGACGATAGAAATATCTATGAAAATATTGAATGATAACTCTTAATTGACGAAATCTGGATTTAATGCGTAAATTTATGAGATATAATAACGAAGAAATGTCATTGATGAAGCATTGTCATTATTACTGGTCTTCGCCAAAGATTTTTTTTTTATTTCTGATTCATAATGTTTACTCATGATAATCAGATATCTACTGTGTTGAATTATCCTTTCAACCTAGGCCAGTCTATTGCGTAACGAGACTCACTGCTTCTTCCATAGAAGGGTAACACCACCATCCAAAAAAGATGTGGCCTGAGTATGGCACTAAACGGAATATGATAGTGAGGCTCCACTTCTGAAGTTCTGTAAAGTGTGGAGTACCCCTTCATTGGGATTTCTATTTAATAATAATTGTTGGCATACAGTGATATGGTTTCAAATAAGAAATAAAAGTCCTTAGTAAATAGTTTTAGCTTCAAGTAATTATTCTTCATATGAAAATTTAGTTACATACCATTAAGGATTCCTATAGATACAAATCATTTTTGACTGAATTACTTGAGCTCCTTAAAGGTACTATCACACTGGGTCAAAGTGGACCGGGAAGTTATGCCAATCAAGGTTTATGTGACATTTCACAGAGCTCCAGGACTAGAGCTTTACGATCAAACGGTGTTTTCTTTCATTAATGTCAAATATATATATATATATATATATATATATATATATATATATATATAGGGAGGTATAAGAATAGGTGGAAAAGTGGATAAACCAAACACTTACAACGGGTTTAGCAGTAATATTTCGTTCTTTATTTAAGGAAGAACTTCTTCAGACTGGTTTATCGACTTTTCTGTTTATTTTAATCATCTTGTCCGATTTACCAATATGTACCATTTATATATATATATATATATATATATATATATATATATATATATATATATATATATATAAAGCTGTTGTGCTGAGATGTTTGATTTTTCTCCTCCAGATCCGATCTATCTATCTATCAATCTATCTATCTATCTCTGTCACATTTTCTCTCAATCTCTCTCTCTTTCTCTATTTCTCTCTCTCTCTCTCTCTCTCTCTCTCTCTCTCTCTCTCTCTCTTATATATATATATATATATGCATATATATATAGGGAGAGAGGGTAGCATCTTTTAAACATATTTGATTAAATGAGACAGACACTTGTTTTCTGCGTATTTTTTGTTGATACGTTTAAGTCTTCACTTCACCTATCCGGCATTTGTTCCATCTCTCCATGTTTCCAAACACATTCGTGAAAATCCTTCAAATACCTAAATTCTAACTGAAAACACCTCCATATTGAATAAAGAAAAAATAAACAAAATCCAAATTCTTGAAGCTCTCTTTATAAAGATTAACAAACCTTCCTTGAACAAGATCAAATTCGAAGGTAGCAGCCGCGTTCTGAAATGCCTTTAAACTTTTTCCGTCAAATTCTTCTTCTTATCTTCAGATAAGTTCTTTCCTACCATAAATTCGCCTCTCACTTGTTTTTACTCCAACTCTTTATATAAATGTGTACGACTTGTCGTTGTGTTTGTCATTTCAACTGTTCATTTGTCTGAAGATGGCTCTAGGTGGGGCAGAAAGTACTTCGGATAAAATATGTCTTTTTGAATTCAATCCATGCACATGTCAAACGACTGATACAAAACGACAGGATAAACTATAAAATAGACAGAAGCGGATTGTCTGTCTAACTTAATTTTATATATATATACATATATATATATATATATTATCCTCTATCAGACATTAACTCTCTCTATTTATCAATCTATTTGTATGTATATATATATATATATATATATAAAGTGTATTAGTGAATGAGAGAGGGATATATATATATATATATATATATATATATATATATATATATATATATATATATATATATAATCCGAGGAAAGTAGTCTAAGACTCATTTTAAATGGCTGAAATAAATTCATAACGGAATGACAAAATTGAATTTTTTTCGTTTAATTCAAAATAAATAAATAAATATATATATATATATATATATATATATATATATATATTTGGGGGGTCACTGCAAGAATACGTTCTAGTAACGAGTAATATTTAATACTGGATGTATTTATAAGCTTTTACAGAAGTTTCAGCTTTCCGTCTTTCTCTGAGTGTCTTTGTGTGTTCTTGTGCATTTGTGTGCAATCATTATACCTCGTTTTCTTCCTAATGCTAGCATTTGTTGAAAGAGAAAACATATCCATTCCGCGTATAGAAAGCCTATATTTTTGCAAATCTGTTATCGTTCCACTAAGTAGCAACACCTTTGCTCAGAGAAAAGATAAAGAAAAGAAGAGGTCAGATTATTCTTTCTTACTGAACCATTCGACACAAACATAGCCTCGTTGTTTTGTAGAGATTGTCTGGTGTTAATAAATATTTTTAATATCAACTATGACCCCAATACAGTCGAGACTATTCAACATGGACGTATTATCATTTTCCACCCATACATTTTAGGCATATTTTTTCAGATAGAGTTAAAGACAACGAAACAGACATTTTGGTATATTCATATTTATCTCTTTCTAAAAATCACTCAAAGCGTTAAAGGCCCGGTTGGCTGGGGCTGTAGAATACACTGACTGCACCTCTGCAGAGGGATAAGACCCTGCCTAACGAGTGTCCTGGATATGACACTAAACAATCTGATGGTGAGGTTCCAGCAGTGCTAGAGCTTTGGGGAATGTGGAGTACCCCTTCATTACCATCGCTCCCAGGTCCACTCTGGCCCGGAGTGGTAGCACCTGATAGGGCCCTATCTATGGGTTAAATAGAACTAACAGCATACTTATGCTAAAATGAATTGAGTAAACTGAATAGCCTGAAATAGAAACGTTTTTGACAATTAAACCGTACTTGCACTTAAACTGCATACTTATGCTTAACTGAATTATTTCAAATAGAACTTTTTTTCGACATTAAAACTGTATTTACACTTAACTGAATTGTTACATATAACTGCTTGAATAGTGTGAAATGGAAATGTTTTTGACAATTAAACTGTACTTATGCTAAACTGAATTGTTTTAAATAGAACAGATTATTTACATAAAAATGGATTTGGCGTTAAATAACCTACAAAGGTTGATATTCCATAAAACCAAACAAACCAAACCAAATCTCTGCTGAGGGGTAAGATTCCCTAAACGAGTGTCCTGCAAATGACACAAAATACTCTTTGCCCAATCGGCTGGGGCTGTTAAATACACCGACTGCATCTCTGCATAGGGGTAAGATTCCTCCAACCAGTGTCCCGGATATGACATTAAACAATCTGATGGTGAGGTTCTAGCAATGATGGAGCTTTGGCGAATGCAGAGTGCCCCTTTATTGCCATTGCTCCCTGCCCACTCTGACCAGGAGTGGCACCACCCAATAGGGTCCTATCATTGGATCAAATAGAACTAAACCGTCTGCTTATGCTAAACTGAATTGTTTGAAATAGAATTGTTTTGATATTTAAACTGCGTACTCATGCAAAACTGAACTGTTTTTACATTTATCTATGTGTAAATAAATAACCGATATTTAATTGAATTGTTCGTGATAAATAGCAATGGTCGGGACCATATAACTTTGTTGACTAAACGGTAGCGTTTGAAATAGAACTGTTTTTGACCTTTAAACTGCGTACTTATGCTAACAGGAATTGTTTGAAATAGAACTGTTTATATGTATAAAAATTGATTTGGCATTATATAACCCACAATGGTTGATATGCCATAAAACACAATCAAACTAAAACAAAGTTTTATCAAAACGTCTCAATTTGACATTAAATGACCCGAAAAGAGTTGATATGCCGTAAAACAAAACAAACCATCAACCAATCAAAACGTTGAATGCAATATCACCTGTTCTTGTAACTTATTTTCAAAAAGGTTTTGGGTGGCACGTTTAGCGTAACGATTATCGTCAGAAATAAAAAAAAAAAACAGTGACCACAGTTAATATCTTAGACAAAGCTGTTTTCATTTCTGTTCGTACACTTAGAAAAGATTTAAAACCCCCAGTTCTCCCCCCAGTTTTTGATAAATAGTAAGGCAGACTGGGTTCTTTATACTTGGTTTGGCAACTTGTAGAAAATATGGAAAACCCTAAATTCAAAAATTCGATACAATTTATTATATATATTTGCATCCGAGCAAAGATCAAAGCGAAAGAAAGAAAGAACCGTTGTGTTTATTTTAAGCCTAAACATTGCATTGGAGGCGCGCTTAGCATAACGTGAGAAATGGAATCGGCGTTTCGAGTTCCAACTTGGATGAGACTGCGTGGATCTGTCTCTGCTTCTTCAACTATTAATGGAACAGTAGACTAAACTAGGTATTGGAAAGCCAAAACTGACATGCACGCAGTGAGAAGTATGGGGCCGTATTTGTCTCTGCCTCCCACCAGACAGGACTTGACACTATGTCAATGACGCGAAGGTCGGCTTAAATTGGGGATTAAAGGAGGGGAAAGTCGGGCACGAGCCGAGGCTCGAACCCTGCTAGACTTTCCTGGTCATCGGCTCACTTAGTGCAATATGAGCCTGATGAACCTAGTTGGACATGGACCCAAACATGGGTCCAGGCACGGATGCGTGATAATAGCTTAAACTGGACAACGAGGTCCAGTGCTATACAAAGGTGAAAAAGGTGTCAATGATGCAGCTCGCCCATGTGAAGTCGGAGGCTTTTCGGCCTCAAGTCTGCCTTTCGGCCTCAAGTAGCCTTTGCTTGACAATACCCGCTAGGGTCAAAGTCAACAGCAAATTAGTGCTGTTGGCCTCGTCCCCGGGGCGCGGTAAGAAATGTGGGGTGTCATAAGAAAAAGGGCTTATTTCTCAGGGTGAAATCTAATTCCGGGTTTCGTGCCGTTGAAAAATTTTGAAGGCGAAACCTTTTTTGTATTCAAAACTAATTCATTGAATTTATTTGGTTCAGACTGAATGGAAAGATTTTTCTGTGGAATTTACCCATAAATTCATTTTGTAAAGTAAATTACCCCTAACCTCCAACTCAAATGTGTGAACCGCGTGTATTAAAAATAGCTTAAAAGACAAAAGTCCAAACAGTTTGTACCGATATTCTCTGAAAATGCTCCAAGGCAATAACAAAAAAAGTCTTTGCATTTAAAAGACATGTACAGAGTAGAAATGGACCGTCCCATCAAATAATAAGAGCTTCCATAGGCAAGCATTAAACTAGAGGAGTTACCTCTTACGAGAATATAAAGGACCCAAGTCTGGGCGCCTTGGGTGTTGTAATTGTTTGCAAGCTAGACTAGCAAACCTTCACGAGTGAGTTCGAGTCTCATTGGGTGCCCCATTCATACGGCCTTGCGCCACATTTAAGCAAACAGCTTTATAAATTATTAAAAGAGCCAAGCCTTAAGAGACAAATTTGTTTTTGTTTTTTTGGTGGGGGTGTATAAGCTTGAGATTGAAAATAATAATTGCATTACAATACAAAAACTAAAACTACTTCGTCGTCGCTACTTTACAACCTGGTACCTGTTTTTAACTAAAGTGTGCTGTGCCATATTCAACCGTTAGGTTTATGAATAATGGATTCGACGGATTCGAAAATCTGAGTGTTATTTTATTGGTTGAATATTTGATATAAACTGCATGAATAGTTTTTAAGAAAAATAATAAAATTCATGTGGGCACCTCTGGTGGTGTAACGGTTAGCAAGCTTGATTAGCAAACCTACACGAGTGAGTTCGATTCTCATTGGGTGCCCAATTCATTCGGCCTTGTGCCACATCGAAGCAAAGAGCTTTGTAAATTACTATAATAAAATTCATGTTTGTACCGATTTTTCAACAGGCATAAATGAATGGTTATAAGTACAGAGATACCTCCTACCGATAAAATCTCCATGCGCAGACCGAGCCAATTCATCTAACATGAAATGGCATTCATTTGCCGAGTCGCATTTCGGTCGGCCGTGCTGTCGGCGGCGCGGATCTGGCCGGGTGTGGCTCGGTGACTGGATAATTTCCTTCGGCCTCAGGGGGCCTTCCCCCCAGGCTTTTACCCCCTTTCGAGGGGTTGGATTAATCGCCCGGTGCCTGAGGCGCCCCTAATAAGGGGAATGCCGACGGGGCCATAGGCATTTTGGGGAAATGCCAGGCGTGTGTGGGCTACGGCCCTGCGCTCGGCCCCACCAAAAAAAGGCCTTGTGCCACACTTGCTCGTTAGGTGGCTCGAGTAACAAATACCTCCACGCGCAGACCGACAAGACACCAGCGGAACTACCGTTCGTCAGGAAAATCAAAACTGTTTTTGATGAATTATACCTGAAATACTGATCAAGGTTATGCAACAAAAAAAAGCTACATCTCTACAAACTGGAAATCTGAACCTACAAAAGATGAAGCTATTTTTTTTTAGACACATCATTGTATATATAAAAGACACCTGAATCAAGTCGGACCCAAATGTTGTGATAGGAACGCAACCCTATCACCAGCATTTTCTTTCGATTTAGTATATGACACATTCGAATAACTCTCACCTGAAGTCTCATGTACAGCAATTATTCGGACACTCTGAGTAAACAAAATGAAAAAGAATTCCCACAATATAGTTGTAGTTGAACCTAAAAAGAAAACGATACTTGTTATAAAAGAGAATCTTATCTTAAAAAGGGAGATTTTGCGAAAAAAAATAGACTTGCTTTCTCTCTGGGTTCCTTTTTTATTGATTGATTAGTCGTCAGCGCAGAAGGGACTTTTGATTGTTTTTTGGGTTGTGTGCTTTTATAGAAATCATGTCTTATTAAAAAGAAAAAAAAACACAGAGAACGTGGAAAAAGAAACTTCGTGAACTAGAGACCAGGGGTCAAATCGAGGACATCTAGAACACAGAACTGCTAAAGAAGAGACCTGGTGATCTGAGGAGATTTGCTGTTACTTCAGGGGAAAAAATGCCGGTGAGTGTTGGTATGAAAAATTTGAAATGAGTAGAATAATAAAATTGTTAATACACTGAAAAATAGAAAAATAGAAAGTGTACGTTAAGCGATGATAGACGAAACAATTAATCACATAAAAAGGGGATGTAATAAACTCGCACAAAAGGATTACAAGAGCAGACATGACTGGTTAAGAAAAGTGAGTCACTGAGAATTGTGCAAGTGTTATATAATTGAGGTAATTATTAACTATATTTTATTATTTACTTTATAAGGCTTTGAATAACACGGTGTCTCTTAGTTCAGGTGTCTTAGTTAGACGAAGCACTCGTACGCCTGCAGGGAAAGGTTATGACAATCATCATCTGTCATAATAAACTCCCAGACATTAAATGGGTCTGAACAGGCCGTTGCAGTGAATTTAGTGGGTGGATGACGTCACGCCCGGAAGAAACGTCCTGAGAATTTGGGGATTTTGAAAAGAAAGGGGCGGTAAGGTTCGACCGTGGAAGCGGGCGGTTGAGTTTTTCGGATCTGATCAGATCAGATCAGTTTGGGTCTCGACCGACAGAGATGACTTGAGACCTTAAACACAAGATGCTCCGCACGTTGGGGTATCAGCATAGTATGGTTAGTATAGGCCCTTATGAATTATATCTCTCTCCTCGTGTCAAAAAGGGCTGAATGCAGAAAGAAAGAAATCCGTCCGTATCAGAAACGACAGAGTTCGCCTGTAATTCTATTATTATTATTATTATTATTGATATTATCATTAGTATACAACATAAGAAAATGACATTTAACCATACTAACGAGTGGCGTATGTACAAAATAGAATCTGTCCTTGACAAGGAAACGCAAAAAACTCTCGGATATTTTAAGATACAAACTGATCCCCCGGGCCAGAAGCTATTTTTAATTGACTAGAATATAAGAATCTGACGCATAATAGATTTTGCAGCGCAAGCAGATCATAAAGTGAAGATAAAAGAAGGCGAAAAACTGAACCTTGCAAGAGAACTGAAAAAGCTGCAGAACTTAAAAGTGACAGTAATGCCAATCATTGTCGGGGTCCTTAGAACAATCCTCAACAACTTGGAAAATAGACCAGATGAACTAGAGATTGAATCAGCACAGTTAGTATCTACCAGGAGACTTAGAACAATCCTGGAGACTTGAGGAGATTTACTGTCACACAAACTCCAGGGAAAAGATCATTTACAGCTAATGCCAAAAAAACTCGCATGAAGCAAAATAGTAACTCTAAGTTAACTTAGTACAGTACAAAGTCACAAATCTGGGCAACTAAGTACTAAGTAAACGCACAACAGTAGACATGTGAGACAGGCACACTAACCAGTGCTCCATAGCAAGGATACCAGACACAGATTTTTATCTCTTAATTTTGTTTGCATATTCTTAGTTACATCTCTCTCTACCTATCTTTCTGGCTTTCTTTCACTCTCTTTATATATATATATGTATATATATATAAAGTTGGTCGACCGTAGTCGGAGCTGAAGTGTTGGGTGGGGCGCTACTGCTTTACCTTGATTGTTCCATATATCATTGATCCGTATGTTATAATGCTTGGTGTTAAGAAAAGAGGCATCAAGTACCGTTTTTTGAATCTTTGGCATGACTCGACACGGGATTGAACCCAAATCTCTTGGACTATTGGCAAACACTCTAACCATTATGACAATGAACATTTAAGTGTTTGATTGTTTCTTCCGGCCTTGATCACAAAGAAAATTGTTTTACCAAAATAAGAGTCACCTACAAAAGTCAGTTACGTACGTCACACAAGTGGATCCCCAATTTTCAATTCAAGTTGGTTTTCTTGTGATTTTCTTTTCTTTTTTTTTTCTTTTTGCTAAGGTTATATTTAATTTATTTTAGTTTGGTAAATGATTTTTTACTTTTTATTTAAATTTTTAAACAAAAATCAATTACGATTTCTCTCAATGTTATCTATAGTTTAAACGCATGCAATTGTTATAAACATATTACGTAAGATTTTCACGCGTACCCGTTTTGTGTGTGTGTGTGTGTGTGTGTGTGTACTGAGTCAAATGAAAAGTTCATAAGCTGGCCAAGATGCTCTAGTGAAATGTAACCAAATGAGATTTATTTTTTTATATATTCCCCCTTGAGGTCCACACACTTTTCTATCGGAGTTGCAATGTTTGGACCCCATTGGTCAAAAACAGTCATCAACTGCAGAGATGGCGTGATCGCATGATTTTTTCACCCCATCTTTGTGTGTGTTTATGTGTATGCGTCTGTGTTAGATTGATAGGTAATGAGAGAAATTGTGTGTATTTGTATATATGTATGGATTTGTGTGTGTGTATGTGTGTGTGTGTGTGTGTGTGTGTGTGTGTGTGTGTGTGTGTGTGTGTGATCGATAATGCAATGAGATAGAAATTGTACATGTGTTAGAAATGATCAAAGGTTAGAAATACTAAGAACTAATTAACTAATATTTAACTTCGATCCTACCAAATATCAATATTCAAACAAAAGACATCTTTACTGCGCTTCATATTGGAAATTTGTTATTTACCCCCACTTAGAAGGCATAGATATGTCTATGCACCAGATTCAGTCGAAATGAGTAAATACCTACTTTAATATGTACTTTTAATTCAAAAGGATCGTTCATATAGTATATGCCTAGCATGCATGTAACTGTCATTTTGTCTATATATTATTTTGTTTACATGAAACTTGATACAATTTTTCAATCATCGGGAATTATCAGGTATAACGAGACATGATAAGGCGTGCACTTTGTTTAATGGTCTTAAGTTCTGGTCCATGCACAGTCCGACACTGACCGTGGGCACTACCGGCACAGAGGACCAGTGGGTAGGCTCTCGAGCGGCTCTCGTGCCAGGTAACGGCTGAAGCTCAGTTCCGGTTGACCACTTGGGAAATAATTCATCTGATCAGCCAAGTGGCCTGGGTGGGTTTTCCTGAGCAGACATGAATGTCATGTTTCGAAAACAACTCGCTGTGACCCTCGCTCTCGACCCCATGTCATTGACAGGCGTGTAGCCTCGAACAATGATGTATTTTGACAGTTTTCTGCGTCGTCTGATAATATATGGTGATAGTTCTGCATTGGTAAACAAACATCAATGCAGCAGAAATTTGATAAAAAACAATGGAGATATTAGAAATCTGGTGGATTATATATATATATATATATATATATATATATATATATATATATATATATAAACAAGGAAATATATATTACATTTTATATATATTTAATTGCATCGAAGCTTGTCTGTGACCACAGGTTTCATGACGTCTTATAAACGACAATCATCGAGGCAGAGAATGCCTGATGATTGTCGTTTATAAGACGCCATGAAATCTGTATTCGCAGACAAGCTTCCATGCTATTAAATATATATAAAATCTAATATATATTTACTCATTGTGATTATATAATAGCTCTCTCACAGATATAAAGCACTTTCTAAATCATACCGCATTTGGTCTTGCACAAACCCACGAAGTGAGATAGTGAAAACCAACACTGTCATTATATATATATATATATATATATATATATATATATATATATATATATAAAGCAACGTAGAAAAATAAAATTACTTATTCGTATTAGAAGTTTCACGTTTTCACGATAATTAGACAGAGTGAAGAATTTAGCATATATATATATATATATGTGTGTGTGTGTGTGTGTGTGTGTGTGTGCGTTCGGGCGTATTCACGCATTTATATATACATATATATATATATAAGGTTGGCGAACGTAGTTGAGGGCGAACCGAAAGCTTACTTTTCAATAGCTACAACATCGAGTGGTAGGGGAGGGCGCTACTCCTTTCCCTGGATTGCCCCACTTTACCCTTGATACGTACTTTATAATGCTGGTACATTTTCCGAGTCTTTGGTATGACTCAACCTGGGATTGAACCCCGATCTCCTGAGCCATTGGCGGACACTCTACCCACGAGATATAAATGATCTGAGACATTAAAATAAATTTGTCGACTGATGTTAAAGACAAAACAATATCTGGATTATGCCTTTGAAGATATTCACGGATAATAGAAAGCAGAGGATAAATTATTTGGGGATAAAATTGAATCAAACTCGAGAAACCTTTTAAGACATCCAGAAAAACATTCTATTTCTCACTGAAACATGCTTAAAAGAAAGATTGTTTTATTTCACACGCGCGTGCGCATACACACACGCGCGTGCGCTCATACATACATATATATATATATGTAAGAAATGTTAAGCAAAATGACACATGAAAAATAAAGATCGTTTAATAGTGTTATATAATGATATATGTACATGTATATGACAATTTTTGTTTTTGTTTTTTTGTTCATTTTTCCCTGACGTTTGTTGTGTACTCACTACTTGAAACTTTTAGTGATGGCGTTTGATTTCATTGGCGAACTTTTTAACTCGACATTTTTTCCTTTTTACTTTTTAAAATTTAACTGCCATCATATATGAATACATACAATGAGGTACGCTCAGTGAAACTGCTATCGTCATAGGGAATGGAATCGATAACTCGAGTTCAAATCCTAGACGAGACAATCTGCATTTTCACTTCACACTAATACTATAATACTATATACATATATATATATATAGTATTATAGTATTTTGATTACGCAAAATCAAGAAACGTTTGCTATGACATCAACGGCCGTAAGTAAACGCGTATTAAATCACAAACTGCACTAAAATGAAGATGAACGAACGTCCAATATAATGTCTGCTCTTAGTTGATCTGGTGTATATATAGATATATATTTCTTTTAAATACCCTGTCCGGTGGCAAAAGCTGCTTGGTAGCACCAGGAGTGGCAGTACCGCCTTGAGCCGAAACTGTGTTATCACCCTGGTTGGCGGCTGATGAGGACAGAGTATTGCACGTGTTTTCACACGTTGTAAGATGAAATATATATATATATATATATATATATATATATATATATATATATAATATATATATATATATATATATATATATATGTATATAAGTTTTAACTTCTGTCATAAATGTTAATCATTGTTTTTAATAATTTGCCATTGTTTTATAGTATGTGGGCTTTTTGTTGTTGTTGTTTTTTTCGCTTACAGCTAACTAGATACTTTAGGTTTCGTTTGGTTTCTTTGTTTAATGGCATATCAACCTTCGTGGTTATTTAATGCAAAGCCATTCTTCTAGAAAAACAGTAGAGGAACTATTTGACCCATAGCTAGGAGGATAAGGCGGTTCATACCTTTCCCAAGGGTATTTGTCCGCAAGTGAACGTAATAGCGCGGACGATTCTGCAGTCCATCGCTTTAACCATTACATCACGAGGATACCCGCAGATACTTTAGGATTTTTAAAATTTTAACTTTTCTTTTCTCATGCGTTAGACTTTATTATTAATAAAGTCATTATTTGTTTAACTTTTTCATACGGCTAACTCCCAACTTTTAAAGAATGAGTACTAAAACTATTTTCTCCAAGATTGAAAGGCCTGAAGTTTGAACATTTATTGCTTTATTATCTTATAATATAAGTTGTTCTTTTTATACCGTAAGACCGATAGAAAAAACAATGTATAGAAAATATAATATACTTGGAACTTGTTTCAGTTTTGATTTCTTCAGAAAATAATTATAGTCTGGTATCTTTGGTTTTCTAAAACAATGATAGCCGAGTGTTAATACTTTCACACTGTTCATTTATGTCCACTGCACATGGCTTTTTAGGCGGGCCCTCTGGCATTCGTGCCGGATGGAGCTCAAAGTCAATGATAGATTTGAGGCCAAATGACCCTTGACTTTGGCTGGGTCAACCTTCAAATGTGCACAGCATAACACTAAACTCTCGGGTCTGGTTCAAGTTATGAGCTGGGCATACGTGCCACTATTGATTTACATTGCACCTAATGTATCTATGTCCAGTAGGGTCATCTCGCTCACATTGCACCCAGTGAACCTATGACCAGCATAGTCTAGCAGCCCCACGAATCTCCGGCAAGTGCCCGACCATCCCCCCCATAAACCCCCGATAGTACAATAGACCTTGAGTCAAATCATGTTTGGTGGGAGGCAGTGATAAATATTTCATACTGTTTTTATAAACCTCTTTTAAAGAAGGTTAACTTTTTTTATTTAAAAAAATTGCTAGATATCTGCTAATTTATGAGTGATAATTCGAGGAGCTGATTTAGTTAAGAAACCTGTCGACGGCGGATCAAATTAGGAATGTTTTTTTGCAGCCAAAACGAGAAACCGTACAAGATAAGAGAAGCAATAAATAGTATACAATGCAATCAAAAGCCGTAAATTGTTCATATCAAATAGGAAACATGACAGAAACAGAATGACAATAAGCTGCACATAACATTGATATATAGCAGGAGTAAGCCCGTTTTTATACTATCCTAATGAAAGAGATCGGCAATTCACGTATTATATAGTGTTTCAGACTTTATTGTCTTTTTAGTCTTCCGTACTACGATTCTTGTTTTAATCATTCTTCTTTTTATTACTGCATTCAAATAATCTAATCTGAACCTTTATTGAGAAAACGAGTAATGACAATAAAATCAATGTCTTCATATCTCACTCTTGTCAAACCCTGAAAACTATAAAGAAGAATTCCAGTTTGGTTTGGTTTCGTTTCTTTGTTTAATGATATATAAACCTTTTTAGGTTATTTAATGCCAAAGCTATTCTCCGAGAAGAACGGTAGTGGTACTATTTACCCATAGCTGGGAGGATAATGGGGTTCATACCTTTCCCAAGGGTATTTGTCCGAAAATGGCTATTATCCTCTTCTTCCAAAAAACATTTCGGCACCCATCAGGTGCCTTTAATTTTATATTTTGCCTACGTCTATTTTGTTTACGCGGTGGAGGTTATATTTATCTACGCTTGCATTAACCTAAAAGTTATTTGGGGGGATCCTCGTAGTGTAATGGTTAAAGCGATGACTGCGGAATCGTAGTAAGCGAGTTCGTACTCCAGTCGCGCTATTACGTTCACTTTCGTGGATATGTCCTTGGAAAAGGTATGAACCTCCTTATCCCTCCCAGCTATGGGTTAAATAGTACCTCGACTGTTCATCTTGGAGAATGGCTTTGGCATTAGATAACTACAAAGGTTGATATGCCATTAAACAAAGAAACCAACTAAACCAAAAGTGATCAAATGGAACTAACCACTCTAAAAATTATAAAATCCCAATTACGAATTAAATTCTAAGTTTCCCAAAATCTCCTTACCTACATAAATCCCCCCTGTCGTATAATACTATTGATTACTGAAATAAAAGTTATTTTTCAATGAAATTTATTCAAAAACAACATCCCGGTTTTTCTCTTAAGTAGAACACTCGGTGGTTCTTGATCAAGATAATTTGAATTTACCTTTACGTCTACATTTAAACACTAGTTCGTTACGTGAATTAAGCAGTCGTCTGGGATCATTAAAATTAATTATACATTTTTTTTCTGCAATACAAAAGTTACATCTGCTATTGAAGCTATTTGCGGTTGAAGACTGTCTGACTATTTTCTACTTTATTTGAGGGGTTAGCATCTGATCGTTAAGGTCCAAAAATATTTAGATAGAGACGTTTGGTTCCTAAGTCACTGAGTGGAAAAATGTCTGTGATTAAGTAGTACGTTGTTCAATTCCCCGAGGAGATACCTATATAAACTCTCTCCACATCGTTATTATGTTCCAGGGGAGAAATGCGCGCTTGGTATACGACGTTCTCCGAGTTACACCGTCCACCCAAGAGACAACCCATTAGGTAAACCTTTTAATAGAAGCAGCGTAAAAATGAGTTACTCTTTTATAAACAATATGTATAGTATATTAAATAACACAATAGGAGTTACACGACGTATTAAATAGGAATAGTGAGATGCCAGATAAAGTTCCCTGTAACTGTAGAAAAAAGAAGAATGCCACTCGGGCGGACGATGCAACTCGGAGAACGCCGTATATCAAGATAAGAGGCAACAAAACAGCAGATGTAGGTTATGTGGTGATAGAGACGAAACAATCAATCACACAATAAGCTAATGCAGCAAATTAGCACTGAAAGAGTATAAGACTAGACACGACTGGTTGGAGAGGTGATCCATTGGGATGTTTGATCATGCGAACAAATGGTACATGCACAACCCAGAATCTGTTATGAAGAATGAGACGCACAAACTCGTCTGGGATTTTGAGATAGAATATGAATAGTTTTATTTTGAGATACAATATAAATAGTTTTATTTCAACCAATTCAGTTCAACATTAGTACATAGTTTAATTGTCAAAATAGTTCTATTTCAAACAATTCAGTTTAACATAAGTTCACTGTTTAGTTCTTTTTGATCCATAGATAGGACCCTATCAGGTGCTACCACTCCGGGCAAGAACTTACCTGGGAGCGATGGCAATAAATGGGTACTCCGCATTCCCTAAAGCTCCAGCATTACATGAGCCTCACCATCAGATTCTTTAGTGTAATATCCAGGACTATTATTGAAGAAGTCGTACGCCTCTGCAGAGACGCAGTCGGTATATTCTCTTGCTAGCCCCCGTCGACTGGACCTAAAATTTAAAGAAAGCGAAAAGAAACATAAGTACCAAGACCTTGCTAGGGAATTGAAAAAACTGTGGTACATGAGAGTACAAGGATACCAATTGTAATTGGTGCTATTGGTACAGTCACAAAAGGATTAGTACATACATCTTAGTTGATGCTTCGGGATGGGTCGTCAGTGATGTTTCCTTTGGGTTCATGGGGGGTTTCGGGTCTTTCAACATCAGACCCCCTCACCCAAATGACCCAGTTGGCATCGATCTAACTCCAACTCCCATCCCGGCAGCTAACCTGCGCATCCACACAAGGAGAAAAAAAAAATGACCACAGAAAAGGCTCTATATATAATTTTGCAACAGCCAATCAGAGCTAAGCTCTACTGATGACTTCTAAATCTTTCCTTTAAAAATTGAGAAGCCACTTTACTCTGCTTCTTTGCCACAATGAGGTCGTTATTCGGTTATCTGTTCATTCCGGTATGTATTTCTTCCTTTTTTTTCCCCCTTTTTAAAATTTTTTTTATTTTATACTTAAAGAAAAAAAATAAACTTAAAAATAAATAAAAATGAAAATAAAATTTTTTAAAAAAATCTGTATATAACTAAAGAATTAGTAGAGGGACTGGAGGACTTGGAAATACAAGCGGACCAGCCAATCCAGGTCAGAATACCGGAATTAGTATTAATGAAGAGATTAAAAGAACTTGCTATCTGGTAGATTTTGCTGTACCAGGAAATCATAGAGTGAAAATGTGATAAAGCAAAAATGCTAGTCCATTACCTGGACCTTGCCAGAGAGGGGAAAATGATTTGGAACAAAGTCATGGTGTTATCAGTCGCAATTGGGGTTTTAGAAGCTGGCAGAATTGGGGATCAGAGAAATCATCAAAGCCATCTAGACCACAGCACTATTAAAATCGGATAGAATTCTTGGAGCTGTGCAAAATTACTACATAAAGGAAACATTATAGGTGCTACTTATTAGCTGTGAAATATCCCCAGATATATCTGAATTGACACGAAAGTTTTTATAGAAATGAAATTCTCTATGTGAGAGTTATTCAATAAATAAGGTAAATTTTGTAAAAAGAGTCGGCCAAAAGAAACACAAATTACAGTTGCATCTTTTTCAAGGAAATCTATTGTAATGGGTCCTTTCCTGTTCCAGAAAACTGTCAGCATGACCTTCTTTATTGACTTTTGCGCCCGGAAGTCTTTTTCTTTTCCGGAGAGTCACTGTGTTTCCACTTATGGACTGTCTTTTCAATTTAGACTTGTTGTTGCAAACTTATGTTCGGCACATCTGTAAACATCTTTTGAATAAAACAAGCTTCTCTGTACATATCATAGATTCTTCCGTAGATTTCACATGGTTTGCATTTCTCAGATATCAGAAATTGGAATACAAACCTCTGTTCAAGCCGGGAGTATTCTACTCAATTTGTCAGCATATAAGTTAGTAAAGTTGGCGACCTTAGTCGAGGGCGACCAGAAGGCTCCCTTTTCGATAGCTACAACACTGAGATATAGGGGAGGGCGCAACTCCATTCCCTGGATTGATCCACTTTCCCCTTTATACGTACCTTATATTGCTGAGTGCCAAGCAAGAAGGTACCAAGTACCTTTTTTAAAGGCTTTGGTATGACGCGACCTAGGATTGAACCCAGGTCTCCCGGACCATTGGCGAACATTTTACCCACTTGGTAAAAACAAATATTTTGCCGAGATTAAAATAGTTTTTGCTATGAACCAATTCCAAACAATGTGGTGTTTACATTATTAGAAAAAAATTCTGCCAAAATATTATTTTACTTTTTCCTTTTATTTATTGAGTGATGCTCGCACAAATAGATTTTATTTTTACTTTTGCTTAATAATGACCTTCGAGAACTGTATTCTGTTGTCTTTCTATGAATTTTAAAAATATTTTTGTCATTCTTTAAATCCAATATTCTTACTACGTCACCAGGACACAAAAATATTTTTATCACATCATGTGCCGAAGTAGAAAAGAGTAACGTAACACAACTAATCACATATTTGTAATCATAAAGGTATAAATATATTCGGCAACTTCATTTCTAATAAATCATATTTATGGCATAGTTTACCGGTTATATACTCTTCTTTGAGACATGTATTTCATTTCTGTTATAAGGCCAACGCACACAGTTGACAAGTAATCACTCAATCAGAAATCAGTTGTCTAAATTTCTGAGACGAAGGTTGATGATTTTTATCATAAAGTGTTTTCGAACTATTGTCTTCATCTTTATTGTTATTTCCATTGTTTATTGTTTATTTCAATCGTACGAACAGGAATTCCATATGGACAAGGCGCGCCAAATTACGAAGTTGATGAAGATGAAAACCAGCAATATGAAAATCCAATCCCATTACTCACCAGTGGAAGCCATTGTCAACATCAGTAAGCGACAGCTAACAACTCCGAAAAAATCAGTGCTAAACATAGGTTTCAACTTCGCCACTACCATCAAGCGAATTTCTTGCTTATTTGTACAAGCGCCAATCGAGGATGCGGCTTTAAAAATTCCCAAGGCAAGGGCTGATGAACTAAGAAACAGGTGGAATTAACAATAAAGTTGAAGACAATAGTCCGAAAACCCTTAATGATAAAAATCAGAAATCACTTCGTCAGAATTTCGTTTATTTGTTCTTCAATCGGTTTTCTATTCAGATGAAGATGCAACTGGCCTCTATCTTTTTGACATTTCTATTGTCTTTTTGTGCACTACTCATTGATTAAGCAGTCTGTGAACGTCATCACTTTTCACTTTTATTATATCTAAACAAACAAGCTTCGGCAGCTGTCCTATTTAACGACATATGGTTTGGTTTGGTTTGGTTTCTTTGTTTAATGGTATATCAACCTTTGTAGGTTATTTAATGCCAAAGCCATTCTCCTAGAAGAACAGTAGTGGGACTATTTAACCCATAGCTGAGATGATAAGGGGTTTCATACCTTTCCCCAGGGTATTTGTCCGAAAATGAACGTAATAACACAACTGGAGTTCGAACTCGCGGACTACGATTCCGCAGTCCATAGCTTTAACCATTACACCACGAGGTCACCCCATTTAACTGCATGTCAACCCCTCAAGGAAATCGTGTTATTGTATATGGATATCTAAATTTTTTTGTGAAGTTACTTTAGAGTTTTTTTGCACACAATCCTATCAAATAACAATAATTTTTTTGAAAAAGATCTTTTTGACTCATGAACGACGACTTAACAGGTATTACTACACAGGTCAGGATCGACCTAGGAGAAATAGCAAAGTAGAGATACTGCAATTCCATACCATCGAATTGTAGTTTTTTTTGTTACACCCAGCCCCAACCCTTTTGGAAGGCCTTACTTCTCTGTAGGGGAGTGCAGTCAGCGTATTCTAAGCCCCACGGAAAGGACGACTGATTTAGTTGCGGTAATAAGATTTTTTTAAAAACTGACATCCAACCTTAAAAATTTATTGTGTTGCTTGAATTTTAATTTTATTAATTAATCACTTAAATTCCCAAAAGAAAGTTAACTCATTTTTGTTTTTATTATCTACACAACATTTCATCCGGTCTATTCTCCGTCTCTCTCCAGGTGAAGACTATTTCTGGTTTATTTCTTCAGAGCGTAAACAAAAAAAAACGTATGTAAATTTTTATCGTCAAAAAACATTTTAATTTCATCATTTCTGATGATACGTGAATTTCAAACTTTTACATAAAAACAGTAATTCTTTAAATAACTCCTGATTAAGTCCATCACAGCCGAAACACGTTCAGTCTACAAATAAATACTTGAATAAATATGAAAATGTAATATTTGCGAACTTTTACTTTCATATAATTTTTATCTCGATGGATTTCTAAACTCTCTCTCTCTCTCTCTCTCTCTCTCTATATATATATATATATATATATATTCTTTTTGCATAAGAATAAAAATAAAAATTTCACTTCTTTGGTGCCATTATAAATTTATTTCTGATCGTGATGATGATCATCAAATGTTTCATGAAAAAATTATTTGAGTGTTCTTATATTGCTTCCGGCGAGAATAGATTTTTTTTTATTAAGATAAATTGGATACTCCTACCCTTTGGATTTTCTCCTCGGATTATATATATATATATATATATATATATAAATGGAGAAAAAGTTCCAAGGCCGATCAGGAAAAGACCAATCTTGAGGCAAGAAACGTCTTAACTTTTCCACATATTTTTGATGCAGTTCAACTTATATGACACATTGTTTCTCAACTATGATTAACTCTTCCAAAAATATTTCAAGATAAATTTCAAAAAGTGTGTCCTCCTATCTTTGTTGTGCTAGAATATTTCACAATGACCGTATTTATATTAGAAAAGTTACCGACCGTAGTTGAGGGGAGAGTGCTACTACTTTTCCTGGATTGCTCGACTTTATCCTTGATCCCAAGCTGAGAGTTAAGCAAGGCAGTATCAAGTATCATTTTTTTTTTTTGGTATGACTCGAGTTGACATTGAACCTCCGTCTCCCAGAACATTGCTGAACACTCTACCTACTAGGCCAATGGATATATATATATATATATATATATATATATATATATATATATATATATATATATATATATATATATATATATATCGTTGAATTTGACTAAATAAATATTTATTCTCAATGCAATATTTAAGTTACCTGACGATTACGTGATAACTGACAACGTCTCATGGCTCAAACTGTCACCAGAATACAAAGAAACTATTTTCTCCTCCATATATATATATATACGAGAGATGTCCAAAAAGTGAAGTACAATTTGCCAAAAATCAATGGTTAATAAAAGCACGAAGCAACAGTGGGTATGCAATACTTTTTCTAACAGCCTGAACAACTTTCATATAATGACATCTCAACAAAAATGTGTGGTACCATAAACCTATAGAAAACATAGAGGAGTGAGGTGTAATAAACTTCTTGATATAGGAGTATAACGATTTTCCAAAGTCGGTGGTTCATGAAATCGTCCACGATTAGCATCATTTCGTTGTGAGCTAAAACAATGGCCTGAAGAATACAAGCTCTAAAACATGTGATGATATGGTTGGCATGACTTAACACATCCACTACATATTCTTGACTTGATAGAGCCCCTCAAGTCACACAGATGCTGCTATTAATGCAGACGTACAAAAGTGGATATAACTGTTAGCCACTACTCATATACTGGTGGGAGACAACATCAATCTCAATAGCGACGACATGAAAAAGGAGCATGGTATTATCGGTAACATGCATAATGTTTTATTTGCATAGTAATGAGCATGTTGGATTAGTATTTTCTCGTTGCTTTTATTTATCCCTCGTATATACTGATGGTAAAGATTTTACAAGAATTTGGTTTTCAAAAAATATCAACAAACCTTATTTTGATATTACTTTATCTTCCCAGTTTATTGTCTTTTTTAGTAATCCTTTTTTGAGATGAGGCTTCTTAATCTGAGAATTAATTTTTATCCATTGCGGACTTTTTGTCCTCATCTTGGTAGTTTTTTGTTTTTGTTTTTGTTTCTTCTCACTACGTTTCGACCAAATTTCACCTCTGGCCTTCTTCAGGTGATTAACCGCGACCTCGGATAGGAATGCTTAGTCTTGTAACCAGACCAGATAAGGAGAACAAGTAATTGGATTTATAAGACCAAAAAATCCAATCTTGATCGCCCTTCGGAGGCGCAGCGGATAGAGGCGTTGAGTCTCTACGGTTCGAGGTGAGCATTGTCAGAAGATAGCGGTTTCAATTCCTACCCAAGCTGGACAGAGGTTTACTTGGTCAAAAACGTGGTACGATAGACAACAACTATGGAAGGCAGTAATTACTGGCGATACGGTTACAAGACTCAGCATTCCTATCCGAGGGCGCAGTAAATCACCTGAAGAAGGCCAGAGGTGAAATTTGGCCGAAACGTAGTGAAAGAAGAAACAACACAAAAACTACCAAGATGAGGACAAAAAGTCCGCAATAAATAAAAATTAATTCTTCCCAGTTTACTTGTGAAATTGTAACCCCTCCTCCAACACTCCGATCATTATAGGCAGTGGATTCCTCTTTTCCTATGAATTAAAAGATTTTTCTCTTTCCTATATTGTTTAGAAAGTAATGATAAACCCAAAAATAATAAGAATATCTTAGTAACAACAATTGCTTTTTAATCAACTTAACTATTCTGTGACTAACTAAGCAAATCTTAGCATATATAGGGTGTCTCAATATACATGGTTATATAGGATGTCTCAATAAACATTGTTATATAGGGTGTCTCAATAAACATGGTTATATAGGATGTCTCAATAAACATGGTTATGTAGGGTGTCTCAATAAACATGGTTATATAGGGTGTCTCAATAAACATGGTCATATAGGATGCCTCAATAAACATGGTTATATAGGATGCCTCAATAAACATGGTTATATAGGATGTCTCAATAAACATGGTTATATAGGGTGTCTCAATAAACATGGTTATATAGGGTGTCTCAATAAACATGGTTATATAGGGTGCCTCAATAAACATGGTTATATAGGATGTCTTAATAAACATGGTTATATAGGGTGTATCAATATATATGGGACGACCCATGTCACTACGAATAACTCTACTACTAATAATATTGTGTATTTTTTGTTTCAGATTTGAAAATAGTATAACAACTATTAATCCTCGATCACAATACCTTATACAAGAGATGATAAATATTTAGCGTCACAACTTATTTGAAGACAAAATTATTCAAAACTGTCTCAAAATAGATGTAACTTATTAATATGATAATGATTTATTACTGAGAAAAGAAACTCAAAAAAAGATTTCATGTCCCGAAAGCTGATATAATAACAAATTAAAAAAATATGGATTTAATATCTCTAGCTGAAAGGATGCATTTTTACACGACGTGTTCCAAATGACTGCCATTGCGCCTGTCTCAGTAATAAATCATTATCATATCAATGGGTTACATCTATTTTCAGACAACTTCTAATGAGAATACAAGATTTGATTTAAGTTACCCTGAAAGAATTTTGTTTATTTGTTTAATGGTATATCAACCTTTGTAGGTTATTTAATGCCAAAGCTATTCTCCTAGAAGAACAGTAGTGGCACTATTTAACCCATAGCTGGGAGGATAAGGGGATTCATACCTTTCCCAAGGGTATTTGCCCGAAAGTGACCGTAGTAGCACGACTGGAGTACGAACTCGCTTACTACGATTTCCATCGCTTTAACCATTACACCATGAGGACCCCCCCCCAGCTTAAAGAACTGTTTTTTACTTTAAGGCTAATGTTAAACAGAAATGAGCCTGCTTTGTACATTTGTGAATAAATAATTGGGAACAACACGTACCATAACCAATTTGAGACCCATGTCTTTGACTAAGCAAAGCTTAGAAAATTAATTCCAATAATGGGAAGAATATTAATTCAAAAAATGTGAGAATTAATGACAATGATTCATCACATAATATCATAAATGAAAAAATCGAAAAATTCTCAAGTCAGAAATTAGTTTTATGTAACCGTTTTAGCCCTTTCGCTCCTGTGTACTGTTACACGGCAAATGGACGGCTGTAATATTATAGGGCACAAACAGACGTTTGCAACGCTAGGGCGTTCAAATGGAAGTTTGTACTAGTGTGATCTCAATAGACACTTGTACTACAACTACTGCGCATAGACAGTTGTATCACCACGTGGCGATAGAATTTATGGGTGTAGCTCCACGTCCTAAGTGTTAGTCAGAACCTGTTGTTACCTGGTCGTGAGAAAAAGTGTCGTACACACAAAAATCCTGTCTTCGTTCGCTAATACAAAAGTTTATCCGCAACTATACTTTTTAAGAAGTTATCAGGGAGAGAGTAACAACGTATGAAAAGTGAGTCGACCGCGTTAGCCAGCCAAAGAGAAACAAAATGTCGTGAGCAGAGACAGACCTTGAATTTTCTTTCTGGTTTTCTGTTGTAGTTCTAACGTGCTTGTTCGCTGGTTTCGTCTCCACAGCTACGATTCTGGTGTGAGGCTCCTTTACGGAGCTCACGCCAAAATGGGGACCGCAACGTTCAGCTGTCTTCACATTGTCGTATGTTGTCCTTAACCGACTGTATATACCTTGTCGTGTCCGGCCGTCAACTAACTCCTTTTTCTGTTTTCTATTCCACGTCCACTCTTAACGGCTTTCCCGTTTGAGTCTCCTTAAGCCAATAAGAATTCGTTGTGGATTCGCTGCTGATCCGTTTCTATTTTTAACCTGGGGTGAATATTTAGGTGCAATAATGCATATGCAAGTAGGTGCGAGTATTTCTATATGAGTACATATGCATATAGATATGAGCTTATGTGCATGTATACGCATGTTGGAGAGAGAATATCTGTACGAATGTGCGAGGGGATAGGTATCGTATATATATATATATATATATATATTGATATACGTGGGGGGGCATAATAGTATCAGAAGGATGGCTAAAGCAACTTGGGAAGGTCAGGCAGATTTTAATAGATGATAAAATAGAAAGAGACGGTGATATAAGAGCTATGTTTTTAATGTTCGTCATAAACAGTGGTCTTTGGCGTTAATGCTGTCAAAATTTAGTTCTATTCTCGAAGCCAAGACTGCTATGTATACAAGGAAGTAATCGGGAGATCGACGAGTTGCTTTCCAGGGAAGTGGCAACTGTACAGCTAAGCTGGGCCGGGTTCAATCCCTTCTATACCTACTATACCTACACTATACCACCACCACAACCACTACACCGTCCACTGGGGTCGAACAGAACATAGACCAGATAAGGAACTGACTGTCGAACAAAATGTAATAATCGAGATAGTGAGGGAACAGCTCTCAAGTCCATGCTGTATGGGGTAACCTCCTTATCCAACAGCAATGAACTGGAGGGGAACATAAACAGAATGTCATTCGTTGATATTTTCGGAATTGCTTTTTGCTTCTTTTTTTTTTTTTGTGGAGCTGACTTATAACTTGTACAGTTTCGACCAAAACCTGCGACTGACTAATTTTTTTTTTTTTAAGAATCTACACAACGTAAGGTTAAGGAATTTATTTGGCGAAACTGAGCAGGCCGCTACAAATTATTGACATGAATAAAATCATTAAGGATTAGAATATTAATCCAAAGACAACATGGATAAGTTAAATTTCTATTCCGTTCATGTGAAATTATCTCATTTATCTGCTTTCTGAAAAGCTTCCCTTCCTTAAAATATTCTTCTCAAATTTTTCACATTAATTCCTACTTTCCGTAACTCCACTTACTTTGTACTTGGAAAGTATTCTAAAAAATGTAATCTCTTTATGTTTTGTTTTTAATTATAAATAGATTTATTCAACACTTGAAAGTAAAAAATAATAAATGGCAAGAAATTAATAAAATGCATTCTTATATACTGAAATAGAAAACACCATTAGTTATAGCAAGAGCAATAAGTGTTACATAGCCACAATTAACGCCATGAGCTGAATAGACATAAAATGTTCATATAGGTTTGGTTTGGTTTCTTTATTTAATGGCATATAAACTCTTTTTAGGTTATTTAATGCCAAAGCCATTCTCCTAGAAGAACAGTAGTGGTACTATTTAACCCATAGCTGGGAGGATAAGAGGGTTCATACCTTTCCCAAGGGTATTTACCCATAAGTGAACGTAATAGCGCGACTGGAGTAGGAACTCGCGTACTACGATTCCGCAGTCCATCGCTTTAACCATTACACCACGAGGACACCACATAATGTTCATATAGAAAACTCCGAACATAGGAATCTCGAAATTCGAAAACACGTAACGACTTCTTTGTTCAGGTACGAAACCTTTTTATTACTTTTGAGTTAAAGGTTTCGACATAAGGAGAGAGACACAATCTTTCTATTCTGTCTTTATCATCTGACCCCTATCTCGTGCGGCACCCATGGCGCGCAAATTCGTCTCGCCTCAGCGAACCCCAAAAGTCGAACCTCCTCGTTCGGCGTCTAGTTCTAACTCTCTGACTTTCTTCGAAATCCCCCAAATCCTCTCTGTGCTTCCGGTGCGTGACGGCACCTGCACTTTGACACCTGTTTCATCATCTCAGGCTAATGTGACATCTCTGAGTGACATGTCCACTCTGTGCGCGCGCGCGCGTTACCACCTGCATCAATGTTGCACCTAACTAACCCATGTGCTGAGCCGAAAGGTTCTCAGCCTAACTAAACCTAAAGGCATGAACCGAAATCCCTCGGTTATTATATTACATAAGCAACTGGGTGTCGGAGTGTTAAACTAAGCAAAAACTAATATAAAGAATAATCTTTAGAAGTTTTAATTTAGACATTCGTACAAGTTACTTCAAAAACCAATCGCTCATTAGTATTGACTCTTCCGGGCTGAGTGTGACTATATTTACATTCCATGAACTCCTCGCGTGTTATAATGATAGCAGGCTAGATTAACAGACTATTTTCAATGAATTCGATTCTAACTGGATGCCCCGTACTTCTGTCTATGAGTCATAACTAAGCTAAACTTTGTGAATACCTAATGGTTAGCAAGCCAGATTAGGAAATCATTGAGAACGAGTTTGATTCTGACTGGGTGCCCAATATTTCGGGCCAACTAAGCTAAGCTTTATTGAAGACAATTGTAAAATTCCCAACGTCCTGTCCTGAGCAAATATAGTCAAGTTCATAGTACCGTTCAGGGTTCAAATATTGTTGAATTTCATTCTGCATTTCTATTTGCTGGTCTGCATTTTCTACTCGCTTGAGAGTTTTACGGAGAAGTTTCACGTTACATTGTCACCCAGTTGAACTACTTCACCATATTTTCCTTCAGATCTTTGTCATGGAAATTTAGAATTATGAACATTATCAGCCTTGTAGATGAAACTATGTTTATATCTGACTCAGAATTGAGTAAGGTGAGCAACCGTGAAATCAGTTTTAATGAGCCTAGTCGGGCGGGGCTGTAAAATATACTGACCGCATCTTTGCAGAAAGATAAAATGACTCCCCCCCGTGAGTGTCCTGGATACGAAACTAAACAATCTTATGGCGAGGCTCCAGTAATACTGGAGCTTTAGGTAATGCCGACTACCCATTTCCTTGCCATCGCTCCCAGGTTCACTGTGCCCAGAGTGGTACTATCTGAAAGGGTCCTATCTATGGGCATCAAGACCATTCCTCACCCTCCCTATCAATAAAAGTGCCCATACGAAAAAATTCTGGAAACTTATTTAATGATCCTCGTATCTCCAGAAAGTTTATTTTCTTCCGTAAACTCCTCTTCAACTTGTTCCTCTAACTCTTTATATAAATGCTAATGACCTTTCATAGTATTAGCCATTTCCCTGTTCTTTCCACTGACGATGGCTCCAGCTGGAACCGTAAGCATTTGGATAAAATATGGCACAGTTTTTAATTTATTTCATCCAGTTTCTGCCTATGTAATGAAATATATATATATATATATATATATATATATATATATATATATATATATATACATGGACGCTAACAAAACGACTGGAGAAGAAGCTAGATGGCAATTACACAAGAATGCTGCGTGCAATCCTGAACAAGTCCTGGCAGCAACACCCCACAAGACACCAACTGTACGGCCACTTACCCCCTATCACGAAAACTATCCAAGTTAGACGAACCAGACATGCAGGACACTGCTGGAGAAGCAGAGATGAACTCATAAGAGATGTACTCTTATGGATCCCCACACATGGCCGCGCAAAAGCAGGACGACCAGCTCGAACGTACATTCAGCAGCTATGTGAGGATACAGGATGTTGTCCTGAAGACCTACCTAGGGCGATGAACGATAGGGAGGAGTGGCGAGAGAGGGTCAGGGATATCCGTGCTACCAGCGCGAGATGATGATGATGATATATATATATATATATATAAGTTTTGGTTGTCACTATCTCACTTGGTGGGTTTGTGGCAGACCAAATGCAGTATGATTTGGAGTGTGCTCTTCTCAGTATTCTGGTCGATCTTAACAGTGCTGTAGTTTGGATGGTTTTATTTGGGCTCTTATTTCCAATTCCTCCAGACTTTTATTCAATCCTTTGGCGACTGTACTAATTTGGTGAGCGCACCGATTACAATTGATATTGCAGTCACTTTGATGTTCCATAATTTTTTAGTTCCCTAGCAAGGTCCGGGTGCTTATCATTCTTTTCGCTTACTTTCAATTTTACTCTGTGGTTTACCTGGATGGCAAAGTCCACAATTTAGTAAGTTCTCTTTTTTTCCGGTTTTCTTTTTTGGACTATGACAGGGTCTGGTCGTCTGGCCAAGACTATGTGATCTTCTTGTATCATTATTATTATTTTTATTATTTGAAACCATATAACTGTGCGCAAACAAATCACTATTATTAATTAGAGATGATTACTTGAAATGATATTATCAATAGTATTAGGATTTCTTTAAACCATACAACTATATGCAAATTGTGTGTATCTGATAGGAATTCTTGATATCTTATTACTGTGCGCAAAAGAACTCTTAAATAAATAAACAAAAAAATGTAAATATGAACGTACAATGAACATGATTCCCAAACCTCTAGGCAGAAAATAACCATTGACAGGTTGGCATGCCGTTAAAATCAATCAATCTGATTTTAAGTATTTGATCAGAATTCTTAAAACCATATGACTATGTGAACATTATTTGCTGGAAGAATAGTTATTTGAATCTATTGTTAAAAAACAATAATTATTATTAACAACTTGAAATCCTATGTTTACCAGCAAAAAAAACCCAACTCAATCGGTCATTAACCCAACAATGTAAGTCGTTTAGAAAGCAACCAATAAAGTCTTGCAAAGTCCCATTAGACGGAAGTAATATTTACCTGAAGTTTTTTTTATCAGTTTTTCACCTTTTGTGTAGGTAAGTTTATTTTTCCATTTTCTGTATTGCATTCCAGTGTATATTTCAACTGATCGTGACGTGAGAACTATATATGAGTTCAAGTGTATTCAATTTTCAGGTGCATAAAAGCGCATCAGAACAAATAGACAATGCCCGAAACATATAATAACTAAACTGACAGTAACTTGATACACTATTAGTCACTAGCCGGGGCTTCAACGAATAAACTTAAGTCGCATGTAAACATTGCACAAACCCAGTCAAACAAAACAGGCTTAAAGTTGACTGTAAAGTTTCCGTTACTTTGTCTAGTCTAATAAACCTGATACACTATATTCTATAAATAAATATACCCCTCACAAGATTTTATCGTTTCTTCATTGTATTTACCCAAATCCTCCGCTACGAGCAGATCAATTTTAAAAGGAATACAGCTGGTATGAATTCGTAGTGTTCTGTCTCCTATACTGGTTGCCGTACCAAGAATAAAGAACCTTGTCAGACCAAATATTTGTCCATAGTTGCAGAGAGATGAATTCATTCCTTTCCCGTGGACATTAGCGTTAAAATAAAACGCAACCTCATCCAAGATTTGAACTCGAGATACCGATTCCATTTCTTGTGACGATAATCGTTACGCTAAGCTCGCCTCCACATTTTTTTTTTTTTTTGTCTAGCGTAAGAAATATGAAATCAAAATAGATTATGTTAGGTATTATTTAATATTACCAAACTTTGTAGCACTGAAAATCTCTTACCAAAATTACAGAAAATTGTTATCGGAAAATAAAATTGTATCAGTATATATCAAAAGTATAAGCACATTTAGACGGCTATATACAACTCCTGGCTAGGGAGCCTTTCTCCCAAGGTACTACCTGCGTCTTAGAGCTGAGTTTATAGGCTGAATCCTGAGGTGCTCCAAAAAGGAAAATGGCAAAGGGTATTTTTTTTATGATGGCCTTGAATGTGTCGTGATTCGAGCGTGCTTCCACCCAATGATGTTCTACTGACTGAACGACTTTTAGTTTGCAGGAAATCAAATCCTCAAGTTTACCCCTTAGGACGAGTGAAAAGTTCGGAAATATTTTGGTAACGTGAGTGACAATTTGGCAACTCTAGATGCTTTTGTAGAGGTCGTGATGGTGAAGAACCACACTTTGACTGTCAGATGTCAAGGTCGTAAAAAAAGGGAGAACAACACTGGATTGTCAGAGACCGAGGTGGTGAAGGGGAAGAACCACACTGGATTGTCAGATGTCACGGTCGTAAAAAGGGGAGAACCATACTGGACTGTGAGAGACCGAGATTGTGAAAGGGGAAGAGCCTCAGAGGAATGTTAGATGTCAAGGTCGTAAAAAGGGAAGAACCAAACTGGGCTGTGAGAGACTGAGGTGGTGAAGGGGAAGAACCACACTGGACTGTGGGAGACCGAGGTAGAGAAGGGAAAGAACTACACTATCCTTGCCTATATGGCTAGGACTGTAGAATCCACCGACTGCACCTCTGCAGAGGGGTAAGACCTCACCAACGAATGTCCTGGATATAATACTAAACAATCTGATCGTGAGGTTCCAATGATGCTGGAACTTTGGGGAATGCAGAGAAACCCTTCTTTGCAATCGCAGCCAGGTCCACTCTGGCACGGAGTGGTAGCAGCTGATAAAGGTCCAATCAATGGGTTAAATAGAACTAAATCGTGGTTTCTTGAATTTACTGTTTTTTTTTGCATTTAAACTGCGTATCTATTCTAACCTGAACTGTTTAAAATAGAACTGTTTTGACATTTAAACTGCATACTTAGGCTAAATCGAATTGCTCGAAATAGAACTGTTTTGACATTTAAACTGGGTACTTATTCTAAACTGAATTATCTGAAACAAAATTGTTTTGACATTTATTCTGTGTATTGCCTAGTCAGCTGGGGCTGTAGAATATACCGACTGCACCTCTGTTGAGGGATAACCCCACCAACGAGTGTCCTAGATATGACACTAAACAATTTGATGGTGAGGTTCCCGGAGTTGTAGTACCTGAGAGGGCCCTATCTAGGGGTTAAATAGAACTAAATGCATACTTATGCTGAACTGAATTGTTTGAATTGGAACTGTTTGACTAAACTGAATAGCTTGAAATAGAAATGTTTTTGACGATTAAATTGTGTACTTACGCTAAACTGATTTGTTTGAAATAGAACCGTTTCTTTGTATTAAAAGGGATTTGGCATTAAATAAACTACAAAGGTTGATATGCCATAAAGCCATAATCAACAATCTATCAAACTCCTTTGAACAAGAGACAAATTCAAAAGAACCCATAGAAGTTCATTCCAGTTTGCGCTGCCACTAATGATATATTGAAAGAATAACATTGTAATGTGTAATAAAGATATTTTTATATTCAAGTAAAATGCTTATTTATTTAAAGTCAAGAAACAGAATAAGTAGATGGATCGGAAGTCTTGTTATTCATCCTTCACTATTCAACAACGTTCCATACTTTTGTCAACACTCTCTCTCTCACACACACACTCTCTCTCTCTTTTTCTCTTTCCATATTTGTTGCGCGGGATCTCAATAAGATTCGCTGTAAAATCCTGGTCAGTCGTTATGCGTTCCTATTGGTCGAGTCATAAGAGCACGCCCATTGCATTGAAAAAAAATACGGATGACTGTAAAAGCCATAACCAAAATTCATGGTGATATACCGTATCCATCTATTACTGCCATTTAATTGAAGCATGTAGCTACATGCAGTTGTGAATTTTTGATTTATGCCTAAAACAATCGATTGAAAGCTGCCGACAACAGACAAACAGTCAAACATGCAAGTAGAGAAACGGAGTTCAGGTTCATTGCTCCAATTCACAGATAAACGTATTTTTTTTTATTTCTTGTTATATAATTTTGCTGATTGAATTGTGACGTAAAATGTTTTAGGCCTTTCCATATCAGTTATGAGACATTGCTGTTAAGTAGTTCAGAGTTTCACACGAGTTATACGTCCCAGACATTACTTTATTATTGTTATTGTTTAGATTTATCAAATCCAATGGAAAGCTTAACGCTAGATTTGTCATTGACCCAAATGCATCAAAGCAGATGATATTGTTTGTCATATGATTTGAACTTTATATCAACAACAAGTGGAAGGATTACACTCAACAAAAAACACCATTCAAATACGGTGTAAACAATGGAAAATGACCATTTTGTTGTGCGAAGGGAAAACGAATAAGAACAAGTGGAACCAAACAAAAAATTAAGACAAAGAACAAACAGGACAAAAAAAAAATGGGAATTTTTAAGCGGAAAAAGAAAGGTTCGTATCAATTTGAAAGTATTTGCATGTTTTTTTTAAGTGGGGTGCTTTGGGTTGTGTTTTTAGGGGGAACCATAATATGTATATACGTACACATATACACTTCTTTTATTATTATATATATATATATATATATATATATATATAATATATATATATATATATATATATATATATATATTTGTATGAATACACCGTATATTCTCGAGTGATGAATGACTTCGTGTAATGAACGACCTCAAATTTTAAACCACAAAATTTTTTTCCCTTCATATATTGGGAGTAATGAACGATGGTAAGCTTTCAACGTGTTTAATGACACCTTCTTTTATAGGTTCGGTTCGATTTCTGTTTCAGTGTTCAATGGCATATCAACCTTCATCCTTGAACTGATACTATTTAACACATAGCTGGGGGAATCCGGGGTTTCATTGATCTTAAATAGTCATACACAACACGGAAACGGTAACATAGTAAAAATAGCGCATTGTAACATTTTATAACCAGTTAATTTTACTCATTGGTTATTTCATTCTGAAATGTAATTCATTTATAAATGCTCGTTATGTTTTCAGTATTCCATTGCATTTGTTTATTGCACATTTTTAAATTAGTTTATCATCATTTCTTGACACTCATGGTTTCTAGTATTCCCTATCCAATACTAATGTTTCTCAACCAGATATGGGACTCTAACAGGTACAACTTCTCAGTTGAAGTGGAACTGAGGGTATCCACAACGCAATGGTACGCCAAAATCACCAGAGCTTCAGAATAGGAGCCTCACCACCGGATAGAATTTATTGTTATAGCAAGGACAACATTTTTAGTGTTAAATCGTCTAGATATTTTTCTAAAGCAGTTTCTAATACAATGTCCAACATAATAACAGTGCAGTATCTGTTTTCATTTCATAATATAATTTCTTAAGGAAAAATGTAAATTGGTTTGTTTGGGTTTAATGCCATATCAACCTTTGTATGTAATTTAATGCCAAATCCATTTTTATACAAATAAACAGTTCTATTTCAAACAATTCAGTTTAGCATAAGTACCCAGTTTAATTGTCAAAACAGTATATATTTCAAGCTATTCAGTTTAATTAAGCAGTTCCAATTCAAACAATTCATATTAGTATCAGTATAGTTTTCGTTTACACACAGATAAACGTAAAAAACTGTTCTATTTTAAGCAATTCAATTTAGCATACAAAAAGTTCCATTTCAAGCAATTCAGTTTAGCATAAGTACGTAGCTTAAATATCTAAACACTTCTATTTCAAGCAATTCAGTTTAGCACATTTAGTTCTATTTAACCCTATCAGGTGCTACTACTTCGGACCAGAGTGGACCTGGGAGCAATGGCAGTGAAGGGTATTCTGCATTCCGTAAAGCTCCAGCATTACTGGAACCTCATCATCAGATTGTTTAGTGCCATATCTAGGACACTCGTTGGTGAAGGCCTTACTTGCATTCGGTGTATTTTGCAACCCCAGTCGACTGGGCCAACGTTAGAGGCGGGGGTCTTATCCCTCAGCAGAAGTGCAGTCAGTGTATTCTACGGCCCCCGCCAGGTAACTGGGCAAGAAGAATGTAATAAGACCGTATATCTTATTTCATTCCAATCCAACATCGCTCGTCATGATATTAAAATGTATAAATCTTGTTCCCATGTTGATAATTCGCTAATACATATGTATGTATGTATGTATGTATGTATGTATGTGTGTGTGTTCTCAACTTCTTTGGCTCATCCCGTTACTTATAGTTTCATGCGTTTTGAAAACGATTCCTCTATCTGAGCATTGTATATTTTCTAGACTTTTAAAACACACGCACATACGCACACACATGTGTATATGTGTGAGTATGTACGAGAGAAATTAGCTATGCATTTGTGTAATATAAGTGGTACTTATTTTTCACTTTGTGTCTATGTATATATTTACCCAAATCCTCTGCCAGAGTTAATTTTTTTAAGTGGGGTTACAACTGGTTTAAGTGGCCTAATGAGTAGAGAGTTCGCCAATTGTCCGGGAGACCGAGGTTCAATCCCAGATCGAGTCATACCAAAGACTCAAAAAAATGGTACTTGATGCCACCTTGCTTTCCACTCAGCGTTATAAGGTAAGGATCAAAAGTAAAGTGGAACAATCCAGGGAATGGGGTAGAGCCCTCCCCTACACCTTAGTGTGATAGCTATCAAAAAGGGAGTTTTCGGGTCACCCTCAACTAAGGTCACCAAATTTACTTTACTCACAACTGGTTTGAATTCAGAATTTTCTTTCTTCTCGACTGGTTGCTGCACAAAGGTTAAAGAGTCCAGTGTGGCCTACTATCTAAACATAGATAGAGGGGAAATAGTTGGGTTTATATCTTTCCCAGGACTATTTGCACTATGTAAAATGTCAATATCTTAGTCCAGGATTTGAACTACGACGATAACCCTTACATCACGAGTGCCTCCATGTTTGTGCCCGTGTTGGGTTTGAAAGATTCAAAAAGAATCATTACTAGCAAGCTCGTAAATATTACTATTGCATTTTGAAGTATTTAAGACGCACTGTTATAGCCCACATGGTTTAAATTTATTAGGAAAATAGTTTAAACAAGAAAATTGAGGAAAATTTCTTGAATCTGTTCTGAATCGCAATTTGATCTGAAACCCAAGTTGATTTTCAGTATCAGATTTGCTTTGAAAAAATGTCTTATACGCCACGGAAACTAGTTATTGCATTTCATTAATCCAAATAAAAATTGTAAAGTTGTGACTGGATATTCATAACAAATATATAGGAATGTTAAATATCTCCGCATTATGTAGAAATTTTCCCTGTAGTAAAATGTTTATACCTACTTTTAGATTTTAAAACTGTGGCAAAGAATTCTCACATACATTTGCGAAAATTGTCTCAAAACGGATCATACAGAAAAGTGACTGTGAATCCATATATATGTATATATAGTCATCCACAGACAGATCTGTTTTGTTCTATCAGAACTCATCAGTGTGGCTAAACAGTATCTTCTCGTCGCTGGGATCGAAACCCGGTTGACTCAAACGTCAACCCAGGCTTCTAACCATTCAGCCACGAGGAGATATTAGCCGCGAAGTAAATTTTAAACGGTTATGAATCACAATTACTATTGTTTACATACATCCGTTCAACGGTAGCCGAGACCTCAATTCAAACGAAGAGGCTTGCAATAGCCGCTAATGGCAACACGATTACTTCTTCGCCAGAGAACTCAACCCCACGGGGGTAGGGGAGTATATATATCTCGAAAGTCATCCACAGACAGATCTGTTTCGTTCTATCAGAATTCATCAGTGTGGATAGACAGTATCTTCCCGTAGCTGGGATCGAAACCCGGTTGACTCAAACGTCAACTCAAGCTTCTAACCATATATATATATATATATATATATATATGTATATATATATATATATATATATATATATATATAGCTATTATTATTAATGCTTTTTGACTCTTCCTAAACACACCTTCAATTGTTTGAAAGTTCAAATTTTATTCTTCATTTTCTTTCTGTATATCTATTCCAATACAGTCCTTTTTAAGAGAAAAATTTATAACATCAACGCTCAAATATGTAATACAATGTCTTAACATTGGGCAAATGTCTATACAAAAGTTTACAGTATCTTTTAATTATTTATTTATGCAATCATTTATGATTATTTAAGTAAATATCCAATCTCCAGTTGAAATATATAGATGCATGTGGCCGTGTCAAAGATGGAGGGTATAACTTCAATCCAATTAATTTTTTAACTCTTTTTTTATGGCTTGGTGATAGTTAGGTTGAATGTAAACTAGACCGAAAGAAGAAAATTCGAAAAAAGAAAGCAAATAAAGAATCAGTTGAAAGAAAAGACCCAATAAAAAACAATGTTACAAAATGGAAAATCAAAGCGAGAAAAGAAAACAGAAGAAACAGCGTGTGTGAGACAGAGACAGAGAGAGAAGAGAGAGGGAGGGGGGCATTAAGATAGTCTATCTATAATACTTCCTTGATAAAATACACGGATATATTTGAATGTCTTAAATGCCTACTGTTACCAAAATGAAATCTCATTACCATGTAGATATATATATATATATATATATTTGTGTGTGTGTGTGTGTGTGTGTGTGTGTGTGTGTGTGTGTGTGTGTGTGTGTGTGTGGTGAAGAAATATGGCAGGAAAAACAAGATGGAATTTGTTGAAATTAAATATTCAATCATATATGTTTCACAATTAAGACGAAACATTATATAAATAGATGATTAATCTCGACAAATTTTCTTTAATTTTTTATTCATATTTTAGCATGTGTCTGTGGATATACATACATACGTATATATAAGTTTAGTTGAGCGACCGGAGTCGAAGCTGATCCAAAGGCTCCCTTTTCAATAGCTAGCACACCAAGGTGTAAGGGAGGGCGCTACCCGATTCCCTGTATTGGTCCACTGAGCTTTGATCTCTAACTTAAAATCCTGAGTGTTAAGCAAGGCGGCATCAAGTACCATTTTCTGAGTTTTGGTATGATGTAAAGATAATAGGAAGAAAAATATATATAGTTTGGTGTGGATGAAAATTTGTTGTATCTACTTTGCCGACACGTGTTTTGACAGAAATTTTGCTTACATGCAAGGTATTCTATTAAAAATCATTTAGAAAGAGGAGACTTGCAGTCACTCAAACGCCAGTGAAAGACCATCAGCTATCGCTGATGTGAAAAACTCTAAAGGAGTAAATAATAATAATAATAAATCCCGGACAGAAGACTAGACCAAATAATAATCAAAGAAAAGAAGAGAATTTGCAAAATTGTTGACTTTGCTGTCCCGGCGTACCACAGCATACATCTGAAGGAATGGGAAAAGAAAGATAAGTACCTAGACCTTGCTAGAGAACTGAAAAAGCTGTAGCACATGAAAGTGACGATTGTACCACTTGTGATTGGTGCTTTTGGCACAATAACTAAAGGATTTTTAAAAGGCCTGGAGGACTTGGAAGTTGGCGGACGAGTAGAGACTATCCAAACGACAGCATTGCTGAGAACAGCCAGAATCCTGAGACGAGTCCTGGAGACTTGAGGAGACTTGCTGTCACTCAAACTCCAGTGAAAAACCATCAGCTAACACTGATGTGAAAAACTCTAAAGCAGTAAATAATAATAATAATAATAATAATAACAGAAAATATATTAAGCGCGCAAGCCGAAATGTCGTTTTCAGAGCAAAGTAAATACCATAAATTTCCATCCACACCCAAGTATATATATATATATATTTTCCTTCCGTTTATCTTTTCAACATATCTGTCTCATTCATTTTCAGTTTTCTTTCACTTTCATATATTTATATACATATACATAAATCTATATAAATCGATATATATGTGGGTGTGTGCGTGTGTGTGTGTGTATGTATGTATGTTCAATATATATGCTGGAAATATATATATATATATATATATATATATATAGGAAATATAAATACGTATATATGTTTTCTGGATATATATCTATGCATATATATAAACGTATATATTGGAAATATAAATTTGTATATTTATGTGAATAGGATATAAAGCCATGTGCGTGTGTATAGGATATATATATATATATATATATATATATATATATATATATATATATATATTTGGGAATATATAATACTTATATGTACGAAGCTATGTATGAAAGATATACATGTGTGTATATATTGTAAATATAAATATATATGTGTGTGTGTAGTATATATATATATATATATATATATATATATGTGTGTGTGTGTGTGTGTGTGTGTGTGTGTGTGTGTGTGTGTGTGTGTGTGTACGGCATATTGAATATGTATGCATGCATAGGATATATATATATATATATATATACAATCTCAAATTGCTTTGTTTTTACTCATTTCAGTGTTTTCTACTATATATATACTTCAGTAGAATATGAATCTGGATGTAGTCCAGAAAATGTGCCTTGACGTTCTAAAATATTTTACCACTTTTTTATATGACTTTTTCTCTCTATTTCCATTTTCTGTAAAAATGACCGGAAATTCGGAGCTTCCTATCGTTCTTTATTAAGCATAAGTCCGTTTCAAATGACAAAGTTTTTAATTTTTAGCCATTTTTACAGAAATATAAAACTTTTCTTTTCAATAAACTATACCACTTTGCTCGTGTTATGTTGTGTATTATTATCATATAAGAAGAATTGCAAATAAACTGTCGTAGAAAGTCTCTGAAAACACCTTCTGAAGTTGAAATTTTTGCTCTTGAAATATGAGACACAGTTTTGCGCCTCTTTAAAAGAACTTAATTTCTGTGTGTTGTTAAAGTAGTTATTTTTGTTCTGATAACATTCCAGGCTTTTAGTTTTCATAATAGAGAAAATGTTATCTGAAACTAGTTTTATTGAACAGCCCGTGACATGAATTCGCGAGGAATTTGTTTTCACTTAGTTTTTGCTGAACATGCTTACTACAGATAATAAAAAAATGTTAAGTTGTGACTTATGTAAGCAATATGTACCCGAACGAATTTCTTATAAAGAAAGAACTTCAAGATAAGGATGATATGGAGAACAATATTTTTTTTAAATATTTTCCATATTTTACAGTATATGACGCACATAATCTTGATATAATTCTATGCGAAAATCACACAGGTTTCTATTTGCTGGTATATGGGGATTTTTATTAGCCCCGAAAAGCCCGATTTATTCCTACGTTTTGTAAAAGAATAAAGTGTACTTCAACAGCAGTAGGGATTTGGGTGACAGCTTTTGAAGAAAGGGGTAGAAGGCAAAATTATATACAACAACAACAATAAACAGGGTTTTACACCAAATGGAACAAACAACGAATATGTAAGGGTTCGCAAAAGAGTTCAAGATTCCGATAGATGGTAGAGTTTTGTAAGGTTTAGTTGTAAGGTTGTTATAAGGTAAAGTTATAAGGTAAAGGTTTAAGGTAAGGTAAGGTTTGGTAAGGTTAGGTAGGTTATGTGAAGGTTAGGTAAGGTTAAGTTAGGTTTAGTTTGGTGAAGGTTTGCAGATAAAATGCCTGCTGGAACTTAGCTGTGTGTCCTGTTCCTTTTAACTCAGCACGTGCGTTCGTCGCTCTTGGGTCCTGGCTGGTGGAAGGTACCAAATACGTTTGCCGTCAAGGGCTGCTACGAATGGACCTGTCGCTAACAGTGGTGGGAGTGGAAGAAAGAGGGGGAATTTCCAGTGGAGCTCATTTTTATAAGGGGCTGCTAATGTTCGGTGAAACAGGATCACCAGTTCCTTAACAAAATTTCTACAGGTATTATAACTTGAAGGTTATCTACTCAAATTTGCAATCGGAAGATATGAAGTTCAAAAGGATTACAGTGAACAGTAATCACCCAAATACCTTTGTAAACCATCTGCCTTACATCCCTTCAAATGCGGTAAATTTTACTACGTTATAGACAGCTTTTACAAGAATAACCAATTTCATTTACACAATTTACCGTATTTTAAAACATATTTACTAACGTTAGAATAAAAAAAAAAAACAAGTGATAAACAAAAAAAATGTGGATCCTCAAGTGAGGTTTGAACTTGGTACAGCAGTAATTATATGTAAGATGAATTTCCTAATCTTTAAATCACAATGAGACATTCTAAAATAATTATTAAGTTTATGTTTTGTTACTTTATTTAATAACATTTCAACCTTCAAGAGCTATTTAATGGCAAAACCATCATTGTAGATCAGTCATGGTATTATTTAAGCCATATCTGGATGAATGAGAGGGTTCATGCCTTTCCCAAACGTTTGAAAGTGAGTGATATAGCGCAAGTGGAGTTCGAATTCGCTTACTAGGATGTCGCTGTCTAATATGTTACCCATTACACCATGAGGACTCCCCGATTATCAACTTAAAAAGTCAGGGTAGTGAAACAAAGATATCCATGTTCAAGCTTTGGATGAAAATAAGGCTCACTTACTAGCCTAACTTATAAATGAAGAAAAGCAGAAAAAACAAAATAATCCAAATTTGTTGAATTTACTATGAAAGTCGACGTTGAATGTTTTGGTTATTATAACCTTCTTCAGGACATTAAATCCATAAAAAAATGTAGTTAAAACTCATATATTTAAAATCCTGTAGAAGTTTATTGTAACTGAAACGTTCAATATCGATTTTCCTAATAAATTCACCAAATTTGGATTATTTTTTGTTCTAATTTTCTTCATTATCTCGGATTTAATTTCCTTATTTACTCCCTAACTGAATAGTTTAAACTCCATGCCAATACATGAACTTCGACTTAAATCGCAATTTAGCCTCTCTTGCAATCATATTAGTTTTTAGCTTGCATAGATGCATTCTTAATTCATAAATATAAATTTGCCTAAACGAAGACACTGGGTAAGCAGCATATTTCATTCATGAAATTGCAAATTTTATAATTCTTTTCTTATTTTGATAAATAAATTTACAAATATTAAATCATTGAGCAAAAAGGTTTTATGATTAAAAGCTCAAGAACGCGTGGAGGTTATTAAAAATAGGATTTAAATAACTTTATTGATAAGAATATAGTAAATATTAAATAAATCTTAGGTTTTTAAATCATTTATGTCTTGTTTTTATTTTTTTTTTTAAATAAAAATAAAAAGGAGCAATATGCATCAAAACTAAAACCTTCACTACCTTAAAGGATGTTTATAACTTGGTTTAACATGTCTACTAGTATGTAATCATATTGAATGTTTTTGGAAATATACCTAGAATGAGAAAATATTTTTTTGCAATAATCTTAAAGTCGAAAAAATGTTATTGCTTTAATAAATCACTTATATATTCAAGAGAGCACATGTAAAAGTTAATCTTATTTTTCCTGGCAATTCAAGCAAAACGGCTTTCTAATCTTCCTTTCTTTTTTTCTCTTTTCTTCCACCAATTCTACTGAGGCAGACCATAAACGTCTGATATACAAAGTTATAACTCACACACACACACTCTCTCTCTCCCTCTCTCTCTCCGTGTTTTTTTTTTTTTTGTTTTTTTTTTATTATGTTTGCTTTCTTTTTCTTACTGGCGCGTGTAGCGTGATCTTTTTTTACCTTTTTATTTCCTCATAATTAAAACGAGACGGGCAATTGTTTATTTGAGGTCATAACAGGACGTATATTAGATTTAGATTCAAACATGTTGAATTATATTTAGACTCAAATACATGCATTCACGCTTTATTCTATTAATGATAAACAAGACTGCGATGTTTTTGAAGTCAAAATATATAATTGCTGATTTTCAGGCAGTTTCTTTTTTGTTACTTCGAATTACACAACACACTCATTTTTTCAAATCAGATCAATTTTTTAAAATGCAAGCTCTTGTTGAATTAAACAAAAACTGCTAAATTTTGGGCTGATATATTCGCAGAAAGCTCACATTGTGCTATAGTGAACTAAAAAAATACACAAAAAAAAAGCAATTCGTGGATGAAAGATCTTTTCAGGGACTTCTTCCTATGCTCGGCAGACACCGCATTCCGTTTCAAGCACCCACAGTAGTCAGCTAGAAAATTTACATCCCATCGGCCTTGGTAGCGCTCTTCTATAATGCAAATTTCTACGTAAAAGCGCTCGCTCTGCTCAGTTCTTTTGAAAATAATTCCAGTATAATCGCAGAAAGGGCAGTTTGACATCCATTCGTGTCTAGGGTTGGCGGAAACTCTTCAATTTCTTTATCGTATTCTGCACTTCGATGGTTTCTCAGAAAGTTTGTAATTACTGACTTCAGTGACTGCCAAACGGACAGTTCAGCTTCACTCGATGCTTTGTCAAACAGTGGGACCTTCTTGAGTTCTCTTATTTGAGAGGCGTCAAATATACCGAGGGGTTTCCTCGTGGTGTAATGGTTAAAGCGGTAGAATGAGGAATCGTAGTATTCGAGTTCAAACTCCAGTCGCGCTATTATGTTCACTTTCGGACAAATACCCTTGGGGAAAGGTATTAACCCCCTTATGCCTCCCAACTATGGGTTAAATAGTACCACTACTGTTCTTCTAGGGAAATAGCTTTGGCATTAAATAACCTGCAAAGGCTGATATGCCATTAAACAAACGAAGTTCTTTAAGGGTGACTTAAATCAAATCTTGTATTCTCATTAGAAGGTGTCTGAAAATAGATGTAACCCATTGATATGATAATGATTTATTACTGAGACAAGCGCAATATTTTTTTTAATTGTTATTATATCAGCTTTTGGGACATGAAATCTTTTTTGAGTTTCTTGTCTCAGTAATAAATCATTATCCTATTAATAAGTTACATCTATTTTGAGACAGTTTTGAATGATTTTGTCTCCAAATAAGTTGTGACGCGAGATATTTATCATCTCTTGTACAAGGTATTGTGATCAAGGATTAATAGTTCTTATAACATACTATTTTCAAATCTGAAAGCGGTAGAATGAGGAATCGTAGTATTCGAGTTCAAACTCCAGTCGCGCTTGGGGAAAGGTATGAACCCTCTCACTCTCCCATCTTAATGTCCTTCTAAAAAAGGATAGATTTGTCATTAAATAACCCTAGAAGGTTAATTTGCCATTAAAATAACAAACAAATTGACACATCTGAACGAGTATGAACGAGGGATTGAGAACGATCTACCCCAGGGATTAAATTACGGGTTCTGTTCAAAAATTTCCAGAAAGAGTTCGATGACAGGCATCTTAAAAATGCATGTTGGAGAATAGAAGAGCCAAAAAAACTACTACTGTTCTTCAAGTAGGATGGCTTTGGGATTAAATAACCTACAAAGGTTGATATGCCATGAAACCAAAGAAACCAAAAAACTGTGACTATAACAACGACCAAGATGAGGATATGAGCCTGTGTATGTCAGTTAATAATAATTAAGTTGAATTTTGACTTCAGTTTCTAATACGTTTAATTCCATTGCCCTGTCGCTGGGGCTATAATACGCTGACTGTATCCCTTGCAGATGGATAACACCACAATAAATCAATTAAATTATTAGTATCAGATAGGAATACTTGAAAGCATAAAACTGTATGCGGAATATTTTTAGATAACAATATTTTATATCATATTATTGTTTAGTTTGTTTGGTTGGTTTTATGGCATATCAATTATTTTAGGTTATTTAATGCCAAATCCTCAGTAGACATATATATTAAATATATATGATTTGTAAACACATTTTCGTGATAAGGTTTTTAAAGGAACCTAAGCCCCATTCTTTTGCCTAATTGTTCTGTGTATTGCTATGTATCACTCACAATTTATTTCAATATCAGTCATTTGTTTACACAAAGTTAAAGGATCAAACAGTTCTATTTCAAACAATTCAATTTAGAATAAATCAAGAATAAATGGTTCTAAGTACTGCTATGAATAACCAACAATTAAATTAAAAAATCAGTCATTTGTTTACACACAGTTAAATTATCAAACTGTTCAATTTCAAGCAATTCAATTTAGCGTAAGTCATTTGTTTGTATACTGTTTAAATTTCAAATAGCTCTATTTGACCCATAGATAGGACCCAATCAGGTGCTACCATGAGTAATGGTAATGAAAGAGTACTCTGCATTCCCAAAAGCTCTAGGATTTTTTGAGCCTCCCCATCAGATTGTTTTGTGTTTAAATATCCAAGACACTCGTTGAGAGGGTGGAGGTTCGGTTATTCCTCTCTGCAGAGGTGCAGTTGGTATATTCTACAGTCGACCAGTCGACTTGGCTACATATAATTGTGTTTAGACAAACGATTGGTTTGGTTTCTTTGTTTGCAAATCAACTCTTTTTAGGTTATTTAATGCCAAAGCCATTCTCCTAGAAGAACAGTAGTGGTACTATTTAACCCATAGCTGGGAGGATAAGGGAGTTCATACCTTTCCCAAGGGTATTTGCCCGAAAGTGAACGTAATAGCGCGACTGAAGTACGAACTCGCGTACTACGATTCCGCAGTCCATCGCTTTAACCATTACACCACGAGGACACCCCCTTAGACAAATGAGTATTGACAAAAGAGCAATGGAACATTGAAAATAGTCCTAATTGTTATCAAACATTTCCAAATGGATCAAATTTTGGCATTAAATAACCCATAACGAGTTGATATACAGTTAAGCAAATAAAGCAAATAAACTTTAAATACATGAATATAACAACAGAAAAACTGATGGATATTTCCTTTGTTTAAATCGATCCTTTTTTCATACTCTCTCTCTCTCTCTCTCTCTCTCTCTCTCTCTCTCTCTCTCTCTCTCAGTGAGAGTGAGGGGAAAACTTTTGTCTTTATGATGTTAGTCTTTTTTTTCCCTCTATCTTCATATTTGGCGGGCCACTCCTCACATTTCAAAGGAATGATTTCGCTGTAATGTTTCCACTTCTTAATCGGTCCGATCACCGGATATTGTCCCCTGGGACTTTTTTGCCTTTTAGAAAACATCAAAGAATTCGTACGATACCCTAATGATATTGAACAATGAATTTCAGTTCATCAGGTAATGTTTGCATTGAGCTGCTCAAAACAAAAATTTGAATTTCATTGAATGTACCCTGCGAGCTTGGTTTAGATTGGGGTGTTGGCTAAGAGATACTACGACCCGTGATAAAAATTATGAAATTAGCCCACTTAGCATATGTTCACCTCGGACTTTTTATTTAGTAGTAAATAAAGTTATAATTGATAAGCCGTAAAACATTTTTCTTTAAGAATTAATTTTTATTTATTGCGGACTTTTTGTCCTCATCTTGGTAGTTTTTGTGTTGTTTCTTCTTTCACTACGTTTCGGCCAAATTTCACCTCTGGCCTTCTTCAGGTGATTTACTGCGCCCTCGGATAGGAATGCTGAGTCTTGTAACCGTATCCCCAGTAATTACTGCCTTCCATAGTTGTTGTCTATCGCACCACGTTTTTGACCAAGTAAACCTCTGGCCGGCTTGGGTAGGATTTGAAACCGCTATCTTCTGACAATGCTCACCTCGAACCGTAGAGACTTAACGCCTCTATCCGCTGCCCCACGGAAGAAGGCCAGAGGTGAAATTTGGCCGAAACGTAGTGAAAGAAGAAACAACACAAAAACTACCAAGATGAGGACAAAAAATCCGCAATAAGTAAAAATTAATTCTCAGATTAAGAAGCCTCATCTCAAAATGATTCCAATTAAGGATTTTTCTTTAATATCTGAACATTCATTGCTACATGAAATATACCTATAACAAACTAGACTGAGTAATTAAAATTAATAGTAAAAGTTTTTTCATAGCCATGCAGAGGAAAAAATTATTTGATGGCAAATAAAATCAATCAGTTGCTGATCGTTATATTATTTTGCTTAATTACCTGAGGGGCTATCCTCGTGGTGTAATGGTTAATGCGATGGACTACGGAATCGTAGTAAGCGAGTTCGTACTCCAGTCGCGCTATTACGTTCACTTTCAGGCAAATACCCTTGGGAAAGGTATGAATCCCCTTATCCTCCGAACTATGGGTTAAATAGTACCACTACTGTTCTTCTAGGAAAATGGCTTAGGCATTAAATAACCTAAAAATGTTGTTATGCCATTTAACAAAGAAACCAAACCAATCAATTACTGAAGATGGGGTCAAACGTTTTAATTCTGTTAACAAGTGAATTCGCCTTGCATAGTATAGTTTTGCGCTAGCCCCTACAGTTTTGAGCGATTGGGGGGACCTTTTTTATCAGAGATTTTTTTCTTTTTCCCACTCACATCCTTCATAATTAAAAATTCCTGAGTTTGGGTTCGGGCGAATTCCCCTCCCTATTTGGGTCACGGTCCTTAAATATGATTTTTATTAATTTCCCTAAATTGATTTTCAGGTCCACTTGGCTGGGGCTATAGAATAAGCCGACTGCATCTAATCAGATGGGTAAGACTCCCCTCCAATGAGTGTCCTGATATGACACTGAGCTATCTGATGATGATGATGATCCAGTCCTATCATTACTCCCAGGTCCACTTTGAACTCGAGTGGTAATACCTGTTAGGTTTCCATCTTTGGGTTGTTTGATCATTTAACTGTGTGCAAACAAATGACTGATGTTAAGTTGAATTGCTAGTGTTACCCAGGATTATTTGAAAACATTTAACTGTGTGCAAATAAGACTATCGTTATTGGATAGCAATACTTGAATCTCTTTAAGTGTTTGGTTTCTTTGTTTAATGGCATATCAACCTTTGTAGGTTATTTAATGCCAAAGCTATTGTCATAGAAGAACAGTTATGGTGCTATTTAACCCATAGCTGGGGGGATAAGGGGGTTCATACCTTTCCCAAGGGTATTTGTCCGACTGGAGTACGAACTCGCTTACTACGATTCCGCAGTCCAGCGCTTTAACCATTACACCACCAGGATACCCACCTCTTTAAGTGTGTGCAAACAAATTATTTATTCCAAATAGGAATACTTGAAACTGTTTAACAAGAATTATCCTATTTGTGTGCAAAAAATGGAATTATTGGTATTACATAGCAATACATGGAATCATTTGACTATGTGCAAATGAATGAATAGTGGTGATTAGAATTATTAGTGATAAATAGCAATACTTGAAACCACTTTCCTGTGTGCAAATAAATTATTAATATTAACTAAAATTTTTGTGCTAGATAGCAATACTTGCAACCATTTAACAACCATTTAAACAATAAGTAAATAAAGTTGGTGACCTCTAGTCAAGGGCGACCAGAAGGCTCCATTTTCAATAGCTACTACACCGATGTATTGGGGAGTGTGCTACTCCATTCCCTGGATTGCTCCACTTTACCCTTGTAATGTACTTTATTTGCTGAGTGTTAAGCAAGGAGGTATCAAGTACAATTTTTAAAGTCTTTGGTATGACGTTACCTGGGATTGAACCCAGGTCTCCCGGACCATTGGCGAACACTCTACCCACTAGGCCAATGAGCAGCAATACTTAATTGTATGCAAAAAGCTTTACGTTTCATAAAAATAAAATTACCTACAAACTTTTCTTATAAATCATATGTATAACCATTTAACTGTGAGTAAACAAATGTCTGGTGTTGAATTAAATTGTTAGTACAATATAAAAATAATTGAATGCATATAGCAGCAAACAAATGAGATCTGGCTCCTTTATAAATGTTACCAACAAACTATTAAATTATAAATCATATATCTAATTAATAGATAAATGAAGAGAACTTCGCATTAAAAAAGTTGGCGACCGTAGTCGAGCGTAACCCGAAGGCTCCCTTTTCGATAGCTACTACACTGAGGTGCAAGGAAGGGCGCTATCCTTCCCCTGGATTGTTCCACTTTAACCTCGATACGTACCTTATAATCATCATCATCATCATCATGTCGCGCCGCCAGCGCGGATATCCCAGACCCTTTCTCGCCATTTCACCCTATCATTCATCGCCTCCGGCAGGTCTTCAGGGTTACATCCTGTGTCCTCACATAGTTGCTGTATGTAAGTTCGTGCTGGTCGTCCTACTTTTGCACATCCATATGTGGGGGTCCACAGGAGTACATCGCTTATGAGCTCGTCCTTGCTTCTCCAGCAGTGTCCCGCGTGTCTGGTTCGTCTGACTTGTATATTTTTCGTGATGGGGGGCAAGTGTCCGTATAGTTGGAGTCTCGTGAGGTGTTGTCGCCAGGACTTGTTTAATACTGCTCTCAACATTCTTGTGTAATTTCCGTCTAGTTTCCTCTCCAGCCGCTTCGTTAGCGTCCATGTGGTGCATCCATATAGCAGTATCGACACAACCGCTTCCTGGAAGAAACTGCGTTTCATTTTATCAGTTAGGTCCGACTTCCATATGATCGAGAGCCTATCGATAGCTGTCCATGCCTTCGTCAGTCGTGTGTCGATGTCTTTTTCGGTTGATCCTACCTAGGAAGTAGCGTCTCTCACCTTATAATGCTGAGTGTAAAACAAGTAGGTATCAAGTACCATTTTTAAAGTCTTTGGTTTGACCCGATCTGGGATTGAACCCGGGTCTTCCGGACCATTAGCGAACGCTCTAAAAGAATACCAGACATTCGCACGGTTACAGTGTTCGCCAATGGCCCGGGAGACCTGGGTTCAATTCCAGGTCGAGTCATACCAAAGACTCAAAAAACGTTACTTGATGCCTCCTTGCTTAACCCTCAGCATTATAAGGTACGGATCAAGGGTAAAGTGGAGCAATCCAGGAGAAGGAGTAACGCCCTCTCCTACACCTTGGTGTAGTAGCTATCGAAAAGGGAGCCTTCGGGTCAACCTCGACTATGGTCGCCAACTTTACTTACTTATTATTATTATAATTATTAGCACTCAGCAATATGATGTTGGGCTCAATAGTCAAGTGGAGTAATCCAGGGAAAGGTGTAGCGACCTCCCCTACACCTTGGTGTAGTAGCTATCGAAAAGGGAGTCTTCGGGTCACTCTCGAATAAGGTCGCCAACTTTACTTTACTCGCATTAAAAAACCTACAAGGTTTGATATACAATAAAACCAAACCAACCAAACCTAAACTGATTTTTCAATTATTCTGTTCGAAGGTTTATAATGATTGACCAAAACTTTCAAGGTTTGAAATTTTAGAATGAAGGGATTTTATCTGGAAGGCAAGGCTCAACCATAAAGAATAAATTCTATATGTTCGACTTATCAAGCTTTATTCGATTGATTTGCGTCTGCCAGACTTTAAGAGTGAAAAGTTCCAAAATTTTCCCTGGTGGATAAACTGCTATGAATTTAGATTTGTATAGAAGCTTTTTTTTTTTTTTTTTGAGAGAAAAACTGAATTTACTTTGAGTATTGAGCATAAAGTAAACACAGAAAAACTTTTCAGTTGTTTGTTGTTTTTGTTTGTTTTTGTTTTTTTATCTCAATTATCGATTTCTTTTCGGCAGCTTTGCAACTAGGGAAATAAATTGAATTTATTAGTACATTGCATAAAACTGAAGCACTTACTGAAACCGGTAAATAATAATGTAACGATGAAACTTGCTGAATCCCCTTGTGGCATAATGGCTACAGTTTTCGACTGCGGTTTCGATATAAACGAGTTCGAACTATGGTCACGCTTTTATATTCACTTTCAGACAAATGCCCTGGGAAAATTTATAATCTCCCCAGCTAAGGATTAAATATCACCCCTGTTGTTCTTCTGCGAGGATGGCTTTGGCATTAAATAAACCACGAAGGTTGATATACCATTGAACAAAGAAATTAAAACTTGCTGTAAGTGTATCTTAGAACACGCTGACTGTATCCTGTGAGGAGGAGTATGGCCCCTGAAAAAAGGAGTGCTGTGGATATAATTCTAAACTACATTGTTAGTTGCATTTTTTGGTATATCAACCTTTATAGGTTTATAAATCCTGTTTACACATAAATATCCAATATATGATTTGTGAACGAATACTACCCAAAAACATACCCATTACTCATAGCAGTTGTGTCTGCAAAACACAGGAGAGGATGGCAAATGCCAGACTGATCTGATATTTAGAAAAAAAAACAAATTAGTAACCGAATATCAATCTGTTTTTTTTTTATCCAGTCGGCTGAGGCTGTAGAATACACCTACTGCATCTCTGCAGAGGGGTGAACCCCCCCAACAACAACAAGTGTCCTCGTTATGACATTAAACTATCTGATTTCAAGGTCTTGGAGATTTAGGAAATGTGGAGTACCCCTTCATACTATTGCTCCTAGGTCCACTCTCACCCGGGGTGGTAGCACATGTTAGAGTCCTATCAATGGGTCAAATAGAACAAACTGTGTGCAAACAAATGACTGATGTTTAATGGTGACTGTTATATAGCAATACTTGAAAACATTTAACTGTCTGCAAAAAGGATCCTGTTTAAGAATGTCATCTACAAAATGTGTTTACAAATCATATATATTTGATATATAAGTATAAACAGAATTTGGCATTAAATAATCTACAACAGTTGATATGCCATAAAACCCAAACAAACCAAACGAAACCAAACCTAAACGAATACTTTGTAGATAACATTTTATTTGAGTCAGAGCTCATTTGCTTGCAAATAGACTTGCTTTGTAAAACTAATAATTCAATTTAACATCAGTTAAATTTGTTTGCACACATTTTTTTAATGGTTTCAAATTTAGAAAATGATTATTTATTTCTATTTGACCCATAGAAAGAACCTAACTGGTACTACCACTCGAGGTCAGAATAGATCGAGGAGTAGTAGCAATGAAGGGGTACTTCACATTCCCTAAAGCTCCAGAACTGGAGCCTCACCCACAGATGGTTTAGTGTCATATCCAGGACACTTGTTTGGGGGGGGGGTCTTACCCCTCTGTAGAGATGCAGTCGGCATATTCTACCGCCTCATTAGATCGAATGGTCTGGCGGTGAGTCTTTATTTGTAGTGATATTAGAAATGTATAGAACGCCTACATTACTGCCCGGTCCACTCTGTCCTGGAGTGGTTGTATTTGTTCGGGTCCAATGTATGGGTCCAATAGATCTGTTTAAAAATTGTTCGTATTCGATATGAATACTTGATATCTTATAACTTGTTAGTATTAAGAATTGTTAATAGATGCTGTAATTGTTTATTAAGGATTATTATTAGCTCTTTGAAAGAATGCCAATAAACGTTTGCAAACAAACGATTATTATTATACTAAAGAGAAATCATTACCGGAAACTGAATTATTAGTAGTATTAGATTGGAAAACTTGAAATTATACAACCGTGCCAAATTATTTGTATTAGATAGAAATACTTGATATGAAATAACTGTGCGAAAAACTCATAAGAAACAAAAATATACAATGAATGCAATTGCTAAACCTCTAGAGATAAAATAATCCTTGACGGGTTGATATGCCATTAAAATGAATCAATAAGTTATAAAACTTTCGGAAGATTTACAGTCAATTTGCGCTGAAATCACCGTTTTCTGTCTGATCACCAAAAGTTACGCAACGATGAGCCTGTTCAGTTCTAAAATGGGTAACCATGGAAGATACTAAGTCTTGTGTACCTAAGTTAAGAAGAGTTTGATTTGGTTTAGTTGAGTTGGATTGGATTGGATTTAATGACATATCAACCATTGTAGGTTATTTAATGCCAAATCCTGCTTATAAATGATTTGTTAACTCATTTTGTAGATAACATACTTAAACGAGCCTGAGCTCTTTTTTGTACACAGTTAAAAGATTTCAAATATTGCTATATAACAATTAGAATCTTTAATTAACCATTTGCTTATACACAGTTTGTTCTATTTAACCCATAAATAGGACCCTATCAGGTGCTAACACTCCGGTTCAGAGTGAACCGGGGAGCAATGACAATGATGGGGTACTCCAAATTCTCAAATCTCCAAGGCTGGAGCCTTGTCATCAGATGATTTAATGTCATATCCAGGAGGTACAGTCGGTGTATTCTACAGCCCCAGCCGACTCAGCAAACAAAGAATAAACAAGAAAACATTATTCACTTCTGATATGTTTAATCACGTCAGGTGTTGTAATCAACCTGAGTTCTGTGTGCCAAACTAAGCAAAGCTTAGTAAATAACACGAAAAGATGTAGATTATTCTCTCATTTCTTCTCAATACAAAAAAGAAAAAACAATGTTTAAAATCTTAATGGACTAGTGAATCTTACATACATACATACTAATGAACCTCGGGTGGTTTAATGGTTTGCAAGCAAGACTAGCAAACTTTCCCGAGTGAGTTCGAGTCTTATTGAGTGCCCCATTCTTTCTGTCTTGTGCTACATCTAAGTAAAAATGCTTATTAAATTATTACATACATACATACTAAGGCACTTAAAGTTAAGCTACACACTACACACATACATACATACTTACCTGGCCTTTGCTGGGCCGTCTGGTATTCGTGTCAGATGGGGTATCGAAATCAATGGCAGATTCGAGGCCAAAAGGCTCCCAACTTTGGTTGGGCCACCTTCGGGTGGGCGAGCTGCTCTTTTGACTCCTATGCACCCCTTGTATAGCACTAGACCTCACGGTCTAGTTCAAGCTATATTCTGGCATACGTGCCCGGATCTAGATTTAGGTCCGTGATACTGCTTGACTCATTATACTCACATTGCACTTAGTGGGTCAATGACAAGCAGGGTTCGAGTCTCGGCTCGTTACCGACATTCCCCTCCCCTTTAACCCCACTCTAATCGGCCCTCAGGCTTTTGACCTTGTGTCAAGTCCTGTCTGGTGGGAGGCAGCGACAAATATCATGCTTACCTGGCTTCTGTAGGGCCGCCTGGTTGGAGTATCAATGACAAGCATAGCTTCACAATGCTCTAGACCTTAGGGTCAAGCGAATCTATGATCAGCAAGATCATCTGGCATACATTCTGGGAGACTTAGCAAAGACTAGCATAGTTCAGATTGGACCTAATTTTCCTATGACCAACATTGTCCAGCAGGGTCACCCGGTGTACGTGCTGGGAGACTTAGCAAAGGCTAGCATAATTCATGTTGCATCAAGTGATCTATGACCGGCATAGTCCAATCGGGCACGAGTTTCGACTCGTGCCCAACCTCACCTCCCGTCAATCCCCTCTATAAAAAAATCTTGTGTTAAATCCTGCCTAGTAGGAGGCATGGATAGATATAACACCACATGCATACATACATACATACATACATACATATATTTACGCAGCGTAACAGTTATCGTCTTGAGAAATGACTACGGTGATCAAAGTTCAAATCCAGGATGAGACTGCGTTTCACTTGGTACTAATGCTCTTGGGAAAAATATAAATCCATCCGTTCTCCAACCCCACCCGTCGATGGCTAAATAGTTGACAGGGTAAACCAACCAGTATAGAATAAAGAAAGCTCTAAATTCAAACCAGCTGTACTCCACTTAAAAACTGTCCTTTTGTAATATCCTGCTCCTGGTGAAGGGTTTGAGTAAATTCTTCTTATTTGAAGGTCGTCACTTTTATTGAAAACCATTGGTCTTCTGAAAGTTAATTGCGTATACGTAATCGAATGTTATGGATATAATTTCAAATTCATTGATCTCTCTCTCTCTCTCTCTCTCTCTCTCTCTCTCTCTCTCTGTCGTCGTAAGCAATGGGTTCCGTCACGTCAGACAGCAGGGAAAAAAGATGGGAAAAGGACCAAGGCAGACAATAAGTTGTGGTGCAATTTCCTATAACAATTCATCAAAATGACCCCTGGATTTTTCTGTCCACTGATGCTCATTTGTCTTTTCTCGGTCCCGTTTATTTGGAAACTAACTGAAGTATGCGTCTTCGGAGGAGGAGATTAAATAACCAGTAAGAGTAACAGTCAAATGTCAAATATACCTTCGACTTATTTCGTTTTAATAAATATCTATTTTATAATCTTTGTTTTCCGTTAAAAATTTACACTTAATTGAAAATGTAAATTGCGGCAATAAAAGAAAATATATTCCTGAGTTATCTTTTAATATTATTATAGAAACTTGATATTGTTCTAATTCTTAATTGATATATATATATATATATATATATATATATATATATATATATATATATATATATATATATATATATTGTAAGTTGGCCGACCGTAGTCGAAGGTGACCTGAAGGCTCCCTTTTCAATAGCTACCACACCGAGATATAGGGGAAGGAACTACTTCTTTCCCATGATTGATCCACTTACTCTTGATCCTTACCTTATAATACTGAGTCTTAAGCAAGGAGATCAAAACCTTTTTGTGAGTCTTTGGTATGACTAGACCTGGGATTGAATCCTGAATCCTGGACCTTTACCGAACACTAACCATTATGTCTGTGGGCCAGCAGAGTCTATTAAACAACTAATACGAAAAAAAATATTAAAAATAGCACCATCTATAGGTCAAATAAAAATTATTTGTATTTGATTGGAAGGTAATGTAATTAAAGGCAATACCATAACCTCAAGTTAACGAAGACAGTTTGACATGCCGTTAAATTAATCAATCAATCATTTAAAACTATTTAAGTTAGGTTAGGGAATCGCATTCATTGTACGTTCATATTTACAGGGTTTTTTTCAGTTGTTTTTAGGAGGGGTTTATTGGTTGTTTTTTTTGTTGGTTTTTTTTTTCATTTGTTTGTTTTTGCCTACGGTCCTACCCACTATAAATAATCTTTATGGAGGTGCCCGTGGTGTTAATGGAGGTGCCCGTGGTGTAATTGTTATCGCCGTAGGAAATGAACACGGCGACACGAGTTCAAATCCTGGACGAGACTGATTGCATTTCACATAGCACTAATACCCTTGGGAAAGGTATGAATCCAATTATTCTCCCTCCAGCTATGGGTAAATAGTAGGACAGACTAGGTTCTTCAGCCTTGGTGAGGCAACTAGTCTAGGAGAAGGAAAACTCTGAATTCAAACCTGTTAAACTCCGCTTAAAAATTGACCTTGTGTCATATCCTTCCCGAGCGGAGGGGTTGGTAAATAGGAATAGGATAAATAATCTTTAAAAAGATCCGTTAACCCCGAGATAGAATCCGAACAGGTATTTCTACACAGAATCAGTGGACCTGGGACTAATGGCAATGAATGGACACTCCTCAAATCTCCTGAACTGGAGCCTCACAATCACTTCTTTGAGAGGCATAGCCCTCTACAGATAATAAAGTCAGCACGTCCTTAGACCCACCGTCAAAGTAGTAATTGATGAAAAGTCATTTTGCTTGCTTGAATTAAGCAAAACGAATTCTTTTATCATTATGTAACGGCATTTAAGAACACATTTCTCGAAATCACATCGTCTAGACAATCCATCAACGATAGTATAAGAAATTTAAAACGAAATTTTGGTTCCAAGATAATAATCCTGAGAGACTATCAGTATAAAAAATTGGAGCATTTCCGCACTATTTACGCACATACGTCCCCACAAAAAAAAAACATAAAAAGGACTAGTTAGGAGTTAACGATTCCACACTAGATTATTTGTTATATATATATATATCAATACAGTTGCTTTTTTAATACTTAGAGAGATATGCATATTAATTGGCGAAGATTTAATTTTAAACAATAGATTTATCTCCAAGGTGGCCGTACAGTTGATGTCTTGTGGGGTGTTGCCGCCAGGACTTGTTCAAGATTGCTCGCAGCATTCTAGTGTAAAGCCACCTGCTTTATCAGTCATCTTTTAAATTTTCATTGGATTTTATTACAACTTAATTGGGTTAGAAAGTCTTTGTGGATTAGTCAATTTCAAAGTCACCCTTGTAGAACTCCTATACTTGGGGGATAATGAGGTTCATGTCTTCCTCCACGGTATTTGTACGAAAGTGAACGTAATAGCGCGACTGATGTTGGAACTCACTTACAATGATTTCAGTCAAACACGTTAGCTACTTGGAATCCTCCCTCTCAGAGTAAATAAATCAATCATTTTAAGATACAGTATCTCCAATGAATATGCACATCATAAATTAAAAGCAAGTGAAATAAAATATTTTTAACTTTTTACAAAACTTTTTTAAAAACAATATGCATGTTTTCTTGTTTGAATTATTGTTTAAATAAGTTATTATAGTACGTATTTACCTAACCCCTCCGTCATGGGCAAGATGTGACACAAGGTCAGTTTTTAAGCGGATTAAAACTGGTTTGAAAGTAAAGTTCTCCTAGCCAAGTCGGCTGTGGCTGTAGAATATACCGACTGCATCCCTGCGGAGGGGAGATATCCCCCCCACAAACATGTGTCCTGAATATGACATAAAACCATCTAATGATAAGGATGTAGTCATTGAGCTTTGGGGAATGCGGAATTGACCTTTATTGCCATTGCTCCCAGGTCAACTCACACCAAGTGGTAGCACTTGATAGCGTCCTATCTTTTGGTCAAATAGAAGTGTTTGACATTAAAACTATGTGAACAAAGGACTGATGTTTAATTGATTAGTTCGTGATGCATGCAATACTTCGGACAATTTATGTCAATGCACACAAAACGGAATATATGTGCTATAATCAAACGGGGGACATCTACACTCAAGACGGAACCCCTCTTAAACTAGTAGACAAATTCACTTACCTAGGAAGCAGCATCGCATCAACTGAAAAGGACGTCGACACGAGGTTAACGAAAGCATGGACAGCTATCAATAGGCTATCGATTATATGGAAATCAGACCTAACCGATAAAATGAAACGCAGTTTCTTCCAGGCAGCGATCACATCGTTACTGCTATATGGATGCACAACATGGACTCTAACAGAAGAAGCTAGACGGCAATTACACTAGACTGCTGCGAGCAATCTTGAACAAGTCCTGGCGGCAACACCCCACAAGACATCAACTGTACGGCCACCTGCTTCCTATCACGAAAACTATTCAAGTTAGACGAACCAGACATGCAGGACACTGCTGGAGAAGCAGGGACGATCTCATAAGTGATGTACTCTTATGGACCCCCACACATGGCCGTGCAAAAGCAGGACGATCAGCACGAACATACATTCAGCAACTATGTGAGGATACAGGATGTTGTCCAGAAGACCTGCCTGAGGCGATGAACGATAGGGAAAAGTGGCGAGAGAGGGTCAGGGATATCCGTGCTACCAGCACGACATGATGATGATGATGATGATTACTATTTATTAGCAATATCTTAAACTCTTTAATTCTGCCAAAATTTAATACTAACAGTATGTCATACTGTTAGTATGTAATATTAATAGTATTACACAGCGATGCTTGAAACCATTTTACAGTATGGAAATAAATCGATTTATGTTAGCAATATTTGAAACCATATTAATGAGTGTAAACGAATGATTAATATTAAATAGAACTATTCGAGTTAGAATATTTAGAATCATTTTATTGGGCAAACAATAGTAATAATTGTGTGCAAACAAATTAAGCTCTGACTTATTTAAATGAGAGGTATAACCTCTTCACCGTATGCAAACAAATGAGCTCTGGCTCGTTTAGAAATGTTATTTACAAACTATGCGTTTAAAAATCATATATGTATAAAGAAAATTTGGTTGTTGGTTGGTTGGGTTTTATGGCATATCAAATTTTGTTGGTTATTTAACGCCAAATCGATTTTATGCAAATAATCGGTTCTATTTCAAACAATTCAGTTTATTTAAACAGTTATAATTCAGCTAATTCACTTTAGTATAAGTACAGATTTTGTTTTCACAGTAAAATGTCAAAACAGTTCTATATTAAACAATTCCGTTTAGTGTAAGTACAGTTTCAATGTCAAAAACAGTCCAATTTCAAAGCATGCAGTTTAAATGTAAGTACAGTTTAATTGTCAAAAAGATTTCTATTTCAAGCTATTCGGTTTAGTCAAACAATTCTAATTCAAACAATTCAGTTTAGCATAAGTATACAGTTTAGTTCTATTTAACCCATAGATAGGGCCCTATCAGGTGCTACCATTACGGGCCAGTGTGGACCTGGCAGCAATGGCATTGAAGGGATGCTCCGCATTCCCCAATGTTTCAGCATCACTGAAACCTCACCATGAGATTGTTTAGTGTTATATACAGGATACTCGTTGAGGGGTTACCTCTCTGCAGATGCGTAGTCGGTGTATTCTAGAGCCCCAGCCGACGGGGCAAAGAAAATTTGGCATTAAATAACCCACAAAGGTTGATATGTCATAAAACTCAATCAAACCAATCAAAGTTCTCCATCTCTGAGACTGGTTCCCGTACCAAGGCTAAAGAACCCAGCCTGTTCTGCGATTTATCTACTGCTGGAGGAAGAAGAGAAGGATTCATGTCTTTTTCAAAGTCATTGGCAAACTGACTCATCCAAGATTTGAACTCGGACTGCCAATTACAATTTTATCAACAAAGTTTCCCTAAAAAGAAACAATTCGTTAAAAAAAATTATTTCAAGAAAACTATTAAAGATATTGTCACTGATAAAACCAAGTTTTTTAGAGAAACACTTGAATATTTTTTTTAGTGAAACTTATAGGTCACTCATCGCTTTTTACAAAAGGAAAAAATCTAAAACAGCCTTCTTCGTCCCAATCCACTAGAGAAAAAAATAGACGATTTTGTTTGGTTTCAATGGAAATTCTTTAGTACGAATCGCCTGTTTCAGAATTGACTATTACTGTGTAACGTCACAGAGAGAAATTGGTTCATATAAATGTCATATTGTAGCAAAAATACTTTTTCCTGGGAAACAAAGTGACTAGTGATATTGTTTGATTATGATGTTTGTGTTCATATTGGAAATGCCACGCATCAAAATGATGGAACTGGATTGAAGTGTTCTTCGGAGCTGTAACTTTTTTACCTCAAGTAACAACTTCCTGTAAGATCCCAGCAATTTCAAAATATCGATCTTACATTCTGGCCTGTTATTCAACTACTTGCCTACAGATATAGATTGAAAACAAGTTCCAAGTTTAACGACCGCATGCAGGTAGGCGAGGCAAATAGCACCTGTGTTAGTGAGTCGAACATCTCTGATTGTTTTTTGAGCAATGGGAAGTTTCTGCTCTATGATCAAGTGCGTCTGATTTGTTTATTTTACCATGTACACCTTATCTAAAGGCAAGAACACAACAGAAGTATTGGAACAGATACTACTCTCGAATATCGGAGAGAGGTTATTTGATCTTATGTCGTTTTTCGTTCATTTAACTACACTGCTTTCGTTGCAGTATGCAACGTGGTCTTTTTAACGAAGAGCTCCTTGCACATTCTCGTGCCGCCAATAGCCCTGATTCCCGCCATCACCAATAGACAGACATCAGACTACTTCAACTCCCTGATCCTGGAGCAGTGGAGGTCCTGTCGAGCGGTTGAAATCTCGATTTTGGCAGTGTCTTGTTCAAAGAAAAAATATGGCTTAGGGAGAGGAACAGACACAGCACTTTAATCCTATCCCGAGCATTAGATTATTTTTCCAGCTTTGGGAAATACGGAGTACCCCTTCATTGCCATCGCTTCCAGGTCCACTCCGGCCCGGAGTGGTAGCACCAGATAGGGTCCTATCTAGGGGTCAAATAGAACTAAACTGCGTACTTATGCTAAACTGAATTGATTGAAATAGAATTGTTTTGACTTTCAACTCTGTGTAAATAAAAACTATACTTATACTAAACTGTATTGTTTGAATTAGAACTTTTTGACTTAACTGAATAGCTGGAAAAAGAAATGTTTTTGAGAATTATACTGTGTATTTATGTTAAATTGAATTGTTTGGAATAGAACTGTTTATTTTGATAAAATTGGATTTGGCATTAAATGACCTACAATGGTTGATATGCCATAAACACAAACAAACAAAACAAACAAATAAGACGAACTCCTTGTGAAAGTGCCCCTGGAATAAAGGTCATGATCGGTAGAAATGGCCAAGGTGATCTGAGTTTAAATCCTTGACGAACTTTTTTTTTTTTTTGTATTTTACATACCACTAATATTCTTGGGAAAGGTATGAATCCAACTTTTCTCCCTCCAGCTATTGGCAAACCTTAGTATGCCTACCGGTCAATGAAAACTCTAAATTCAAACCTGTTGAACTTTATAAATTGACCCTGTTCAAATTCAGTTCTTGCGAACGGTTGGCAAATACATATATTACGCACTCTTAACTTTGATTTTAACGGCACGTCAACCCATCTAAGGTTATTTTATGCCACGAGGTCTGAGAATCGCATTCTTTATACTTTCATATTTACATTTTTTTTGTAGTTTTTTTAAGAGTTTTTTTTTTTTTTTCTTTTGTGCATTGTCTTAGGATAAGAATAATATTTAGATAGATCTATTTGACCAATAGATGGGACTCTAACGGGTACTTCTACTTCGAATGGACGTGTGAGTAAAGCCAATAAAGAAGTACTCCACACTTTTCAGATCACCAGAACTGGAGCCTCACCAGCAGATGCAGTTAAATTTCTAACTCAGGACACCCCTTTTTAGAGGGTTCTTAGCCTTCTGCAGGGGAATCCATCAGTGTATTCTAGCGACACCCACAGGGTGTTCGTAACTTTGAAGAAGAAAAAAATTGAAAAAAGTATACACACATTAATAAATAAGGTACATATTTGATACTTTATATCCTTTTATACATATTTAAAACGTATAAATTAAAATAAATGTGATGTTAATCAATTGTTTGTGATGCCTGACTTATTTATGTTAATTTCGTGTATGTAAATGAATACAATACAGTATAATATGGAAACAATTACTCGTCCAATCTTATACCTGACAGTTTATTTGAAAATGAATGTTTCCTCTGTCCATTACAACGAATGCGCTGTCCAATCGGATGTTTCGCAGACGAACAAAATTCTCAGGTTTCTCACAATAACGTTTGCTGCATGACAGAAGACAGATAGTTGCTGTAAAAACGAGTAATTTTGCAACACACAACTCTTTATCCATCATTCCTGTTGCTTTTTTTAAAGGTTTTATTCTATTTTATTTTATTGAGAGAAGATAAAGAGAACGTAATTTTATATCGACCAAGCATTTGTTAGACTGTCCTGATATTAAGTTGAAAGTTAAGGGAATTAAGATGTATGCCACAGAGATACTGAAATACACATGGGCTATAAATGGTTGAATTAAAGATCACGCGTTAGGCTTTCAACAATTAAAGAATATTGTAATTTCGGGAGAGGTGGGTAGCAAATCTAATCATTTTCCTGGTGCCAGATGAAAACGGCAGTCCTGACGGCGGAGCTTATAATATGCAGAGTGAGTAGACAACACAAAATGAGTAATGAATACCAGGAATACCATTAACGTTTGCCTCTCATTCTTGATCTTTTATTAGAGCAAAGATCTCATTTAAATCCTCGTCACATTGTGGGACTCAGAAGGCAAAATTTTAGCTTGTGTAAGGATACAATAAAAAATAATAGCCCTTAAAAAATTTACAAGTCAGCTAGAGACATAGTGGGACGGCGCTTACATAACAATTTCAAAAACCCACTCTCGATCTCTTTTCGCCTCTGGTCTTTGAACAGTAGATACGTTGTCCCTGACTCTTGCCGAAGAACGGTAACCCCACAAGCTTATCTGACCTACCCTTATGACGTAAACCTTTTTTTTATTTTGTTCGCTTTCCGCGTAGAGCTTGTTCACGGAACAATACGTGTATGATTCTTGCGGCTAGGACACGTTTGTGTATTTTTTTTAATTCTAATAATATTTTAAGCATATTGTGTAAGTCCTTTTCAATTTTGTACCCCTTCTACATAATGCTTGTCCACAGAAAAATAGGGGTATAATTCTTGTTGACACAGGGAAAAATATAAGTATAATTCTTGTTGGTGGAACACCTTCGTTTATTCTTTCCTTTTAATAATACTGGCAGGTATATTGTAATCATGTTTTCATTTTGTACTTTTTTACACACTGCTTGGTCATAGCTCAAGTTTTGGCGATAATTTTTTGGATTATTTATTTTTAATACCACTTGTAGGTATGTATAATTTCACGTGGTTGTACAAATGAGTTTATTTGTTCTTTCTTTCCGTTGTGCTCAATGTTATTATATCACAGATACACTAATGCTAAAATTGATCCTTGAAGAGTGGGAACTTAACTAAAAGATCTTCCAAACCTCCAAGCAACCGAAGGCTGGTAATGACGAATCTCAAAAGATTCCGACTTAAAATCCAGGGCTAATTGAACTTCAAAGGTTTTGTTTATCATAAACAATAAATGTCCACTTTGGTTTATTTTTGACACATAGAGAATATATATTGTATTTTCTCATATCAGAGATTGGCGATGAAAGATTTGAAGGTTTTGTTGTAAAACTATTTTATTATAACCGAGCCATTGGCTCGCCACTGGTCCGGGAGACCGGGCTTCAATCCAATGTCGAGTCATACCAAAGACTCAAAAAATGGTACTTGATGCCACCTTGCTTAACACTCAGCATTATAAGGTAGCGCCCTCCCCAACACCTCAGTGTAGTTGCTATTGAAAAAGGAGCCTTCGGGTCCGGCTCGACAAAGGTCGCCAACTTTACTTATATTATGATTAAACTGTTAAACTTTAAATAGAATAGATAAATTTATGTATCTGTTTTCGCTATGACAGTTTATTTATTTATAGTAATCTGAAGTTGTAGAATGTTATATTATAAATAACAGAAAACATGACCTTTACACGGAAATATCTGTCTCCAACTCATTTGCACACATAATGCATGAAATAACTAAAAAAAACAATATGTCCGTGAATAATTGCAGTCTGATAAATAAACAAAAATATGCAGTTTGACTTATTGTCAAGTTTAGTAAAAATCGTCAGATTCCATTTGATCCCCACTGTTAAAACATGAGAAGCCTGTTTAGAGTACGTCTTAGATCAACAAAATTAGGCCATGATTATGTTTTTGTGGTTCCTGCTTGATCACAAAAGTTAGGCCGTGATGAGCTTGTTTGGGATCCCACTAGATCACCAAGTTAAGCTGCGAGGGATCTGAGATTCTCGTTACCTCACCAAAGTTAAGCCTTGATGAGCTTGTCTGGGATCCCACTAGATCACCAAGTTAAGCTGCGAGGGATCTGAGATTCTCGTTACCTCACCAAAGTTAAGCCTTGATGAGCTTGTCTGGGATCCCACTAGATCACCAAGTTAAGCTGCGATGGATCTGAGATTCTCGTTACTTCACCAAAGTTAAGTCTTGACGAGCTTGTCTGGGATCCCACTAGATCACCAAGTTAAGCTGCGATGGAACTGAGATTCTCATTATCTCACCAAAGTTAAGCTTGATGAGCTTGTCTGGGATCCCATTAGATCACCAAGTTTACCTGCGATGATTCTGTTTTAGTTTCTCGTTAGATCACCAAAGTTAAACTGCGATGAGATTGTTTTGGTTTCTTGCTAGATCAACAAAGTTTGGCTATGATGAACCTGTTTAAGTTTCTCGCCCGTGCACTAGATAAGCTTCGATGAGTTTGCATGGGGTATTAGTGAAACTGTTTTTCCCCTCTTATGGGTGGCAGTGTTTATAAATGAAAGAGTTTATCCCTTTACACTATCAGATGGACGAATTCACTTCACGTCTTCTTTTTTAGCCTATGTCTAAAACATAATATTCGGAAAATAAACATGAGTTGTTCCTTTTCTGCAGTCCTGATCCAGTAAATACCTTCTTTTACACTCTCAATTATATAACACATTGGCAAGGGTTGGGTTGGGTTGAGAGTTTACTTTTCTGAAACTGTTTGCTTCTCAAAGATTAGAAAGCCCTATACATTCTACTATCTTACTAATAGCCGAGGGAATGTCAAGTGATTGATTGGTTTTAACGGATGCCAACTCGTCTATTGTTATTTTAAACCTACTAGTTAGTGAATCGCGTTCATTGTACTTTCATATTTACATTTGTCTGCAGTTGTTTCTAAAGTGGTTTTCTTTTTTTCTTTTTTTTTTTGCCCACATTCCAATCGAATACAAATAATTTTTTAACAGATCTATTTGACTCTTAAATTAGATTCTAACCGTTACTACCACATAGTGTCGGATTGAACCTGGGAGTTATGGTAATCAAGGAGTACTCCATACTACCCAGAGCTCCATAAGAGGAGCCTTACTGTCAGATGCCGGCTAGTTTCATGCCCAGGACACACCTTTTGTGGGGATAGGCGTCTTACCCATCTGAAGGCGATACAATTGACACGTTCTAAGTCCCAGTGAGGAGAGGAGATAGGTTCATGCCTATCTCAAAGTTATTCGTGCAAAGTGTAAACAAGCAGCGTCGACCGGAATTTGAAATCGGCTGACAGATTCCACTGTTCATGCAAATAACCTTTGCGCCATCCACACATATTTGATTGTATTAAGCATTTTTTATATCCATTTTATTTGTTTTTATTTTGTTTTGTTTTTGACTTTTTCAGTTTTTTGTATAATTCTCCACGTACACCCGCTCAAGTTTACTGAGAAAAAATTTTCTAGTAATTTTTTCTTGTGTTTATGTGTGTGCGCGCATGTATGTGCGTGTGCGTGTGTGATTTGAACTAATTCAATACACAAAATCACAGCAATCTTTTTTTTTCTATTTTTCGAAAAAACATATTTTATATTGTATAAGGAGGTTTCACGTTGGTATTTTAATTCAATGTAGAATGATCACCCATTTCTGGAATGAGTATTCAAAAAACAGAACGCCCAGCCTTGAAATAAGAAAAAATAATTCAACCCGTTTGGTTGTTTTTTACCAACGTATACCGTTGCAAAAATGGGTGATCATTCTACATTGAATTAAAACATGAAAGTTAATCCTCGAAAAAATGTAGAATAATTGTTTGTTTTAGTTTTTATTTTTTGTTGTTGTTTTTTTTTCGAGAAAAAAAACTACGGCGAGTTTGAGTGTCTGATTAGTCAAAATCACACAAAAAAATTATTAGAAAAAAATTTCTCGATAAACTTGAACGGATATACGTGTAGATATTTCTTTTTTATTATTATTAGAGTTTTTCACTGGAGTTTGAGTGACAGCAAGTCTCCTCAAGTCCCCAGGACTCGTCTCAGCATTCTGGCCGTTCTCAATAATGTAGTAGTTTGGATGGTCTCCACTCGTCCGCCAACTTTCAAGTCTTCCAGTCTCTTTAGTAACCCTTTAGTTACTGTTCCAAGAACACCAATTACAATTGGTATAATTGTCACCTGCATGTTCCATATTTTTTTCAAATCCCTTGCAAAGTCGAGGTACTTATCCTTCTTTTCCCATTCTTTCAGTTTTATTCTGTGGTTAGCTGGGACAAGCAAAGTCGACAATTTTGCAAGTTCTCTTCTTTTTTTTTTTTTGTTGATTATAATTAGGTCTGGTCTTCTGGCCAAGATTAGGTGATCAGTGTGTATGCCAAAATCCCATAGGAGTTTATGTGTGTCATTTTCTAGGACAGGTGCTGGGTTGTGCATATACCATTTGTTCGTATGGTCAAATTTAAATTTCTTGCACATCACCCAGTGGATCACCTTGCCGACCCAGTTGTGTCTAGTCTTATACTCCTTCTGCACTAATTTGCTGCATTCGCTTATTATTTGATTGATCGTTTCATCTCTGTCACCGTATAGCCTACATTTACTATTTTGCTGCGTCTTATTTATTCTTGCTTTGATATGATTGGTTCTTACGGCGTTGTTTTGTGCTGCTATCAGGAGAGATTTCTCTCTAAAAGTTTCCTTTTATTAACAATGTCCAGGTTTTGTCGTGTGAGATGTTGTTTATTAGTCGCTTAAAACGCACATAGAGTTATTTTCCTTCCCATATTTGCTTCCTAGTTATTGTCATTCTGTTATCCATCGTGTTATCAGTATCGTTTCTGATGGCTGTAATCAGTCCTCCATCGTGCTTTTGTATATAGTCTTCGAGTCGTTGTATCGAGGCGTCAACGTTGTCTCCAATGCTCGCAAATTCTCTTCCTCCCTCTTTTCTTGATACATATAGTCTGTCACGTCGTCTCTGGGATGTAATGCCTTATGCATGATCATAAGTTTTCTTGTTCTTTGGTCCATTTGTTTAAGTTCATCTCTGATCCACTTCAGAAAGGGTCCCGAATATCTAACAAGCCCAGGTATTTATTCCTTTGATAATGTTTCGGCAAGAGAGTTTTGCCTCTAGTAGCTTTCTAGTTCTCATGAGATATTCTTTTTTAATTTCGTCTTTCATTTGCACTCGTTTGATGGTGTCAGCCTCCAAGATGCCCAAGTATTTGAAGGTTTCTCCGAGCGTTATGATCTTGTCTTGATTTTGTAGTTCTATTCCGTCAGTCCTATGTCGTTTGCCAGTTTCCATTACAAGCATGGCACAATTTTTTATGCCAAATTCCATTCCTATGCCCAGACTATATATTTTAAGTGTGTGTATTAGGCTTTCCAGTTCTTTTTCATTTTTTGCAAATAGTTTGATGTCATCCATCTATATTAGGTGATTGATCTTCACTTGCGATCTACTTAGTTTGTATCCGGGTGTGCATTTTCTGATTATTTGGTTAAGTGGCATCATGGCAATTATGAATAGTAAGGGTGATAGTGCATCTCCTTGAAAAATACCTCTTTGGATCTTTGTTTCAGCCAAGCTTCTTCCTCCTGCTGTCAATTCTACTCTCCAGGCTGTCATGGTTTTCTCGATGAAGTTTATGATATTTCGTACATTTTGAAACAGTTTATTATCCAGCTTTCGGAACCATTTGAGTGTTTCTCATACCAGCGTTAGCTGATGGATTTTCACTGGAGTTTAAGTGACAGCAAATCCTCTTTAAGTTTCAAAGATTCTTCTTAATATTCTGGTCAAGCTCAACAATGCTGTAGTTTGAATGGTCTCCTCTTGTCCTCTTATTTCCAACTCCTCCAGTCCCTGTACCAAACCAATGTCCTGAGCGCACTAATTGCAGTTGGTATCACCTTCATTTTAATATTCCATAGTTTTTTCCAGTTCTCTAGCAAGATCCAGGTAGATATCTCCTCTTCTCGCTTTCTTTCAGTTTTACGATGTGGTCAGCCGGAACGGGAAAGTCCACAATTTGGCTGTTCTTTTGGGGGGTGGGGGTCTTTTTGTTTACTGTCACTTGGTCTGGTCGTCTTGCCGAGATTAGATGAAGAGTTTGTATCTTAAAATCCCAGATAATTTTTTGCGTCTTATTTTCCAGGACGGATTTTGGGTTGTGCATGTACCATTTGTTCATATGTCCAAATTTAAACTTCTTACATGATTCACAATGGATCACATTGCCCATCAAGTTGTGTCTAGTCTTATACTTCCTTTGCGCTAATTTATTACGTAAATGATTGATCGTTTCGTCTCCATCACCTCATAAGCAAGAAAATAGTAAATGTAGATGATGTATGATGATTGTCACAGTTATTATCGTTATTGTTGTTGTTGTTTTTGCTTTCAGTACGAAGGGGGCGCATGTTGTGCACATCCTTTAGGCATACATCTGGGCAAAGTGTAACAAATCCCTTTTCGTACGCGACGCCCCTTTGACATAAAAATGGGTTTCAGTAATTGAGGACCATTTTGTGACCGGAATTCGTAATTTAAGAAATCTACGCTCATAAAAAGCATATAAAAATTTTCAGAGAAAAAAGTGTACGACAACGAAAGCAATTTGGCGATGAACACAAGTTCAAATAAACAGTTTAATGTATTCATTATAATGAGGATATGACAGTTTTATGTTCGTATTACTTTTTGCACTAATTCTTCATTTTGGGTGCGTACCAGAAATTTGCTGGAAAAAAAAACGAATAACCCTAAGAAATAAAATAAACTCTATTCATTTTTTAGCACTTATCTTCGTAGATATTGGGTCATTGTATCAAACTAAAAAACAAACAAACTCTAGTTTGCTATACCAAGAATTACAGATGATACTGAAGGATATTGTAAACATGTAAGTTTTAGACGGACATAGAAAGAATATGTATTGTATTGCTATTCATGAATTGATTAATATCGACCACCAAAAAAGACATTATACTTCTTCTGCTTTGTGACAATTATCACCTTTGGAAATACAATTGGAAATTCGGAAATTATGGAAGATCATTCCAGAAAATATTCTTCAAAATTGGATTATTCCATAGTATTTACTCTGTAGGAGTTCAAAAAAATTATACCGCTAATTTAAACAATCTGATTTAATTTGTTTGAAAGAATATTTTATGAAGCTTTAATGTTCTCTCATTCAAGAAAAAATATTTTGCACCTTACCTGTTATTTGTTTATTTACTGCTAATTAAAAAGAAATAACTGAACGTCCTCTAAGAGTGATAATTCCATTTAAAAAAAGATAAAACTCCAGTCTCCATATTTCTAATTATCTGTTCTTGGTGAAAAACAAGATTATGCTTGTGCATTCTTTTCTATGTCCATCAAACTTATGCCACGGTGATTTTTTTCTTTTTTCCTAAATAATATATCTCAAGAAGATATGAGAATGTAAAGGGCATCAAAACAAAATACGACGACAGGACTATAAACTATATTTTATGGTACCCGACCTGCGAACTGTAATGAACTCTTCCTGCGGCTCTATTAATCCTGGGAGAATATTCATCTCGGTGGAGTTCCCTCCAGCCTAACACTGGCAGTCAGACTGACGTTCAACACCTTTTTTTTTATCTGTGTTGTATTATACTTTCGTTAATATACTTTGTTCCATGTAAACCCGAGTTTGTGTCTTTCTTCCGGACAACACTATATCACATAGAGAAGTTTCAGTGGTGTCTCAACCAATGGAAAACTCTCTGGAATTGTATTGAATGTCAAGCAGACTATTCTGAAAAATTAACGTTTCATCCATTTTGATGTTTTCTTTTGGTAAATTCTGTTTCAGTTGCGATAGATCTTAAACAGCCCTCTAGATCAAATATGTTTATTCTATTTCGCACACAAATAGTTCTACCATATATATATATATATATATATATATGTGTGTGTGTGTGTGTGGTATTGATTAATGGGATTACATTGTAGGCAAAATTTTATTTAAACTGTTCAATTCGAGGCTGACAAAGCATAATTGGTAGTCATTAAACAGCATATTGTGGCCAAAATCAATATTACTCATTTGGCTTAAGGTTATCCGGAAGTGTGACCACATTGTATAATAGTGATAAGTGATTTGCTACTAATTCAAAGGTCTACAAGAACAATATTTCATACTACGTAATCTTAAGTTTGCTTTATTTATGTATAAAGAGTGCTAAATGTCGTCGTTAAAGCATACTGATCTGGGTTAGGATAACGTAGACACGGATTGTATAAATGAATAAATAAACAAACGAACAAAAATAATTATATTGAGATACCAAAAGATAACTTAATGCAAACCAAAAGACCAGGCCTAATACTATTTAACAGAGAGAGGAGGGAGAGATGTGGCTTGCCATATAGTGGATTTTGTCATTCCAGTTGGTCACAGAGTAAAACTAAAAGCGAAAAAAAGGAACAAATACTTAGACCTTGCCAGAGAATTAAAAAAATGTGGAACATGCGGATGTCAGGGATACCAATTGTAATTAGTGCACTTAGAACGCTCCCAAAAGGCTTGGAAGAATGACTGAAGGAATTGAAAATCCGATGAAGAATTGACACCATCCAGACTACAGCATAGTCGAGATCGGCTTGAATACTAAGAAGAGTCCTGGAGACCTGCAAAGACTTGCCGTCACTCAGAATCCAGTGAAAGACTCACAAAGAGTATAATAATCATCATAATAATAATAATGAGGAAAATTGACAAAAACGTGGCACCTTAAAACTACCACCATGCCAGTAATAGTGGGAGCACTGAGACAGCAAAGAGACAGATCATCATCATCATGTCGAGCCGCAGGCACGGATATCCCCGACCCTCTCTCGCCACTTCTCCCTATCGTTCATTGCCTCTGGTAGGTCTTCAGGGCCACATCCCGTATCCTCACATAGCTGCTGAATGTATGTTCGAGCTGGTCGTCCTGCTTTTGCCCGGCCATATGTGGGGTTAATAAGAGTACATCACTTATGAGCTCGTCCCTGCTTCTCCAGCAGTGACCTTCATGTCTGGTTCGTCTAACTTGTATAGTTTTCGTGATGGGAGGCAGGTTGCCGTATAGTTGGTGCCTTGTGGGGTGTTGCTTCCAGGACTTGTTCAATATTGCTCGTAACATTCTTGTGTAATTGCCGTCATGCTTCTTCTCCAGCCGTTGAGTTAGCGTCCAAGTAGTGCATCCATACAGCAGTATCAATACGACCACTGCCTGGAAGAAACTGCGTTTCATTTCCCAGCTTATATGAAATTGAAAAAAAAATCATTGCACTTTGCAGAACTGTTCATCTCGTTAGGAAAGTATAATCATTGCGATTGGAAGAGTAGCACCTGAAATTGTTGGTGGAACATAAACTACAGATAATCACTACCTTCTCTCACCCGAGATATTTCGTAAAGACTCGGTGAACGTCGGTAAAAAAACGAAAGTAAAGCTGAAAATTGAATAATAATGATAATGATAATTACAATAACAACATAGAAATGCGCTGAGGAAGACTGAATACAGACACCAGAAACAATACTGACAACACGAGGACCAACAGAGCGACAATGACCAGAAAACAAAAATGGGAAGAAAAATAACTCTATGGAAGTTTTAAGCGACTAATAAGCAACATCTCACACGAGAAAACATGGATGTCGCTAAAAAAGGGAAACCTTAAGAGAGAAACGAAATCTCTCCTGATAGCAGCACAAAACAACGCTATAAGGACCCATCATATCAAAGCAAGAATAGATAAGACGCAGTAAAATAGCAAATGTAGGTTATGTGGCGATAGAGACGAAACAATCAATCATGTAATAAGCGAATGCAGCAAATTAGGAGAGGCGTATAAGACTAGACACTAGTATAAAGTATAAGTATACACTGGGAGATGTACAAAAAATTTTAATTTGACCATTCGGACAAATGGTAGATGCACAACCCAGCATTTCTCCTCGAGAATGAGACACTAAAACTCCTATGTGACTTTGACATAAAAACGGATCATCAAATCTTAGCCAGACGTCCTTATAATAATCAACAAAAAAAGAGAACTTGCAAAATTGTGGACTTCGTTGTCCCAGCTGACCACAGAGTAAAATTGAAAGAAAATGAAAAAAAAAGGATAAGTACCTCGACCTTGCTAGAGAATTGAAAACACTGTGAAACATGAAAGTGACATTTATACCAATTGTAATTAGTGTTCTTGATACAGTCACCTATGGATTATTAAAGGGACTGAAGTACTTGGAAATGAGAGGATGAGTGGAGACCATCTAAACTACTATATTACTGAGATCGGCCAGAATACTGAGAATAGTCCTGGAGACTTGCTGTCACTCAAACTTCAGTGAAAGACCATCAGCTAATGCAAATGTGAAAAACTCTCAAGGAGTAAATAATTGTAATAAAAGTACCAAATTAGAACACGCCGGACCATGATGGCATACGCGAGTTCTAGTTTTAAAAATCACTTCGGTCCACGACAGACTGGTTCGTAAAATAAATAGATGTTTAGTAGAAACAGATATAACCTAGAGGATGACCAAAGGAAAGAGTGCCCTCGTTAAAAAAAAAAAAAAATGCAAAAAGGAATTGCCCCTAACGGCTACTGACTCATGACGGCTCAAATCAGGGAGGAGATTTACTATTCGCTAATAAGCCGCAAATGAGTCTTCAAAGAACAGAAAGGATGTCACAAGGGAGCAAGAGGATTATATCTACTATACATCGATCAACACATTCTCAAGGAGACCAAAAAGTGACGAAAAATGTAGCTATGGTGTAAATTAACAACAAAAAGGCATACGATATTGTTCCGAAAAGCTGGATAATAGACTATACAAGATAACCGACAATGTCATAAAGTTTATCGAGAAAAACTGAAAACTGGATAGTGAAATTGACGGGATGAGGGAAAAGATTAGCTGCGGTGAAAATCAAGAGTGGTATATTCCAGGGAGATGTGCTATCACCATAATTATTTGTGATAGTGATGATGCTACTCAATCACGCCCTAAGGAAATGTACAAGGGACTACAACTTAGTAAAAGGCAAGAAAAAAATCAACCAATCCTACAGGGACGACATCGCTGTTTGCTAAAAATGAAAAATAATTAGAAACCCTAATACAAACTATAAGAGGATTTATGAGTGGAATTTGACAGAGAAAAATAATCATGAGAAGCAGAAAACGACAAATGAGAACTACTAAATCAACAAAAAATCAGAACGCTCCGAGATAAGGAAACTTACATGGTGCATTCAATAAGTTTACAGACTTTTTTGTACTGGCATTTAAAATTGTCGTAGACTCTTCAAAATTCAGTATGTTATTGTCATACATCTTATGAGATGACTGACCAATTTTTATGATTTCATCTTCAAATGAACAGCTACAGCAGTAATTGGATTATACCCTACTAAAGCCTGATTGTCACAGCTGGTGAATTTCAAAAATGCAATCTGGACGTCAGGACACTTTAGAAGAACGATATGCAATAAAATTCTGTTTTAAACTTGGAAAAATGCTAAAGAAACGTATGGAATGCTTCAGACTGCTTTTCGACCATCTTGCATGAATCGAGCATCAGTTTTTGAGTGGCATAAGAGATACAAGGAAGGCAGGGAGTCTGTGAGGGATAGGAGAGGTGTGGGAGGAGTAAGGAAGTCAATACACCAGAGTTGATTGACCAAACGGTTAGGGTTACTATGTTGAGGTTTTAAGGGAGTTCAGGTAGAGATTCCGTCGGAAGAGGCCAGCACTGTTCAAATCGGGTCAGTAGCATTTCCACCAGGACAATGCCCAGTCCACAACTCCATCTTTGTCACAGACTATTGACCAAGATGGGCATCAAGACAGTTCCACACCCTCCCTATAGATCAGACCTAGCTCCCTGTGACTTTTGCTTATTCCCTAAGCTCAGAGGCTGTCATAATGAGACAATTGAGGAGATGAAAGAGGCTATGACGAAGGTCATTGACACGCTTACATAAGAGGACTTCCATGGAGCCTCCCAGAAGTTGTTGGAACGGTAGAACACGTGCATTGCAGCAGAAGGAGATTACTTCGAAGGGGGCTAGAGTTTCATGTGTGTACTATCAATAAAAGTGCCCATACGAAAAAAGTCTGGAAACTTATTTAATGATCCTCGTACAAGTACTTAGGAATATTGGAAACGAACACCATCAAAAAAGTGGAGATAAAAGAAAAAAATTTTAAAAGTATATCTCAGGAGAAGAAGAAATTTACTCTAAACTCAACTATATAACAGAAATCTCATCAGAGGGATAAAAACCTGAGCTGTCCCCTTTTTAAGATACTCAGTACCATTCTTGAAGTGAACGAGGGATGAACTTCAACCGATGAACCAGAGAACAAGGAAACTAATGACGATGCATAAGGCCTTGCATCCCAGGATTGACTTGGACAGGCTATATGTAATAAAAATAGCGGACGAGGACTCACCAGCATCAATACGATGACTTAAAGACTACATAAAGAAACAACAGAAGAAACACAATGATTATCAGAACAACAATTACTACAAAACAAAAATGGAGCGGGAAAACAACATTTGATTATTTCGAGCAACAAACAAGTGAAATCTCATTCAAGAAGACTTGGACATGACTGCGAAACCGTAAAAGAGAAACTTAATCTCTTCTAAAAGTAGAACAAAGGACCATCTACGTATATCAAAGCAAGAATAGGTAAAACGCAACAAAATAGCAATGTGGGGACAGAGATGACTTGTTTAAAATGTTAGCTGTAAACTATTTATTTACAAATCATATATATATGTATATATACATACAATCTTGTTTTATCGTAAAAATCCTATATATATATATATATATATATATATGTATACATATATATATAAACAGGTTTTATACCATAAATCAAGACCAAGCAACCAATATTATATAGCAACGTAAATCACAACACAGTATAAGGCAAATCACCTTTCCCATCATTCCTGAATTACTCTTCCAATCATGGCCCACACAACGGTTTATGAAGGGATACCCATCACATGGAACCACTTCGCCTGATAAGCACATAAACGAGAAACTGATAGTCACTTATGTCACGTGGTCTACCACCGAGACGAGAGAAATAAGGAATTACTACAACCCCCTCCGTGTTTGAATTAACAGGCCGACAAAGACTGACCGTTAAAAGAGAAATAAGGAATGTAGGTCAACTTCGGCCGGCCGTTGAAGGAAGAAAAGAATATGGATCAAGCTATCTGTACCCCGTAACCTCGCCCGGGTGAAAGAGATAGTAGTCCAAACGAACCGCCAGGGAAAGGAATAAAAATGGCTAAATGGTTGGCCAAAACCCTAAAGCGGAAGTAGCCCCTTTCCGTCAGCGGAAATAGGGTAAAAGAACATCAGTTTAGAGGACAGAGGTCACCGTGAGAGGACACAGGATCTGATGCCAAACTCCGGGTGAAGAAGCGAAAGAGAGCTCTGGACAAGATGACAGACGCATTTAAGCCGATATATATAGATATATATATAAAAACTCGCTAGCCCGTAAAAGAGAAAATACTCTCCGAAGGAACCCGTCAAAAGATAAGTAAACATTAAGACTGTTTCTCCCTACAACCTTCTTAAGTATTGCAATTACTCTCTCTCTCTCTCTCTCTCTCTCTCTCTCTCTCTCTCTCTCTCCCTCAATTTAAAGAAGGAAGACAGAAAAGGAAAAGGAAGAAAGACATTTATATTTATGTATTATCCGCTGATAATATAGCCGACACGGTGAATATGTGTGTCCGCGTATATATAAAAAACCTTGTCATATTTTAATGTCCCCACGTGTTGAAATTTATTCATTGTGTTGTCTGCCTGTCAAGTTGTCAATTGCATGCTCTCTTTTCAGTTTCGTTCGCCTCATGTTATTCTCGCCTAAATTGTCCTATTCTTTCCTTTAAAAATGTTATACGGGAATCCGGAACTGTTGACTACTATAGTTAATATTATTATATTAAAACCTAGAGGCTCATATCTTCCATTATCCTAGGGGTAGGAAGAGCTAGTGGCCTGGTGGGTGGGTGTATTAACATGAAATTTGGAAACCCGTTGCCAGCTGCGGTCAGTCTAGCCCCAAATTAACCCCAACATAATCTGCTAGTTCCCCTACACCCAAAAAGGGAATCTTTACTGGAACTTATTCTACGAGGGATCAAGTGCCAGGCTGCCCCGTCTTCACAAGTGCGAAAAATAAATTCCCGTCTTGGGATTTTAATAATTTTGCCGTCACACTTAGTGCCGTGGACGCTACACCTACGATATCGTGACATATTTTACACACCACCTACCTCGGAAGAAGCATCTCATCTACGGAAAATGACATCAATACGTGACTAGCTTGACAGCTATTGATAGGCTATAGGTCATATAAAAGTCAGCCCTATCCGATAAAATAAAACGTAATTAATTTTAAGTAGCGGTCGTGTCCATACTACTGTATGGATGCACCACTTGGACGCTGACTAAGCGTATAGAGAAAAGGTTTGAAGACAATGGCACAAGGATGCTACGAGCTATATTGAACAAATCCTGGAAGCAACATCCGACAAAATAAGCAATTATACGGCCATCTCCCGCCCATCTCGAAGACCATCCAAATTAGATGAACAAAACATGCGGGACACTGCTGGAGGAGCAAAGACGAACTCATAAGCGATTTTCTCCTGTGGACCCCTTCACACGGACGCACAAGTGTAGGACGTCCAGCTAGAACTTATCTATCACAGCTTTGTGCGGACACAGGATGTAGCCTGAAAGACCTATCGAAAGCGATGGATGATAGAGACGGATAGTGAGAGAGAGAGAGAGAGAGTTAGGGAAACCCGTGCCAGCAACACGACTTGACGATGATGATGATGTATATGTAATCTAAAGGAAAATTTCACCTCTGATTTTAACAGTTTCCTTACTCGAAATTTCATCAATCAACAATAAAATAGATGACGCAATCATCAGACGTATCTTCGGAGAAAATGGATGATGAAATGAATTATCATCATCATGTCGTGCTGCTAGCACGGATATCCCTGACCCACTCTCGCCACTTCTCCCTATCGTTTATCGCCTCTGGTAGGTCTTCCGGTACAATGCAGTGGAAGACAAAAAAAAACAATTATCCTAAATATTTTCATTAGTATTACAGCCAATGTACAATACTAAAATTAGAAAATAGATGTTTATATGAAAAGGGTAAATGTAATATAATGGCCGGGGGATTTCGTTTTATGCCTTTGGGTTTAGTTAGGCTGAGAACCTTTCGGCTCAGTGCATGGGTTACTTAGGTGCAACATTAACGCAGGTGTTCACGCGTGCCCGGGCGGAACGGACGTGTCACTCAGAGATGTCACAATAGCTAAGTTAGGAAACGGAGCTACAGAGTGCAGGTGACGTCATGCACCTGAAGCGCGCGGAGGATTTTGAAAAAGTCAGTAGTTGAGTTGAGTCCTGCCTCGGGAGAAGACGGTTGACTTTCGCTTGCTCACGTAGGCCTTGCGACGAGTGGGCACGAGATGGGGGGCAGATGAAAAAGCCAGAATAGAAAGAATGTGTATCTCTCTCCTTATGTCGAAGAACCTTTAAACTCAAAGGTAATAAAAGTCGTATGTGTTTTTCGTGTTTCGACATTCCTATGTTTTATGTATATATGTTATGAACAGTCTATGTACGTTTCACATATCCGTATCTGGCTATGATACATAAAGAGTAGGACTTACCAATTGCTGCATTATACAAGAAAAATGCCGGCGTGGATGGAATATTTTTATTCAGTGAAGGTACAAATTTCTTTATAATATAGAAAAAAAAAATACCAAAGGAAATTAAAACTATGAAATAAATTTCAATACAGGAAATAATTCAATGGAGAAAAATATTTTCATATTTTTTTTTAATTTTTTGTTGGCGGTTAACTAAAGTCAGATGTGGGATTAATAAAAACCTGTCGGTTAATTTTAATAGTATGTCAACCCGTCATGGCGAAGGCTAGGAATTCAGGTAAATTGTACATTTATATTTACTATACACTTTTCGTTTAGTTGTTTTTTAAGAGTTTTATTTCATCAATTACATCAAATTAAGTCAAATAGCCTTGTCAGTAGTGCTTAGAATACGTAGACTGTAAGTTGGCGACCATAGTCGAGGGTAACCCAAAGGCTCCCTTTTCGATAGCTACTACACCAAGGTGTAGGGGAGGGCGCTACTCCTTTTGTTATATAGTCACATATGCAGATTCACATCTACATACATGCACATTTATATGTAGAATAATTCACAACGACACAATGATAACGACGTAGTGACAAAGACGCAGGAAGACTTCTTTGACAAAATATTTACCTCTCACTTTATTGCAAGGGCTCGGAAAGGTTGTGTGGGGTTTTACTGTGAGAGGGAGCTGGAGATCGAACATAACTGAAACATTCTGACCCCACTGTTATGACCGTCACGTTGTGTCTTTCTTGTTCTCTTGATGCTCAACTGGAGGCCTAGGGCCCACTGCTGGATGCTGGCTTTCTTTATTGCATCTTATCAGCATCTTCTCTGTACCCCAAACTCCATCGGTCGAGTGTGGCTTTCCCTACCACATCTCGTCTCTAGCTGTCTGAAACTCTACCGGCAACTGCTGGCTCGTCGAACTCAACTGAATTATATAATCGTTCGACGCCCACTGGATCTTTGAAATCGAATGTTTAATCGCCATCAAGCGGAAATAACTGTCATGCAGTTCACAGGTCACTCTCTTCCGGTGCATCACTCTGTAGTGTACCATGGGAATTTTTTAGCTCGTCCCATTTTATCAGCTAATTTCCGCCCACACGATTTCCTCTCATAACTGCCATTAGAATGTGTCACTTCCTTCCGGTGCATCACCTTGAATGGCATTTTTGGCCGGGTGAAAAGGTCAAAACATAACACTTTCCCTGGATTACTCCACTTTACTCTTGATCCGTACCTTATAGTGTTAAGCAAGGAAACATCAAGTACCATTTTTTGAGTCTTTGGTATGACTCGACGTGGGATTGAACCCAGGTCTCCCGGGCTTGGTATGACACTAAAATACATTTGATGGTGTGGCTCCTGTTCTGGAGATCTAGGGCGTGTGAAGTACTTCTTCATCGCTGTTATCCCCACGTCAACTCAGATCCGGAATGGTAATAACTGATGGGGTCCCATTCTAATGGTTGGTTGGTTTCTTTGTTTAATGGCATATCAACTCTTTTTAGGTTATTTAATGCCAAAGCCATTCTCTTAGAAGAACAGTAGTGGTACTACTTAACCCATAGCTGCGAGGATAAGGGAGCTCATACCTTTCCCAAGGGTATTTGCCCGAAAGTGAACGTAATAGCGCGACTGGAGTACGAACTCGCGTCCATCGCTTTAACCATTACACCACGAGGACACCCCCAGGTCCCATTCTAAGTATTCAATGATCTTGTTGTTTTATTGACTTGCAGTGGGAGCTTATACTTATAGAATAAATTAATTCTAAATAGATTTTTAAAATCTTCGTATAAATTAGTTTTATTCATTACATTTTGATAGTATGTAGATTCAATTATAGTGTTGTTTTTTGACAAATAGAATGATTTGTAACAAAAGAAATTATTAAATTTTCCAACAAAAATGACGTCAGCTAAGAACTATATTGTAACGTGATATCTTTAAAGAACACAATGACTTTTTTTTTCATTTTCATTAAAAAAATATTTTTGAATGAAATAGTAAACTATAAAGTCGTACCCAACTGAAGATCGGTTCGACGAAAATATTAGCATATATAAAATACAACATATGAATATTTTGTTATTTTATCTATATAAACTAGCGGATTTATCATCCAAACACTTTACATATACATAATCATCCACAGATAAATCTGTTTCGTTTTATCAGAACTCTTCAGTGTAGGTAGACAGGCTAGATCCCCGAAGCTGGGATCGAAACCCGGTTAACTGAAACGCCAATCCAAGATTCTGCCACGAGGAAACCAGCGCAAGCGAAGGAAATTTAAACGGTTATGTATCACAATTGTTATTGTTTACATATATCCGCTCAACGGCTACCGAGAGCTCGATTCATATGAATAGCCTTGCATTACGCTAATAGCAACACACTTACTTCCCTCGCTAGAGAGCTCAACCCTACAGGGGTAGGGGAGCATATATATTATCATCCACAGACAGATCTGTTTCGTTCTATCAGAACTCTTCATATATATTGTGCTGTTTACTGTTTTATCTCTTTTCATACAAAGACAGTGTGTGTATTATTGCTTTAGTAGGTCACTAGAGCAATTTCGCCGTAACTGATCGATCAGGAAGTCTTCTCAAATTCTTTGTTTACTTGCTGACCTATGTTTGTACTGGTCTGAATAGATAGGAATAACTTACGAGTTTTAAGTACAGATTGCTCTTCTCTTAAAGAGGTGAACGCAACTTCATATTGGGTTTTGCTCTGATCTAGTCTCATATCAACAAGATTATATAGCTATATCTCTTTATGTCATCGACCTGTAAGGCAGACATTTGACTTGTAGAGAAACAAGATATACTCATTCCAAGGTTTTGCATGTTTATTCGGTAATGTGGAGTTGAAAATTTTCTTTTCGTTGTCAATGACACTAGTTTATTCATACAAGTGTTGCTGAGAAATAATTGAATTCAGTAGTTCTCAAAATTTCAGAATTTTACTTAGTCGGTTGACTTACCAAGGCTAAAAAAGACAGTCTGCCTTACTATTTACCCACAGAAGGAGAAGATAAGGCTCTACATCTTTTTAAAAGGTGTCTGTGCGAAGTGAAATGCAAACAACTTCGTTTAGGATTTGAACCCGGGTCTCCGAATCTATTTCCTACTTCAATGTAGTTTATGTACTGAGCGATTTACGAATTATGTAACTAAAAAAGGCTGCAGAATGAATCTGCTGAACCACTACGGTAACAGTCTTATAAACACAAAAATATGTTCAGTTGTCTCTAACACACCAAATACATTTTTCTAACCATATTTACCAACCCCTCCGCTCGGGCAGGATATGACACAAGGTCAATTTTTAAGCGGAGTTTAACAGATTTGAATTCAGAGTTTTCCTTCTCCTAGACTAGTTGCCTCATCAAGGCTGAAGAATCCAGTCTGTCCTACTATTTACCCATAGCTGGAGGGAGAATAATTGGATTCATACCTTTCCCAAGGGTATTATTGCTATGTGAAATGCAATCAGTCTAGTCCAGAACTCGAGGCGCCGTGTCCATTTCCTATGACGATAACCATTACACCACGGGCACATTTTTCTAACAGATTCTACCTCTCCGAATTGGAGTGAACCTAGGAGAAATAATGATAAAGGAGTATTCCATACTCCCCAGAGCTCCAGATCTGAAGCCTCACTCCCGGATGCAAATGTAATACCTTGGACATCTCTTTTTCTTTCTTTTTCTTCTTTTTTTTTTTTTGGTTGGGGTAGACTCTCTTATTCTTTTGCTGTGGATACAATCAGCGTATATCAAGCTTTGTGTCCAGGTCCTTTTAATAGAGAAGTTCAACTTCAAACTGATTTGGATCAAATCAATTCATCGTCTTCAGGATTTTTTTTTTTGCAGACATTGCTTTTGTTTTCTGTTTTTTATAGTTTGGATGCGATATTTATTTTGTTGGGAGGGTTTATTCTTGGTGGGGGTGCCTTAGTTATCATGTTAGTTGTTAAAGATATTTAGCATATTTATGCTAGTTTTGAATCCTATATTTTTCATGTTTGGTTTTAATACTACTGGCTTCGAGTATTTGTAAGCATTTTGGCTGGGGTTATATAGCTAACCTTAATGAAAACATATTGCTCTTCAGTTATAATCATCATTCTACATAATGATAACTATTATCATAATCTCTTCATTATTTTCATTATGTACGTAATACCACCGATAACTATGGTATATATGCGGGTGTCCTCGTGGTGTAATGGTTAAAGCGATGGACTGCGGAATCGTAGTACGCGAGTTTGTTCTCCAGTCGCGCTATTACGTTCACTTTCGGGCAAATACCCTTGGGAAAGGTATGAACCCCCTTATCCTCGCAGCTATGGGTTAAATAGTACCACTACTGTTCTTCTAGGAGAATGGTTTTGGCATTAAATAACCTAAAAAGAGTTGATATGCCATTAAACAAAGAAACCAAACCAAACCTTCGTTATTTTCATTATGTACGTAATATCACCGATAACTATGGTATATATAACATATACCATCAAATCAAATTATTATTCTATTCTAAAGCCAAATTTCTTGCGAGTATCCTCGTGGTGTAATGGTTAAAGCGATGGACTGCGGAATCGTAGTAAGTGAGTTCATATTCCAGTCACGCTATTACGTTCACTTTCGGGCAAATACCCTTGGGAAAGGTATGAAATGGCATATCAACCTGTGTAGGTTATTTAATGCCAAAGCCATTCTCCGAGAAGAACAGTAATGGTAGTACTATTTAACCCATAGCTGGGAGGATAAGGGGGTTCATACTTTCGGGCAAATACCAAGGGTATTTGCCCGAAAGTGAACGTAATAGCGCGACTGGAATACGAACTCGCTTACTACGATTCCGCAGTCCATCGCTTTAATGAAACCCAGGGGTTACTGACTAAATTCCATGGCTATATATGTATATATATATAATCGGCACATTGGACTAGTGGGTAGAGTGTTTACCAATGTCTCGGGAGACTAAGGTTCAATCCCTGGTCGGATCATACCAAATACTTGATACCTCCTTGCTTAACACTTAGCATTATAAGGTATGTATTAAGGTTAAAGTGAAGCAATCCAAAGAAAGGAGTAGCGCCCTCCCCAACACCTCGGTGTAGTAGCTAATGAGAACCATATGGTTAACTTCGACTACGGTTGCTAACTTTACTTACGTATTTAATATATGTTTTATTTTCCAGTTCGGGCGCAAACAAAGGAAGTAAAAACAGTGAAGGATCTTTTAAATGAACGTGTTGAACGGTCGGTAAGTTTTTTTTTCTGTTTAAATTATTTTTGTCGTGGAGAAGTATTTTGCCTGATATATTGTCTTAAAGCCTTCAATGTGATACGACAACCAGAGGATCATGCTACTTAATCTTATTTATTTATTTTTGTTATTGAGAACCGACCCACCGGTGAGTTTACACCAATAAGTATAACACGATCCACTGGCAGGTCATATCACTTTGAATGTGTTAAACTCATTTCATATCCTCTTTCTTTTTGAGAAACGAATAAAAGCTCACCGTAACTAATACATATACATTCGCTTGTTTAATGGATCACTTTCTGCATGTGATGATACGAAAACTGGTTTCGCTACAAAAATCACTTCTCATTTTATTCATTGATGTAGATCAGATAAATTATTGTCACGGCTTGTTACTCATGGGTGATTTTCCACCCGTGCCATTTAAAACTGGATTCACACTTAACCTATACATATTGAATCCGTCACAACTTTTCGCATGGTTTCCGCTGAGGCATATCGATTTTGACTGGAGTAAGCAAGTTTCTACTCGTGGGGATATAGGGTGCTTCAAAAGAAAGAGTTTGAAAAATACCTTTAAAAATAAATAATTCATCTTGGCTGTGAATTTTCGGACTGTTGTCCTCAAAATAATATATATCAAGCCTCATCTCAAAAATTCTAACAGTTAACGAATTCATTATCCTCATTAAAGCTTGCCGACATTACAGATTCCCTCGGAATTCTTTGGCCATCCGTCCCTATCCGGCCATCGCTCTTGATTGATCCTCTTGACGGAATCCTGTGTCCGCACAAAGCTGATTATTGTTAGTCAGCCCACAATTATGTGTCCATGAGTAAACGTCTATAGAACGTAGTTTATGAGTTCGTCCTTAAGTTTCCGGCCGTGTCCAGCATTTGTCTGACTTTGATGGTATGTGTGATGGGAGGTAAGTGGCCGTACAGCTGCTTTTTTTAGGGTGTTAATTCGAGGATTAGTTATAAAAAGGTCACAGCATTCTTGTGTAGTACCCATCTAGCTTTCATCTCCAAGTGTTTCTTTAGGGTCCATGCAGTGCCACCATACAGTAGTAGTGACACGTCTACGGCTTGGAAGAATTCTCTTTTTATTTAATCAGAGAGATCAAATTTCCATATGGTTAATTATCTGCCAATAGCGGTCAATGCTTTACCAATGCATATTTTGACATTGATTTCAGTAGATGAGATATTGCTACCGAACAGAGGTGAATGAACTGGTCTACTAATTTCAGACGCTTGCCATTTAATGTGGAGATGGCACCATCCTGATTAAAATGCATGAACTCTGTTTTATCTGAGTTTACACTGAAAGTTACAATTTATAGTTTTGTAGAGAAGCACTTAAAGTTTATTATTAAAGTTTCGACCAGCACCTGATATTCTATTGTCAAATTATGACAATACCCCCTCAGCCCCCCGAATACATCAACTTCTTCGAAGCCATTTCACTTCTTGGCCGGTGATAATCTAGTGGTTCCGATAGGGGTATCGCACATTTCTTCATAGCTACAAGAAATACAATCAAGGGAGTGGGAGGAAAGAACAAAGAACTAACGAACAATACGAGCCTGGGGTTAACTCAAAGTGCAAGAAGAGGAGTTATGTAACATTGCATTCCCTATGTGCATATGTAGACTAACGCTAGCGTGGATTTCTAGCGAAAATTCTACAACCGACGAGGAGTGCTGATTCATCTTGACTGGTCTTCCCTCATCCGACTGGTCTCTCTGCTGTCCGGTGTCGACTGGCCACTTGCGTCTCCCTTCGCCAACTCCTTCTCTCAGTCCCTTTGTTTGGTTTCGCGCCAAGACAAACAAAGGGATCGTCTGCTTGGCGGACCACCTACATAGTGTTACAAAATTGCCAAAATCTATAACTACTGAGAAGGCATTTTGTAACTTGAATTAAGCAAAACGAATTATGTTACTATCGCGCAATGGCATTTTTAAACATATTTTGGAAAGTCACCGCCAACTTGACAATGCATCTATGATTGTTATAAGAAATGTGAAGTGCCCGTGGTGTAATGGTTATCGTCGTAGGAAATGGACACGACGACACGAGTTCAAATCCTGGACGAGACTGATTGCATTTTACATAGCAATAATACTCTTTGGAAAGGTATGAATCCAATTATTCCAATAAGAAATGTGAAACTATAGAATGTTTGGATAAAGTTATATATATATATATATATATATATATATATATATATATATATATATATGAAGAAGTAAATAATGGAAAATAATCCGACAATGTGGAGAAAAATTGAAAAACAAAGTAATCCGAAGTGAAGAATCTAATATGAAAGAAAGTCGACGTTGTAACGTTTCGGTTTCAATAAGCGTTAGCGCCTCCCTTTCTCTGTATATATAATCTCCTCATATGTTTTGTTTTGTATTTCATTAAACAATCATCGGTGATCTAAGGACACTTCATGATATCTTCTGTAAGTCCTGATGAGGGTTTACTAAAACTGAAGCGTTAAAACGTCGACTTTCTTTCATTTAAATTCTTCACTTGGGATTATTTTGTTTTTCAATTTTTCTCCACACACACACACTCATACACACACACACAAAAACACACACATACTTATACAAGAACACCACTCCACAGGAACGCTACTAGTCATACCACACGTACAGAGTAACATACACTCGTACACACACACATAAATTATTTATTTTGAAAGCTATGCTTTATTTCTATATACAGTCATTGTAACCTAAAAATTCAGGTCACTTTTCTCGTAATACTGTTGATTTTTTATGAGAAAAGGGTAATGTTCAGCATCTAAAAAAACATTTTAGTTATTTTGAACCAGTTCATATTTATAGGATTCGGTATTATCTTTCTTTTTTTTTTTTTACTAAAATCAATTTTTGAGAAAAAAGAAAAAGTCTTCTGAAGAAGAAATGGGTTTTTGGTTTCATGTAGATTTAACAGAAAAAAGGTCAACAAAAAATATCAAACCCATGTTTCTCATTGATACCTATCCTTAATATACACAATAAAAATGTCATTACAGACAATGTTTTGCTTCAACCATGCCGCAGTTTGGATGGTCTACTCTTCCGCTGATTTCCAAATCTTCCAACCCCCTTGTCAAATCTTCGGGGATCGTTTTAAGGACACCAATTGGTATCGACGTTCTTTTCATATTCCATCGCTTTTTTATTTCTCTAGTAAGGTCCTAGAACATGTTTCTCTTTTCGTTTTCTTTGGTTTTCACTCTGTGGTCCGACAGAATCGGCAGATTCTCTATTTCTCTCAACTATAACTAGTTTTTGTTAACTATCACTAGTTATTGTTTACTCCTTTATAGTTTTTCACATCAGCGTTACATGATGGTTTTTCACGGGAGTTTGAGTGATTGTAAGTCTCCTTGAGTCTCCACGACTCTTCTCAGTATTCTGGCCGTTCTCAATAATGCTGTCGTTTGGCTGGTCTCCACTCGTCTGCCAATTTCCAAGTCATCCAGGCCCTTTAACAATCCTTAAGTTTCTGTGCCAAAAGTATCAATCACAATTGGTATAATTGTCACCTTTATGTTCCATAACGCCTTCAATTCCCTAGCAAGGTCGAGGTACTTATCATTCTTTTCCCATCATTTCAGTTTTATTCTGTGGTCAGCCGGGACAGCAAAGTCGACAATTTTGCAAGTTTTCTTCTTTTCTTTTTTTTTTCTTTTTTTTTTTTTTTGATTATTTTAAGGTCTGGTCTTCTGGCCGAGATTAAGTGATCAGTCTATATGTCAAAGTCCCATAGGAGTTTATGTGTGTCATTTTCTAGGACAGGTGCTGGGTTGGGCATATACCATTTGTTCTTAAAGTCAAATTTAAATTTCTTGCACATTTCCCAGTGGATCAACTTGCCTGTCCTGTCGTGTCTAGTCTTATACTCCTTCTGTGCTAATTTGCTGCATTCGTTTATTATTTGATTGATCGTTTCGTCTCTATCACCACATAGCCTAACATTTGCTATTTTATTGAGTCTTAGCTATTCACGCTTTTATATGATTGGTTCTTTATAATAATTATTATTATTATTATTATTATTATTATTATTATTTCTTTTGTGTGTTTTTTACACTTGCGTTAACTCATAGATTTTCACTGGAGTCTGAATGGCACCAACCATCCTCAGGTCTCTGGTACCTTTCTAGTTATCCTAATCGATTTTCTGTGCAGTGGTTTGATTGTTTCAATTCTTCCTCAATTCTCTAATTCATCGAGCCTCTTGCACAGTTCTAAGTGGGTCACCTTTACCAAACAGTTGTGCCTCGTCTTGTACTTATTTTTTAATAGTTTTCATCATTCGCTCATTGTACAATTAACCGTTTCATCTATTTCTCTACATGACCTCCAGTTATTCGTTTACGTATTATCGATTTTTGCTTAAATCTAATTGGTCTTAATGTTATTGTTTAGTATTGCTATTAAAAGGGATTGATTCTATTGCTTGAGATTTCCCTTTCTTGTCCATGTACAATCTCGCCAGTTTTCTAATCTTGATTCGTACGAATGGTAATCTAGTTTTCTCTTCAGTCATGAGGAGTAAAGTAAAGTTGTCGACCGTAGTCGAGGGTGACCCGAAGGCTCCCTTTTCAATAGCTACTACACCAAGGTGGAGAGGAGGACATTACTCCCTTCCTTGAACTGCTCCAATTTACCCTCGATATGTACCTTATAATGCTGAGTGTTAAACAAGAAAGTATCAAGTTCCATTTTTGTGTCTTTGTTATGACTCGATCTGGGAATGAACCCCGGTCTCCCGGGCCTTTGGCAAACTCTCTAACCAATAGGACAGTAACAATAGTTTTTGTATTCTCTTCATTTTGTGTTTTCCGTAGCTAACATTGAGGTTTGATTGCTAAGTTTTTCAAAGTCCTCTTTGCTTGGTCGGCAAGTCTTTTGCTTGTATTAAAATTAGCGGATTCTGGCAAAATTTCCATCATTCTTTTCTTCTTTTGAGAATTCTAACCAGTGTGAACAATTCTTTAGTTTGGATGGTCTCTTCTTATCCTTCAAATTCCAGCTCTTCCACCCCCTTACCAAGCCTTTGGGGACCGGTCCAAGCGCACCAATTAAAATTGGTATTACCGTTACCCTCATGTTCTATAACTTTTTAGTTCTTGGGCAAGATCTAAGTACTTTTCTTTCTTTTCGCTTTCTTTGATTTTCACTCTTTAGTCCGCCGGGACTGCCAAGTCCACTAATCTGTAGGTTCTCTTTTCCTTTTTTCTTTTTTTTTTTTTTTTTTTGTTGTTAATCATCACAAAGTCCGATCTTCAAGCCGTATTCAATAAACAATATATGTTATGTAAACAATTATTCAGTCGACGAATATTTTGACAATGCATTCATAAAAAAAAAGAGTCGTTCATTTAACAAGTTTTACAATTCAAATTTCTTGTATCAAATATCAAATTTATTCACTATTTCTCGGTGCTGATTCATTAAAATACACAATTTTTAAAATAGACGACATAAAGTATTATTTTCCTATTTTTAAACAATCATGTTCATGCTATTAGAAAAAGTGTCATTTTCTGATTCAGCTTCAATAACATCTAATCTAGAATCTTATATAAGATCAATTTGAAAATCTATCCATTTTGAATTGTGTCTTTTATTCTCTTGTTATTATTGTGATAATCACTGAAAAGAAAAAAAAACAAACAGGGAAAAATATTAAAAGATGTGAATGCTGAAAAAAGTCTTCCAAGGGTAATTAAGAATATTGAATTCACTTTTCCTTTTTACCTCAGCACTTTGGTTGAGCCATTCTTTGACCTTCCTCAAGCTTCCAATCTATATGGTAGATATATTGTTTTCTTGGTAATATACTGATTGAAGCAATCATCTGAGCTTTGTCTTATCATATTTACCAACCCCTCCGCTCGGGCAGGATATGACACAAGGTCAGTTTTTAAGCGGAGTTAAACAGGTTTGAATTCAGAGTTTTTTCCTTCTCCTAGACTCGTTGCCTCACCAAGGCTGAAGAACCCATTCTGCCCTACTATTTACCCATAGCTGGAGGGATAATAACTGAAATCATACCTTTCCCAAGGGTATTAGTGCTATGTGAAATGCAATCAGTCTTGTCCAGGATTTGAACTCGTGTCGCCGTGTCCATTTCCTACGACGATAACCATTACACCACGGGCACCTGAGCCTTGTCTTATAGATGCTTGCATATGACCAGCGCCTCCTTATTAAAAAAAAATAGGATAGTTGGAGTTTATATCTAACCAGGCGCTCCACCATAGGCAGGATACGACACAAGGTCAAATTTTAAGGGAGTACAAGTTTTTCCTTCTTAATTGGTTTTTATACCAAGGTTAAAGAAACCATTATTTCCTAATATTTGCCCAAAGCTGGGGGAGAATAGTTTGATATATACGTTTCCCAAAGGCGTTAGTAAGATACAAACAGCCTCAGGTTACCGGTTTTATTTCCAAAGGCAACATCCATTACTCTGCGAGTGAAGTAGCCAATTTAAATGAGCCTGACTCGTAGGAAAATTTAAGGAATCGTTGAATATATGACGAAGATTAGCCCTCTTTGCAGCTGTAAAAGTCCCTCCAACTTCTCCGAAGGTCAACCTGCCCTGCCGTTTCGTTACCAGTTAAAGACTGATTTTATCGATACGTTTCATTGAGTTTTTAGTCACCAACTCTTATTCTTTATTATCATGTTTGTTGAGCCATGTATACTGAAACTATAGCGAGTAACGGGCATTTGCCAGTACTCGACTCACAATGTAAGCACTCCAAAATACAGGAAAGTGATCCTTTAAAACAGGGCTCGATCAATAATCAATGAAAACGTATTGAAAGCTGTCATCGAATTACACTGTACGGTTTAATATGATTTCCATGTGACTGACTCATGAAAAGGCCATGGTTTTGTATTTTCCCAGGATTTGTTAATTGTCCATAGGGAGGTGGCATTCTTATATTTGACCTTCCGTTTCAATTGTAAATAAGGTTTAGAAGTAATATTGATACCAGTTCTGGCAACAGAAGACCTACCTTAAAAGTACAACGATCAGGTTCAGCTATTTCTAGGCAACGGTATATTATTGAGAAAACTAACTGACATATATAAATAAGTATTTGAATAAAAAGACAAATCGCTTGATTATTTTAGAAAGACTAAAAAAACTTAACAGCAACACAAATAAAAAGATTACACTTACTTTTATACGATTTAAAATATAAAATGATACATCGGGTTGTGGTTAATACATTTAAAGATAAAAAAAATATTAGAATTCAAATACATTAAGTAATCATATATTAAACCCAGTTTTGTTAACCTATATTTCTAATTGATATATAACATGTTATTTTTAACTGATATATAACGTTATTTCTAAATGATATATAACGTTATTTCTAAATGATATATAACATGTTAAAGGATGAACTCTAGTGGACCCCTTCACATGGACGAGCAAAGGCAGGACGACCAGCTAGAACCTACATACAGCAGCTCTGTGCCGATACGGGGTGTGACCCTGAAGACCTGCCAGAAGCAATAGACGATAGGGAGGGGTGGTGAGAGAGGGTCAGGGATATCCGTGCTGATTGCGCGATGTGATGATGATGATTTCTAAGTGATATATAACATATTTTATAGAATATTTCTGATACATTACATGTTATTTCTAAATGATATATAACGTTACTTCTATGTGATATGTAACATATTTTATAACATAGTTCTAAGTGTTGCCCAGTCGGCTGGGGCTGTAGAATACACCGACAGCTTCTCTGCAGACGGGTCAGACATCCCCCAAGAGTGTCCTGGATATGACACTAAACAATCTGATGGTGAGGTTCCAGCAGTGCTTGAGCTTTGGGGAATGTGGAGTACCCCTTCATTGCCATCGCTCCCAGGTCCACTCTGGCCCGGAGTGGTAGCACCTGATAGGGCCCTATCTATGGGTTAAATAGAACTAACAGCATACTTATGCTAAAATGAATTGTTTGAGTAAACTGAATAGCTTGAAATAGAAATGATTTTGACAATTAAACTGTACTTACATTTAAACTGCGTGCTTATGCTTAACTGAATTATTTAAAATGGAACTGTTTTTGACATTAAAACTGTATTTACACTTAACTGAATTGTTACATATAACTGCTTAAATAGTTTGAAATGGAAATGTTTTTGACAATTAAACTGTGTACTTATGCTAAACTGAATTGTTTTAAATAGAACAGATTATTTACATAAAAATGGATTTGATATGCCATAAAACCAAACAAACAAAACCAAACCATCTACTCACTACATATCTATTAATATGAAAACAATAGTATTTAATACTAAAATAATTCATCGTTTGAAAAATTATTTTTCTGTAATCTGAGATCATAATCTAATCAACTGGAATTTTGATACTGTTAATAGCATTACATCGTTTGTTTTTTGTTGTTGTTTTTTTCCATATTTTTATACATATTTCTATAATAAGAAATAATTTGCAATTGAATGAAATATATATTTTTCATCCTCTTGAAATTTATATTATTCTTGAAAATATTTTTAATTCCTTCACTGACATTTGACAACAACGAACGAAGGAGCAAATGAGCAAACTGTAAATTTAGATAACAAGCTTGAATTACATTGAAATTTCTTGAAATAAAAAATGATTTTATAATGCAACTATTTAGGCAGTTTTTTAAAAAAGTTTTTTACAACAATATTATGTATTAAACTCTGGAGAAAATTAAACAGAGAAAAAAATAAAAACTTGCCTTTAAAACTATTAAAAGCTATTGTAAGTATTTTTCAATCTTCTGAATTGAAAAAAAGAAAGAAATAAAGAAAGAATCCCTTGCTAAAGAAAGAAATTAGTTTAACAAAGAAACGTACATAAGACAAGACAGTTTTTTCACTGCTGATGGAGAAACCTTCTTAAGGAAAATAAATATCTCCTAAAAAGATCTGAGAGTCTACAATTCGAAATAAAGGAATTTGGAGGAAATAAAATTTGTGAGTGACACTAAAGCCATTTATTTAACTTGATAATGTTTTTATGGGGCTTTAGTGTTCCTTTAAGCAATAAGTTTAAACAGTAACTTTAATCAGTAAGTTCCGCCGCTTTCTAGTTCGGATACCGATTCGAAAAGATAACATAGACTATAAAGTTTTTAAAAGGGAATTTTATACAAAAGAAACGAGAAAGAAAGGATAGAAAAGATAGTGTAGCAAATGTTTAGTACAATTTGCAGGAACTTATCTGAGAAAGTGTCTAGGAAACAAAGTTCTTTGAATTTGAGTAAATTTCTTTTTTTGTTTTGTAGAAATGTTTCAGTGTTCATAAAATTGCAAGTCTTCTTTAAAGCTCTTTTCAGCAGAATTCTCGGTTGAATTTTCTTTCAGTCGTTTTACTAGGTAGAATTTGAGTAGTCGACTTTCATTTAATGCTACATTATTTCTTGAGAAGCTCCATTTAAGAAACGAGTGACGAAACCCATCTGCTAGCTTAAGTTTTTTTGTGCTGTCAGTTCGTTCCCCGATTTCGTGCTGAGGGTTCAATAGTAGTTTGACAAAAAGAGGAATTCACTTTTTAGTGTCGCGCTGTCTGGGATTACTTCTCCCTTCTCCACTCCGGCCAAATCAAGTCTGCTCTTGGTCAGCTTGATTTTTTTTTTTTTGAAATAAATTTCTATACTCCCTTATGACGCGTTTTATATTGGTTCTCTTGTAGGCCTCCTTAGAAAAAATATCATCCAATCAAAAACCACACTAAAAAAAACTCAAACGTATTATTTTGATAAAATTAATTTTTCATCTAATCAGTCAAATTTATCTTTAATTGGAATCATTTTGAGATGAGGCTTCTTAGTCTGAGAATTAATTTTTATTTATTGCAGACTTTTTGTCCTCATCTTGGTAGTTTTTGTGTTGTTTCTTCTTTCACAACGTTTCGGCCAAATTTCACCTCTGGCCTTCTTCAGGTGATTTACCGCGACCTCGGATAGGAATGCTGAGTCTTGTAACCGTATCCCAAGTAATTACTGCCTTCCATTGTTGTTGTCTATCACACCACGTTTTTGACCAAGTAAACCTCTGGCCGGCTTGGGTAGGATTTGAAACCGCTATCTTCTGACAATGCTCACCTGGAACCGTAGAGACTGAACGCCTCTATCCGCTGCGCCACGGGCGATCAAGGATGGATTTTTTGGTCTTATAAATCCAATTATTTGTTCCCCTTATCTGGTCTTCCATAGTCGGGTCCGTACCGAATTTGTAATTGTCTTTAATTGGAATCATTTTGAGATGAAGCTTCTTAATCTGGGATACGGTTACTCAGCATTCCTATCCGAGGTCACGTTAAATCACCTAAAGAAGGCCAGAGGTGAAATTTGGCCGAAACGCAGTGAAGAAGAAACAACACAATAAACTACCAAGATGAGGACAAAAAGTCCGCGATAAATAAAAAATTAATTCTCAGTCAAATTTACTTATTTGTGCCTTAATTAGCAAAATACCAGTCACATGCAATAAGTGGAAGAGTTTAATCTCTGGGTGTCAATTTTAAACCTCTAAAAAACGCTTAATTCGAATTTGTCCTCTTTTATTAACTACGTCCTTGAAAAATTAAGCTACGAAAAATGAAATGAAATGAAATGACTAGAAGTGTTATATCGTCATCTACAGCATCATAACGACACAATAATAAATACGCAGGAAGACTTCTTGAACAAAATATATGTACCTCTCACTTTATTTGTAAGGGTTCGAAAAGGTTATTCAAGGTTTACGTGTGAGAGGGAGCTGGAGACCGAACATAACTGCAATATTTTGACCTCCACTCTTATGGCCGTCAACGTTGTGTCTTTCTCGTTCTCCAGGGCTACTCAACCGGAGGCCCTGGGCTCACACTGCTGGGTGATGGCTTTCTTTACTGCGTCTTATCAGCAACTTCTCTGGTTCCCAAACTCCATCGGGGTTCCCGAGCCCCTTCGGCCTGGTGTGGCTTTAATGAGCCAAATTTACTTAATGATTAACGTGACGTCGCACAGGCGCGAAACTGACAGTTACCAATTACTGTGAACAATGTCTTCGCTATCCCAACTTAAATATCCATTCTCTACCACCAATATTAAGCGTACTTTATTTACAAATATACCAAACTGCATAATATACATCTTTGTTTATATATATATATATATAAAGTTGGCGACTGTGGTCGAGGGCGACTAGAAGGCTCCCTTTTCAATAGCTACTAAACCAAAGTGTAGGGGGGGGCGCTACTCCTTTCCCTGGATTGCTCAACTTTGCCCTTGATACTACCTTATACTGCAGAGTGTTAAGCAAGGAGGTATCAAGTACCATTTTAAAAGTCTGGTATGACGTGACCTGTGATTGAACCCAGATCTTCCAGACCATTGGTGAACACTCTACCCACAAGGCCAATGAGAAGTGACAGCACATACAAAAACATACTAACCTCTAAAATTACACCAACTTATACATACATACACACAAAAAAAAATCCTCCTCCAAACAAAAAATGAACCATATCAATTGGTCTTTTTCAAAACTTTTAACTCTGTCAGACGAATAAAACCCTATGAAACCCAAAGCCACATACACTACCATGAAATATATATATATATATATATATATATATATATATATATATATATATATAAGTACAGTTGGCGACCGTTGTCGAAGGCGACCAGAAGGCTCCCTTTTCAATAGCTACTACACCGAGGTGTTGGAGAAGGCGCTATTCCTTTCCCTGGATTGCTCCACTTTACTCTTGATACGCTGCTTATATAGCTGAGTGTTAAGCAAGGAGGTATCAAGTACCATTTTTAAAGTATTTTGTACGACGCGACCAGGGATTGAACCCAAGTCGCCCGGACCATTGGCGAACACTCTACCCACTAGGAATGACCGTTGACGTGGATTTTGGGTTCGTTCCTGGTGACTCTGTGTGATTTGACAAGCTGTTCCGTTGTGATTAGTAAACAGGGGGATGGCAGTGCATCGGAGTAAGCCGGTCGAGGAGGTGTGTAACCGGAAGGAGACCTAGTGATATGAGATTAAACAGTCCGGTCAGAATCGAGAGTCGAGCCAGAGATACGCAGCAGATTAGAGGAAAGGAGTAGCGCCCTCCCCTACACCTGAGCGTATTAGCTATGGAAAAGAGAGCCTTCGGGTCACTCTCGATTAAGATCGCCAACTACATATTGTTTATTAAGTTTCAATTCCGTTGAGAAATTAATAATAACTAATAATATCTGTTTTGATTGTGTATTGTTCAGCTAGAATAAAATCCAAATATCTACTTATTAGTTATTTGCTTGTAAATAGTTATATGGATCTAAAATATTGATAATCCTTAGTGAACAATTAAAGCGTTTAGTAACCATCTTTGAAATAGATAATTAACACGCTGTTATATATCAAGTTTTCTATCGAATGCAAATAATTTTCAAACAGCTTTATTTGAATCATAGATGGGACCCGAACAGGTGCTCCCACTTTGGATCAGAGTGAACCTAGAAGTAATGGCAATGAAGGAGTACTACACACTCTCCAGGAGCTCTAGAACTAGAGCCTCACCACCAGATGCAGTATAGTGTCATACGCAGGAGAGTTCTTAGTGGAGGTTTTTTACGCCTCTGAAAAGGATACAGTCGGGGTAATGTAAGCCCTGCCGACAGAACGTTAGCAACAAAAGTGTGACTCTACAATCACTAGAGCTCTAGAATTTAAGCCACGTCAACGGATGATGTTAAGTGTTATACCCAGAACACCCCTTTTTGTGAGGTGGCTAGTCTTAAACCTCTGCTGAGGAGACAGTCGGCATATTCTCAGTCTTGCCTATAGGGTGGTATTTATTTATACCCAATTATATGCAGCAGTAAACACACTCTTCCCGGGTGTCATTTAATTGGTTATGGATGACTGACTTCAACAATTTGGCCCAGTGGCTTGCTTTCTGCCTAATGATCCTTGAGTACGTCAATTATGCATCAAGTCAGACAGCCGTGACTATTAAACGACTGTTAAACTCCTTATTATTCTTACTGAAGTCTGCTTATGCATAAATAAAAGCCTCAAGTGTCAATGATTGACATTTGAATTCCTTGATACGCACTACTATCATCAGTTCGTGCGATTTTTCGCCGGTGACGAAAGCATTGATTATTTTACAACGCAGTAACCAACACCGATCCATTAACTTGTGTATGGAGGCTCAGATGTATCATTTCATTGCTCTGGTACTTGTCGTACGTCCAACCAAACAAGCGAGTATGACTCAAGGCCTTTTTAAGATGGGTCCGGGCGTAGGGTTCAAACCCACACACACGCGGAGGTTCCAAAAATGTCTGGAGCCTTGTCGGCATTCCCTTAAAAAAAGGCGCACTTCAGTCGCCTGGCGATAAATCCAACCCCTCCGGAGAGAGTAAGAGGCTACGAGACGGTCCTCTGAGACTCAAGGATGTCGGTGTTAGCAGCGAGATGTAAATGCTGGGCTTCCCCGGCACCCAAGTCAAGCAGCCTCAACAGATTGCCACCAAGCCAAGACACACCTGACCTGATCCGCGTACCAGAGAACACGGCCAGCTGAAATGCATCCCAGCCCAGCAGCCGAGTAAACACGGTCAACACAGAGAAAGGAATCAAGCGAGCAGAGGCTGTGCTATGTCATACCACACTCTTAAACTTCCAGGTTAAAATCTTTGAGCGTGGCATCACTTCGACAATTTTAACTCTTTAGTTTCCTTGAGTACTAAAGGAAACTCTCATTGTTATAAATAGTATTTTTTGCTTCATCCCCCAGTCTGGAAAATAATTTCTGGACTCAATACTTGAAATTTTTTTTTTTTTAGTGCTACTTTTCCAGAGAATTTTGACAGCGAACAAATGTCATTTTTGGGTTTTGGGAAAAATAGACAAAGATGAGTTTATAAGAATGTGATATCTTTTTATTCCGTTTCTTTTATTACTTTTTTCCTGCTAATATATGAATACAAATTTGGTTCGGTTTGGTTCGGTTTGGTTTATTTGTTTAATTGCATATCAACGCCTTTCAAATTATTTAATGCCCAAGTCTGATTGTTTTTGTAATTGATTGTAATCCTAACTATATTTTCAATGGTTCGTAGAATTTTTAATTGCACTTTTTTTTTATTTGTCTATAATCATTTCTTTCGTTCTTATTGCTGTTGAAACGTCCAGTATCTTTAAACAGCCTCGCTACTCCGACAAATTGGTTTTATAAATGCCGACCTTAACTTTCGAAATCTAAGAGGTTGAATGGCCATTTGAAATGGCTCACTTTGCAATTCTTAGAGGCAACATATTTATAGTTCTTTCGGTTGGGTTTGTGAATTAGAAATAATCGCTCTCTACTAATGATTTTTTTCAATTGTGTGATTATTTTATTATAAAAGATTATATTTTAAAAGCTTGTATATTTTGTTTTGAGTGATATAACCACCATATACATCATTTCAAACTGTATGTTCTTTGTTTTGATTTTAATACAAAATAAAGTATGGAACTGTCTTTTAATTGGAATCATTTTTTTGAGATGAGGCTTCTTAGTCTGAGAATTAATTTTTTTATTTATTGCGGACTTTTTGTCCTCATCTTGGTAGTTTTTTGTGTTGTTTCTTCTTCACTACGTTTCGGCCAAATTTCACCTCTGGCCTTCTTTAGGTGATCAACCGCGACCTCGGATAGGAATGATGAGTCTTGTAACCGTATCCCCTGTAATTACTGCCTTCCATAGTTGCGCAGCGGATAGAGGCGTTCAGTCTCTACGGTTCCAGGTGAGCATTGGAGAAGATAGCGGTTTCAATTCCTACCCATGCCGGCCAGAGGTTTACTTGGTCAAAAACGTGGTGCGATAGACAACAACTATGGAAGGCAGTAAGTACTGGGGATACGGTTACAAGATTCAGCATTCCTATGCGAGGTCGCGGTTAATCACCTGAAGAAGGCCAGAGGTGAAATTTGGCCCAAACGTAGAGAAAAAGAAACAAGACAAAAAACTACGAAGATGAGGACAAAAAGTCTGCCATAAATAAATTAAAAAGAATTAATTCTCAAAGTATGGAACGAATTTAACATGTTTTGGTACGTATTTTGGCGTCTTACGAGCTCGTTTTCCCAAACGATATAACCTGATTACACTCCTATCATCAAGTAAATTTAGCGTAAAAATTTCACTTTTTGAAAACTCTAAATCCTGTTAACTCAAAGGAAAAGATAAATCAAAGATACTATTTTTCAACTTTCAAACTAAATTCACAATATAAATTTTATTGATATTGTTCAGAAAGTGCGAAAACGTATTGGCTTTTTTTAAGTTTAGATAATCTACGTAATAAAACAAAAGGGAAAACCAATCATTTTTATAAACAATTACAGACAAAAGAAATGAAAATGTGCTTTTACCTAAAAATGGCAAAAAAAACTATGGGAAACAGCTAATTTACTTGTTTGGAATAATTTCTAAGGCCAGAAATCCTTAAATCAATCTGGCGGGATTGAGAGGCTGTTTGAGGGCCTAAGGCATGGGATATTTCAAACGCATTGGTTTATCATTTACTCCCAGGCCATATTGTTTAATAACAGCAATAAAATAAAAGTCTAAGAAATGCGATGAAAAACAACTGAAATTATGATGAAAAATACGAGCACACACACGTATATATATGTTTGTATTTATTTGGCTCATTAGCTTATATATATATATATATATATATATATATATATATATATATATATATATATATATATATATATATATATATAATTGATCAGGCTTTACAAGCAAGAAAATCTCTTCCTGCTTTCCCTTTGAAAATGAAAAATAAAACGGGCTGGTTCCCGGAAGGAAAATGGCGTATAATGAAGAAGGCGCCAGTATTTGTTAGTGTTAAAACTGTTTGTAGGTTTTCTTTAAAGGAAAAATTATACATATTAGAAATAGAAGATCAGGATAAATTGCTAAAGATGAGATCGGGAAGAGTTCAAAGTGTACCTCCTGTGACATCTACCACCAGATTGAAGAGTAGTAATTTGTATTTGAAATTTGTCAAACTTCCTGAATAAAATCTCTCACAAATCTAAGTTCTGCTGGATGGGTACTTGGTTGGCAGAACTTTTTCGTTTTCTTCCTGTTTTTCTCTTCCTTCTTTATGTATAAATATAACTATAACCTCTTTCTAAAGAGTGATTGCGGTGTCTGGGGATTGCAAATATATGAGCTTTTTGTAACAGCTTGGCTTTCATTGAGAATACCTTTTACAATTTTTGGTTTTAAAATATATCTATTTCAATTTCTACTTATTGATTATTATATTTCTATATACAGTTATAGTTAATGGACAGATTTCTTGATATATATATATATATATATATATATATATATATATAAAACAGATAGATAGACAGATAGATATGTGTCTGCGTGCGTGTGTTTCCACAAGGAATAAGAGTGATATGCAAAATAATAAAATAGATTTTCTTATTTATTACAACAACGCTAGTTTGTGTATTTTGTATATATATATATATATATATATAATACATGAAGATAACATTAATAGTCGAGCTAAGTAAAGTGGGATAATTATATATATATATATATATATAAAGTAAGTAAAGTTGGCGACCGTAGTCGAGGATGACCCGAAGGCACCCTTTTCGATAACTACTACACCAAGGTGTAGGGAAGGGTGCTACTTCTTTCCCTGGATTGTTCCACTTTACCCTTGATCCGTACCTTATAATGCTGAGTAATAAGCAAAGAGGCATCAAGTACCACTTTTTGAGTCTTTGTAAGGAATTGTCCTGGGATTGAATCCAGGCCTACTGGGCCATGGGCTAACACTCTAGCCATCATGCAAATGTCCGATACTATAACCTGGGTGATTGAAAAGTATCTTCCTATTTAAAATACTTATAATTTAATTTCTGGTAAAAATGATAGTTAAGAAATAAATTCTCGGAATTTCTGAATAAATTGTTACTTTTTTTATTACCCTATATATATATATATATATAGATGATAACTAAATTTGAATGAACTGATAACAAAAGAATACTGCACCAAAGATTCACCGATTAGTATTACTCAGGTTTTAAAATAGGTTTTCCTTCCTATATATATATATATATATATATATATATATATATTGACTATTGTTAGTACGGCTGGTGAAGAAATGGTTCACGAGTTTTCAATCAATATACATATCTTGGCAAGATAAAAAGGAAAATAAATATACCTCACACACACACACACACACACACACATATATATATATATAAATATATATATATATATATATATATATATATATATATATATAAAAGGTATATTTATTGATATATATATATATCTATAAAAGTTATATTTATTGAGATATATATATATATTGAAGGTATATTCATTGATATATATATATATATATATATATATATCTAGGAGATGTATTTATTTTCCTTTTTATTTTGCCAATATATGTATTCTGATTGAAAACTTGTGAACCATTAACAGTCGTACTAACAATAATCAAACAGAGAGCCTTGTTTTTATCGTCTATTGTATACTGACCCAGGATTGACATGGAATTTGAAATAAGACAACCATAACGTGGATTTGAACGTTTTCTGCTAAGAAAGAAAGAAAGAAAGAAAGAAAGAAAGAAAGAATAGGGAAAGAACAATAGCAAATATCAGTAAAGAGAGAAAGAAACAAACAAACGAGAGGGAAAGAACAATTGCAAATAATAGTAAAGAAAGAAAGAAACAAACAAGAGGGAAAAAACAATAGCAAATAGCAGGAACGAAAGAAAGAAAGAAAAATAAAGAAAAGCAGAAAGAAACAAACAGATCAACAAACAAAAAGAGAAACAAGAACAAAAAAAAAAAGAAAGAAGAAAGAAAGAAAAAATACGAAAACAAACTGACAGAAAAAAGAAAAGAAATATGAAAAGAAAAAGAAAAAGAAAAAACGAAAAAATGACAAGAAAAAAAAAAACAGAATGAAATATAACAAGAAAGAAAACATAACCAGAACAGAAAGAAAGAAACAAAGAAACTAAATAACAAGGTCAAAATATGAGAAGAAAAGATTTTTAAAAATTGAGTGTCAGCCAAAAGGATAAGAGAAAGAATGATACAGCAACAGCATCAACAATCTTTGAATAATGTCTCATCTAAAGATAATGGATGTGTGTATATTTCTATTTAATTCTAAAAGGCCATGCATTTATTCAAGAGAAAGCCATTTCTTATATATATATATATATATATATATATATATATATATATATATATATATATATATATACATACATACATACATATATATATATCCTTATGTTACTCTTTGGTTTGCAAATTAATAATAAACATCGGTGAAAACTTTATACTGAATTCCGAACTACAACTCTAAAAATCCTTTCCCAAATAAACACAAGATTAAATTGGCTGAATGACGTAATAGAACAGTAGGTATTTGTAAAACAACTAACATCTAAAGAGTTCGGAGCAAAACATCAGTTCAAACCGTTGCAAGATCCATAGGCTGTCTTATCCCATCAGAGTTAGATTACTGGCAAACAAGTTCGGCTCCCCACGCAAGCAAAACTGAAATAGTGGGAAGCATGACTTGTAGGTGGATAATGGAGATGTTGACGCCATTTTGGCGCTATTATCTACCAGTTGGTTGTAACCTTATAAAAGTTAATGCGTCTATAAATCAATTGACGAACTAGAAATGTGAGGAATATCAATTCATGCCTCAAAGAAGATTTTGTTTTTTATATAGTTTCAGATATTTTTTTGTTTTTATATTAACAGCACTAAGGTGCATATTTACGTATTTCCTTTGGCACTGTCAGATGTCTCTCATGTTTCAAAATTCTTAACAATTTCTGTAAATAAAATAAATGAATTAGTGAGTAATATATGCACACACGTATTAGTTTGCCCAATCAACTGGGGCTGGAGAATACACCGACTGCACCTCTGCGGAGGGGTAAGACCCCCTCCAACGAGTGTCCTGGATATGACACTAAACAATCTGATGCTGAGGTTTCAGTGATGCTAGAGCTTTAGGGAATGTGGAGTACCCCCTCATTGCCAACGTTCCCAGGTCCACTATGGCCCAGAGTGGTAGCACTTGATAGGGTCCTATCTATGGGTTGAATAGAACTAAACTGCATACTTATACTAAACTGAACTGCTAGAAATAGAACTGCTTTGACATGTGAACTGCTTACTTATGTTAAACTGAATTGTTTGAAATAGAACTGTTTTTGACACTGAAACTGTAATTACGCTAAACTGAATTGTTCGGAATAAAAAAATTTTGACATTTAATTGTGTGTAAAAAAAAACTATATTTATACTAAACTAAATTGTATTTAACTGTGTGTAAATAAAAACTATACTTATACTAAACTGAACTGTTTCAATTAGAATTGTTTGATTAAACTGAACAGCTTAAACTGAATTGTTTAAAATGGAATTGTTTTTATGTTAAACTGAATTGTTTGAAATAGAACTGATTTTTTTGCATAAAAATGGATTTGGCATTAAATAATCTACAAAGGTTGATATGCCATAAAACCCAATCAACCAACCAACCAACTAATATTAGTTTACTTCTTGAGTTTTTCACACACGCTTAAATTGGTGCCTAAGCGACAGCAAGTTTCCTCTGGTCTCCAAGACTCTTCTCAATATTCTGGCTGATTCGATCGACAAAATGAGAGAAAATGGCTTCGAGCTGACGAAGAAAAGAAGCAGAAGGTACCTCGCAAAAACAATTACCGACGCCGACTACGCCGATGACATAGCGTTACTGGCGAATACACCTAACCAAGCCGAGACACTACTGCATAGTCTGGAACGAGCCGCCGCAGGCATTGGCCTCCATGTCAATGCACACAAAACTGAATATATGTGTTACAACCAAATAGGCGACATTACCACACTAGACGGAGCCTCTCTGAAACTTGTAGACAAATTCACCTACCTAGGAAGTAGCGTCTCATCAACCGAAAAAGACATCGACACACGACTAACGAAAGCATAGACAGCTACCGATAGGCCATCGATCATATGGAAATCAGACCTGACCGATAAAATAAAAAGGCAGCGGTTGTATCGATACTACTATATCGATGCACTACTTGGACGCTAACTAAACGGCTGAAGAAGAAACTAGACGGCAATTACACAAGAATGTTGAGTGCAATATTGAATAAGTCCTGGCGACAACACCCCACCAGAAACCAACTATACGGCCACTCGCCTCCCATCACGAAAACTATACAAGTTAGACGAACCAGACACGCAGGACACTGCTGGAGAAGCAAGGACGAACTCATCAGTGATGTACTCCTATGGATCCCCGCATATGGCCAAGCAAAAGCAGGTCGACCAGCTCGAACATACATACAGCAGCTATGTGAGGATACGGGATGTAACCCTGAAGACCTGCCAAAAGCGATGAGTGATAGGGAGAAGTGGCGAGAGAGGGTCAGGGATATCCGTGCTAGCAGCACGACATGATGATGATGATGATGATGGTCTGTATGGTATCGATTCATCCTCTAATATCTATTTTGCTATGGGGTTTTTTTTTCAAGCCTGTGGAGATCATTCCGAACGCACTAACTTCAACTGGAATCACCATCACTCTCATGTACTACAGCATTTTTAGTTCTCTGGCAAGGTCCAAGTATTCATCAACCTTTTGTTTTCTTTCATTTTCACTCAGTGATCCGTTGGAACGGTTATTCACACTTAGTTTCTCTTTTCAGGTTTCCCTTTCTTTGCCACGTCCAAGTTTTCTCGTGTGAGATTTCGCTTCTTTTTCGCTTGAAACATCTATAGAGTTGTTTTTCTTCCCATTTTTGTTTTCTAGTTATTTCTATTCTGTAGATCCTCTTGTTATAGTCGTTTTAATCACCGTGCTTTTTTATTATTTACTTATTATAAGAAAAGTAAGTTAAAAAGTGCTTCATGCTTTTTGAGTAGAACCAATTTAAAACCTAAAACTTCCAAAGGATAACTTTGCAGTACTTTTAACGTTACTCCTACTTTCACGCCAGAGTGAGTTCAAGTCTCATTGGGTACCCCATTCATTCAGCCTTGTGCCAAATCTAAGCAAAAAAGCTTTGTGAATTACTACTCCTACTTTCACTCGTCACCACGATGATAAGACGATTTAAAAAGTTTTTTTAAAAAGCGAGGGAAGTGTTCAACACTATTAGATTATTGTCGATTTAAAACTTAAAGTTTTTAAATGCCAATCCGAAAGTACTCCTCAGCGTCACTGCTTTCCATATACATCAGACAGATGTCTTCTATAAGCTTATCTTCCATGCTTTTTAATAATACCGCGACTAAACAGAATTTAAAAGTGACAAAAATAATTTTAAACAAGCTATTTGTCTTTCTTTTGCCTAAATTCAGAATATACATATATATAATGAAAATTTATCACTAAAACTTTTTTAATCAATAAAATAGTGATCTATGCCTAATAATGCAGTGCTATATCACAATGTTCTCAACTATAAGATAAAAATATAATCGAGTAAAACTCACGATTATGAGTTTCTTGTGATGATCTTCAGGTGAGGTTGTATCAACACGTCTGAAGTGCATTGCATTTGACTGATTAAACGCCTATTCTCGCTGCAATATTTAAGTTATGTGACTATTGGCATTATGGTTAGAGTGTTTGTCGAATGGCCCGTGAGACCAAGGGTCAATATCAGGTCGAGTCACACCAAAGACAAAAAAAATGGTACTTGATGCCTCCTTGCATAGCACTCAGCATTATAAGGCACAGATCAAGGGTAAGAAGAGCAATCCAAGGAAAAGAGTGGCGCCTCCTCTACACCTCAATGTAGTTTTTATTGAGAAGGTATCCTTTGGGTCACCCTCGATGACGGTCGGCTAACTTATATATATATATATATATATATATATATGCGTGTATGTGCGCGCGTGCGTGTGTGTGTACATCTGTAAAAAAAAAAAAAGATTCTGTTTTTTGTTGTAGGTCCCAAGAAAGAAACAGTAAATATTTCAAAATTAATCGGCCCAGGAAGATATTTGTATATTTTAAGAATTTGGCCCAATTCATTTTGAAATATATATATATATATATATATATATATATATATATATATATATATATATATATTGTTATTATTTTATTGGTTTGTTTTGAAATATACAGAGTTCTACGCTTAAAAGCTATCAGCTCATTGTCCTCGTGGTTAAAGTGTTCACCAATGGCCCGGCAGACCGGAGTTTAATTCATACCAAAGACTCAAAAAATGATACTTGATGCCACCTTGCTTACCACTCAGCATTATAAGGTACGTAGCAAGAGTAAAGTGAGCAATTCAAAGAAAAGAGAAGCGCCCTCCCCTTACACTTCGGTGTAGTAACTATTGAAAAGGGAACCTCCGAGTCACCCTCAACTATGAACAATATTCATTTTATATATGGACTTTCAAAACGGCGAAATGAAGGGATCCAACCCTGAAATATCAATAGAAAAGGAGAGTGTTTATATTATTAATCCTGAACCGAAATTGTTGGCTTTTTATAAATCTTGTTGGAACTCACTATACTTTATTCTGCGGAGTTAATAAGTGCGCATCTTACAATTCCTGAATCGTTATTAAGTTTCTAAGTTATTAGTTTCCGAATTCGACAAAAGAGAGAAAGAATTCAATCCTGTTTTCTACAAACCGCGTTACGAAACAATAACAGTTAATAATACTACTTGCTCATGTTTTGTGATTAGGGTTTTATTAGTAATTTTATCTATTATTCATTAAAATAGTTTCTTTACATTCATAAGCATATCGGTTGCTTCGGTTGTAACGGAATTCGGTCTTACACCCAAGTGCCAAAAAAATGTAGTGCAGCACCTCATTTGGCTTGAATAACAGCTGCTACATTAAGTGGCATGACGTTTACCAAGCTCTTACATGAGTATATCTTTACAGGCAACTTCCAGTGGTGTCTATAATTGAGCTGTGTATATCGGTAGAAAAATTTAGTGAGGTTTACAAAATTCTGCACTCATGCTCAATTCGAGTTTTACTTTAAAATCTTTGTTGTATAGCCGAAACACATATACAACTATTCACATATACATGCGGAAACAAAATCAACAATAATGACGAACGAACATACTTCTTTAGAAAAATATACCTCTCACATTTTATTCGAAATGGTTGCGAAAGGGTTACGAAAGGGTTGTGTGTGAGAGGTGAGTTCGAGACTGAACAAACTGCAACATATTGACCCCCAGTTCCTTTGTCTTTAGCAGCACTTCTTTCTTGTTCAGCTGGGCTGCTCAATCGGGGGTCCTGAGGGCCCATAGCCCTCTGCTGGGGGCTGGTTCTCACTACAGCACTTATCTCCAACTAACTCAAGGTTATATCTTGATATCTTCGACCGGATGCACCTGTTTCTCGATTGACGGCTGGGCCGAAGGTCAATATGTTACATCTTGACTTAAAAACCTTTAATTCTAAGATAAAATGTTACTCAAAACTTTCAAATTGTCATTAAAATCGTTACTTAAACCATTTTTTTAATTTAAGAAAATTTACTTAAAAATCATTTAGTCTTCATTAAAATGTTATTTAAAAATATTTAAATAGTCATTAGAATATTAGATTTTTTAAATTAACAAAATTTTCTTAAAAATCTTTAAATTTTCATAAAAACGTTACGAAAAAATCTAATGAATGGTTATTAAAATCTTTTCTTAAAAGTCTTAAATTGAAAAAAAAAATTACTTAAAAGATTTTAATCCATATAAAAAAAACTTTACAAAAAGATCTTTAAATTATTATCCGGTTTCGGTTTCTTTGTTTAATGGCATATAAACCTTCGTGGATTATCTAATGCCAAAGTCATCCTTGTATAGTGGTAGTAGTGGCGCAATTTAATCCATAGCTGAGGAGAAAAGGGAATTCATACCTTTCTCAAGGGCATCAGTCCGAAAATGAACGTTATAGCGTGACTGGAGTTCGAACTCACTTTCTACGATGTCGCAATCGAGTACTTTAGCCACAATACCACGGGGGCTACCCCCTAAATTATAATTTAAAAGTTTTGAGAGTTGGTATGAATACTACGGGATGCCGGACTCGTTACCTGGGTATATCTATCCAGGCACGTTCCAAGGATGTCAATAATTGGGCCGTTTTTTTTTTTTTTATGGAGGTAGCTGTAGTTAATTTTGTGAGGTTTGCAACATGCCCATCATTTGCTCAATTCGATTTCAAATTTACATTGCTAAACTGAATTGTTTGAAATGGAACTTTTTTTTTTACATTGAGACTCTTACTTAAACTAAACTGAATTGTTTAATATAGAACTGTTTTGACATTCAACTGTGTGTAAACAAAATATGTACTTATAGTAAACTGAATTAACTGAATTAGAACTGTTTGAATAAACTGAATATTTTGAAATAGGAATGTTTTTGACAATTAAACTGTGTACTCATGCTAAACTGAATTGTTTGAAATATAAATATTTGCATAAAAATGGATTTGGCTTTGAATAACCTATTAAGGTCGATATGCCATAAAACCGAACAAACCAACCAATCAACCAACATCCAAGAAAATCTGTCTGATCCCTATTTTCGTTCGAGTTAAAAAAAAAGAAAAAAAAAAAACACTAAGCGCATGTGGGTCATTTTGAAAGTCTCGTTAAATTCCCTGTAGCCACACCCAATAAATACCACTCAGTTATGGATAGCACTGGAATTAACCCGGGTAGATCCACCCACGCAATTACTCCAGCACATCGTACACTCTATACCATACTTTCTTGGCTCCGTTGTTCGTCAAAGAAGTTACAAAACTGTCTCTGTAATTTCTTTTAGCATTACACGTTACAAACAATCAACTCAAGTGACTTCTGAATGTCCTTCATTAATAAAACAATAAGAGAATAAAGAAAATAATTATTGCGAAAGCTTTATCCTGATAAACGTCATGTAATATTGGCAGCAAAAAAAAAAACATACGAAACAATGCCGCCAACACGATGCAATTGTTGGTTTCGATTATGAGAACCAAACAGTTATTTTTCCCAATACATGAATAAATGCTAGATGGTTTGGTTTCTTTGTTTAATGGCATATCAACCTGTGTAGGTTATTTAATGCCAAAGCCATTCTCCGAGAAGAACAGTAGTGGTGGTACTATTTAACCCATAGCTGGGAGGATAAGGGGGTTCATACCTTTCCCAAGGGTATTTGCCCGAAAGTGAACGTAATAGCGCGACTGGAATACGAACTCGCTTACTACGATTCCGCAGTCCATCGCTTTAACCATTACGCCACGAGGAGACCCCTAACAAATGCTAGAAGCAATATTCTGATTGAATTTAGTTTCACACTCAGTGTTCCGATTTTAATTTTTTTCTGAACTTTTCAAAGTTTATGCTCTATTCATAAAAAGTGACCATAGGGTCAAGTATAGATAATAGCCGTGTAACACCAAAAGCTTTTCTGTCCTTAGGTGCATGTATTCACGTTCAAAAATGCACATGCATGTTGGTGCTAGCATGGCTATAAGAGTAAGTATGTGTGTAGGCCTATCGGATATGTATGCATGAGTACTCAACTAATTTCAGTACAAAAAAAAAAGTGTTAATTTTTGTGCAAAAAGTTGACTCGGGGAAGCTGGAGTTTCTTTTATCAGTATTTTTGCATTTATTAACCAACCGTTGTATTCAGGCTAGTTTTTAAATTTCGAAATAATTCGCTGACGACGATATTTGACTTGCCGCGATAAATTTGAAGGATCCAAACCCAAAATAATTTTTGAAATATTTTCTCTCAAAAAATATCAAAGATACTATTTCTTAGCCAATTAGATTCTTAGGTCAATCATCAAATTTTCTTGCTATTTTCTAGCCGACCTAAAGAGTATAAACAAGCGAAGGAATGAATATTTCTTCTGTAAGTATAGATTTAATCCACTTTATTCAACAAATAGTAAGTAATGTATTATAACTCAAGTACATTTCGGTTTATTTCTTTTAAGTAAAAATCTACCTTCTTTTCTTTCAAGAAAGCATTTCATTTCAACTTTGTGCGACTGGAGTTGGAATAGTCCAGCAAGTTAGCTACTACGCTACGGAGATTCTCCTTGTCCTGGGTATGATACTAAACTGCATCTGATGGTGAGACTCCACTTCTTGAGCTATGGGAAATGTAGAGTATCTCTTTATTATTATAATTATTATTATTATTAATACTCTCAGGTCCTCAATGTAGAAATAATTGTTACGGTCCCATTTATGGGTCAAATATATCTATTTGCAAACTATTTGTATTAGGTAGGAATAGTTGACATCATATAACCGAGTGCAAAAGCTTTTTAAATAATACCTAAAAAAAGGGGTAAGAATAAACATACAATGTAAGCGATTCCTTAAGTTTTAAAATCTTGGAGGTGCCCGTGGTGCAATGGTTATCGTCGTAGGAAATGGACACGGCGACACGAGTTCAAATCCTGGACGAGACTGATTGCATTTCACATAGCAATAATACCCTCGGAAAAGGTATGAATCCAAATATTCTCCTTCCAGCTATGGGCAAATAATAGGGCAGACAAGGTTCATCAGCCTTGGTGAGGCAACTAGTCTAGGAGAAGGAAAACTCTGAATTCAAACCTGTTAAACTTCGCTTAAAAATTGACCTTGTGTCATATCCTACCCGTGCGGAGGGGTTGGTAAATATGGATTTCTTAAGTTCTAAGGAATAGAATAACTCACTACCGGATGAAATGCCGTTAAAAGTATTCCATCAATCAAAATTTAATTACAGAAAAATTAAACGAATGCTGTTTACATTTATATTTGCGTTATCAGCAGCAGTTTACATACATGTTCTTTTAGGCAGAATTATATTTTCTCTCTCGCATAGTGACATCCTTACACGAATGATTTTTTAGACTCAGAATATTATTCCCTTTCAAACTGTTGGATTACGAATGATATTTACAAAATATAGAAGAGAAGATGACTTACATTATGTGACAAAGTATGCACGTATACACCTGGCGTGTAAAATGAATGGTGGGGTCCAGAGAAAAAAAAGAAACAGGGCTGCCCTAACATCACAATTTAAGATAAAACGCGCTCCCGAGCAAGGAGAATTTGCGAAAGTCACGCATGCAAATTTTTCAAAGCGAACGTAGCGGCTAAGCATAAAAACACCACGTGTGGGAGAAACGGCTAGACTTTTTTTGTTGGCAGAGATTCTACTTAACAAAAACATTTTTTATTGGTGGAGATTGTATTAAGTGTAGACATTTTTGTTGGAGTAGATTGTACTTAACATAAACAATTTTTATTTGTGGAAATAGTAGTAAGCGTAGACATTTTTTTTTTTTTGTAATTGATGGAGATTGTACTTAACGGAGACATTTTTTGTTGGTGGAGATTGTACTTAACAAAGACATTTTTTGTTGGTAGATATTGTACTTAACGGGGACATTTTTTGTTGGTGGAGATTGTACTTAACAAAGACATTTTTTGTTGGTAGATATTGTACTTAAAGGAGACATTTTTTGTTGGTGGTGATTGTACTTAACGGAGACATTTTTTGTTGGTGGTGATTGTACTTAACGGAGACATTTTTTGTTGGTGGAGATTGTATTTAACGAAGATATTTTTTGTTGGTGGTGATTGTACTTAACGGAGACATTTTTTGTTGGTAGATATTGTACTTAACGGAGACATTTTTTGTTGGTAGAGATTGTACTTAACGGTGACATTTTTTGTTGGTAGAGATTGTACTTAACGGTGACATTTTTTGTTGGTAGAGATTGTACTTAACGGTGACATTTTTTGTTGGTGGTGATTGTACTTAACGGTGACATTTTTTGTTGGTAGAGATTGTACTTAACGGTGACATTTTTTGTTGGTAGAGATTGTACTTAACGGTGACATTTTTTGTTGGTAGAGATTGTACTTAACGGTGACATTTTTTGTTGGTGGTGATTGTACTTAACGGAGACATTTTTTGTTGGTGGTGATTGTATTTAACGGTGACATTTTTTGTTGGTAGAGATTGTACTTAACGGTGACATTTTTTGTTGGTGGTGATTGTACTTAACGGTGACATTTTTTGTTGGTGGTGATTGTACTTAACGGAGACATTTTTTGTTAGTGGAGATTGTACTTAAAGGAGACATTTTTTGTTGGTGGTGATTGTACTTAACGGTGACATTTTTTGTTGGTGGTGATTGTACTTAACGGTGACATTTTTTGTTGGTGGTGATTGTACTTAACGGAGACATTTTTTGTTGGTGGTGATTGTACTTAAAGGAGACATTTTTTGTTGGTGGTGATTGTACTTAACGGTGACATTTTTTGTTGGTGGTGATTGTATTTAACGGTGACATTTTTATTGGTGGTGATTGTACTTAACAGAGACATTTTTTGTTGGTAGATATTGTACTTAACGGAGACATTTTTTGTTGGTGGTGATTGTACTTAACGGAAACGTTTTTTTTTGTAGAAATAGTAGTAAGCGTAGACATTTTTGTTGGTGGAAATTGTACTTAACGGAGATTATTTTCGTTTGAGGAGATTGTACTTAAGGGAACATTTTTTGTTGGTGGAGATTGAACTTAACGGAGACTATTTTTGCGGGTGAAGTTTGTACTTACTGGAAACATTTTTGTTTGTAGAAATAGTAGTAAGCGTAGACATTTTGTCTTGGTGGAAATTGTACTTAACGGAGACATTTTTGTTACATTTTTGTTACATTTTTGTTACTTTTTCTTAGTGGAGATTGTACTTGACGTAGACATTTCTTTTAGGTGGAGATTAGTTCTACAGGCTTGATGAGTATATGGTGCCCGCTGAGAAAGAAAATACTGGATCATTTTTACATTCATACACACACACGCACATATATACACACAGAACCTCTCTCTCAGTAATCTATTTCAGGAAAAAATGATTTGGCATAAAATAACCCAAAAGAGTTAATATGCAATTAAACTTTAACGAAACCAAATCTTCGGCCCGGGGTTTGCTGTTGTTGTTTACAGGATAAACATAGTTGGTTGTTAGATTGCGATAGAAAACTTAGTCGAGCCAAGTACTTCGATTGTCTTAAATGTTGTGATAATATTGGTTTACACCGTCCAGAATAACAAAGTGCTAAATAACCCATTCCCTCTCGACAATAAGCCAAATGCAAGAATAAAAACGGTAATACATGTGTTTTCTTGGGTTCGTTTGTTTTGGTTTTAATCTTCTTTGTGGTGATGATCAGTGGCGGGTGGAGTTTTTACCAAAACCTGCGTACGACTAATCTTTTCTTGAAAAACAAGCACAATGTGAGACTGAGGTCGTTTAGCAAGTAAAACTGAACAAGTTATTAACGATATTGCTTTAACAACATACAGAATCTGATAATTGACAAAAAAAAAGCAAATAATGAATTTGAGATCCACAATCCTCTACATTAATATCTTTGAACGCCTTGTTGTTGAGTAATAATTAACAAGCTGGTCTCGTAAATTATTTGTGAATTAGGGAGGTGCCCGTGGTGTAATGGTTATCGTCGTAAGAAATGGACACAGCTACACGAGTTCAAATCCTGGACGAGACTGATAGCATTTCACCTAGCACTAATACCCTTGGGAAAGGCATGAATCCAATTATTCTCCCTCCAGCTATGGGTAAATAGTCTAGGAAAAGGTAAACTCTGAATTCAAACCTATTAAACTCCACTTAAAAAATGACCTTGTGTCATATCCTGCCCGAGTGGAGGGGTTGGGTAAATATGATTCTTTGTGAATTAGATCACCGAAGAGTGCCACTTATTTTTGCTATGTAGTCAAAACTAAAATCTGTTAAGTATTTACCTATATTAGTATCCTTTGGAACATGATCTTTAAAAAAAATGGAACCACTTGTGAATTCGTCTATTTTGTGAGAAAGTCACGTGTTCAATACGTGGGTCAGATACTCTGCAGGAGGCAGAAGAGTAGAGTTCCAAGAACTTGCAAGGAGAGGTGCCGGAAATGACGTTAATGTGAAAAGAAATGTTTGTCCTTTAGATCAAGGCCAACATTCTAAAATAATTCAGATACCTGATGAAGGCCACTTCGTAGTAAGGTTGAAACTTTGTAATGAAAAAGACACCTCGTCCGAATGAGCCCATATACAAAACAAAAGTAAGTTTCGAATTTCAAGAAAAGCACCGTATCCTCTTCAATAAGACTAAATACTTTCAGGTCCTCGTACTTCATAAGTAGTCAGTACATTTGGATACTCGTCAAATTTGAGATTTCCACTGACCAAACACAGTAAAACCAACTGAGCCACGAATCAAATTTGAAGATGCATGCGTAACTTTCAATGCAATGAACTCATATTAAATATTCATTTAAGTAAAACTTGCTCAGTATAAAGGAATTTGTATCGTTTCAATGAGTTTACGAGACAACAGTCTAAAAGAAGAATATGGTCGAATTTGATTTCAAAAATGACGAGAAACTTTTCTTCAAAATTCCATGAGTTGGTCGAAATCAGGACCAGTAATCGGAACATATGAAATTCGACTAATCATACACAGCAAAGTGCTCTTATTTCCACGATAGCACGGCACAAGAAATTCGACTAAATTTACATAAGACACGGCGCTAACAGTTTGATTCAAGTTCCACACTGAAATATTATAAGGAATTCGATTATTGTCGAATACAGCATGATGTTAGGAATTCCATTATGGTTGAACTGTTACACACAGCTAAGGAAATTGGCTATGATCGCGCATGGCACAGCACCAGGCGGTAGACTATCGTCGCATACGGCACCATGTTTGCAATTCGACTATAGTCGCACACAGCATACAAGTAAAGAAATCCTCTATAATTGCACATGACGGTCGGCATTCGCACATGTCACATATATGGCACTTTGTTTGATATTCGACTATAGTCGCACAAAGTGATAAACGGACTGGAAAAACGAATAATTTTCTTTTTATGATATGGGTGATTTTGTTGGGCCTCTCTCTCTCTCTCTCTCTCTCTCTCTCTCTCTCTCTCTTATCAACTTGAAAGTAAATAATCACTCGGTTCCTAAGCGTGTGGACCTGACATATTTCGTTTTATTTAGATTCGTGTTATTTAAATACCCAATGATTTGTATACAAACCTATCATTTTGTAGACTTACATGCATATATGTTTCCAGATAAGCAGGCCTTTTGTAAGATCTATATCAGTTTCAGCATTTGTTTGAACATGTTTATATTATACATCTGCATATTGGTTCAGCGTCCAGCACTTGCGTGTATTTGACCACAAATACCTCCGTCAATTGGACGAAAAACGTTCACAGTAAAAAAACACTTATTCTGTAAAGCAAACTTTGTTTTGAATTCAAATAACGTGCTCAACATTAATGCGCATGCGTTTTCCCAAGGCTACGCACAAGCCACATCCTTTTGCACTTTCTTGCACTCAGCCATTTAAAGCAGAAACAAAAAATGGTAGGGTTGCACTCAGCGGTTCAACTTAAGGCTCCGATGTTTGCCAATAGCTTTAAAACTGATTGAACAAAAAAAAAAAAAAAAAAAAAAAGGGGAGAAAGAAAAATTGTACGAAGATAAATTTACGCACTGTTTGTTATTCGGTTTGCACAATTGATTTCTTTCAATCAATCTTTTCTAGTTCATAGACGTAAATGTTTACCACGGTAGAATCAAGCAGAAAAACTTAGTTGTTCGTTAACACACACACACACACACACACACATATATATATATATATATATATATATATATATATATATTATGAATATTTAAGTGGTCGTGCATTTACCAAGGTTAGTTAATTTAGCATCACTTGTGTGTGATGTGGACTATGGCTCAGTGGTAGAGTTTCGACTCTGTGATCGCTGGTTCGATCTCCACTGAGGAAGATTATGTTATACACTGTCCATGGTTCCGTTCGTCGCAAACATTGCTTGCCGGATTTTCCGGTCATAGTAATTTGATATATAATTCCTTATTTTAATATATATATATATATATATATATATAATTTCTTGTTGTAGGTCCAAAGAGAGAATAAAAATATTTTTAAAAGAGTGAATCCACGAAGAGATTTGTATTTTTTTAAATTTATTCATCTTTTTTATGAATTCTAAAAAATACAAATCTCTTTGTGGACCCACTCATTTAAATATATATATATATATATATAGTTAGACGAACCAGACACGCGGGACACCACTGCTGGAGAAGCAAGGACGAGCTCATAAGTGATGTACTCCTATGGACCCCCACATATGGCCGTGCAAAAGCAGGACGACCAGCTCGAACTTACATGCAGCAACTATGTGAGGACACAGGATGTAACCCTGAAGACCTGCCGGAGGCGATGAGTGATAGGGAGAAGTGGCGAGAGAGGGTCAGGGATATCCGTGCTGGCGGCACAACATGATGATGATGATATATATATATTCTTCCGTCTTTCCTCTAATTTCTCCCTTCATTCTCCACTCTCCACATATAAGAACCGACTTTTTAAAGACGCTATGTTTCTCTTTAACTTGTTTAACCTTAAATTTTCTCCTTAACTTAACTTTGTGGTAACACCTGATAGGACCCTATCTATGGGTTAAATAGAACTAAACTACATACTAATGTTAAACTGAATTATTTGAATTAGAACTGTTAGACTTAAATGAATAGCTTGAAATAGAGATATTTTTGACAATTAAACCGTGTAATTACATTTAATCTGCGTATTTATGTTAAACTGAATTGTAAATATAGAACTGTTTTGACATTTCATCATCATCATCATATCGTGCTGGCAGCACGGATATCCCTGACCCTCTCTCGCCACTCCTCCCTATCGTTCATCGCCCTAGGTAGGTCTTCAGGACAACAACCTGTATCCTCACATAGCTGCTGAATGTACGTTCGTGCTGGTCGTCCTGCTTTTGCGCGGCCGTGTGTGGGGATCTATAAGAGTACATGTCTTATCAGTTCATCTCTGCTTCTCCAGCAGTGTCCTGCATGTCTGGTTCGCCTAACTTGAATAGTTTTCGTGATAGGGGGCAGGTGGCCGTACAGTTGGTGTCTTGTGGGGTGTTGCTGCCAGGACTTGTTCAGGATTGCACGCAGCATTCTTGTGTAATTGCCATCTAGTTTCTTCTCCATCCGTTTTGTTAGCGTCCATGTAGTGCATCCATATAGCAGTATCGATGTGACCGCTGCCTGGAAGAAACTGCGTTTCATTTTATCGGTTTGGTCTGATTTCCATATAATCGATAGCCTATTGATAGCTGTCCATGCTTTCGTTAACCTCGTTTCGATGTCCTTTTCGGTTGATTCGACGCTGCTTCCTAGGTACGTGAATTTGTCTACTAGTTTAAGAGGGGTTCCTTCTAGAGTGGAGATGTCCCCCGTTTGGTTATAGCACATATATTCCGTTTTGTGTGCATTAACATGGAGGCCTATTCTTGCTGCTGCTCGTTCCAACTGCGTGTAAACAAAGTCTATACTTATACTAAACTGAATTAGCTGAATTAGAACTGTTTGACTTAACTGAATAGCTTGAAATAGAAATGTTTTTGACAATTAAAATGTGTACTCATGCTAACCTGAGTTGTTTGAAATAAAACTGATTATTTGTATAAAAATGGATGTGGCATTAAATAATTAAGTATAAATGTTTATATGCCATAAAACCCAAACAACCAAACCAAACCGAACCAAACTAAACCGAACCAAAGCAAACCTGAAAATGTTCCTTAAAGATATTTGAATAATCATTAAAAATTTTACTATGCCTTTAAATCGTCGTTCTAACTTAAAATGTTATTTAAAAACAATAAATTTTTAAAAATTTTATTGAAAAATTTAAATTGTGATAATTAGTAAGATATTCGACTTTGGTCGCTGTTGGCACATAGGCATTCGATTATAGTCTCACAAGACGAATTTTTAGTATTTCACTATCGTGGCATATGACTCATTGTTAGGTATTTGAGTATAGTCACACATTCGGCTATAGTTTCACACGGCACTAAATGAGGTATTAACCACGTGGGTTGTCGACTATAGTCACACATGGCACATTGACTATAGTCGCACACAATACAGACTATCTCAAGCATCACTTTTCAAATATCTAAGATTTCGTGCATATCTCTATTAGGGTGTATACAATCTCTCTCTCTCTCTGTGTGTGTGTGTGTGTGTGTGTGTGTGTGTGTGTGTGTGTGTGTGTGTGTGTGTGTGTGTGTGTGTGTGTGTAGCATAGTTAAAAAACAGTACATCGTTCAGAGGTTTTTTTATTGGGGCAATGCACTTGAAATGCTCTTTCATAAGATGAAGTAATATCCGATCCTTTTTGTAACGTTTGCTCAGAGCGTAATTTTTTAAAACCACCAAATTCTCGATATAACGGAAAGATCAAGGAATCCTTTTAACCTTTTTTTTTTTTTTTTTTTAATAAAAACATTAATATCATCACGGACCGCTGCTACAACAGGAATCCGACGGAGTTGTAACACGTGTCGAATTTATAAAAAAAAAAAAAGAAACGATCATTTTTACCTGTTGTATAAAGATACAAAACAAAAATGAATTACTTAAATAATTCTGTCTGAAACAGACATGGGCAACTTTTTTCGAGAAGTGGGCTACATGAGACATTGTTCCTCAAGAGGCTGGCTGTACAACTAAAAAAAACTCAAGGTAATTTTACTGCAGAAGACCGTACAAGTATAGGGAGGGGGTGTCCTCGTGGTGTAATGGTTAAAGCGATGGACTGCGGAATCGTAGTACACGAGTTCGTACTCCAGTCGCGCTATTCCGTTCACTTTCGGGCAAATACCCCTAGGGAAGGTATGAACTCCCTTATCCTCCCAGCTATGGGTCAAATAGTACCACCAATGTTCTTCTATAGTACCACAATGTCTTCTTCTAAGAGAATGGCCTTGGCATTAAATAACCTACAAAGGTTGATATGCCATTAAGCAAAGAAACCAAACCAAGTATAGGGAAAAGTTGATTTTTCTTTTTCTCATCGGTAAAAATCTCTTTTCGATGAAAAAAGAATACTGAAGTTTTAGGCGACCCATTTAGAATGTATTGCAGATTACATGAGGCTCGCGGTAGCCGTCTGCCCGTAATTGCGATAAAATATAACGAAATAAATTTAAATGTTCTAATTTATTTCTTGTATAATATAAGAAACATTCAAAAAGAAAGAAAGAAAGAAAGAAAGAAAGAAAGAAAGAAAGAAAGAAAACATTCTTGTAAGATTACAGTTCACTTCAGGGTTGTTTTTTTATTTCAAAATACCAAACGTGACTTTAACTATGAAGTATTAAGTTCATACAGAGTAATCTCCCTTAGATCAAAAAATGTCTTTAAGACACGCTAATGTAATTTCATCAGTTGTCCAATAAAATTGTACATTTTTTTTTTTTTTTGTTTTTTTAGAAGTGAATGATTATTAATTTTAAAAACCAATTTTTCAATCAGAAATTTGGATTATTTTTTTAAATCAGCTAAGTACATACATTAGTCAGTGTGATTGTAATGGAGAAATGTCCTCCTTGGCTCTGTGTCTGTGTGTGCGCGTGCGTGTGTGTGTGTGTGTGTGTGTGTGTGTACGCATGCGTAAATGCACCAATACTCATTTTAATCAAAATATATCGTCGAATAAGACGAAAATAAAGATAAACTTGATTTAATTTGTCTACATAAAATTGATTTATCTATTAGTGGATATCATGGCTTTTGAAAGTAATGTATTCCCGTTTTGTTTTTCAAAGGAAGTTAATTTTATCACTAAACCAACTTAAATCAAATGGTTAGAAGAATTAGATGCCTTGAAAATACAGTCTCCGATGTATTTCTACAGAAACCACAACAATTACAGTGTGTGAAATAACATTGTTAAAAATAGAGCAAATTTTCAGCAGCAAAATATTGTTTTTTAACACAATCAGCTCCAATAGACATACATTTTGGCTCGCAATGAACAAGCACGTAAGCATGTGTTAGGTGTATATGTGGGCACATGCACATTGGGTTTGGTTTAGTTTGATTTTATGGCATATCAACCTTTGTAAGTTATTTAATGCCAAATCTTGTTTATACATACGCACTAAATATATATGATTTAGAAACACATTTTCTTGACTACATTTTCAAACGAGTCTGAACTTATTTCCGACTGAAAATATATATATATATATATATAATATATAATATACATATATATATATATATAATATATAATAATATATATATAATAGCTCAGCATTTAAAAAAACATTCATGCCCAACGGCACAGCTACGGAAAATTCTCACCGACACACAACAATATTAGAACATCAAAATAATAAACAAAAACTTCAGATTCTCGAAGCATTACATATCAGAAACCTGCAGCCAACACTTAATAGAATTAATTTTCAAACCAGTGCTAATGTACTTAAATGTCTTTAGCTACTGGCACTAAATATAGAATCACATTCAAAAACAAACGCCAAAACCTTCAACGGCAAAGACGCCCTTACACAGTTGTAATATGCTAAAACAAAAGTTACATCACTTTTGTAGTAGATCCTCCCCTGATGATGGCCCAAAGTCGGGCAGAAAGTACTAGGGATACATGCAACTATGGACAATACATAAATCAATTCCCCCAGAATACAATAAAAGTAATACGGGAATTCGAACGGATCCAAAAGAAAATATGTAGACATAAAATGTCTATTATGTTTAATGAAATTTGCATTAACGAAGAAATGCTGCCTAAATATACATATATATATATATATATATATATATATATATATTTCATAACGCCCACGATTTCCGTCCAATACTTGACTGCTTCCGCTTATTTTCACAGATGCATCCTTTGCAGAGAATATCTAATTGACAGCTCGGTCAAGGGTCAATGTGCAACAATCTTTATGCATATTAATATCATCTTGATATATATATCAATATCCTCTTTATATTTACACATCTTCATATATATTTATTTAATTTTCATTTATACTAATATCATCTTCATATATATATTTTCATCTATAGGTATCGTATCGGCCACTGTACATCCCAACTAATTTTTAATAAAAGGTTAATTTTCTTCTTGACTAATGATTGGAGGATTTTATTATTTCTAGTGGAACTATCAAAACTTACATTATTATTGCCCTAATGAGTAGCGTGTTCTACAATGGTCCGGGAGATCGGGGTTCAATCCCTGGTCGAGTCATACCAGTGATTTAAAAAATGGTACTTGATGCTGCCTTGCTTAACACTCAGTATTATAAGGCAAGCATCAAGGGTAAAGTGAAGCAATCCTCGGTGTAGTAGCTATTGAAAAGGAAGCCTTCGTGTTATCCTCGACTATGGTCGCCAATTTTACTTTTTACTTTTTTTTTATTACCAAACTCGACAATATGGGAGCCTTGTATACAAAACCATGAATATGTAGCAATCCCCAAGATAAATACCCTTTTTGTATATGTTTATGAACTTTTATTTATGGTTATTGGATTTTGTAAATAATAATCATAAGAAAAATAATCTTGAGATAGAAGCGAATCCCCAAATCCCGACCAGAATACCAGACCTAGTAATTATAAACGAAAAAAGGTAACATGGTAACTAGTCGATTTTGTAGTTCCAGCGAATCACAGAGTGAAAATCAAAGAAAGCGAGAAAAGAGAAAAGTACTTAGACCTTGCCAGAGGACTAAGAAAGTTGGGAAAAATGAGCTTAACGGTGATACAATTGTAATTAATGCGCTTGGAATGGTTCCACAAAGGCTTGGAAAGAGCAGTGTGTGAGTTGAAAAGCAGAGGACTAAACAAGAACCACTAGACTACAGCATTGTTGAGATCGGCCAGAATACTGAGAAGAGTCGTGGAAACCGGAGGACACTTGTTGTCATTCTGACTCCAGAGAAAGGCTATCAGCTAACGTTGGTATGAAAATCTAACAAGGAGTATAACAACAACAACAACAACAACAACAATAATAATGATATACGAACGGATCACCTTATAATAATCAACAAAAAAGAGAGAACTTACAAAATTGTGGACTTTGCTGCCCCGGCTGACCACAGAGTAAAACTGAAAGAAAGTTAGAAGAAGGATAAGTACCTGGACCTTGTTAGGAAATTGAAAGAAAACTGTGGAACATGAAAGTGACGATTATACCAATTGTAACTGGCTCGCTTGGTACATTCACCAAAGGATTAATACAAGGATTAGAGGACTTGGTAATTAGAGGACGAGTAGAGACTATCAAAACATCTGCATTATTGAAATCGGCCCGAATACTGAAAAGAGTCCTGGAGATTTGAGGAGACTTGCTGTAACGCAGACTCCAGTGAAAGACCATCGGCTAATGCTGATGTGGAAAAACTCTCAAGGTGTAAATAAAATAATAATATCTTTTGGAGAGTATTATCAAAATGACTGAAAAATATCTCTCAAAAGAGGGAGCAAAAAACAAAAATACATAATATATATATAATCCCTACTATCGCTCACTCCAGGTCTTGCATAAAGACGAGGTGAAAGATTGTAATGAAATAAAAATAAAAAATGAAAATTAAATAATAATCATAATAATTATTATTATTATTATTGGCGTGCTTGGAACGGTCTCCAAATTGATTATTTCTTGTATTTCTTTTAATCGTAATTCACTTGTGTCATTTGTACGACTGCAGGGAATAACGTGGATCAGAAATAATTAATAAAATGTCAGCTTGATTAATTAATCACTCTGACTGTTTTTTTTAACTAAGCTACGAGAGTCTCTTACTTAAATCAAATCTATAATTCATTCCTTACTCTTTTTCTTACTGCCATTGTTGCTTTATATACTATTGTACGCGGTTGTACGCTGAAAAATTGCAACAGAAATAAAACAAATGGCGTTTGGTAGACCAGCATGAACTACATAGCATGTCAAAATACTGAATAGAACAGATTCAAATAGGCTGCTGAACATTAGTACTTTATATATATATATATATATATATATATATATATATATATATATATATATATACTCATGGAGGCACGCTTAGCGTAACGGTTATCGTTGTTGGGTATGGAACCCGCAACTCGAGTTCTAATCCTGGAAGAGACTGCGTTACACTTAATCTTATTTACCCACCCCTCCGCTCGGGTAGGATATGACACAAGGTCAATTTTTAAGCGGAGTTTAACAGGTTTGAATTCAGAGTTTTCCTTCACCAAGGCTGAAGAACTTAGTCTGTCCTACTATTTACCCATAGCTGGAGGGAGAATAATTGGATTCATACCTTTCCCAAAGGGTATTAGTGCTATGTGAAATGCATTCAGTCTCGTCCAGGATTTGAACTCGAGTCGCCGTGTCCATTTCCTACGACGATAACCATTACACCTCTTAATGATCATACCCTTGAGGAAATCAATAATTTATCAGTTCTTCCTACCCCAAGCTATGGGTAAATAGTTGGGCAGACTGATTCTTTAGCCTTGATTAGATATCCAGTCTCGAATGAAAAATCTGAATTCAAACCTGTTCTATTTCACTAAAAATTAGACATTGAGTCACATCCTGCCTGTTGTTGATGGGTTGTATAAACACATACACCTCATGACAGATCTCTCTTCAGCCTGCTCTTCAGAAATTCCTATTTGCCTGCAGATCCATGATGTGTTTTTGAAGAAAGCATGGTTTTCTAATTATTTCAGATGATAAAAACGTTCGTGCCATTAGCAAGTTAATCAGTCATAGTGAATTGTAGAATGGCAGCCAACTGTCTTGTAGACGCAGTTTCTTAGTTGAATAGTTTCTTAGTTTCTTGTGGTTGAATACAGTACAAAGCAGAATGGTCAGGATCGTCTTAAAAAGGCCCGTTGTGAGAAAGAAGATCCCAGACGACAAATTTTAGCACTTACAGCATCATGATTCTTTTTTCTACATTACTGCAGGGTATGAACCCCAATTGTTGGTTGAATAGTACTAATGCTGTTCTTCTACAGGTTGGCTTTGGCGTTAAATAACCCACGAAGGTTTATGTGCCATTAAAAAAACCATTACTACAGAGTTAACAAAAATTTTCATGGTTGGTCTACTCTAAACAAGAACAAAAAATCTCATGTTTCGAGGTAACCAGGTGGGGTTTAGGTAAGATGATATGCTATTACGAGTTGTAGGTTGTTGAGGGCAATTGGATAATCACGAAAAGTGTATTTAAATCCGAGGTACACATTTTTTTTTCACTGACGCTTTCGAGATGTTATATCAACGTCATATATAAATGTACACATCCGTTCTATTCAGTGAACACGGAAAGTTTTTTTTTTTCCATTACTTTCAAGAATATAATTCAAGGATGTAATTATAGTCTCCTCTGATCCTGTAACGTCAACCAGTAAACCATAAACAAATCGTGTAAATCAACAGAAAACGAAATGGCTATAAAATCTCTTTCTTTCATGAAGGAAACAGACAGTAGTATAAGACAACCATATAACATAGACTTGGGCCTACCGTTAAGTGACACTGAAAATACAGGTTGCCGCTACATTGTCAAACTTAGGTAGCGATGAGACTGCTCAATATTAAGATGGTTTGGTGTAATTTATTTAACGGCATATCAACTCCTAATGGGTTTTATTGAATAATTCATTTAATTCATTTGCTTGGTTTGATTTCTTGCTTTAATGCCATATCAACTTTCGTGGGTTATTTAATGCCAGAGTCTTGAAGAAGACCAGTATAGGTACTATTTAACCCATTTCTGAAGGGAGATAAGAGGGTTCATGCCTTTCCCGATGATATTAATCCGAAAGTAAAACTAATAGCGCAATTAGAGTTCGAACTCGCTTAATATGATGTCGCAGTCCAGAACGTTAACCATTAGGCCACGAAGACCCTGCGTTAATGTTGCACCTAAGTAACCTATGCACCGAGCCGAAAGGTTCTCAGCCCAACCAAACCCAAAGGCATAAAACGAAATCCCTCAGCCATTACATTACAATAATAATTTTGTGGGGGTTTTTTTTGTTTCAAATTGGAAAATAGTATACAATAACAACTATTAATCCTTGATCACAATGCCTTGGACAAGAGAGGAAAAACATTTTACGTTACAACTAATTTGGAGACAAAAACATTCAAAATTGTCTTATACTAAGTTAAAACTTAGTACATGCTCGGTGGGAGGGGGAAAATGGTTTCTTTAGACATCCCTTGGACACCATAAAAAGCAGTATGGTAGATGTATAGGCGGACGAACCCAACGACGGGTCAACAGCATGCATAACTAGGTGCTGGGCGGAAGAATCCCACAGGACAACGGCTAGGATCAAATAGTTCGATCGGGGAACTACAGCTGCCCATCTATTAAGGTGGCTTCTATAAATGAGAATAAAACTCAGCCATCGAAAGATTACCATGACTCACAATAGATATAACTCATTAACATGATAAAGATTTATTACAAAGACAAGAAACTCAAAAAAAGATTGCATGTCCTGAAACTGTTGCATATTGACCTCCGACCCGGCCAAGCTGTCAAAAGAAGAAATGCACCGGTGTAAATAACAGGTGCATCCGGTCGAAGATATCAGAAGATCTGGGGCGACCTTGACTGTCGAGGGGTTGAATTGAGTGCGAATTATGACGCTCGCAGGAAGTAGGTGGGCGTCAGATTGTTATATGACCCCGGCGACAGGAAGTTCAGATCAGTTGGAGAGAAGATGCTGGAATGAGAACTATGTCCCAGCAGAGGCTGGGCCCCCAGGCCCCGGTTGAGCAACCTAGGAGAACGGGAAAGAAACGCTGTTATGGCCAGAAGAGTGGTGGGTCAATATGTTGCAGTTCTGTTTCTCCAACTCCGTCTCACACACAACCCTTTCAATAAAGTGAGAGGTATATCTAAAGAACTGTGTCCGCTCGTCTTTATTGTGTTGAATATGTTTCTGCATGCATATGTGTATGTATAGTTGGTTGTGACTATACAACAAAACCTGATATAATAACAATTAAAAAAACATTGTTTTGATGGCTCAAAGGATGCTTTTTTTTTTTGTTGCAGGATATGTTCAAAATGACTGCCATTGCGCTTATCTTAGTAAAAATTATTATCATATTAATGGGTTGCATTTATTTTGACTCTCCCAGTACTAAAAATGCATTTACAAATCGTTTACAGTAACTGTTTCTTTTTAGTTGAACACAGTTACATGGTTTTAAGTATATAATAATCCTTTTTAGTAAACAATTATAACTTGAAGGTGGCCGTGGTGTAATGGTTATCGTCGTAGGAAATGGACACGGCGACACGAGTTCAAATCCTGGACGAGACTGATTGCATTTCACATAGCACTAATACCCTTGGGAAAGGTATGAATCCAATTATTCTCCCTCCAGCTATGGGTAAATAGTAGGGCAGACTATGTTCTTTAGCCTTGGTGAGGCAACTAGTCTAGGAGAAGGAAAAAAAGATACAATAAGTGCATTATAAGGTACTGGGGTGAGTAATAAGATTGGGGACTAATTAATAACAGTTGAGACTTATAAGTGACCTGAAGCCTCAGTGCCTGACTAGACAAAGATTAGTAAATAACAGGACTCCAAGTGGGGTATAATGGTTAGCAAGCTAGGTGAGTAGACCATTGTTATTGAATTCGATTCTCACTGGGTGCCCCACAGTCTTGTACCAAACTCAGCTTATCGAAGTCAATGGCAACTTGCGTTACAGTTTTATGAATAATAAAAATAGCGTGCATGTTGGACAGACAACTACTCAGGGCGTTGTAAATTGATTGATAGGGGCTCCTTTTTTTTTCTTTTTTTTGCTTTTTTTTTCTTCTTTTTTTTTCTTTTTTTCTTTTTTTTTTCTTTTTTTTCTTATTTTTCTTTTTTTTTCTTTTTTTTTTCTTTTTTTCCTTTTTTTTTCTTTTTTTTCTTTTTTTCTTTTTTTTCTTATTTTTCTTTTTTTTCTTTTTTTTCTTTTTTTTTCTTTTTTTTCTTTTTTTTCCTTTTTTTTTTTCTTTTTTTTTTTCTTTTTTTTTCGTTCTTCCTACCCGCTGGTTTCTTATCCACATTGCTTGTGCTTTTCGCATACATACAAAGAATATAGACATTTTTCTTAATAGTAAATCTACTACCTATTTCAAACAACTATTTCAACGTTGATTAATCACGTTAAAACGGGAATTTAAAAAAAAGATACATTTATGTGAAACTTGAACAAATATTGTGACCTTTAAAACTAGCATAATGGCCGGCTTATGAAAATAAGCAAGAATATTTCAACATCTCACCAAATCACTTTTAATTAACAATTTTATTCATCTACAGTAGGTTGTACCATAAATGATGAGATTATTTATGTCTGAAACGCCTCATAATCTCTCCCCCCCTCTCTCTCCTGTTTATTCTAGCAACGTTTCTTGCTCACATAGCCGTGGAAATTCTCATTACTCCATTGTGAAAGCAGGTTTTATGTCATATTCATAAAAAACTAACACACGCATATATATATATATATATATATATATATATATATATATATATATATATATATATATATATCGGTTTTTCCTAATGTGTAGTCTGTATACTAGAAATTACTTGAACTCAGTACACTATAACTTAACAAGATAATGACAGTAAGTATTTTATTTTAATTAATTCATTTATTTTTAAGGTAGGTTTGCCCTTAAGTTCTATTATCCTAGACTAAATTTATTTGGCACGTCTCATTGCAATGATATAGATGTAGAATGAACACTTTCCGGAAAAAAAAACAATTTATATATTAGGGTGGTTCCAATTTCCGAACATGCTATTTTTATCTCCCTTCAAAGTCTAGGTCTTCATCTAAGTGTTATATATATATATATATATATATATAAGTGATATGTATTAGAATTCTTAGATAAATTGGATAATACTGAGAAGTCACTCAATTTTATGTTTTGGTTTAGTTTCTTTCTTTGTTTAATGGTATATCAACCTTTGTAGGTTATTTAATGCCAATGCTATTCTCCTAGAAGAACAGTAGTGGTACTATTTAACCCATAGCTGGGAGGAGAAGGAGGTTCATATCTTTCCCAAAGGTATTTGCCCGAAAGTGAACATAATAGCGCGACTGGAGTACGAACTCGCTTACTACGATTCCGCAGTCGATCGCTTTAACCATTACACCACGAGGACACCCCCCCTCTCAATTTTATCTGTTTTTGATAAGTAGCTAAATTATGAGGTGGAGTAATTTCAGAACGATATTAGGTTTCTTAAATAAATTATTCCTTTAAAATTTAATGTTAAAGTATTCTTCATTCCTTACTGTCAATTGGTACCATAGGAAGAAATAAACCAATAAAATTTTACATTGATAACAGAATTAGCTCTAAGCATAAACTTTTGATTCCTCAGTCATGAAAGTCACCTTGCAAATACCTTCTAAATTTGTCTAAGATATTTACACGTTTATGTACTTTTGTAATACCCTAATATATATATATATATATATATATATATATATATATATATATATATATATATATATATATATATATTGCGTAAACAAGTTTGCTTACCAACCACAGAACTTACTTTTTTATTATGTAATATTTTTCACTACTTTTTTACAAGTTTATTTGAATTAGTGTCCAATTGATATAGGTTTGGTTTGTTTTTAGTTTTGTTTTGTTTTAGGTTGGTTTGGTTTTAAGGCATATCAATCATTGTTGGTTATTTAATGCCAAATCCTGTTTTTGCATATATATTAAATATATGGTTTGTAAACACGTTACTTACACTAAGTAGAATTGTTTGATATTGAACTGTTTTGACATTTAACAGTGTGTAAACGAAATCTGTACTTATACTAAACTGAATTGGCTGAATTAGAACTGTTTGACTAAACTGAATAGCTTGAAATAAAAATGTTTTTAATAATTAAACTGTGTACTCATGCTAAACAGAATTGTTTGAACAATTTGCATACAAAATAGATTTGGCGTTAAATAACCTACAACCATAAAACTCAATCAACCAACAAACCATATATATATATATATATATATATATATATATATATATATATATATATATATATATATGTATATATATATATATATATATTGTTACGAACCGAACGGTTGTCAGAATGGTTGAACAAGATTCAAGGCAAAATTCTGTTGCTACCCACCTTGAGGACGACTACTCTTGCACGTAACAAAATAAATAGATAGATAGATAGATAGATAGATAGATAGATAAATTTTATAGTGGGAACAAGCAAGAGGAATTATTTACATAGCGTTCTGCATAGTTAATACGTTTGAAGTAATGGTTTCCTTTAAAAATATTTTACTCGAATAGTGAAGTTTATTTAAAGTAAGCAGATAATTATCTTGCAGTACCGTACATACTTGTATATAAATCGATCTGTGTGTACGTCGATTGTTGATTTACAGTGACGTATAATTTGTGAAATTAGTTTTTGAAACGAAGAGAAACAAGCCTGATTTTTCCCATTGTGTTTGAAATTTCAACGTTACAAAATTATTACTCTTGTAGAAATTGACGTCTTCAACCTATACACGAATATATAAGGTAAATGAATCCTGTCTTTTAACGTACAGTAAGTCTATTCAGTTGACTCACCCATCAACCTAAAAATAGGAAGCTCCAATAGATAACCTATGACCCAGGAGCCTTACTATTATCATCCTACTTTGCTACGCCATAAGAAGTAGACCCTCAAAGGATAAATACATTTAAGCATTGGTCATACTTAAAATTCACCACAAAGAGGGCGCTTCAGGCGGTGCAATGATTTGCAAGTTAGACTAGAAAACCTTCAGAAGTGAGTTCCAGTCTCATTTGGTTCTCTGTTCATACGGCCTTGAGCCACATTTAAGCAAAAATCTTTTTTAAATTACTACTACACCACAAAGAGCTGAGGGAACACTGTAAAACCAGAGCTCTCTTCAGTTACCAGACTTCCTCCAGTAGCTACTGTGCAAAAACTTGCAGACTTGAATGGACCTTAACCAACTATCAATGAAACTGCATCATTTAGATTAATGTCCAAGAACTGAAGACTTCGCAGTCATTTTGGCTGGGAAATGTAGTTTGATAATTGAAAGCTTTTTATTTATATATCATTTTTGTTTTATCAGTCTATTTATGCTCCTCTGCAAAAGTTAAACGTTTTAATGGCATATTTTAAGATTTATTCCGGCCAATTTGAATGGCGACGTAATAATTTTTAATCACTTCACTTAAGATTTACAGCAATTATCGCACATGGCCTTACCAATAATTATCTGAAGTGGAAAACATTAATTTAAATTTTAGTCACAATTCATGTAAAAGCTTATTGCTGTTAAAGCAAAGATCGTTACTGACGATGAGGAGAGATGATAAACTGTCCATCTTATCCAAGTTTAAACTTAATTTAAAACTTAAACATTTTCCAACCTTTGCCAATTTATCATGAACTTTTTCATCGAATTAGCACTTTTCTTTGTTTTTAGAATTAAGGATATTTTTATCAGCTTTTCATTTAATCATAAGACTTCTAAGTTGCAATTTACCAAGTCTAGCTTAGTTTTGCACAAGGCCAAGAAATAAAGAGCCCTTGGAGGTGCCCGTTGTGCAATGGTTATCGTCGCAGGAAATGGACACGGCGACACGAGTTCAAATCCGGAACGAGACTGATTGCATTTCACATAGCACTAATACCCTTGGGAAAGGTATGAATCCAATTATTCTCCTTCCATCTATGGGTTAATAGTAGGGCAGATTAGGTTCTTCAGCCTTGGTGAGGCAACTAGTCTGAGAGAAGGAAAAATTCTTAATTCAAACTCCGCTAAAAAATTGACCTTGTGTCATATCCTGCCCGAACGGAGGGGTTGGTAAATATAACAAGACAAATAAGTATATCCTAGGTCTGGCACATGAATGTAAAAATGAGACAACTCGTGATTAGCATCAGATTTTGAAATTCATCAAATTGACTGATTTATTGATTATAATGGCGTGTCAACCAGTCTAAGGTTATTTAATACCAACTGTTTTGGGAATATCGTTCATTTTAGGTTCATATTTACATTTTTTTTGTATATCGTTGTTTAAGAAGACTAAAGAGTCGGTCCTTGCGAATTAAACAGATCTATTTGATTCATAGATGAAAACTTAACTGGTACAACTTACCCGAGGTTAGTTGCCCTGTCGGCTGGGGCTTTAGAATATACTGAATGTTTCTCTGCAGAGGGGTATGACTCCACCAACGAGTGTCCTGTAGTCCAGTCGAGTGTCCTGGTTATGATACTTAACAATCTGATGGTGAGGCTCCAGTAACACTGGAGCTTTGGGGAATGCGGAGCACCACTTTATGGCCATCGCTCCCAGGTCCACTCTGGCCAGGAGTGGTAGCACCAGATAGGATCCTATCTTGGTCAATCAGCTAGGGTTTTAGACTCTCCCAATGGGTGTGCTGAATATGACACTAAAAAATTTGATGATGAGGCTCTAGTAATGCTGGAGATTTGAGGAATTAGGTGTACCCTTTTATTTCCATCGCTCCAAGGTCCACTCTGGCCCAGAGTGGTAGCACTTATCTATGGGTCAAATAGAACTAAACTTTGTGCTGATGCTAAACTGAATTGTTTGAAATAGAACTGTTTCGACATTTAACTGTGGGTAAATAAATGACTGAGGCTTGATTGAATTATTAGTGATACAGAGCAATACTTGAGGTGTCCTCGTGGTATAATGGTTAAAGTGATGGATAGCGGAATCGTAGTAAGCGAGTTCGAACTCCAGTCACACTATTACATTCACTTTCGGACAAATAACCCTGGGAAAGTTATGAACCCTCTTATTCTTCCAGCTATGGGTTAAATAGTATCGGTGCTGTTCTTCTAGAAGGATGGCTTTGGCATTAAATGGTCTACAAAGGTTGATATGCTATTAAAAAACAAAGAAACCAAAGAGCAATACTTGGAACCATTTATACTTTGTTGCTTAAACTGAATTGTTTAAAATAGAACAGTTTGATGCATAAAAATAGATGTTGGCATTAAATGATCTACAATAGTTAATATGCCATAAAACCAAACCAACCAACTCGTGTTAGAGTGGATCTGTGAGTATTGAACAGGAGACTCACCATCAGATGCAGTTTAGTGTCATACAAAGTCATCAGAGAAGGCTCATGTATAACTACACATTAAAATATAGATATGAAAGTAAGCAAATTTGGCGACCGTAGTCGAGTATGACCCGACGGCTCTTTTTTCAATAGCTACTACACCGAGGTGTAAGGGAGGGCACTACTCCTTTCCCTGGATTGCTCCACTTTACCTTTGATCCGTACCTTATTATGCTTAGTGTTAGGCAAGGAAGCATCAAGTACCATTTTTTGAATCTTTGGTATGACTCAACCTGGGATTGAACCCCCGTCCCCAGGACCAATGGCGAACACTCTACTCACAGAGCCAATAAAATTTCACGCAAAAAAAAAACTACTCAGAGAAATAAATTATATCTTACTGGACTCCTCAGATGTCCAAAAAGAATCATCCGGTGTTTTCAACTTTGTCATTCAAGTAGTAGCCTTAAGATGCCTTATAAAGCTCTTGGCAAAAAAAGACAAGTAAATTGGTATCTAAATTCACCGGTCATCTGTGAGTGATAGATCGGGGCACCTCACGTGGTGCAATGGTCTTGGTTTGGTTTGGTTTAGTTTATAGCATATCAACCATTGTAGGTTATTTAATGCCAAATCCTGTTTATACATATAAGGATTTGTAAACACATTTTATAGATAACATTTTTAAACGAGCCTCGGCTCTTTTTTTGGACACTTTTAAATGGTTTAAATTATTGGTAAATAACAGTCCCAATTTAACATCTGTCATTTGATTGCACTCAGTTTGTTCTTTTTTACCCATAGATAGGACCTTATCAGGTGCTACCGCTTTGGGCCAGAGTTGATTTTGGGAGCAATAGCGATGAAGGGCCACTCCACATTTCCCAAATCTGCAAGGCTGGATCCTCGCCATCAAATTGTTTAATGTCATATACAGGACATTCTTTGCGAGAGTCTTACCCCTCTACAGAAATTCAGTTTGTGTATTCTATAACCCCAACTGACTGGTCTGGTGGTATAATGGGTAGCATGTTAACTGATTATTGTTAATGTGTTTGCTTCTCACTGGGCAATCCATGTCATATCAAAACAAAGCTTATTTGTCTTGTTAGGTGCTCTTTATTATATTTACCCAACCCCTCCGCTCGGGCAGGATATGACACAAGGTCAATTTTTTAGCGGAGTTTAACAGGTTTGAATTCAGAATTTTCCCTTCTCCTAGACTAGTTGCCTCACCAAGGCTGAAGAACCTAATCTGCCCTACTATTTACCCATAGATGGAGGGAGAATAATTGGATTCATACCTTTCCCAAGGGTATTAGTGCTATGTGAAATGCAATCAGTCTCGTTCCGGATTTGAACTCGTGTCGCCGTGTCCATTTCCTGCGACGATAACCATTGTAAGCTAAACTGAATTGTTTGAAATGGAACTGTCTTTGAAATTGAAATTTACTTAAGCCAAACTGAATTGTTTAAAATAGAACTGTTTTGATATTTAAATGTGTGTAACAAAATCTATACTTATACTAAACTGAATTGTTTGAATTAGAACTATTTGAATAAACTGAATTGTTTAAAATAGAACTGATTATTTTTATGAAAATGGATTTGGCATTAAATAACCAAAAAGGCTAATATGTCATAAAACCCAAAAAACCAAACAAACAAACATATTATAATGTGATTGCAAATATTCCTATCTTATACAAATAATTTGCTATCAGTTGTATGGTTTCAAATAACTTGTAATAATCCTTAGTAAATGATTGAACCGACCTATTTGACCCTTAGATGGGACCCCAACAGTTACTAAAGCTGTGGGTCAGAGTGGACCTACGAGTAAGGAAGAGATACTTCGCGTAATCAGGACCTCCAGAACTGGAACCTCACCATCAGATGCAATTTTATGTGATAGAGTTCGAACAAAATAATAGCTGTTAGGAAACAACCTCGAAGAAGAACTGAAAAGACCCCACCAAATATATATATATATATATATATATATATATATACACGTGCTGACGTACATTTAATATGTAAGAAATAAAATCACATTTTCAAAGTCCCAGTTCATTTATGCGTACAATTTGACCAGTGGCTGGTTTGCTAGTCTCTTTCAAAATCACAATAAACAAGCGACTCAATTATCAGGGTTCCAATTAAACCTGTCCGTAGGTCTTAGAATACACTGACTGCAGAGTGGGTAAGACCCATCACCATGACAACAAAGTTGTGCCCTGGTTAGGAAACTAAACCGCATCTGATGAAGAGGCTCCAATCCTGGAGATTTGTAAATCTGAACATGCGATGAACCTGATTCCTTAAACTCTAGACATAAAATAACCCTGGACAGGTTGAAATGCCGTAAGAATGTGTCACTAAATCAATCAGAGTTCCATTATTTTGGACATAAGAGCCTGTATCGATATGTTAAAAAAAAAAAACGGAAATGAACAATAATGTTATCGACCTGCAATGCAACAAATGAACGATCCTACTCCGTGAGTAAAAGATACATTGATAAATTCTTTAAAAAAATATATATATTTGTATCACGATAAAATCTTCTTCTGTGACTAATTCTAAGTTTGGTATCTCTGCCTCAAACTGTTTCCCCAAGGGTATTAGCACTATGTGAAATATAAACAGCTTCGTTCAAGATTTGAACTCGGATAGCCAAGTCTACTTCTCACGAAGATATCAGTTAAAGCCACGAGCACCGCCGTATATTATATTATATTATATTATATTATAAAGAATAACCACGTAGCAGAACCACGAGAACGTCAAATATCTTCTTAAATGTATCATTTTCTTTTTCAACTAAAAATAATACGGCCTGAAGGATTTTTTATCAAGTTACAGAAACAATGCTTATGAATTATTTCCAAGCTTGTACTACTTATTATCTCATATAAGGTGCGGTTAGATATTAAGTTTGGCATCTGACAACATTACTTACTTTCTGTCAAGTCACACTGAAAGTACCGGTTCCCGCCAGAACGTTAACGTTAAACAGTGATTAACCTGCTCAGTACTTAGATGACCATTTCGTAAAAAAGCTGGTAGTGTAAGCAGCCTCGAGCCAGTGAACTAGACGAAACAAACCTTGATAAGTAACAGCAGTTATTAAAGAGACAGGATGTCGGCTTTGAACTATGAGACGCGACTTTATTTTTTTTTTCTCTTAACTTCAATAATTTCTTTTCTTTATATCTTTGCGAGAAGAAGACTGATGGGCAAAAAAAAAAAAAAGAATTTTATCGCAAGACCCGGTGAGGCTTATTATTCTTAGCTTAGGAAGAACATTGTTATAAAAACAGTGTAATGATATATAACCTATAATAATAATAATAATAATAATAATAAAGATGATAACAACAACAGCTACAGAATAGTAAGTGTAGATTATGTGGTTATAGAGACGAAACTATTGATCACATAAGAAGCGAATGTAGCAAACTAGCGCAAAAGAAGAATAAGACTACAGACGAATGGGTTGGAAGGGTAATCCACTGGGAATTGTGCAAGAAATTGAAATTTGACCACACTACTAAATGGTACATGCACAAACCAGAATCTTTCCTGGAGAATAAGACGCATTAAATTCTCCGGGATTTTGAGATACAAATAGATTATTTAATCCCGGCAAAAACACAAAACATAGGGATGATTAACAAAAAAAAAAAAAAAAAAAAAAGAAAAAGAAAAAGAGAAACTGCTGCTTAGTGAACTTTGCCTTTCCAGTGGAACACAGAGTGAAAATCAAAGAAGATGAAAAGCGGGATAAGTACTTAGATCTTGCAAGAGAACTAAAAATGCTGTAGGACATGACGTTGATACCAATTGTAATTGGCCCGCTTGAAACGGTACCCAAAGGCTTAGAAATGCGGCTGGAAGTTTTAGAAATCGGCAGACAAAGTATGAATATCCAATCTACAGCATTACAAAGATCAGCCAGAATACTGAGAAGAGTCCTGGAGACCCTAAGAGACTTCCTGTCTCTCAGACTCCAGTGAAAGACAATCAGCTACGGCTGGGGAGAAAAACTCACAGTGAGTTATATAATAATTATTATTCTTTCTTTGGACCTACAACAACCATCTTTATATCTAATAACTATATATAAGCACAAGATAATGCTAGGAGAGCTGATGATATCAAAGCAAAAATTGATGTGCAACAAGATAGCAAAAATAGGTTATGTGGAGAGATTGAACTAATCTGATTATAAGCGAAGACAGCTAACAGAAACAAAAGGTTTACCTTCGTGGTTTCATTTATGCCAAAGCCATCCTTGGAGAACAGCAGTGATACTATTTAACCTATAGCTGGAGGGAGGGGTTCATACCTTTCCCAAAGGTATTAGTCCAAAAGAGAACAGAAGTTCCAGACAGGAGTTCCACCTCGTTTACTAAGATGTCACAGTCCATAACATTAACCACAACGCCACAAGGATTACTAAGACCCAAAAGGAGTACGAGACTTGGCACGACTGGGAATTGTACGAAAAATTAAAATTTTACTGTACACAGAAACGATATAAACGCAAATGAAAATCCATCCAAGAGAATGACATCCATAAATTCTTTGGCATTTTTAAGTTTGTTTTTTTTATATATCAACGTTTGTAGGTCATTTAATGCCAAAGCTATTCTCCTAGAAGAACAGCAGTGGTACTATTTAATCAATAGCTGGGAGGATAAGGGGATTCATGCCTTTCCCAAGGGTATTTGCCCGAAAGTGAACTTAATAGCGTGGATGGAGTACGAACTCGCTTACTACGATTCCGCAGTCCATCACGCTAACCATTACACCACGAGAACACCCCCGGGATTTTTAGATGCGAACGGATCTTCTAATCCAGGTATAAAGACCAGGACTAGTTTTAATTAACAAGAAAAAAAAGAACATTTTATCTCCTATATTTTGCTGTTCCAGCGAACCAAATAAATGAAAGAAAAATATGAAATGAAAGAAAACAGAAAGATAGACAAATCCGTGGAACTTGCCAGAGAATATTACGGAACATGAAGATGACAGTAATACCAATTATAGATAAAGAAAAAAAAAGACCTAGAGGAATCAGAAATCAGAAGAAGAATTGAGACCATACAGACAACAGAAGTATTTAGATCAGCTCGAATACCCAGACTCCATTGAAAGACCAACAGCTAAAGATGATGTAAACAATTCACGAGGAGTAAAATGATAATAAAAGCAAAAGAAATAATATTCATGAGTAGGTTATGTGATGACTGAGACGAAACTGTATATCACAAAATAAGCGAATGCAGTAAACTAGCACGAAAGGAGTACAAGACGACTAGGCTGTATGTATTCACCCAACCTCTCTAAACGGACAGGAAGTGACAATAAGGTGAAGTTTTAAACCGAGTTTAACAGGTTAGAAATCAGAGTTTGCCTTCTCCTGAACTGGTTGCCTAACCAAGGCTAAAGAACACAATCTTCCCCACTATTTACCCATTGCTGGAGAGAGAATAAATGGATTCATACCTTTCCTAAGAGTATTAGTGCAACGTGAAATGCAATCAGCCTCGTCAAGGATTCGAACTCGTGTTGTCGTGTCTATTTCCTACGACGATAACCATTACGCCATGGTCACATCCATGTGATGACTGAGATGAAATGGCTTATCACATGATAAGCTAATGCAGTAAACTACCATAAAATATAGGTCGTCAAATCCATTGGGAAAATGAAAAACCAGAATTTAAATCCAGGAGTTCGGCATGCGGATTTATTCCAGAAAAACTGAGTTGACACAGAAAATTTACCACTGTCATAAGTGTATATAGTGTATGCATAATAAGTGTATATTTGTATATATGATAAGTGTATATTGTTACTTATCTTGTCAAGCAGTGAATAGGATTTTCTTTTTCAAACAATAGCATTAAGAGAGCCCGAACTGTCCTAACACGGTTTACCGATTCTATTCTCCGTACTTCTAACCGTCAGGCCAACTGCACCTCCCGTACCTGTGTGACGTAACTGCTTTCGAGTTAGGTGCAAGAAAATACTGGGGTGCCAAAGAAATGCCTCTTGTATTCTTCCTGGCTACTGGTTGTCTCTTCGAATCCAATGGCTAAAAATCGCGACATCAACTCTTAGGCAAGGAATTGTTCTTTTCTGCCAGACGGAAGTTCCTCTCTTCTCCTTCTAAGATGGGACAGGCTTTTGTATCCATCGCCGGGCTGCTAGAAATCTCTTGAATCATCTAAATTCCACAAAATTCGACAAACATGGTCATTTCCTGTTTCTTTGTCCTTTTTTCCGCGAATAGACATGCCTATTTAGGGGTGGTTTCGTTTAACCGCAAAAACTGGCGCCATCATGACTTGACCATGATACATCACACTGGTTCCTCCGCAGATCTGTAGGGGTCAAATTACGAAGGGATTTTATTTGGATGCTTCTAGAACTTGCCAGCTACCACAAGAAAAAAGACTGGTAATATTTTTTTCTTTTAAAACAAAGCACTAACCAATATATATATATATATACTTTTTTCTTTTTTTTAACAAAAATCCATCCAAAAGCCCCATCACGCAACACCTGCTCTGCGAGACATATCAACTGATAGACGGAGAGTAAATTCTATTTATGTACTTCAGCCATATTTATTTATTTATTTATCTTATTAACCAGTTTAACTTTTCTTTGAATATTTCCATCACCTGCGTCTTCCCTCATTATCTTTGTTCTTTAAAAAAAATTTTTTTTGTTTATTTTTGTTTCTATCTTGGGATATCCAGATTCTGGAGTGGCGACCGGAAAGACTGTTCCTTTTCGTTTAGGCAGGTGCAAGAGAAATAAAAATCTCATATCGCTGGTCTTGAATACATGTCACTATCTGCGCAGACGCCAGGGAACACAATCTTCTGCTTAAAGTAGTTATTCTTGCTCAATTACAAGGTATTCGCCTTTAGTAACGTTGTTTCGATGATACTAGGGCAAGAATCCCTCTACAAAGGGTAAGAAACCATGTATTTGAGCTTTCTGTTGCCAACAGAAGATTTACTTTGAATTTATTTACAAACGACAATAGTTACTATAAAAGTCCATTCTGCCTATTAGATAGAAAATTTATCAATCATATTTTTTATGTTACGATGAACACTTCAGCAATTAAGCTCACAATATATTTCCACAAAAACTACAATATATACAGGGAGCACAGTAACATCGTCGGATAGAGAGTGTTTTCAGCTACCAAACACTATTTTACACCTGCAGGATTGATACGAGGATCATTAAATAAGTCTCCAGACTTTTTTCGTATGGGCACTTTTATTGATAGTACACACATGAAACTTTAGTCCCTTTCGAAGTCACCTCCTCCGGTTGCAATGCACTTGTTGTACCGTTCCAACAACTTCTGGAATGTCCCATGGCAGTCGTCTTGTGTGAGCGTGTCAATGACCTTCGTCACAGCCTGTTTCATTTCCTCGATTGTCTTATAACGACAGCCTCTGAGCTTAGGGAATAAGCAAAAGTCACAGGGAGCAAGGTCTGGACTATAGGGACAGTGAGGAAGTGTCTAGATGTCCATCTTGATCAAATAGTCTGTGACAAGGATGGAATTGTAGACTGGTGTATTGTCCTGGTGGAAATGCCACTGACCCGATTTGAAGAGTGCTGGCCTCTTCCCTAGGAATCTCTTCCTGAACTGCCTTAAAACCTTAACATAGTAACCCTAACCCTAATCCTAACCCTTTCGCCAATCAACTCTGATATATTGACTTCCTTACTCCTCCCACTCCTCTCATCATCCCTCACAGACTCCCTGCCTTCCTTGAATCTCTTATGCCACTCAAAAACTGATGCTCGATTCATGCAAGATGGTGGTCCAAAAGCAGTCTGAAGCATTCCATACGTTTCTGTGGCATCATTTATCCAAGATTAAAACAGAATTTTATTGCATATCGTTCTTCTAAAATGTTCTCACGTCCAGATTGCGTTTGAAATTCACCAGCTGTGAAAATCAGGCTTTAGTAGGGTGTATTCCAATTGCTTCTGTAACTGTTCATTTGAAGATGAAATCATAAAAATTAATCAGTCATCTCATAAGATGTATAGCAATAACATACTGAATTTTCAAGAGTTTACGATAATTTTCAATGCCTATACAAAAAAGTCTGGAAATTTATTGAAGGCACCACGTATATATTGAACTTATTGACAATGGTTTGCTAGCTGAGCTCAGCAGTCATTACACCACGGGACTCACCCTTGAAGTGTAAGTAGTAATTCCCTATGCTTAGCGCTGTTTGGCACAGGGCTTGAAACATAGGGCACCCGATGAGAATATAATTCACAGGCAATTGTCTGCTAGCCTAGATCAGTATTCCTTAAAAGACGCAAGGAGCCCATAAAGTATATAGTTATTTATTAAGCTTAGCTTTGTTTGGTGCAAGGCTAGAAACATAAGGTACCCGGTGAGACTCAAACTCACTTGGAATAGTCTGCTTACTTAGCTCTGTAATTATTATTATTAGAGAGAAGACACATTGAAGTTTGGGAAGTTAATTGAAAATAGAACTCCATATCTGGCTGCTTTATTAAATATATTTTTTGGCTCTTATCTTTCAATGGGTAATTAGCGCTTTTTAATGTATTTTTCTTTTCTTTTTATGATTAATTATTGCATTGTCTTTTCAGACATAAACTGTATGAAAATTAGATCAAACTGATTAATAGGAAACGGTTTGCGATCAAGATAGGAAGCAAAGAGAAGGACATAAAAGAAATTCCAATGTATTTTACAAGTTGAATATCAGTACGTTATAAAGTGGATGGATTTTTTAAAAGTATGTCTTCTGTTACGTTGTTCTTGTAAGAGTGACGAAAAGAAGTGAACGAACTCACAATATTTCTATATCACTTCTAATAACATGTTCAAATATCTAGGGCGGTTCTGATGGTAAGTTAGAGAAAGGAAAATAAATTATTTAATCATTTTTTATAAGGTGGTCCAGAAGGGCCTTGAGAAGACTTAAGCCTCTCAAATTATGTCACTCTGTTTCACTCGAACCAACGGACATCCCCATTCTTCTGTCTTTGTTCACGTGTCCGAGCCAACCAATGAAAATCTAAATCTTCAATAAACGTTCATTGTGTATTCTAGTTCTCATATCCTCGCCGAAGTTTACACCAAACAGATTTTTAAAGTCTTTGGTGAGACGCGACTTTTAAATTATTTTTATTCGATAAGACTGTGTGTAAAAAAATGTTAAGAAAGAACTCAACAAAAAGTAAAAATGAACGTAAATCAAACGTGAGTCACTAACTTCAAGACATAAAATAACCTTTGACGAGTTGGCATGTCGTTAAAATCCATCAATAAAAAATTACTTTTTCAAAACAATTTCCGATCAACTTCTTTGTTAAAAATGTATATAGAATGTAGAAAATTAAGCAAAGAAGACGTGCAAACCCGTTAGTTAACTATTGCGATAAAAATGAGATCTTTTGTAGCATCTCGGACTGTGTATGTCGAGAGATTCTTGAAGAAAGAGAATGAGAGGTGTGCAAACAGCACGAAGAAGAAAAATTTAAAAAAAACGTCTATATAATTCGTTATACTTCGACGTGGTAAAGGCCACGTTTAAAGAGCTCTAAGTAAGAAATAAATTATTATACGAGATGAGTCTATTATTCTCCAACTCAAGATAAAGGGTTATACTTAAAGAAAAAAAAGATGAGTTTGTTTATGCATCTGAGTTATGGCGAAGACGAAAGCTTATTAAGCAAGAGAGGTATTAAGATTTATTTTTTCTGTATTCTTTCTCAACAAATTCTCTCAATTTGGGTGTGGCTGGAAGTGTAAAATGGGATAATAAACTAAAAATAAAAGGTATATCTACAATCACATAAGCCAAAATATAACTATATACACACAAAGAAATATATATATATATATATATGTGTGTGTGTGTGTGTGTGTGTGTGTGACCATACGTTTCATCTACTGATTATATTTTTATATAAAGGAAAATTAAACTTAGTGACGAGACTGATAAAATTTTTGTTTATATTACGTTTTTAACCAATATTTGAGCTCTTTCCTGATAGGAGGAAAAAACGTTTTTATAATGATTTATTTATTTTATTATATATATATATATATATATATATATGGGGGTGATTTAATGTAGTCTGCTATATTTACAAAGGAATACTCAATATCAGTGACAGAACTTAAGCAGATCTTGGTCAGATGATCGCATGGGCGAGAAACTAACAGTCATCAAGTGACACACACACACACACACACACACATATATATATATATATATATATATACAAATACCTTCAGAGTCAGAAGTAATCTACCTAAGTTTTACGTAAGATAATTCTGATGATCCGGTTAGGTGAAACCCTGGTAGATTAGTTCTAACTCTGTAGATATTTGCATTTCTTAATGTATTGATCACTCTTACGTTTTAGCTAAAGGTATTCTGTCGGCGGTTTTTTCTTTTGACTAGGCATTATATTATTGGTTGATTATTTTCAAGCAGTACGAATCTTTTTAGTCTTATTTTTTTAAGGGATTTTGCCTAGATATCAGTTCGTGGAATATTTTTAATTCGCAAGTTGTATCTATGTTTTTTCCACACTGTCAGAATTATAGAATCGGTATGAAAATAAATTATATATATAGATATATAGGGTGCAGATGCAAAATTAGGGATATTCTATTATAATAATTATAAGTAAAGTTGGCGACCATACACGAGGGTGACCCGAAGGCTCCCTTTTTGATTACTACTACACCAATGTGTGGGAGATGGCGCTATTCCTTCCCCTGGATTGCTCTACTTTACCCTTGATCCGTACCTTATAATGATGAGGGTTAAGCAAGAAAGCATCAAGTACCATTTTTTGAATCTTTGGTATGACTCGACCTGGGATTGAACCCAGGTCTCCCGGGCCATTGGCGAACACTTTAACCATCACGCCAATGTCCAGTTAATAATAATAATAATAATAATAATTGCTGAGGACGGCCAGAATACGGAGACGAGTCCTGGAGACTTGAGGAGACTTGCTGTCACTCAAACTCCAGTGAAAAACCATCAGCTAATACTGATGTGAAAAACTCTAGAGGAGTAAATAATAATAATAATAATAATAATAATAATAATAATAATAATAATAATAATAAATGACTCAATAATAAAACAAGATTACTTTTAATCTTAAAAAATAGACAGCAAAATAAGAAGATTGACGCAAAAAAGTAAATTTATTCAATATAGCCATCATTTATTTTAATTGTTGCATCAAAACACCTTCAAAAAGATTTGCATGCCTTCAAAATAAATTCTTCTGATATTTTATTCCATTCCTCCTCAATAGCAGTATTAAGCGAACCAATATTTGGATGGGAAGTTGCATTCGTTTTATTTTCTAAAACGCCCCATATAGCGTAATCAAGGGGGTGAAGGTCTGGGCTTGTTGGAGGCCATGAAGAAACTCCATTTTAGGGGATTGCTTACAGCATTAAGCAAATCATAGATTCTTTTTTTTCTTGTTCAGTCATATTAGGCTGAATTTTAATTTAAAAAACAGTGCTTGAATTAGCTCAAGCTAATCATGAAAATTTAGATTTATTGCGTTTTTTTTAAATTGGACAGATCAGACTAAAAAACATTTTTAAAATTATTACATATTTTGCTTGCGCATCCTGTATAGAGGTGTGTGTATATGTGTGTGTGTGTGACGTGTAATCAAAAAGCATCGAGACTTAAGGTTTAAATTTGGGTATTTAAAATATTAAAATTTGAATTAAGATATTTGAACAGGCGACAAAATTGCCTAATAAAGTGATGACACCTATACATCTTCTCTCAGTTACTTAAACTTTCATGTATTACCTCAATCATTAGTTCATTGTGGCAATGCATGAAACTCTAAGTAAAGGAGCGATTAATGTGAAGCATATTTTTATAATTAAAGTTTTAAAACATGTTTGCTACAGTTGCATCGAGCCTATTTTATACCACTTTCCCGAACATTTTGGTTTGGTTTGGTTTCTTTGTTTAATGGCATATCAACTCTTTTTAGGTTATTTAATGCCAAAGCCATTTTTCAAGAAGAACAGTAGTGGTACTATTTAACCCATAGCTGGGAGGATAAGGGGGTTCATACCTTTCCCAAGGGTATTTGCCCGAAAGTGAACGTAATAGCGCGACTAGAGTACGAACTCGCATACTACGATTCCGCAGTCCATCGCTTTAACCATTACACCACGAGGACTTCTTATGAAAGGCATCTTCTTCAAAGACAAATGACGTTTAATTTCTATTCCAAATACAATCCGTTATTACCTGTTCTGGTAATTGTCTCACTTCTTACAATTTTACATTCAGCAAAGGAAAATATCTCAGATTGATCGACATATATATATATATATATATATATATATATATATATATATATATATATGTGTGTGTGTGTGTGTGTGTGTGTGTGTGTGTGTGTGTGTGTGTGTCTGAGAGAGAGAGAAAGAGAGAGAGAGAGAGAGAGAGAGAGAGAGAGAGAGAATATATTTTATGAAGGATATATTCAGAGGATATACATATCGAAAATGTTAACATGCCATTTTTTTATGGTTTTGTTTGTTTTTTTTTCTTTTTTTTTTTCTTTTATTTATTTACTTATTTTTATTTTTGTTAAGCTATCTTCAGGTAGATGTTAGCATGCGACGTTATAATGCCTCATCTGTTAATTATTTTCAATTGAACATTGAAACGAAAAAAATTGGAAATTCTTAGCGTTCAATAATTGTAAACTTCATAACGCTATATTATTCTTAATTAGCGTTCAATTTTTTTAAAGGATAATATGTTTGCTATAAATCTAAAATATTTCAAAGCTTTATTGAAAATGAAAATTTTTAGAATTCTCAAAAATAATGCCTTTGTGTCCATTACTTAGTCATAATACTATCAAACAAAGGCCCTTACCAGTTGAGTGGAGGTGTAGAATACGCCGACAGCATCTCTGCAGAGGGGTAAAAACTCCCCAATAAGTGTGCTAGATACAACACTAAACTATCTGAGGGTTAGGCTCCAATCCTGGAGCTTTCATGAATGAAAAGTACTCTTTTATTGCCATTACACACAGGAACACCCTGATCTTGAGTGATAGAACCTGTTTGGAGGTGTCCGTGGTGTAATGGTTATAGTCGTAGGAAATGGACACGAGTTCAAATCCTGGACGTGACTGATTGCATTTCACATTGCACTAATACCCTTGGGAAAGATATGAATCCAAAAATTCTCCCTCCAGCTATGGGTAAATAGTAGAACAGACTAGGTTCTTCAGCCTTGGTGAGGCAACTAGTCTAGGAGAAGGAAAACTCTGAATTCAAACCTGTTAAACTCCGCTTAAAAATTGACCTTGTGTCATATCCTGCCCGAACGGAGTGGTTGGTAAATATGGATAGTACCTGTTAAGACCCCATCTATGGGTCAAATAGAACTGTTTAACTATTTAACTGCGTGAACATAAGTGACTGATATTGAATCAAATTGTAATATTAAATTGCAATACTCATAAACATTTAACTTGGTATAAATAAATGATAACATTAAATTGAATCATTCGTGTTTGCTAGAAATACTTGAAATCATTTGAGTGCAAACATTTCATTAATTGTTACATATTGACCCCGGCCAAGCTGTCAAAAGAAGAAATGCACCTGTGTAAATAACAGGTGCATCCGGTCGAAGATATCAGGGGGCGACCTTGATAGTCGAGGGGTTGAATTGAGTGCGAATTGTGACGCTCGCAGGAAGTAGGTGGATGTCAAATTATTATATAACCCCGGCGACAGGAAGTTCAGATCAGTTGGAGAGAAGATGCTGGAATGAGAACTATGTCCCAGCAGAGGCTGGGCCCCCAGGCCCCTCGTTAGGCAGCCCAGGAGAACGGGAAAGAAAGGCTGTGATAGCTAGTAGAGTTGGGTGGTTAATATGTTACAGTCTTTGTTCGGTCTCCAACTCCCTCTCACACACAACCCTTTCAATAAAGTGAGAGGTATATTTTTCTAAAGAAATGTGTCCGCTCGTCGTTATTGTGTTGAATATGTTTCTGCGTGCATCTGCATATGAATATACAACATAATGTTAAATAGAATGATTAGCGTTAGATGGAAGCACTTGAAACCATTTAACTGTATATAAAGAAACGAGCGCTGGTTGGTTTTAAAATATTACCTATAAACTATATTTACAAATCATATACACTTAATATATGTCAAAACAGGATTTGGCATTAAATAACCCATAAAGTTTGATATGCAATAAAAATCAACGAACCAACCAACAATGGCTCGGTTTTTTTTCTTTTGTTTTGTATTGTTTTGGTTTGGTTTTCTAGCATATCAGCCATTGTACTTTATTTAATGCCAAACCTATTTCATACATATAAACTGTTCTATTTCAAACAATTCAATTTAGCATAAGTACACATTTTAAGTGTCAAAAATATTTCTATTTCAATCTATTTAGTTTAGTTAACAAAGTTAAATGGTTCCAAGTATTGCTGTGCGTCACAAACAATTCAATTAAATATCAATTATTTATTTACACACAGTTATATGTCAAAACAATTCTATTTCAAACAATTCAGTTTACCATGAGCACACTGTTTAGTTGTGTTTGGCCCATAGATATGACTCTATTAGGTGCTTCCACTCCGAGTCAAAATGGATCTGGGCGCGATAGCAATAAAGGAGTACGTTGCATTCCCCCAAAGCTCCAGCATTACGGGAGCCTCACCATCAGATTTTTTAGTGTCATATCCAAGACACGAGTTGGTTGAGTCTTACCCCTCTGCAGAGATGCAGTCGGCGAATTCTACAGCCCCAGCCGACTGGACAATGTTTTTTTTTTGTTGTTTTTTTTTTAAATCAAAATAGTTCTAAATAGTTACAATATCCCTGGTTTAAATAGTTTTTTTTTAAATTAATCATTAATAGATTAATTATAAATAGATTGTAGTGATAATCGTTTCGATATGATTTATAATCAAAATAATTTTTAAAACTAAGTTTTATTGCTATGGCGGCAACACCCCACAAGACACCAACTGTCCGGCCACCTGCCCCCTATCACGAAAACTATTCAAGTTAGACGAACCAGACATGCAGGACACTGCTGGAGAAGCAGGGACGAACTCACAAGAGATGTACTCTTATGGACCCCCACACATGGCCGAGCAAAAGCAGGACGACCAGCACGAACATACATTCAGCAGCTATGTGAGGATACGGGATGTTGTCCTGAAGACCTACCTAGGGCGATGAACGATAGGGAGGAGTGGCGAGAGAGGGTCAGGGATATCCGTGCTACCAGCGCAATATGATGATGATGATGATGATGATGAAGAATTAAAATAAAATTGAAATTATAATAAATTTCTAAAAAAATGAAATTTTGAAAAAAATCATAGCTTTCTAAGCAAATATTCGAGAGGGAATTCCCAGCTTCTTTGCGATTTGCCCATAGAGCAGGCCAACAATAGAAGAACTTAAAACTGCCAACTAAAACACTGTCATCCGCGAACTGAATCTCTCAATACAGCTGCACCCAAGTCTTACTGGGTCACTTTCAATTGAACAAGAGGCTATTTGTATTCATGTGAATATACACGTCTTTGATAGATAAAAATCTTTGTGTTATGAAAATAAACATTCAGAAAGGAATATACTCTTAAAGCCGCTTGTGTCATTTTATGTTTGCGGATGATACGATTTTTTCTTAATTATTAAAAAAGACAAACAATGCTTTTTTTTATAAATTTTACCCTGTTTCTGTTCCTTCCTCATTGGGTCATTGTAAAATATTCAAAATAACATTGTTTTAATATTCCTTCTAAGGTCGACAATGAGTTCATCAGCTTTTACAGAGATTTAGTGCAGTTGTCATGAAAGGATTGTTCACCAACGTGCTCAGTTTATTCATTTACTCTGTTTTCGGCAATCATGTCAGAAACAAGATATTTTTTCTCAAAAATTCTGATGATAGAATAAAGTATAAAACTGAGGGTTCATGCCTTTCTCTGGAGTATTAATTTTAGGTGCATATATACAACACAGGAAAAAATGGATTAATACTTTTCCAATGCATTTTTCGATTCTACATCGAGATGGTATCATTTTAGATCAACTCTTTATTCTGTACATATTTTGAGAAAGCAGGGAAAGGCAGGTTTATATCTTTTCTTAGAGTAGGGAATTAATGCGAAGTGAATATAAGGAGCCTCAACTTATATTCGAAGCAGTATGCCGATCTTAATTTCCATGCTGATGGCTGTTACATCTCCAGTTAGAACATATATATAGAGAGAGAATGAAGAGAAAGGAGAGTTCATATCTTTCCCAAGAATATTTGTAAGTTAATGTAGCCAGCTATGATAGTTTTGCCGATTACAGATTCCATGACGATAACCGTTACTCTGCACTACACCTCCATTTGCTGCATATGTAATGCAAGAAGCGGTTTTACAGATGCTGAATTAACTTATGACGCTCAAGTCAAAATTCAACTTCGATCCATTGATTTCACTTTCTGTGCCTAAAATCGTTGCGCTATATCACCCTTTCATTTTGGCGAGTATGTTAAACTAGCCGAAGTTCTCAAGGTCAGAGGTTACGATTTGGATCGCAAATGTTTAAAATAACTCTAAAATTGTCTCTTAGAATTTACGCAGAAGCATATGCCTGACAGACATGCCGATACTGATTGTAAATAACAACATGACTTCCTGTTAATCCTTGTTCATTGTTAAACACTCCCGATAGAGTGAAAGAGTCTCTTTTCATACGAGTAACTAAAATGTTTAGGGTAAAAATACCCCGCAGTCTAAAAGGTAATAACAACAGATTCGGTATATATACGAGGCTGGGTTAAAAAGATGATAGGCTAAACAGTTTATATGATGACACCATATCTACTGAAGATGACTTTTTGATCAATGGAATGCCAGCACTGCAATACTGATGGAAGAATTATATCGAGCAAAAGAGGGAGTATGTCTAAAAAAAAGATTTCATTTGGTCATATTCCATAAGAATATTTTGATCAGAATGAACTTTTCTGTCGACCCTATCCGTGTGTGGTTTCACAGAAGATCGATGAGAGAACATAGCGAATCGATACCCCAGAGGGGAGGAAGAAGACACAAGTGTGTCACATAAACAGATTAAAGAAATATGTCCGTCGAGAAGGACAGTCTGTTCTGGCGGTAACCATTAAAAGCAGAACAGAGGAAAAGGAGGAGGGGCCAGCAGTGAAAAACCCGCCTCTCAAGCTTAAGAACTCGGTAATTCTGAGTGATTTAGAGAAAAAGATAAGTCATTTGTCGGTATCAGAGCGAGAAGTTGATGAAAGAATATCCAGGCTTATTCTCTGATGTCCTTCGAAAGACGACAATGGATCAACGTGATATAGAATTGAACCGAGAAGCTCCAGTAAAGCAGACAGTCTTTCACGGTGTGAGAAGAAAATTGGGAAAAGGGAATTTTCTTTCTCAATTTTGATATTTAAGAGAGACTAGAAAATCGTCAAAACGTGAAGAAGAAAGGAAGGAAAAGAAAAGTGAATTGAAAGAGAAAAAAAGGAAAAGGGAGAGTGAAAGCAACCACCCTTTTTTCTTGTCTTTTATTTTCATCCCTTTCTTCTCTTGAAGGAAAGGGGGTGTGGCGTGGTATGCTATAAGAGAGAGAGTGAAGGGGATGTCAATGCCCTTACCCCTTCATTTGAATCAACAGGCATTAAGATTGACCATTAAAATCGTAGGGGAAAAAAGAGGGCAAGCTATCTGCACTCTGTTCCCTGTAGTCTGTTGAACGAAAAAAGACTAGGTCAATCAAGTGACGTGACCCGACGAGGTGGCGAAAGAGGAAAAGTCGAATGATTGGTCCACAAGCTCGTCGCGCCAAAAAGACCATCATGCGTTAGAGAAATTTGAAGAAGAATTTTAATTTGGATAAAGCCAGCGTTAGAAGCAGATCACTGAGGTCAACCAGCTCCGGAAAGGTCACTCACCCGTAAAAAGGAGAGAAAGAAATCTGAAAAACTGAAAACCCGTCAAAGATAAGTACAGCTCAAATCGTTTTCCTTCTACAATTCTTAAGTATTGGAAAATTATATGTATTCAAAAAAAAGAGAAAAACTGTAAAAGTTCTATTTCACCAATAAATGAATTCATTGAATGACCATTGCTATAGCCCGTCCTGTGACTTAGACACTTTTACTCAAACAAAAGAAAAAGAAAGAAAAAAGAGAAAGAAGAAAAAGGACTGTTGAGAGAAATTTTTGTTTGATGTTTTCCTGTTGGCTTAACATTTTGTTATATCTTAAAAAGAAAAGAGAAAATAAAAAATAACTGTTTCTTAAAACTCATCATTATTTGTTTGGTCGTCGCATATTAAAATTTTATGTTTTAAATGCTCCCTTGTGTTGAAATCTTTTGGTTGTGTTATTTCCTCTGTCGATTTGACTTCTTTTGCATGTATCCTGTCGCAGCCTTGTACCGCTTTCATTAATTCTCGCTAAACGTCTTATTGCTTCCTTAAAACATTACAAGATAATTTTGGAAATCTGTCTACAGTTAATATTATCTAACCTAGAAGTTCGTTCTTCCGTGATCTGAGGAGCAGGAAGACAAAGGACTTGGTGGTGTATATGAAAGTGAATTGGCACCCCCTTACCAACGTCTGAGGTCAGTCTAGCCCCGAATTAACCTCCACATTATTTGTTTGTTTATCACACGCCCGAAATAGGAGTCTTGACTGGGATTTATTTTGTGGAGTGTCAAGTGCCAGACTGCCCTCGGCGATACACATTCTATGTAACAGCCTTCGACAGAGGACAATGACCGAGACATCGATCTCTTCAGGTCAGTGTAGAATTCGACGTTACATGCGCTTAAAATATGGCTCTCGTCCTGGGATAATTATTTATGCAACGTCACAGAACTCATTTGTTTGCCCACAGTTAAATAGTTTCAAGTATTGTTATCTAACGCTAATAATTCTATTCGATATTATCCTTTGCGCTCAGTAAAATGGTTTCAAGTATTGCAATTTAACATTAGTAATTCTATTTGTCAAGTATTCTTATCAAATACAAATAACTTGCTTATAACTTTATGGTTTCATATAATTACTAATAATGATAATCCCTTTTAAAATGTTGAATAGTTCTATATTATCCATTGATGAGACCCTAACATGTACTACCACTCTGGGTTAGTGTAGGCCTGAGAGTAATAATAATGAAGGGGTTCTCCAGCTATGGGTAAATAGTAGGGCAGACTAGGTTTTTCAGCCTTGGTGAGGCAACTAGTCTAGGAGAAGGAATACTCTGAATTCAAACTTGTTAAACTCTGCTTAAAAATTGACCTTGTGTCATATCCTGCCCGAGCGGAGGGGTTGGTATATATGATAATGAAGGCGTTCTCCGCATTCATCAAACTCCAAGACGGGAGCCGCACGATCAGATACAGTTTAATGTCGTTCCTATGATATTAAATGATTTGAAGTATTGCTATGTAACACTAATAATTCTATCTAATATTAATCATTTATATGCTCAGTTAAATGGAAAAAATTGAATAGTTCTATATGACCTATAAATGGGACCCTAACGAGTACTACCATTCAGAGCCATAGAGGACCTGAGAGTAATGGTAATGAAGGGTTACTCCACAGTCCCTAAACTCCCAGACAGGAGCCTAACCATTAGATGCAGTTAAATATCACCCACAATACGGAATACCTTCAGATATTGCTATCTAACATTATAAATTCTATTCAACATTATCCATTCGTTTATATACAATTAAACAGTTTTAGGTATTCCTGTCTTAACCTTCTGCCGAGATGCAGTCTGCGTATTCCACTGTCCCCATCAACGGAGCTGGTACTTTGATCAATGACAACTTATTTACAACATGTATTATAAACAACCAAAGGCTTGTGTGTAAGAATGAGAAAAGATTTGTAAGCAGCTGCCTGGCTTCCCGTTGATTTTTTTTTTTATAAAAAGAAAACTTTTCATGAGATATTCTTTTTACATAAAAAACGTATACGAAAACACTTTCTCGAGGTCTAATAAGTATCTAAATTTGCCATGTATGTATATATCTGCTACACCTGTATCCTCTCCATCATTTTATCAATTTCCTCATTGTCTTATAAATAAAAAAAAACTCAGGAAACCGTTTCAGTTTTAAAAGGTTCTTTAGAATAAAAGAACGAAATATCACACATCTAAATCGGAGTTAAGCGTTTGATTTATCCAATTTCCACATATCATACATAAGTAGCAACATTTGTTATATATATATATATATATATAAATGAGATTTATTTTTCAACATAATTCTCCTTTTGGAAAACAATTCTTCCATCAGTATTGCTGTGTTTGTATCCCATTGGTCAAAAAGTTATCTACAGCAGATATGGCGTCGTCATATAAACTTTTTAGCCTTTGATCTTTTCAACCCAGTCTCGGAAATATACCAAATTAGTTGTTATTATCAATTAAGTAAGTAAAGTTGGCGACCATAGTCGAGGGTGACCCGAAGGCTCCCTTTTCGATAGCTACTACACCAAGGTGTAGGGAAGGGCGCTACTCCTTTCCCAGGATTGCTTCCCTTTACCCTTGATCCGTATCTTATAATGCTGAGTGTTAAGCTAGGAGGCATCAAGTACCATTTTTTGAGTCTTTGGTATGACTCGACCTGGGATTGAACCCAGGTCTCCCGGGCCATTGGCGAACACTCTAACCGCTAGGCCAATGTCCGGTCAATTATCAATTAAACCTCGAGGAATTTTACCGTAACAGAGAGAGAGAGAGAGAGAGAGAGGGAGACTCTAGTTTGATAACAAAGCCATTATGAAGGCAACCCTTCTTGGAAAAGTAAAGACTGGAATCAAAACTTGAGTAGGAATCTCCAGCATCAAACATCTACTGACTTCTAGGTATTCTTTGGCGGGAAAAGTTTAAGAGAAACTACTCTGAAACAAAATCTGCAGTTTACATAGTCACCAGCTATCTTGCTATGCTTATCATATGGTTATGATTATGTCGACTCAAAGAGTGACTTGTGTAGTACAAGTGTACTTCACTATAAAACAACGACGTACAGTAGCCTTACTACCTTATCATCTTATGCATCTTGTATATTTTTCACCCGCCGAATTATTTTTTTAATCAGAATGTTTGAGTTGTAATCCTAGTGCTAAAGACGGCTATCATCAGTCACGACATGACATTCATTTAATATGAGGCTTTTGTCGAGTAATTGTTACTGTCGTAGGAAATAGACACGGTGACCCGAGTTCAAATCCTGGACGAGATTGTGTGCATTATACTTAACGCTAATACCATTGGGAAAGGTATGAATTCAAATATTCTCTATCCAGCGATGGGTAAATAATAGGACAAACTTGCAATGGCAACTAGTCTAGACGGAAAACTGTGAATTCAAACCTGTTAGACTCCGCTTAAAAAATTAACCTTGTGTCATATCCTGCTCGTGCCGAGGAGTTGGCATATATATACATATATATATATATATATAATCGTTTCGTTGTTTATACAGAATAGGCAAACAGACTCTTTACACTTATTAATATAAATGTTCTTCCTATATTACCGAGCGCTATGTAAACTAATACCTATTTAGCGATTCTCTGGAGAAGAATTCATCAACTCGTGATTTTTTCGATTGGCCGGTGCATCAGTTATGGAATTGGTGATTATCTAAACATTACTGACTATAATAATGAGAAAATATTTCACCTTGTTAAATCAAGCAGAAATGCGCTGTTGAATGAGAATCAGTTAATAAGATAAATGGAAGTGATCGACTACGTTATAAAAACAATATTTTTTTTAAAGTTTTAGGCGGAGGACTTTCTTTTAAATCTATCATTTAGTAAGCTTTTCTTAGTCTCGTACAGAGGCTTCTGCTTGCTGAAAGACTCTGGTGGTGTACCTGTTTGTAAACTAGGCTAACACTCCATCTTTTGTGAGTTCGATTTTTGCTAGGGATTCACTTGGGGATTGCTAAGGGCTTCCGTACTGACAGCTAAGCTGAACATAGTTAATTACATCTATCCGTAGTTGTGCTTTCCTAAGTTTTTCTTAGACTAGCACAAAGGTCTCAAATTGCTTAGAGTTTTCTTTAGTTTATTTGTTTAACGGCATATCAACATCATATGGGTTATTTAATGCTGAAATTTGATTGATTAGTAAATGTTTAATCATAAATATATTTTCGCCTTTTCATTGCATATTTTTTAAATTGTCCTTTTTCATTTATCTATAATCATACCTTTTTACACAGTAATATAAATTGCCCAGTCGGTTGGGGCTGCAGAATTCACCGACCGCATCTCTGCAGAGGGGTAAGACTCCCCCAACGAGTGTCCTGGATATGACACGAAACAATAGGATAGTGAGGTTCCCGTGATGCTAGAGCCTTGGGGAATACAGGGTACTCCTTCATTGGCATTGCTACCAGTCCACTCTGGCCCGGAGTGGTAGCACTTGAAGGGTCCTATCTATGGGCCATGTAGAACTAAATTATGTACTTATGCTAAACTGAATTACTTGAAATAAAACTGTTTTGACATTTAAACAACGTACTTATGCTAAGCTGACTTGTTTTAAATAGAACTGTTTCGACATGTAAACTTCGTACTTATGCTAAACTGAATTTTTTTAAATAGAACTGTTTTTGACATTGGAACTGCACTTAGGCTACATTGAATTGTTCGAAATAGAACTGTTTTGTCATTTAACTACGTGTACTATACTTATCATCATCATCATCATCATATCGCGCTGGTAGCACGGATATCCCTGACCCGCTCTCGCCACTCCTCCCTATCGTTCATCGCCCTAGGTAGGTCTTCAGGACAACATCCCGTATCCTCACATAGCTGCTGAATGTATGTTCATGCTGGTCGTCCTGCTTTTGCACGGCCATGTGTGGGGGTCCATAAGAGTACATCACTTATGAGTTCGTCCCTGCTTAAAAAATTGTTTGAATTAGAACTGTTTGACAAAAATGAATAGCTTGAAATAGAAATGTTTTTGACAATTAAACTGAGTACTAATTATAAACTGAATTGTTTGAAATAGAACTGTTCATTTGTATAAGAATGGAATTGGAATTCGATAACCTATAAAGGTTGATATACCATAAAACCCAGACAAACAGTAATATATAGTATTCTTATCTAATCACAGTCGTCTCCTTGGTGTAGTGGTTAGAATGTTGAACAGCAACATCGTAGTAAGAGAGATCTAACTCCAGTCAAGCTATTACGTTCAATCTCGGACTAATACCCTTTGAAAAACTGTGAACCCTTTCATCCTCCAGCAGTATATTAAAAAGTACCTCTACTTTTCTTCAACTAGGATGTCTTCGGTATTAAATAACCCACAGAGGGTGATATGCCAAAAAACAAATACACCAAACCAAACCAAACCTAACGAAAAGAAATATATCATACAAATTTGTTTGATTTCAGGTATTCCTATCTAATACCAATAATTTATTAATAACTATGCAATTTAAGGTAACTACTCCTATAATATTATAACCATTTGTTTCTCTTATTATCCCAAATATTGTTATCAAACCCCAATGATTTAAAAATCAATGATTTAGTTTCAAGTAATGGATAATGATAATATTTTGTAAATGTTAATATCTTTAATAACTTTTAAATACAAACGGTTAGTTAGTTGGGTTGGGTTTTATGGCACATCAACCATTGTAGGTTATTTAATTCCAAATCCTCTTCATAGATATTTGTAAACGCATAGTTTGTAGATAACATCTTTAAACGAGCCAGAGCTCATTTGTTTGTATACAGTAAAATGGTTATACATATGATTTGTAAATCAATAGCTTGTTGGTAATCTTATTTTCAAATGAATCAGAGCTAATTTGTTTGCACACAAGTATTACTGTTGTTTGCACACAGTTAAATGGTTCCAAATATTCAAATACGAATTATTCAATTTAGTGTTAATCACTTATTTGCACTCACTTAAATAATTTCAAATGTTGCTATCTAATAAATAGTTTTATTTACACACAGTTAAATAGTTTTATGTTGGTTGTTTGGGTTTTATGGCATATCAACCTTTGTAGGTTATTTAACGCCAAATCAATTTTTATGTAAATAATCAGTTCTATTTCAAACAATTCAGTTTAGCATGAGTACGCAGTTTAATTGTCAAAAACATTTCTATTTCAAACTATTCAGTTTATTCAAACACTTCTAATTCTGCTAATTCAGTTTAGCGTAAGTACAGATCTTGTTTTCACAGTAAAATGTCAAAATAGTTCTATATACGGTTTAATTGTCAAAAACATTTCTATTTCAAGCTATTCAGTTTAGTCAAATAATTCCGTGTAGCATAAGTATGCCGTTAGTTCTATTTAACCCATAGTCAGGGCCCTATCAGGTGCTACCACTCCGGGCCAGAGTGGACCTGGGAGCAATGGCAATGTAGGGGTACTCCGCATTCCCAAAAGTCCCAGAATCACTGGAACCTCACCATCAGATTGTTTAGTGTCATATCTAGGACACTCGTTGTTGGGGGTCTTACTCCTCTGCAGAGGTGCAGTTGGTGTATTCTACAGCCCCAGCCGACTGGACAATAAATAGTTTTAAGCATCACTATGCAGCACAGACAATTTAATTTAGACAATATTGCTAATCAACACTTATAATTCTATCCAACATTACTCATTTGTTTGCACACAGTTAAATTGTTCGAAGTATTGCAATACATCACAAACAATTCAATTAAACATCAGTCATCAAACAGTACAGTTTCTAACAATTCAATTAAGTATAAATCATTTGCTTGCACAGAGTTTAAATGTCAATCAGTTCTATTTGACCAATAGATAGATCCCTATCAAGTGTTACCACTCCGGGCCAGAGTTGACCATGGAGCAATGGCAATGAAGGAGTACTTTGCCTTTCCCAAAGCTCCAAGGCTAGAGCCTCGCCATCGGATTGTTTAATGTTATATCTTGGACACTCGTTGAGGGTGTATTCTACATCACTTCAGCCGACTTGACTAATACAAATGGCATCAAGTATTCCCATTTCGAGAATTAATTTTTATCTATTGCGGACTTTTGGTCCTCATCTTGGTAGTTTCCGTGGTGTTTCTTCTTTCACGACATTTCGGCCAAATTTCACCTCTGGCCTTCTTCAGGTGATTTACCGCGACCTCGGATAGGAATGCTGAGTCTTGTAACCGTATCCCCAGTAATTACTGCCTTCCATAGTTGTTGTTTGTTTTTTTTTATTAGACATTAAACTTGGACCGTTCACACAAGAAGAACTCGACTCGGTTCTCAGAAAAATTAAAAATAGGAAAGCTGCAGGGCTGGACGAAATTCCCCCGGAAGTATGGAAGACCAGACAATTCGACGACATACTGCTCCGACACTGCAACGTAGTATACAATCAAAATCCGATAGATAGATGGATGAAGGGATGCATACTCCCCTTCCCTAAAAAGGGGGACATCAGATTAGCCAAAAACTACCGAGGCATAACACTTACATCCATAGCTGCCAAAATCTACAATGCCCTACTACGAAACCGAATAGAACCCAAAATCGACAACATACTTAGAAAAAACCAAAATGGCTTCCGAAGAAATAGATCCACGACCTCACAAATATTAACCATCCGCAGAATCCTTGAAGGTGTACGGGCAAAGAACCTACAAGCGACATTAATATTTGTCGACTTTACCAAGGCTTTCGACTCCATTCACAGAGGAAAGATGGGACAAATCCTACTAGCGTACGGCATACCTAAAGAAACCGTTGCGGCAATAACGATTCTCTATAGAAACACTAAAGTAAAAGTACGATCACCGGATGCAGACACAGAATACTTTGACATTGTAGCAGGAGTACTACAAGGGGACACGCTGGCCCCGTACCTCTTTATCATTTGTCTAGACTACGTACTTAGAACATCGATTGACAAAATCAAAGAGAATGGCTTCGAACTGACGAAGAGAAGAAGCAGAAGATACCCCGCAACAACAATTACCGACGCCGACTACGCCGATGACATAGCGATACTGGCAAATACACCTGACCAAGCCGAAACACTTCTGCATAGTTTGGAACAAGCAGCAGCAAGCATAGGCCTCTATGTTAATGCACACAAAACGGAATATATGTGCTATAACCAAACGGGGGGCATCTCCACTCTATAAGGAACCCCACTTAAACTAGTAAACAAATTCACGTACCTAGGAAGCAGCGTCGAATCAACCGAAAAGGACATCGAAACGAGGTTAACGAAAGCATGGCCAGCTATCAATAGGCTATCGATTATATGGAAATCAGACCTAACCGATAAAATGAAACGCAGTTTCTTCCAGGCAGCGGTCACATCGATACTGCTATATGGATGCACTACATGGACGCTAAAAAAACGGCTGGAGAAGAAACTAGATGGCAATTACACAAGAATGCTGCGTGCAATCCTGAACAAGTCCTGGCAGCAACACCCCACAAGACACCAACTGTACGGCCACCTGCCCCCTATCACGAAAACTATTCAAGTTAGACGAACCAGACATGCAGGACACTGCTGGAGAAGCAGAGATGAACTCATAAGAGATGTACTCTTATGGATCCCCACACATGGCCGCGCAAAAGCAGGACGACCAGCTGGAACGTACATTCAGCAGCTATGTGAGGATACAGGTTGTTGTCCTGAAGACCTACCTAGGGCGATGAACGATAGGGAGGAGTGGCGAGAGAGGGTCAGGGATATCCGTGCTACCAGCACGATATGATGATGATGATAGTTGTTGTCTATTGCACCACGTTTTTGACCAAGTAAACCTCCGGCCGGCTTGGGTAGGAATTGAAACCGCTATCTTCTGACAATGCTCACCTGGAACCGTAGAGACTCAACCCCTCTATCCGCTGCACCACGGCCCCATTTCATTCTAATAAATTTCAAACAGATGACTTGATGCATAGATGTTGGTTGGTTGGTTAGTTGGGTTTTATGGCATAACAACCTTTGTTGGTTTATTAATGCTAAATCCGTTTTTATACAAATAATCAGTGCTATTTCAAACAATTCAGTTTAGAATAAGTTCACAGTTTAGTTGTCAAAAGATTTCTATTTCAAGCTTTTCAGCCAATTCAAACAGTTCTATCTGAACCAATTCAGCATAAGTATAGATTTTATTTACACACAGTTAAATGTCAAAATAGTTCTATATTAAACAATTCAGTTTTGTATAAGTACAGTTTCAATGTCAAAACAGTTCTTTTTCAAACAATTCATTTTAGCATAAGTGTGCAGTTTAAATGTTAGTACACTGTTTAATTTTCAAAGACATTTCTATTTCAAGCTATTCAGGTTCGTCAAAAAGTTCTAATTCAAACAATTCAGTTTAGTATAAGTATGCATTTTTGTTCTATTCAACCCATACATAGGGCCCTATTAGGCGCTACCATTCCGGGCCAGAGTGGACCAGGAAGCAATGGAAATGAAGAGGTGCTCCACATTCCCCAAACCCCCGGCATTACTGGAACCTCACCATCAGATAGTTTAATTTCATATCCAGGACAATTGTTGGGGGGGGTCTAACCCCTTTCCAGATGTACAGTCAGTGTATTCTACAGCTCCAGCCGACTGGACAATTGATCCATGGATGAGACTCTAACAGATGCAACCACTCTGGATCAGAGTGGACCTAGGAGTGGACCTGGCAACAAAGGGGTCTTCCACGTTTCAAAGAGCTCGTGACCTGGAACCCCACCATCAAATGTCGTCTGGTGTTTAAACCGGGACACGCATTTTTAGGCACCTTACTTTTCTGCAAGGAATACATCGGCTTGGCGTTTAGTTTGCTTCGAGTACTAACAGTTACTAAATGTTCACCCATCTAAGTATCATTTAGCCTAATCGGTGGGGTTTAGAATACACCGAGGATATAAAAAAATGTCTTGACACATTTCCCCTCCACCGAAAAAAGAATTTCAACAGTCTATTTCAACCTGTTCTGCTCAATATATTTTGTAAGTTTTTGGCAAATTGCAATGTTGGCCTCCCAAACACAGTTTGATTCTGTGGCAATTCAGTATATCCACTGACTCTTTATTGATTTTGAAAAAAAATTTAATTAATTTGATAACTCACATCGTCTTCTTAAAAACAACAACAAAGTAAATATATAACATTATACCACGCAGTGCAAATAGCTCATTTTAAAATATGGCGTTCAGTTGTGAAATAGATTATTCACACAAGTAGGCGGCTGGTTCAGGTGAAACTTTCAACTCACTCATTATCATCACCATCATCAATTCACGCTGATGGCATGGATTTCCTTGACTCTCTCTCTCTCCATCCGTCCCGATCATCCTTCACTTCCGACAGGTCTTCAAAACTCCATCCTGTGTCCGTACATAGCTGATGTTAATAAGTTCTTGCTAGTCTGACAACATTCGCACGTCAATGTGTAAGGGTCCATTGAAGAAGGTCACTTATGAGTTCGTCCTTGCTTCTACAGCAGTATCCCGCATGTCTTCGTTTTAATTCAGTAGAGATTATCATGACTTCGACAAACTATTCTACCATAATTACTGTCAATATACATATAAGATGTTTTTTGATGGGGTTGGAGTGGGAACTTCCCGCGTGAGATATTTTCCCTGTTGATTTCTTCTTCTGAAGTATGCTTATGAAAAATATACTCAATGAAAATTACAGACTCATTTGAAGGAACACATCATCTGTGAATATGGTAAGATCAACGGACCCAGTCGGCTGAGGGTGCAGAATACACCGACTGCATCTCTGCAGAGGGGTAAGACCCCACCAACAAGTATCCTAGATATGGCACCAAAAATCTGATGGTGACGTTCCAGTAATGCTGCAGCTTAAGGGAATAAAAATGGATTTGGCGTTAAATAACCTACAAAGGTTGATATGCCATAAAACAACCGACCAACATAAAATCAACGGAATAACTGCATTTAGTTCCTTTAAATCTCGATAAAAGATTCGACTTTGCATCGTTAATGATGGACACCTTCTTGACGATATTATTGATTAAAATTATTATTATCCTTATTAACAATCATTAATTTTCACCAAGGTTCAGACTTTTGGGTAAACCGATAGATAGATAAATAGATAGATATAGACTGATAAACACATAGATAAAGGGCTACCCAATATATATATATATATATATATATATATATATATATTGAACCTATAAATTCATTGTACTGTCTCTTGGCTTCTCGGCGCTATACTAACTGTTATTGCTTTTACACACTAGTAGTTCCGATAGGAATTTTTTTATATTTGTTTATCTTTGAATGAATCATCGCCAATTATTATCATTATCGTTAATCTTTTGAGAGTATTTCACATCAGTGTTAACCAATAGTTCCCCACTGGGGTCTGAGTGACTGCAAGTCTCCGCAATTTTCCAGGACTCTTCTCAGTATTCTAGCCGTTCTCAATAAGACTGTAGTTTGGATGGTCACCTCTCGTCTTCTTATGTCCAAGTCCTCTAGTCCCTGTATGAATCCTTTAGTGATTGTACTAAGTGCACCAATTTCAATTGGTATAACATTCACTTTCATGTTCCATGGTTTATTTTCGATTCCCAAGCAAGGTCTAAGTACTCATCTTTCCTTTCGATTTCTTTCAATTGTACTCTGTAGTCAGCCCGGACAGCAAAGTCCACAATTCAGCTGGTTCTCTTTTTTTTTTTTTTTTTTTTTTTGTCTATCACTAGGTCTTGTCGTCTACCCGAGATAAGGTAGTCAGTTTATATCTTAAAATCACAGAGAACTTTGTGCGTCTCATTTTCAAGGACGGATTCTGTGTTGTGCATATACCATTGTTCGTATGTTCAAATTGCTATTTCTGGTACAATTCTCAGTGGATCACCTCGCCCACCCAGTTGTGTCTAGTCTTATACTTTTTCTATGCTACCTTGCTGCATTCGCTTATTATGTGATTGACCGTTTCGTCTCTATCACCACATAACCTACATTTGCAATTTTGTTGCGTCTTATCTATTTTTGCTTTCATATAATTGGTCATTATGGCGTTATTTTGTGCTGCTATTAGAAGAGATTCAGTTTCTCTCTTAAGGTTTCCCTTTTTTAGCTACGTCCAAGTTTCTCGTGTGAGATATTGCTTTTTGTCGCTTAAAATGTCCACACAGCTGTTTTTCTTCCCATTTTTTCTAGTTATTTTTGTTCTGTTGGTTCTTGTGTAGTCTGTATTGTTTCTAGTGACTGTAATCAGTCTCCCTTCCCGCTTTTCTGTATAGTCTTTGAGTCGTTGCATCGATGTACCAATGCTATCTTCAATGTTCGTAGGTCGTCTTCCTCCTTCTTTTCTTGACACATATAGTCTGTCAACATCATCTCTCTGACGTAAGGCCTTATGCATGGTTATTAGTTTTTTATTCTCTGGTCAATTTGTTTGAGTTCTTCTCTGGTCCACTTCAAGAATGGTCCTGAGTATCTTACGTGGTGGACATCCCTTTTATGAGGTTCCTGCTATTTAGTTTGGTTCGAGTAACTTTACCGTTCTCCTGAGATATTCTTTTCTAATTTTTTCTTTCATCTCAACTTGTTTGATGGTGTTTACTTCCAAAATTCTTACGTATTTGAACGCTTCCTTTTCTTCAAGCGTTCTTTTTTTCATTTTCTTTTTTTTTTTTTTTTTTTTTTTTGATTTGGTAGTTCCGTTCCTTCCGTCATGTGTCTTTTCCTGCTTATCATTATTAGCATGGTACATTTTTCTATGCCAAATTCCATCCTTATATCTTGACTGTATATTCTGACTGCGTATATAAGAGTTTCCATTTTTGTTTTTCGTTTTAGCAAACAGTTTGATGTCGTCCGTGTACATTAGGTGATTGATTTTTTCCTGTGATTTACTAAGTTTTTTCTGTGATTTACTAAGTTTCAACTACGTACTCAGGAAATGCGCAAATGGATCATTTGCGCATTTCCTGAGTACGTAGTTGAATGGCGTCATCGCTATTATAAATAGTAATGGTTATAGTGCATCTCCCTGGAATATACCTGTGTGGATCTTTGCGTCAGTTCAACTTCTTCCTGCTGTAAATTCCTCTCTTCAGCGTTTGATAGTTTTCTCGATAAAGTTTATAACTTCTTCTGATGTCTTGTACATTTTGAGACAGTTTATTATCCAGCTTTGCGGGACTATATCATATGCCTTTTATTGTCAATCTACATCATAGCAAGATTTTTTCCTCTCATTAGGCCCTCGTTGAAGATGAATTGATCAATGCACAGTAGCTCTCCTGTGCCTCTGGTCCACTTGCAGCATTGTTTCTGTTCCTTGGGGAAGAGTTCGCAGCTTACTAACGAGTAGTAAATCTCCTTCCTTATTTGAGCCGTCAGTATTTCCCACATTATTATTATTATTATTATTATTGCTGTTGTTGTTGTAAATTTTCACTAATAATTTATTTCATCTTATGCTGTAAAAAATATATATTCAGATAAGATTCTTGTGCATAGGATAGTCGCTATAGGGAATATGTCTGACTTCCCTTCTTGTTTGGTGGCAATGATTCGTAATAACAAATTTCGATTTGTAGAAAAGCAATTACTTAATTAAATTATCCTGTCAAAATTTATTCCTGATGTCCAGTGCTGGTGTGTGCTTGTATACTGATATACAACTATACGTCATAACTAATTACCGCTTATTTATTTGTCTACTGCCACTGGCTAACACAGTTTATATAAGTTTGTACTGAATATCAAAAAAGTTTTTCATCTTTTCTGTCTGTCTGTCTATCTGTCAGTATCAAATGAAATAAAGAATTAAAAGTGGAAAGACTTTGTTTTTTGTTTCAGAGAGAAAAGTACTTGTGGAGTTACGGTTATCGTCGTTAGAAGTGTCCAAGGCTATTCAAGTACAAATCTTGAACGAGGCTGTTTTCATTTTACATTGCGTTTTTCCAACCATTCTCTCTTCATCCATGGGTAAAAAGTAAAGCAAACTAGGTTCTTAAACCAAAGTATGGCCATCAGTTTAGGATAAGAAAAACTTTGAAATCAAACCGACAGTAAACTTGGCGAGGGATGGGCTCTGTCAGGCGATTCCTGCCCTAGACCCACTACATAAGTACTGCCCCTACAGACAAACGAGGTTATAGAACCATTGACCTTTCTCACTTTCTTTTATATATATATATATATATATATATGTGTGTGTGTGTGTGTGTGTGTGTGTGAGGGTACAAGGTATATATATGCCTTGTTGAAAATTACTTCTGTGAATTTAATGATATCTGTTCCATAATATTTGTAACAATCAGTTGACGAAATTTAGAGGCAAGTTGCTGTCATAAGTGACTGGTTTATGTATGTATTGAGCGGTACTACAGCTTATCAATATGTTTAAAGATAGTGGCAAGAATTGTGTTCGTCTGTTAAAAACGCAGGGGAATCACTCTACCTAAATCCTTTCAAGTAAACAAAAGAAAGAAAGAAAGAAAGAAAGACGGAGAAATCGAGTGGAAAGAAATTTTTTTAAAAGGCCGAAATAAAGAAAGGTAGAAGTATAGAAAGTTATTGGGAAATAGGTAAAAAGAAGAACGGTCAAGATAGATAGATTGAGAGAGAGAGAGAGAGAGAGAGAGAGAGAGTTTTGCTAAATTAGTATATCGTGTTATTAACTGTGAAAATATCACGAAGATCTAAAATGCCACGAAATAGCATAACATCGAAATTCCATTGCTTTGTAGGGAGACCACTTCAGTTCACGGATATAAAAATAGGAATCAAATGTGACAAATTATCAAAAGTTAAATAAATTCTTGTATGATTTCATTGGGCCATTTTATGCGATTCAATCGGAAGGTTGCAAATCATATCTTAAACGTGACTAAGTCAAACAATACAAATTGATTTGCAAGGCAGTCGTAGCAGTTAAAATATAAAGAATTATTTTTTTACATTTTATGCCAACAGAATATTAAATTTCACAAAGAATCAGCTCTGTCTCAGTCAATCTCTTATTATAGTCGGATAATATTTTTAAGTATTGATCTCACTACTCTTCAGTGTGGCTAGACGCTGGGTGTTTGAAGCTGGGATAAAATCCCGCCTAACTTTACGTTAGACCGATAACAAACTGCTCGGCTGTTCGGCGACCTAACGTCAGCTCGGGAATTTAACGAATATCTATTAACTTTTCCTTTGCTAACATTATATATATATATATATATATATATATATATATATATATATATATATGTGTGTGTGTGTGTGTGTGTGTGTGTGTGTGTGTGTGTGTGTGTGTGTGAAGAAAAATTGATAACAAGGTAATCCAAGTAGAAAGAGATTTATTGAGAAGCAAAGTCAACACTATAGCGTTTCGGTTCTAGTGAACCATCATCAGGACTATGTGGGATGATATTAGTGATGTTAAATCAACGATGGATGTTTACAAATGCTAAATATAAAAACACAGGGAAAAAGCTGGTCGTTTCATTAGTGAATCAGCGTTTGTTGTTTTAAATTACGTCATTTTACTTATTAGGAATATATATATGTGTGTGTGTGTGTGTGTGTGTACACTCAGTTACTGTTTTATTGAACTTATCACAGGTTTGTCCTGTTTGGTCTTTTTACCCAAAATAAAATGATTTTGCTGTGTTTTTGTTCGCCAGTGGTCCGGAAGACCTGGGCTCAATCCCAGGTCGCGTCATACCAAAGACTTTTAAAATGGTACTTAATACCGCCTTGCTTAACACTCAGCGATATAAGGTACGTATCAAGGGCAAAGTGGAGCAATACAGGGAAAGGAGTAGCGCCCTCCCCTCCACCTCGGTGTAGTAGCTCTTGAAAAGGGAACCTTCTGGTCACCCTCAACTAAAGGTCGCCAACTTTACTTAACTTTATGTTTGCTGTTAATTTTCACAAGTATTTTCTTTCATCTTTTCATTTTTATTATTTTTTAAATTTTTTCCTTTTTAGAACGACTCGCTTATCTATAACAGTGGGGAACAGTACATATTGGAATTATTAATAAAACATTAAATCTCGTCGAGTCTCGAAACCACGCCCCCCCCCCCTTTTTTTTTCTCAGTGAAAACAGATAAAACTCAACAGCTGCTTTAACAACTAATTTCCGAAATGCCATTGGTTTGAAAACGCTCAAATTAAACCTATAAACCTATTCCATTTTCTCGATCACTATCGGTCCCATATTTATGTTCAACCCTATATGATTAATTAATTGATTGATTGAGTGAATGATTGACTGATTTTAATAACATGTCATAAGGGTTATTTTACGCCAAGAGGTTAGGGAATCGCATTCATTATACGTTCATATTTATATTTTTTGTGCAGTTGTTACTTACGAGTAAGAGTATTTGTTTTTGTTTTGGGTTGTTTTTTGGGGGGGTTGTTTTACGTTTTTATTTTTGTTCTTCTGCTTTTTTTATTTTATTTTTTGTTGTTATTTTTTATTTGTGCCTTTGATTTTGTTTTCGTTTTTTGCTTTATTTTTTATTTTGTTTTTTGTTTTTGTTTTTGTTTCGTTTCGTTTTGTTTTGTATTTTTTTGGGGGGGTGTCTTTGGTTTTTGTTTTTGTTTTTGTTTATTTTTTGTTTTGTTTTTTGTGGGTTTTGTTTTTGCCTTTGTTTTAGTTTTTTTTTTTTTTAAGACGGTTTTTCTCGAATATGTATGATTTTTAAACAGATCTTTTTAACCCTTAGATGGGACTCTAACAGGTACCACCACTCCGAGTCAGAGTCTATTCATTTTTGTAGTTGCTTTTTAATCACGACTGACTAGGATTGTTATTTTGCGATTCCGTAGTACAGCGTGGATAGAAAATAATAAGGTCTTTGCTTATTTGGTAAAGATGTCGGATGTAAAAATGTTTGTTCAATGTTGGAATGTATAATACCCTTGTAAATTTTGGTTAATCTTTTACAGTCTTGTACTGTTGATACAAAAAATTAATTTACAATGATAAAATCAGTGTGCCATATACATTTCTCGTAAAAAAAACATCAGTGCACTATTATCTATTTAGAATAAACAAAATGAAATTATCAGAAAGATTCTTGACAAAAAATTACTGTAAATTAGAAAATAACCTATTTTAATGAATTTTAACTGCCTTTCAGACAACTCTTAAAATAGAAATTTTACAATACTTTATTGTAAAAAAAGTAACAAATCTTGCTAATTTACCACCAATCTATATTTTCTAGATGTCGCCACATTAAAATAAACCGTGTTTTTGTTTTTATCTCTATATCTTGAAAAGTCTCCAAACTCAATAAAAATCATTATCTCTTTGCAAGTTTTTTTTTTTCACACAAGTAGTTACAAGTGGTCTTTACTGAAGCCCCTTCAAAGTATTCTCATTAATCTCAACACTGCTGTGGTCTACTTGCAAGTCAACTCAGCTATCCAGGACTCTCCAGAGTGTATACTTCTTTGATGGGACTTCAGTAAATCTTAGTTTTGAGAAGTTTTCTCGTTCTTTTTAGGTACTCTTTTCTTGTTTATTTTTTTCTTTGATCTCTGTGTCTTTGATGAGGTCCGTTTCCAGTATTCCCATGTCCACACCATCAGATTGTTTAGTCTCATATCCAGGACACTCGTTTGGTGGGGGTCTTATCCCTCAGTAGTGATGCAGTCGGTGTATTCTACAGCCCCAACCGAATGGGCCATCCAGGACACTCGTTGTGGTGGGTCTTAACCCTCAGTAGAGATGTAGTACGTGTATGATACGGTCCCAGCCGACTGGACCATCCAGGACACTCGTTGTTGGGGGGTCTTACTCCTCTGCAGAGATTCAGTCGGTATATTCTACAGCCCAAGCCGACTTGGTCGTCCAGGACACTCGCTGTTGGGGGTCTTACTCCTCTGCAGAGATTCAGTCGGTATATTCTACAGCCCAAGCCGACTTGGTCGTCCAGGACACTCGCTGTTGGGGGTCTTACTCCTCTGCAGAGATTCAGTCGGTATATTCTACAGCCCAAGCCGACTTGGTCGTCCAGGACACTCGCTGTTGGGGGTCTTACTCCTCTGCAGAGATTCAGTCGGTATATTTTACAGCCCAAGCCGACTTGGTCGTCCAGGACACTCGCTGTTGGGGGTCTTACTCCTCTGCAGAGATTCAGTCGGTGTATTCTACAGCCCAAGCCGACTGGGTCATCCAGGACAGGGTATGCTTGCTTCATCTTTGTATTTACTTAGTTACCAAACTAAACTGCCGTGAATGAGCATGAAGTTTTTGAAAACCAGAATCCAAGTTTGCAACCGTGACTTATTTTTCAATTTGCTAATTTCTTGAATGCTGTTCTTAGTGAGTCCAGATGTATGTCCGTCTCAGGGAAAATGCGCCTTTGACGACAAATAAGCTTGACAGTGACACAAAAAGAGAGAGTTGATGGGAAGTAAAAAGGAAAGAAAGAAAAGGAAGAGGTGAATGAAAAAGATAAAGAGAACATGAAGGGAAACTAAAAAAAAAAAAAAACAAAGGATAAGGGAAAAGAAACTATGAGACTCCAAATTCAAAATGGTTTGAAATAAATATAGATATACATTGAATAATAAAATAAAAAGGAAAAAAAAACAACTCTATGGTTGCTTTAAACGACTAATAAACACCATCTCACATGAGAAAACCTGGACCTGGCTAAGAAAAGGAAACCTTAAGGGAGAAACGGAATCTCTCCTAATAGCAGCACAGGACAACGCCATAAGAACCAATCATATCAAAGCAAGAATAGACAAGACTCAATAAAATAGCAAATGTAGACTATGCGGTGGTAATTTACTAAGCTTTTTGCTTAAATGTGGCACAAGGCCATATGAAAGGGGCACCCAATGAGACTCAAACTCACTCGTGTAGGTTTGCTAGTCGAGCTTACTAGCCATTACACCACCAAAGGCGCCTTTAATTGACAAAGCTTTTTGCTTCGATGTGGCACAAGGCCGAATGAATGGGGCGCCCAATGAGACTCGAACTCACTCGTGTAGGTTTGCTAGTCTAGCTTGCTAACCGTTACACCACCAGAGGTGCCCTAATGTAGGCTATGCGGTGACTGAGACGAAACGATCAATCGCATAATAAGCGAATGCAGCAAATTAGCACAGAAGGAGTATAAGATGAGACACAACTGAGTTGGCAAGGTGATCCAATGGGAAATGTGCAAGAAATTTAAATTTGACCACACTAACAAATTGTATATGTACAACCCAGCACCTGTCCTAGAAAATGACACATAACTCCTGTGGGACTTTGACATACACACGGATCACCTAATCTCGGCCAGATTACCAGACCTTATAATAATCAACAAAAAAAGAGAATTTGCAAAATTGTCGACTTTTCCGTCCCAGCAGACCACAGAATAAAACTGAAAGAATGTGAAAAGAAGGATTAGAACCTCGACCTTGCTAGGGAATTGAAAAAACTGTGGAACATGCAGGTGACAATTATACCAATAGTAATTGGTTCGTTTGGAACAGTAACTAAAGGATTACTAAAGGGACTAGAGGACTTGGAAGTTGGCGGACGAGTGGAGACCATCCAAACTACTACATTATTGAGAACAGCCAGAATGCCGAGAAGAGTCCTGGAGACTTAAGGAGACTTGCTGTCACTTAAACTCCATTGAAAGACCATCAGCTAACGCTGATGTGAAAAACTCTCACGGAGTAAATATGGTATATGCACAACCCAGCACCTGTCCTAGAAAATGCAACGCATAAACTCCTATGGGACTTTAACATACAAACGGATCACCTAATCCCGGCCAGAAGATCAGACTTAATAATAAACAACAAAAAAAAAAAAGAGAACTTGCAAAATAGTCGACTTTGCTGTCCCGGCTGACCACAGAATAAAACTGAAAGAATGTGAAAATAAAGATAAGTACCTCGACCTTGATAGGGAATTGAAAAAACTATGGAACATGAAGGTGACAATTATACCAATTGTAATTGGTGCGTTTGGAACAGTAACTAAAGGATTACTAAAGGGACTGGAGGACTTGGAAGTTGGCGGACGAGTGGAGACCATCTAAACGACAGTATTATTGAGAACGGCCAGAATACTAAGAAGAGTCCTGGAGACTTGAGGAGACTTGCTGTTACTCAGACTCCAGTGAAAAACCATCGGCTAACGCTGATGTGAAAAGCTCTAATGAGTGAATACTACTACTACTACTACTACTAATAATAATAATAATAATAATAATAATAATAATAATAATAATAATAATCACATAATAAGCGAATGCACCAAATTAGCACAGAAGGAGTACAAGGCTAGACACGACTGGGTGGGCAAGGTAATCCACTGGGAAATTTGACTATGCCAACAAATGGTATATACCCAACCCAGTACCTGTCCAAGAAAATTACACTCACCAACTCCAATGGGACTCTGATATACAAACGGATCACATAATTTCGGCCAGAAGACCAGACCTTATAACAATCAACAAAAAAAAAAGAAAATGATTAAATAAAGTGAACTACTAAATAACTAGCAACTAGTTATTGCCCTTGATAAAGTATAGCGATCGAAATGCAAGTGCTGACTTGAAAATATTATCAGTAATTTTTAATTGGATTAAAAAATGGTTTTAAAAGTTAGAGTATTCTAACGCAATTGTGCTAACAATCGTTTGTCTACGATGTGCCGGTTTTGCTGAGTTAAAATACCATATAGATATACAAAAATTGATTTATCATCTTTTATATCATTTATATTGCCAGTACTAGTAGAGATAAATTGTTATAAATAATACCTGCTTTATGCATGTACAAACATGCAAACTATATTGAATATGTTTCGATTCACGTTACTTTATGTCTAGTGTTATAAGAAACGCTGGTCTACTATGAATTTCTATTCATTTAGTCTTCACAAAATAAACGTATACAAATACTACATTCACTTACGCTGTCTTCGTGAAGAACATCATTAAGCAAATTTAAAAGAAAAAAAGAATTGTAATATAACTTGTTCTTATATATATATATATATATATATATATATATATATATATATATATATATATAAGTAAGTAAAGTTGGCGGCCATAGTCGAGGGTGACCCACAGGCTCCCTTTTCAATATCTACTACACTGAGGTGTTGGGGAGGGTACTACTACTTTCCCTGGATTGCTCCACTTTACCCTTGATACTACCTTATATTGCTGAGTGTCAAGCAAGGAAGTATCAAGTACCATTTTAGTATGACGCGACCTTGGATTGAACCCAGTTGTTCAGGACCATTGGCGAACACTCTACCCTGTGTGTGTGTGTGTGTGTGTGTGTGTGTGTGTGTGTGAAATATGGTGCTCATTTTTAAATTTTTGTAATTAGTATACCAAAAAGAAGACAAAGTGAAAGATAAAGAAATGGATTAAGTGAACTACGAATTACGCGAAACGGAAACAAACGGACGCCTTTGACCACACGTACCGAAGCCTTTTACTTTCGTCGGGATTCCGTGTGTGTGTGTGAGAGAGAGAGAGAGAGAGAGAGAGAGAGAGAGAGAGTGAGAGAGAGAGAGAGAGAGAAAGAGTAAAGAAACAGAAAGACAAAGAGATTGAGAGTTAAAGAAAGTTAT
>OY757915.1:72714136-72929136 GCA_963585895.1 Sepioteuthis lessoniana | reverse complement strand
AAACGAAACCTTGGATTGCTGCATTTTTAAAGATATTCTTATATATATATATATATATATATATATATATATATATATATATATATATATATATATATATATATATACAAGAGAAGTAAAGTTTAATCCCCTGTTCATTAACGCAATGAGAGATTTTCTAATTTTCTTCCACTTTCCACATTGATTTTGTGAATATCAATAAAAACCCGGGAATATACATCCGAGTATTGGAAAATGCATATTTGCTAACCTCAGCGTTCATTTGTTTTTTCAGTAACTTATTTGTTAAAAAATCTATGCATTTGTCACCTCTGGAAGTCTAGTTTAATAGAAAAGGATTATAGACCTCAGCAAAAGTAACTTGAATTTCAACTTTATTCCTTGAGTAGAATGGTATATATATATATATATATATATATATATATATATATATATATATATACAGGAAGTCCCATAAAAATTAGACACATTTTAAATGCAAATATCTTTGATTATATTATGGACATTGAGTAGAAAATATATTTATTATATAACAAAGAGTTTATCATTTAATCTAAGACTTAGAGGTAATATCCCTTAAATTTTCACAACCACAAAGAGTACACATTCTCTCTCTCTCTTTTTCTCTCTCTCTCTCTCTTTCTCTCTCTCTCTCTCAATCCTTGAAGTAACCTCACTGGAGGAAGTCTACTGCGGTTAGATCTAGTGATATAGATTCCAATGGATACAACTAAATCTCGAAAAAAAAGTGTCCGGGAATTATTCTTGAAAAATTGTCATTATCAGTCATACTGCATGACTAGTTACACTATCTTGTTGTATCCACGTGTGTTTGAAAAGAAAAGCTGGATGCAATAAAGACTTGCACAGCTGTGGCTATAAAGCAAAAAATTCGGAGAGAGATTGCGGACATTGCAGTTGATATGCCGGTACGCGCTGAGCTTGGATTGATGTGTTATTACGATCACTTTCGAGCAAATAACTTTGGGAAAGATATGAACCCCTTTATCCTCCCAGCTAGGGGTTCAATGGTACCACTACTGTTCTTCTATGAGGATGGTTTGGGCATTAAATAGCCTACAAAGGTTGATATGCCATTAAACAAAGAAACGAAATGAAACGTTGGATTGATGCATTTTTGAAGATAATTTTATATATGAATATGGTATTAATATATATTAAGATGTGTATATATGAACATTATATATATATATATATATATATATATATCCACTTCATATATACACATCTAATATTATCTTAGACGAGCCAGACATGAGAAGCATGGACGAGCTCATAAGGGATGTACTCCTATGGACCCCCACATATGGCCGGGCAAAAGCAGAACGACCAGCACGAACATACATTCAGCAGCTATGTGAGAATACGGGATGTAGCCCTGAAGACCTGCCAGAGGTGATGAACGATAGGGAAAAGTGGCGAGAGAGGGTCAGGGATATCCGTGCTAGCGGCACGACATGATGATGATGATATATATATATATATATAAATATATTTAATTAATTTATGAGTACAGCAAAATTTGTATATATATATATATATAGAGAGAGATATATATGTATAATATTCGGATGCCTGAAGACGATATTTGTTTATATGAAGACAATATATATATATATATATATATATAAATCTGTGAATTTATGAAGATAATATTTGGATACATGAAGATGATATAAGTATATACGTATGTACATGAATAAGATAACATATATGAAGATGTTATTAGGATACATGAACAAGATATATATATATTAATATATGTATATATATATATATATATATATATTAAGATGATATTAATATATGTAGAGATTTTTCTTCATACAGTGGACTTTCATACGTACCAAGATGATGCGTATATATATATATATATATATATATATGTGTGTGTGTGTGTGTGTGTGTGTGTGTGTGTGTGTGTGTGATTTTCATAAAAATTAGTGGAAAAGTGGATAAATCAAATACTTACAACTGGTGTAGTGATAATATTTCCTTCTTTATTAACAGAAGAACTTCATCAGACTAAACATTCTTTAACTTTTTTTACATTTTAGCCAATGAGAAAAGATATAAAGATGATATACGTATGAATGATGGTACGTATGCGTGTGGTTGATACTGGCATTTAATTGACATTTCTTTTGCTTATATGGTACAAGACAGAATAATAAACATTTTTAGCGTTTCTTCATATTTGTTTTGTTTTCTTTCTTAATATGATTTTTTTATTTGACCATATTTTTTCAAAGTTTTCATCAGTAATGTGAAAATACAGTTAGCGTGATGACAGCGCTGTAAACGGAATCGATGACCCAAGTTCAAATTCAGCCATCGGTTGTTGTTTACAAAGTAAATTTAGCAGTAATAATTCACTTTGTGTATGCATAAATTAGTCTCTTTTTCTCTTCATGGTTATTGGTAAAATATTAGGAGAGGAAGAACTATCTAGTCTTCACGGGAAGCAGTTTAGAAGAAAAAACAGCTATGAATTCAAAACCAGCAGCAAAAGGTCTAATAATCCGACAATTAATAACAACTTTTAAAGAAAACAAAAAAAGAAAGCGGTACATAGTTAAATTTATCATCATTATACCTTTCCAGTATACCAGGTAGCACCAATGATATTAGACTATTGGTCATGGAATCCCTGATTTCATAACCCTTAAACATAAAGAATGAATAAGTAAATGGTTGGTTGGTTGGGTTTTATAGCATATCAACCTTTGTAGGTTATTTCATGCCAAATTAATTTTTATACAAATAATCAGATCTATTTCAAACAATTCAGTTTAGCGTGAGTACACATTTTGATTGTCAAAAACATTTCTATTTCAAACTATTCAATTTTGTCAAACTGTTCTAATTCAAACAATTCAGTTTAGCGTAAGTACAGTTTCAATGTCAAAAACAGTTAGGGCCCTATCAGATGCTACCACTCCGGGCCAGTGTGGACCTGGAAGCGATGGCAATAAAGGGATACTCTGCATTCCCCAAAGCAATTGCATTACTGGAACTTCACCATCAGATAGTTTAAAGTAATATTAAGGACACTCGTGTGTGAGGGGTTTACTCCCCTGTAGAAAAGCAGTTGGTGTATTCTATAGCCCCAGTTGATTGGGCAATAAGTAAATGGGCAGTCGAGCAATTTCTACATGTGAGAGAAAATGCATATCAAATTCTAAAAGATTGTTCTGTTTCACTTTTGAAATATATATAGGAACTGTAAAAGCGTTTTCTAATGAGAGCTAAGGCTCTGGATTCAATGAGAAAATGTTTAACAGTGTAAGGTGTTTCACGTGGTATCCACAGTAGTGATTCCTCTTAAATACGTAAGTCTTTTGTACCTCAGTCCATACTTCTCATCTGACTACTATAGCCTTGTTTTCTAAGAAATGAATCCCAACAAAATTAATTTCATAATGTTTGCATAAAACCCCAAATTTTAGAAAACTTAAACAATAGATCCTTAATAATTGTATATAAAGTAAAGGCAAAGTGGGCCACTGTAGTCGACGGTGATCCGAAGGTTCCCTTTTCAATAGCTACTATACCGAGGTGTAGGGGAGGACGCTATTCTTTTCCCTGGATTGTTCCATTTTATCCTTGATACGTACCTTATAATGCTGATGATTTGGTTTGGATTCTTTGTTTAATGGAATATCAATCTTTGTAGGTTATTTAATGCCAAAGCCATTCTCCTAGAAGAACAGTTGTGGTACTATTTAACCCATAGCTGGGAGGATAAGGGGGTTCATACCTTTCCCAAGGGTATCTGTCCGAAAGTGAACGTAATAGCGCGAGTGGAGTTCGAACTCGCTTACTACGATTCTGAAGTCCATCGCTTTAACCATTACACCACGAGGACACTCCCTTATAATGCTGAGTGTTAAGCAAGGAGGTAACAAGTACCATTTGTTGAGGCTATGGTATGGTCTCCCGGGTCATTGGTGAACAATCTAACTACTAACCATTGGGCCGATATATTTGTACGTAGAAAGCCCCTATTTCATATTTACGTTTATTATTTTTGGTATAATTTCATTTCTTTCAAAGACTAACAGTCATACATGTTGAATTCTTTTTATTAATCTTTCATGTTTCTTGCATTAAAATAACGTTGTTTAATGAGAGTTAACTCTCTCCATTCCATAAAAAAATGTTTAACAGAAGAGGGTATTTTATTTGATATACATTGTGGTTGTTTGAGAATAAAGGAGTGCGTAACTTTATTGTGACCAATGTAAAATCGGGAGAGAGCGACCTCTTTCTTCCTTTCTAGATTTTCTGAAAGCTAGTTTGAATTCTTATCGTGGAAGATTTTATTGTATATTGTGGGGATTTAGGAATTAACAGTAAAACTCCCAACCGGATATTGACTCGTCGGCTGCCACATACAAAATGTATAAACGCGTCGCCACGCATAAGGCTCCACGCATCCATCCGGTTAAAAATCAGAAAAAAAGAAAAATAACAAAAAGTAAAGTAGCCAATGGGAAGCGGTCGTGCCAGAATTAGAAGGATTTTAGAGTGTCGAATTTGGAGCCGGTGGAGTAAGATAAATACTCAGGTTTTCTGTGAACCGGGTCTTGTCAGGAAGTATCCGTCGAACCAACAACATCATTTTGCTGTCTAGTGTTTTGGGCACCACGCTGCGTCTTGGGACGTAGCGTTGGTTAGTCCATTCACCAAGTAAATAAAGGAAAGTATGGAAGAAATGTTTTCGTCTCTTATCTGTTTCTATCTTTTCTTTTTTGTATATTTCTTTTGGGACTTTCTTTGGACAAGGCATTGCGCCGGCCAGTCAACGTGGGGTAAAATAATATTACCAAAATATGGAGTCAGATATCTTTCGGCAACACAGCCTTGCCCTTAGCCACTGACCTTCCTAAATACCTTCAAACCCCACATTGGTGACCTCGACGCGAAAAAAACCTTCAAACCCCACATTGGTGACCTCGACGCGAAAAAACCCTTCAAACCCCACATTGGTCACCTCGACGCGAAAAAAACCTTCAAACCCCACAATATATTCTTATAAAAACGTTGTTACCATTTCTACAGGAGAATTTATTGAATTTTAGTTTCAAGTAAGTGTATGGAGTTTTGAGGTTTAGATTAGGAATAGTAAGGCCAGAAGTAGGAGACAGTAAGCGAGGATGAAACTCACAACGAAAGATCATTTGAAATTAAAACCAGCTCGCTAATCAGTCTGCTTCTTCAGGAATAGGATTTTTTTTCTCTGAAGATAAATCTCTGTTCTTTATCATATTTACCCAACCCCTCCTCTCGGGCAGGATATGACACAAGGTCAATTTTTAAGCGGAGTTTAACAGGTTTGAATTCAGAGTTTTCCTTCTCCAAGACTAGTTGCCTCACCAAGGCTGGAGAACCTAGTCTGCCCTACTATTTACCCATAGCTGGAGGGAGAGAGATTGGATTCATACCCTTCCCAAGGGTATTAGTGCTATGTGAAATGCAATCAGTCTCGTCCAGGATTTGAACTCGTGTCGCCGTGTCCAATTCCTACGACGATAACCATTACACCACTGGCACCTTCACAATCTCTGTTCTTTATTACCATTCAATTATTTCTTTTAAAAGTAAAGAACAAAGTGAACGTTTTTCTTGATTTCACGTCTGTTTAATCTATACTAAATGACCGGGCTTTCTTCAGAACGCTTCGGGTAAAACGAATTTAGAAAATTAACACAAAGGACCCGAGCAGCCAATATTTGTACCACCAACTAGAAGTACATACACTTGAATGGCCTGAATTCTGGCTGGGGTATCCTTTCTTTATACCTGGCTTGTCGGTAAGGCTTCGAATATCCCGACTGCATCCGCTGCTGGTATGACCCACCAAAAAAAAAAAAGGCGTATCCCGGATATCGCCCAAAATTACATCCGGTAGCGAGGCTCTGTGGAGTAGGCGTCACCCCTTTGTTGCCTTTTCTCCCAGATCCACTTTGAATCAAAGTTGTAGTACCTGTCAAGACCCCATCAATGGGCCCTGCAGATCTATTTTAGATAAAGTTTAAAACAATTTTAAACTAAATTGATCCACTGGCTTTCAAAAATAAATAAATAAACGAAAACAGTGATATTGCTACTAAGTATAAAATAATTACATGTTTAAAATGATTGTGAAGGTTCATTTTTGTATATTGCAGGAAACCATAATTGTTAAACTAACTCTGACGTAAGATAACCCAGAAGGGTTGACGTGCCGTAAAACCAGCAAACCAACTGACCAAAATATTTCTTACCCGCTACTTATCCGGGTCATTGGCCTAATGTGTAGAATGTTCGCAAATGGTCCGGGAGGCTGGGGTTCAATCCAAGGTCGAGTCATACCAAAAACTCAATAAATGGTACTTGATGCCGCCTTGCTTAACACTCAGCATTATAAGGTAAGCATCAAGGGTAAAGTGGAACAATCTAGGGAAGGAGTAGCGCCCTCCCCTACACCTTGCTATTGTAGCTATTGAAAAGGGTGCCTTCGGGTCACTCTCGACTAAGGTCACTAACTTTACTTTTATAACAAAAAAAAATCATGTAATGCTGTTTAAAAACCTGTAAAAGATCATATTTTACACATTCAGTGAGATGCTCTCAGCGAGATGGTTATTGTCATGAAGAATGGAATCAGCAAGCCGAGTTCAAATGCCCTTGGAAAATCCATCTATTCTCCCTCCAGTTAGGGTTAAATAGATGGATAGACTAGGTTCTTTACCCTAGTTATGTTACCAGACTAGGAGAGGGAAAAGTTTAAATTCAAACCTGTTTTACTGCTTGAGTCACATACTGCCTGTGGTGGAGATATTGGACGAATAAATAAATTTTCAGTCATTTTTCATCCAGGTGCCAAGGATGGGGAAAGGATATGGGGGATGTCAGGGTTCTAAAAATTAACCAGAAAATACTTTCTATACGTAAAAATGGCTGTAGGTAGACAGTCATTTACAAAATGGATGGTACCACACACTTTGAGTAAAGAGACACGGTAGGCGGTAGGAGTGGCAGGGTTGTATTAAAACCAAGAAAGCGTTTTTGTTTTTTTTGCTTTTGATTGATGTAAGGAGAGGGACAAATTATCTTTTTTAGAATATATATTAAAGATCCAAGTTAGGGTTAGGGTTAGTTCAAAAAGTTTTAATGGGCCACACCGGGACAGAAATTAAGACAGAAATCTGAATTAGCTTTTCTTGTTTTATTAGAAATGGTGGTATGTTACCACAAGAATAATTTATTTCCGTTGGGATGTAGAACTTTTAAAACGACATTTTGTATCTGTCTTTTCTTATCTATCTCTTTAACTATCTATTTAAGTCTTTATATATATATATATATATATATATATATATATATAAGTAAAGTTGGCGACCAGTAGATTCCCTTTTCTACAGATACTACACCAAGGTGTAGGGGAGCGCACTACTTCTTTCCTTGGGTTGCTCCACTTTACCCTTGATCCCTACCTAATGATGCTGTGTGTTTTAATGCAAGGAGGTATCAAGTACCATTTTTGAGTCTTTGGTATGACTCGACCTTGGATTGAACCACGGTCTCCTGGGCCATTGTTGAACACTCTAACCATTTGGACCGATATATATATATATATATATATATATAAACCGGTCCAATTGGCTAATAGGTAAAGTGTTCATATATATATATATATATATATATATATGTGTGTGTGTGTGTGTGTGTGTGTGTGTGTGTGTGTGTGTGTGTGTGTGCTTTACAAAGAGGTAAATTTCTCATTGAGTAATATGCAAATGTATGTTTTTTTATAGCGTACATGAAAGCAATAATTAGCCGTCCAAACGTTTCTTTGTACGGAGCTTGCTTCAAAAATAAAGTTTCCTATATATTTCCCGCAAAATTATGACAGTTTTGCCTGGCGAAAAGGAGCATCGAATTAGTGGCTACTTGGAAATATAATCTTTTGTTGGTGAAAACTAACTTTATTCAATTAATCTATTGTGTTCTCTATATATGTTGTTGTTTCTGCGGAAATAAACAGGAGATATTATCTGTGGGTTGCCCCACGTATCTTGACAATCTGGCCTGTTCAAGATCTGTTATGCATACCATCCAGATCAGATTGTAGGTACCGTGGGAACTGGCGGGTGATACATTTTTATGTCTTCAAAGATTAAGTCATTAAGTTTGATCAAGGACTTAGATTTGATTAACTGATTCAAATTTACAGGGGGTGTCCTCGTGGTATAATGGTTAACATGATGGACTGCGAAATCGTAGTAAGCGAGTTCGTACTCCAGTCGCTCTACTACGTTCACTTTCGGGCAAATACCCTTGGAAAAGGTATGAACCCCCTTATCCTCCCAGCTATGGGTTAAATAGTACAACTACTGTTCTTCTTGGAGAATACCTTTGGCATTAAATAACCTACAAAGGTTGATATGTCATTAAACAAAGAAAAGAAAGAAAGAAAGATTCAAATTTACAGTAGAAAGATGTGTCTGTTTGCTCTATTTATCTAGTGGTGCGACGGGTGCCGTGCCGGAGTGAAAGGACAACACGATTAAAACAGTCTGGGATCAACTGATTTCATGTCAGGCATTATTATTATTATTATTATTATTTGTTCCTTTAGAATTTTCGCACCAGTGTTAGCTGGTGATTTTTTGCTGAAGTCTAAGTGACAGCCAGTTTCCTCAGGTCTTCAGGACAGTTTTGAGTATTCTGGCTGATCTCAACAACACTGCGATCTGAATAGTCTCGATTCTTCATTTAATTTTCAGATCCTCCAGTCTTTTTTTCTAAACTTTTGGAAACAATTCCAGGTGTAACAGCAACAACTGGTATCAACCTTACTCTCATGTTACAAATCTTTGTTAGTTCTCTGGCACGGTCCAAGTATTTATCAGTCGTTTTATATTTTTTTATGTTCACTCTGTGTTGCGCTGGAACGGGAAAATACTCTGAACTACAATTTTTTTTTAATTTCATTTATTCATATTTAATAATATTTTCTTATTGATTAGCACAAGATATGGCCAAGATTAGGTAATCTTTTTGTATTTCTAAATCCTAGAGAATTTAAAACGTCCCATTTTCTTGGATTGATTCTGGTTATTATTATTTTTCTCATTTGAGAGTTTTTCACACCAGCGTTAGCCGATGATGTTCCACTAGAGTCTGAGTGACAGCAAGTGTTCTCAAGTCTCTTAGACTCTTCTCAGTATTCTGGCCATTCTCAACAATGCTATAGTTTGGATGGTCTCCATTCGTCCTCTTATTCACAAGTCATCCAGTCCCGGTACCAATCCTTCAGTGACTGTACCGAGCGCATCAGTAACAACTTGTATCACTGTCACTTGCATGTTGCATAGTTTTTTCGGTTTTCTAGCAAGGTCTTGGTACTTATCTCTCTTTTCGCTTTCCTTCAGTTTTGCCCCGTGGTAAAGTCCACTATTCAGCAGGTTCTTTTTTTTTTTTCTTGGCTATCACCAGGTCTGGTCTTCTGACCGAGATTACATAATTCGTTTGTCTCTCAAAATCCCAAAGAGTTTTGTGCGTCTCATTTTCTATGACGGATTCTGGGTTGTGCATATACTTTTTCTTCTTGAACAATTCACAAAGGATCACCTTGCCTACCTTGTCTTATACTCTCTTTGCTCTAATTTAATGCATTCGCTTTATATGTGATTGATAGTTTCGTCTCTGTCTCTACATAATATTCATTTGCTATTTTGTTTTGTCTTGTCTACTCTTGCTTTGACATAGTTAGTACTCATGACATTATTTTGTGCTGCTATTAGAAGAGATTTAGTTTCTCTTATAATATTCCCTTTTCTGATTCCATTAACCCTAATCAGGTATAAGTGTTAAGTATTCCTGTACTGTTACTCGCCTTCAGCCAGTACCCGGATATGGTTAAGGGAATCAGAGCAAGTGAACCTCCGTGAATTAAATTAAGGACCTGGTTCGAAGTACCGTGTAGGTTCCTGAATTCAACAAAAGAAAACACCTGAAGAAGGATGAAGGACATATCGGTCGAAACGTTGCAAATATAACAATAACGATAAAGACAATAGTCGGAAAACCCTGAATGATGAAGATCATCAAGCTTCGTCTTAGAAAAGCCTTCTTGGATATTTCTTATTTGTAAGGTCGATTTTCTTACAGATTGTTTTATTCCAAGAGTTTGTAATGGGTGTGTAAGAATCGAAACATAAAAGAATATGGATTTATGAATGAATTCTGTTAGATTTCCTTGCTTTTTCATTATCTCGTAAGATATCTCATGGTATGATCAGCTGCATAAGAATAATCTATTCCTTAGAATTCGTTTCAAAATTCCTTAAAGATTACTGACGACAAAAAAAAAACACCTAAAAAAGACCCGAGAATATAGCGGCTTAAATTCTATGAAAAGCCAAGATGAATTCAATTGTCCGAAACTTCTATAATCATGAAAAAAAAAAACAAATTATCTCAGAAATTTATTTGCAACCCAGTCGGCTGGGGCTGTAAAATACACCAACTGCATCTCTGCGGTGGATTAAAACCCTCACCTCTCACAAAAGGTTTCATGGTATGACAATAAACAATCTGATGGTGAGGCACCCGCAATGCTGGAGCTTTGTGGAATATCGAGTATACCATCATTGCCATCGCTCCCAGGTTCTGTCTGGCCCGGAGTGGTAACACCTGATAAGGTCCTATCTATGGGTCAAATAGAATTGTTTGACATCTAAACTGAGTGTAAACGACTTATGCTAAACTGGATTGTTAGAAATTGAACTGTTTGTTCATTTAACTACGTGTAAACAAATGACTGATGTTTAATTGAATTGTTAGGTATACATAGCAATACTTGGAACCACATAACTTTGCTAACTTTTGCTAAATTGAGTTAATAAAAATAGAACTGTTTGATCATTCGTCTCTGTGTAAACAAATGTCTTAAAACCATTTAAGACTGTGCAAAAAATGAGCCTAGGCTCGTTTTAAAATGTATCAACAAACCATGTATTTAATGTGTATGTAAAACGGGATTTGGCATTAAATAACCTTAAGTGGTTGATATGCCATAAAACCAAACCAAACTAACCCAATTTCTCGGGCAAAAACAAGTATCCTTCTAGTATATATATATATATATATATATATATATATATATATATATATAATTCATATAATATAAGTAATGTGGGTACGTAAGTATATATAATTAAACTGTTTCGCCTCTTACTATACCACCAACATAAGACAGCCAATAAATGAGGAATATGGTTGCTGTCTGCAAGATCAACTGGTCATGTAATAAGTGATTTTACTGGGCACAGTGCCACATCCAGTCATTAAGTCCGATTTAAGTTCTCAACGGTATTAATATGTTTAGTAAAGGTGTTATTAAGAAGTTTTCAAGGTATGATAAATAAAGGTTTGGTTAAGCTATAATAAATTTGAGTAAATGTTTCTGTGTCTCCAACTTCTATAACGTAAAACAAAATAGTCTATATTTTTATATCTAACAAGCGCGAAAAGTGCTTCCCCTGAAATCGCCACTGAGCATATATATATATATATATATATGTGTGTGTGTGTGTGTGTGTGTGTGTGTGTGTGTGTGTGATATTATTTCACTTGCTACAGTTAACACGGTAGTTTTAGATTTTGAACTGTCGTAATGGGTCTTAGTTTTTAAGCCAATGGTAATAATTCTTATTTTAAAGAAATATATATGAGGGTCATTCAATAAGTTCTTAGCCTTATTCAGAAAGACGAGCCATTGCAGAACATTTCTGCCATGGAAACACACTGCCTCTTCTCACAAAACTAGAAAAACTAATTCAGATTTCTGTCTTAATTTCAGTGCAGGTGAGGCCCATTCAAAGGTGAGAGGTGTGCGATAAATCAAAAACCTTGATGATGCTTAGAACTTTTTGAACGACCCTCGTCTATAGATACATATGCGTATATATATATATATATATGTGTGTGTGTGTGTGTGTGTGTGTGTATAAGGGGGTTGATGGCTGCAATCTCAAATTCCAATGTGGCTATTTTAAAGAGGATTATCTAACGCTCTTTCTGCCGAGTTTGAAATGTATTTCAGTATTTCAACGTGGAGATTAAGTATTTGACGCCTCTCCCTCCCTCCCTCTCTCTCTCTCTCTCTCTCTCTCTCTCTCTCTCTCTCACACACACACACACACACACACAGGTATATATATATATATATATATTGCTACAAAAACAAATTCTCCTTTTGATAGCCTCCACGGCTGCACTCACCATATGTTGTGGATTGCACAAGAACAGAAACTCAATGGCTTCCTTAATGTAACTGATGAAAAGCATTTGGCTCTTTTCCTATTTTACCCATCACAAATTATGTAATTATTTGTCGAATTATGTACTTACTAATTCCTCGAAAAATAATATAAGTCAAGCTGGAGAATCCGTGTTAATTAATTAGAGAGTAATTAACCTGGCTGATCGGAATGAGAATGAACAATCGTCATTTCTATTGTTGGATGGATGTTTACCGTAAACGTATTCGTTTGCTATGCCAAGTGCTTTCCTTGACGGCATTTATCAGAGCAATGGTGGATAAGTGTTGATGGGTCGGCATCTCCTCTTCAGTATATGACAGGTTATATTAGGTTAAAAGGTAACAGCGGCAAGGTCTCTGAACTGACCAGTTGTTGATTATTTATTTATGCATATGTAGACTTAAAATGTGCATTTCATTCAAAAAGTTCTAAACCTTACCTTGACTTTAGATTTGTCGAACACATCTCACCTTTGTGTTGAACTCATCATCATCATCATCATGTCGTGCCGCTAACACGGATATCCCTGACCCTCTCTCGCCACTTCTCCCTATAATTCATCGCCTCTGGCAGGTCTTCAGGGCTACATCCCGTATCCTTACATAGCTGCTCTATGTATGTTCTAGCTGGTCGTCCTGCTTGTGCTCGGTCATATGTGGGGGTCCATAGGAGTACATCACTTATGAGCTCGTCTCTGCTTCTCCAGCAGTGTCCTGCGTGTCTGGTTCGTCTAACTTGGATAGTTTTCGTGATGGGAGGGAGGTGGTCTTATAGTTGGTGCCTTCTGGGGTGTTGCCGCCAGGACTTATTCAATATTGCTCTCAACATTCTTGTGTAATTGCTGTCTAGCTTTTTCTCCAGCCGTTTTGTTAGCGTCCAAGTGGTGCATCCATACAGCAGTATCGACACGACCGCTGCCTGAAAGAAACTGCGTTTCATTTTATCGATCAGGTCTGATTTCCACGTGAAACTCATATGCATAGAAATAAAGACAGAAATTTGAGTTAGTTTTTCTAGTTTTATAAAAAAAAAAATGGTAGTGTATTGCTACAATTAGAATGTCCAGCTATCTCCCTGCATTTATCTCCCCTTGTTTAAACATTTAAATCTTTAGAGTTTCAATAATTTAAATGAGTTTACGTTTCTCTTTCTCTCTGGCAAAGACCTCTGGATCCATTGAAGTTTTACTTTTGTAAATTTTATGTATGCAACAGGCAGATTGAGGCACAGGGTCACTCTACTGTCATTATTACGGAGAGAAAGTATCTTCTGGGTTAACTTTTAGAACCCTGAGATCCCCCAGGTCTATCCCCCACATCCAAGTTGCCTGAAGGAAAAATAGTTGAGAATATGTTTATTAATCTAATCCAACTGGCAAAATCTGACCCTTGGTCAATCATTGAAGGAAGGAAGAGACCATAACACATTTCTTCAAAACCATCTATCGCATCTTTATTACTCGAACGGGCCGAAACGCTGCAAGTTAGAGAGAGAGAGAGAGAGAGAGAGAGAGAGAGAGAGAGAGAGAGACGAAGGACTTAGACACAGGAATGCTATATTCAAAACCCTCTTAGGACTTCTGCTTCTCGGCCGAGGGCCACCTACCTCCCCCCCCACTTCCCAGGGCCGTGCCCAAAGCGGTTTCTGCTCTGGCTGCCCGCTTCCCCTGACTGACCATCCGTCATGCGGGAGCTGAAACTGGGTTCCTATATAATATTTTCAACGCACATGTGTTTTCCTCCGGTTCTTCCGTGATTCGTTTCTGCTGCCCCTTTGTTTACACAGGTGCATCCTGCTTACGAAATCTCTCACTGACGGGTCTGTCAAAGGTCAATATGCAACACTTTAAAAGGAGAGAAACATGTCTAAATGAAACTTTTCCTTTTCCTAGACTTGTGGCATAACAAAGTTAAAGAACCGAGTCTACCCTGCTATTTGCCCGTAGTTAGGGGAAGAACAGATGAGTTAGTACATTAATGTTTTGATTCTATTTCAGGTTTGAACTCGGGGCCCCGGTTCTTTTTCCTTAGACAATTAGCATTATACTGATATATGAATCGTATGTGAGTTTTTTTAGGAGATTGTTTTAATCCACTTAAAACTGTTTTATGGAATAGAGATCATCATCATATGAATTCGTGCTGATTGCACGGAAACCCTCCCCCTCTCCCTCTCTTTCTCTCTCTCTCCTTATCTATCTCTATTGGCCCCATCACTCTTGACAGGTTCTCCCGACTGCATCCAGGGTTCGCACAAGGGAGATAATGAAAGTCTTTGCTGGTTGGTCGACACTGTTGTATCCATGAGTAAAAGAACGACGCTTATGAGTTTGTCCTAACTTCTCTAGCAGTGCCCAACATGTCTTGACGCTTATGAGTTTGTCCTAACTTCTCTAGCAGTGCTTAACATGTCTTGACGCTTATGAGTTTGTCCTAACTTCTCTAGCAGTGCCCAACATGTCTTGTCCGTCTTGCTTGGATAGTTTGCGAGATGGGAGGAATGTGGGCGTACAGCTGCAGTTTTGTAAAGTGCTGCTTCCAAGGTTTATTCAAAACAGCACGCGGTATCCTTGCGTAATTCCCATGTTTTTATTGCAATCACTCGTAAAGGAATTTTAGTAACATATTAAGAATAATGCGATGATTACATTTGCCCTCGAGGAAAAACAAAAAATAGATAAAAATAAAGCTCTTAGTTGTGTCCATGGTACTAAGGAATATATTTAGTCCAATCTTTACTTACCACGGACCAATATTAGCATTGGTAAAAGGTGCCTCAATATTAATGGGACCCATGTGACTGCTAAATAACTCTACTTATAATAAGGTTGAGTTTTTTTTCTTTGTTTCAGATTTGAAAATAATATACCATAACAACTATTAATCCTCGATCACAATACCTTGGACAAGAGTGGAAAAATATTTTGTGTAATAACAACTTATCTGGAGAGAAAATCATTCAAAACTATCTCAAAATAGATGCAAACTATTCATATGATAATGACTAATTACTTAGACAAGAAACTAACAAAAAATTTCATGTCCTGAAAACTGATACAATAAGTATAAAAAAAACATTTATTTGATGTTTCTAGCTCAAAGGGTGCATTTTTACAAGACGTGTTCCAAATGCCCGCCATTGTACTTTTCTCAGAAATAAATCATTATCATATTATTGGGTTGCATCTATTTTGAGACACCCTGTACATTATGATATACTTACACTAATCAAAACAGAAGGAAACACAAGATAAACGCATTTGTACATACAAGAAGATTTAACTTTTTATATACATTATACACGTCTTCATGGGATTAAGAAGAAAGAATACAAAAATGTGACCCAACAGCTAAAAATATACGCACATTATTTCACTGACGTAGAAGTGATACAAAATCGAAGAAAAGCTTTGTTGATGAAGAAAAAAATCTAGGTACAGCATTACTGTTAACTGATGAGAAACTTTCTCCAGTTCAAATAACAGATGCAAAAGAGAAGTTAGGAGTAGGTTTCTGCGACTGTTATTTAATTCCCTGTGAGCATCTAATGGACATTGCAGTTCTCAAAGGGAGATAATTATTTATTGTACCTCTACACTTGGAATTCTTAAAAAAGAACTCATTTTGAAAGGGGAATCCTTATCAACTTAATCACAAATAAATTCAAATGAAAGGTTTTAAATATATTCATGAATTCACTCTTGATTTTTGTCGATGCCATATTTGTTCCTATTATGTTGTTTTTGCGAAAGTAGTATAAGTGTAATTTTAACGGCATGTCAAACCGTCTATGGTTATTTCATGCCAAGAAATAAGGAAATCGCATTCACTGTAAGTTCATATTTACATTTTTGTGTAGTTGTCTCTTTAAGGTTTTTTTCTTTGAACACGTTCTTTCGATTACAAATAATTTTAAATCAATCAATTTGACCTATAAATGATACCCTTACAGGTTCAAACACTCCAGGTCAGAGTGTGCCTGAAAGTGATAGCAATGGAAAGGTACTCCACCTTTCCTAGATCTCCAAAACTGGAGCCTTATTATTAGATAAACTTCAGTATCATACCCAAAATACCTCTTTTTCGGGTGGGTCTGACCCCTTTTCAAGGGATGCTGTAAGCGTATTCTAAGCCCAACTGATAAGCCTAATATATATATATATATGTGTGTGTGTGTGTGTGTGTGTGTGTGTGTGTGTGTGTGAAGCCAACAATACGTTAGAAAAAAAAGTTTTATGCATCGTGTACACAATACAGATCATCAGTGCCGTTCCTTTTGCCGTATACGAAATAATATGGTGAGGTATGATTAAAAAAATAAACAAAAGCAAAAATATTTCAGTCAGAAACAAGTCGGATATATTGCATCAAACAAGCACACTTTTCATCCTCAACCCTGTCATGGCACAATTTCTGGAAGGAATCCAAAGAATGCAATAATATTAATCGATCAGCGCTTTTCATTATTGACTGCATCGAAACTCCCCTTGCATCAGCGTCCAGTTCTATTCAAATAACCCAACAACAAAAGCTCACGGGTATTTGCCGGTAAAACTCAGTTGTGTGGAACGCATGCGCACGAGAGAGAGTGAGAGAGAGAGAGGGGGAGAGAGAGAGAGGGAGAGAGAGAAAGAGGTGTTATAGAATAAATCATCCCAAACGAACGTTTTTTGTAAAAACTCCTAATTAAATATACTCACAGAAAATCGAAAACTTTGTTTTAAAATCTGGACGATACAACCTTAACGCGTGCAGTTCATTGTCTATAAAATCTGTTAAACCAACTAATATCCACATCAAAAGATCTTTTATTAGAGTCGATATCTTATACTACTAAGCTTTATCAGCGAGGCTTAAAATACACAGAGTGTATCACCTGCTAAGGGGTAAGACCTCTTCTCCAAAAAAGAGGGGTTCCTGGATAGTGACACAAAGGTTATATGATCTCAAGTATTCCCATCAAATATTAATTGTTTATATACAGATGTAAGGCTTCAATTGTTTATATACAGATGTAGGGCTTCAATTTCTAGTTATAATGATAATTGGCTAACACATAGTTCTATAGTTTCAAATTATAAATAATAATTCTTAGTACACAATTACAACTTTAAGTCACTATTAATACAAATAATTTATTTGCCCACTCGGCTGGGGCTGTAGAATACACCGACTGCTTCTCTGCAGAGAGGTAAGACCCCGCCAAACAGTGTCCTGAATATGACACTTAACAATCTAATGGTGAGGTTCCAGTAATGCTGGAACTTTGAGGAATGTAGGGTACCCTTTTATTGCTATATCTCTCGGGTCCACTCTGACCTGGAGAGGTAGCACCTGATAGGGTCCTATCTATGGGTCAAATAGAACTAAACAGCTTACTTATGCTAAACTGAATTGTTTAAATGGAACTGTTTTCGTATGATAAACTGAATTGGTTGAATTAGAACTGTTTGACTGAACTGAATAGCATGAAATTTAGATTTTTTTGACAATTAAACTGTGTACTTATGGTAAACTGAATTGTTTGAAATAGAACTATTTATTTGTATAAAAATTGATTTAGCATTAGATAACCTACAAAGGCTGATATGCTATAAAAACCAAACAAACAAACAAACAAATAATTTATATGCTATCAAGTATTCCTACTAGTTACAATTTTCAAGGAGATCTTTTTGCCGTATTGACGGGACCTCATTTGGTGCAAAGTCTCCATGTAAAAATGGACAGAGGATTAATGTGTTATATACTCATTTGCCGTATCATAACGACTCAATAATAAAGACGCACGCAGAAAGACGCAAGAGGAAGACACAAGAAGAAACGACGCAGGATGAAGACGCAGGAAGGACTTCTTTAGAAAAATAGTCACCTCTCACTTTATTGCAAGGGTTCGAACGGGTTGTTGAAGGGTTGCATGTGAGAGGATACTGGAGACCGAACATAAACTTCATATTTTGATCCCACTGTTATGACCGTCACGTTGTGTCTTTCTTGTTCTCTTAGATGCTCAACCAGAGGTCTTGGGGTCCACTCCATCGGGGCTTTTCCGAGGGCCCCCTCGGTCGGGTGTGGTCTTCCCTACCACATCTGATCTCTAGCTGTCTGGAATTCTGCTAGCAACTGCATCGGGGGTTTCCGAGGTACCCCTCGGTCGGGTGTGGCCTTCCCTACCACATCTCGTCTCTAACCCTCTGGGAGTCTGCTGGCAACTGCATCGGGGGTTTTCCGAGTGCCCCCTCGGTCGGGTGTGGTCTTCCCTACCACATCTGGTCTCTAGCTGTCTGGAAGTCTACTGGCAACTGCTTTGGCACCCCAAACTCAACTGAGTTAAATAATAACTCAACGCCCACACGATCGCCTACTGGATCTTTGAATCGGATGTTTAATCGTCATCAAGCGGAAATAACTGTCATGCAGTTCAGAGGTTACTCTCTTCCGGTGCATGACTGTAATGGCACAATGAGACCTTCACCTTGTCCCATATGATAAGCCTTAATCCGCCCACGCGATCTCTTTCGATTACTGGCCATTGGAATGTGTCACTTCCTTCCGGTGTATCTCCTAGGAATAGCATTTTTGGGGCTGGGTCAAAGGTCAAAATATAACAAATGGCGTTAAGGGATAATCTACACTTCCTGACATATAGGAATAAAGTAAGACACTGTCGATTGAACACTGATTGCCAGTGGACGGAATTGATGGGCGTCCAGATAATATGAATGGAGATACTGTGCTGTTAGGATGGGACATAAGTTCTGTGGATATTAGTCAGTGAATAATAGTCGAAAGGATAAAATAATCAGACGGACTTTAGCGAGAGAAAGATATTCAGTAATAGCTGAGCCGGCTATGTTACAGATATTAACAATCTTTTGTTCGCCTTATTTTCTGATAATGTGTTATTTCGGTTGAATGAAATGTGTATGCTTTTGTTAAGTTGTCAGTCAAGTATTTTCTCTTCTTTTCATGCACTTGTGAGCGTTACAAAACTTCCCAACTATTCGTGGCGTAACAATTATTCTCGAGTAAATAATGGGAATACTGGACTTCTTCGCCTGATATGGCAACCAGTCTAGGAGAAGAATTTTTTTTTAATTCAAATCAGTTTTATTCCATTTAAAATTTGACATTCTATCACATCCTATCCATTACTGATGTTTTATGTAAGTACATACTCCACACTCTCCAGAGCTCCAAAACTGGAGATTCAATTAAGAGTCCTACCCATGATATCGCTTTTTGGGGTGAGTGGGGTTTACCGTACAGTAAGGAATAAATTCAGTGTATTTTAAGCCTTCCTGACAGGAATCGATAAACAGGGTTATAGTTTATTGTATGTAGAATATCAAAACTTTTTCTTTACTTTAAATAAAAAAATATTTTAGATTGTCTCTAATTTCTGGCTAGTCAGAAATTTAAAAAAAAGGCAAAAGTTTTCCTTCAGGAGATTAATATTGCATTTGCTACATGTGCAAATCCTGTAAACTGCAGATATCTGCATTCACAAAACTGCACAATAGATAATAAGCATGTGTACGTGAGAATGTTACGAAACATTATCTTGGTTCAGCGTACGCAAACTACTGTCGCAGTTAATTTGTATCTTCTTCCCACAAAATTCTTTTCTCGGGGCTAAAAAATTATCACTGATCTGCAGGTGTGATATGTATATATATATATATATATATATATATATATATATATATACATACATTCTATTTTAATTCAAAATGGCGGGTTTGTTAATACATCAGCCAATTTGCATACAGTCTCTTCTCCGATAACAGTTGCAATGAACTGAAAAATATGTTCCTTCTACTGACCAATTACTGGCACAACAAATATATATATATATATATATATATATATATTCTTGGGATCCCGCAGGTTTTATTCTCATGCTCAAAAAGTTTTTAAATGAGCTGTTTTTCGTTATTACTGTCGAGAAAATTATGCACAACAAAGATTCAACTGTTTGTTTTTTTTCCTTCAGGAGTTGATATCAGAGCTTATCAGGTAAAAGTTAGTTTCATTTTAGTATAAAAATGGCGGCATCAGGATATTTTTTACTTCACTTAACGACCACTTGAGAGTTTGGGCGCTCACGAAATACAAAAATATAATCAAATCTATTAAAAAAAACGAAGAAGACTCTTGTCATCTGTGTAATAATTCCTGAGACAGACTTTGTTAATAATTACTTGTAATATAGTCAATTTTATAACGATTCTCAATCTGATACTTCGGGTATACACATTCGCATTCATTTTTGACTGGCCAATGTATTCGTAAGATCTAATAAGACCAAGGGAAATTCACTTATCATCGAAGTTAAAATAACGTCTTAACTGCTACTGGCCGCTTCAATTCATTCTTTAACCCAGACAGCTGGGGCTGTAGAATACACCGACTGCATCTCTACAGAGGAGTAAGACTCCCCAACGAGTGTCCTGGATGTGACACAAAACAATCTGATGGTGAGGCTCCAGTAATGCTGGAGCTTTGGGGAATGCGGAGTACCCCTTTATTGCCATCGCTCCCAGGTTCACTCTGGCTCGGAGTGGTAGCACCTGAGAGGGTCCTATCCATGGGTCTAATAGAGCTAAACTGTGCACTTATGCTAAACTAAATTACTTGAAATAGAACTGTTTTGATATTTAAGCAGAATATTCATGCAAAGCTGAATTTAAATATAACTTTTTTTACATTTAAACTGTGTACTTATGCTTAACTGAATTATTTGAAATAGAACTGTTTATATGTATAAAAATGGATTCTGCATTAAATAACCTACAATGGTTGATGAGCCATAAAACCAGACCAAACCAAACTAAACCAAACAGTTCACTCTTTTAGCAAAAGAATTATAAACTAGCGACAAAAAATTCATCGTGATTAAAAAAAACCAACTATGCCTCAGATATTCGGACAAAAACAAATCGTTTTTTAAAAAATCTGGATGGAAATTCTCTCTACCAGCGGAATTTTAATGAGTGATTGATTTATTTTAACGGCATGTAGACCCGTCTGGGGTTATTCTATATCCAGAAGTTAGTTAATTGTGTACATCGTAAGTTTATATTTTTGTGGAGTCTTTTACGCTGTCTGTATTCCTTGCAGTGGAGTAATAACCGCCCACATCAAAGAAAAAGTGGTGTCCTGGGTATGACACTAAACTAAATGCGGTGGTGAGGCTCCAGTTCTGGAGATCTGAGGAGTCTGGAGTACCTTTTCATTGCCATTACTCTGGCCTAGAATCATAGTACCTTTTAGGGTCTCATCTGTGGATCAAATTGATTTGTTCAGAAATAATTTGTGTAAGGTTGGAACATTTAATATCGTATAACAATAAATTATTTGCATTAAGAAGAGTAATTTGAAGTTATAATTGTTTACTAAAGACTATAGATAGTTACTTGAAGCCAAATATAGACATGCGCTAACAAATGTCTATTATTAAATAGAAATATCCAATTAATTGAAATCATTTAATTGTTAATATTAGATAGGAATACTAGAAACCATACAACTGTGTGCAAATTATTTGTAAGAATATTTCATTTCAAATTACTGTGTCCAAAAAACTCTTAAGAAACAACAAAACAAAATATGTAAATATATATAGGGTGTCTCAATATACATGGGACCCTGGTGACTGTTAATAACTCTACTTATAAGAATGTTGTGTTCTTTTTTATTTAATATTTGAAAATAGTATACTATAACAACTATTGATCATTGATCACAATGTCTTGGACAAGAGTGGAAAAATATTTTGCGTAATCACTTATTTGGAAAGAAAATCATTCAAAACTGTCTCAAAGTAGATCCAACTCATTAATATGATAATGATTTATTCCTGAGACAAGAAACTCAAAAAAGATTGCATGTCCTGGAAGCTGATATAACGATTTTAAAAAAAACTGATTTGATGTCTCTAGCTTAAAGGATGCATTTTTTACAGGTATTATTCCAAATGCACTTGTCTCAGTAATAAATCATTATCATATTAAGAGGTTGCATCTAATTTGCGGCGCCCAGTAAATGTACAATAAACGTACTTCCCTAACCTCTATGAATGAACTAACTCTAGACAGGTTGGTATACCATTGAAATCAATCAAACCAAATTAAAAAAAAATGTTTCCTTGAAATAGGAAAATTCTTGTGCCATCCGATCTCTGGCCACCACTTCGATCTAATCCTAACATCTTTAGGCGTGAGGGAAAACTGGCCACGTTTTGGGGAATTATTGCGAGATAGAATATTCTGAAAGTACATGCATCAACAGGATCTTCCGCATTGAGTTGTATATTCTAAGGCTACAGAACAGTGAATTCAATCCTCACTGGATGGCCCATACTTTCGGTATTGTGCCAAATCTAAGCATTGAACTGTATACTGTTAAATTAACTGGATCTTTAGAAACTTGTAGGGATTTTTTTTAAGCGATAAATTCATATACAGTTTTCTGTGCCAAACACCTCAACTGTTAACATGTAAGATCAGATTTATGAGAGCTAGAATTACGAGGTCCACAATGAATTTTAACGTTTCCTTAGCTCGTCTCACACCATTAAGCAAACCTCCCTATACTCAAAATGCATACCTTGATAACCCTTTCAACACCTTTTTATTAGAAATTGCTGATAAACATGAATGAACCATTATGTCCGGTAAAATTATATTAAGTGGTTGAGTCGGTAATTATCAGTACTTTTGAACAACAATGCAGTTCAGAAATATCGTACAAGTGCAGATAATTGATTTGCCCTCGTCCGAAGCCCCTAAAAACGCGTAATTTTATTGACTTTCGATGCCATAGACCCATCGCCCGTAAAAATAAATAAATGAATGGACCTGTAAGATTACGCTAGACATTCAAAATATTCAAATGACGTTCTCACTAGTATCTACAAAGGTGGATATTTGTATTACGGTCCATGGGAAAGATTATGGAGTTAGCATACTGAGGTTATGCACTTGTTTTTTTTGTTTTTGTTTTTTTTTGCTTATCTTATTTAGCAGAAACTAGTTAAAGTTAAGACGTGAAAAAACATTTTAGATTTAATAGCAGAACATCATGATCTCATAAGATATACCATGAAAAAACTAAAAATAAGGAATCTAATTTTAAATAAGTGAAATCCATGCCTTAAAGAAGCTATAATCATCAAGGCTCTCTTTTGTTATTCGGCCCAATCAGTCATCGTTTATGATTATTCATCTAGACGGCACCCAGTGTCTACACGAAGAAGATGAATGTAAGCTTGGCCAACACTGGCGTGTTCATGTGTAGGAGTCCATAGGAGAACGTTGCTTATGAATTTGTCCTTGTGTAGCGTTACAGCACCAATTCAGAGGTTGTAATAATACCCCTTAAACTATCCGTCTGACCGTAGTAATGTCACTGCCAAAAAAAAAAAAAAAGTCAAACACAAAACGCTTCTGTTTGTTTTGTATGCATAAAATTTATTTGTTCCTGGAATCCATTTCTAGCAGGCAACCCAAAATAGAGATTGAGAGAAAGAAGCTTGTGCCAGCCGGGGAGGGTTATATACTGTTCAGGGCGAGAGACGACTTTTGTTATTTTTCTGTTCACCGGCTGTTTTGTGCGTGCGTAATTGTTATGTGTGACCTCTCTCTCTCTCTCTCTCTCTCTCTCTCTCTCTCTTCATGTCTCCTCCTTCTCTTAAAATCCTTCCTTATATGTATATATATATACCCCTAAAAATTATTAGTTACGTAATCAATCTTGCTAAAGTGACACATAACTGTAAATATCAGCTGATTCTAAACAATTGTTTATCTTTGGATATTTTCCTTTCCAAGTTTTTCCCCAACATTCCGAATTCGAAAACAAACATTTATTACTTTGTTTTACATTCCTAAGTATTAACTAAAAAAACAAATGTCTCTTCTCCTTTGGAATCCGAGATTACAAATAAAAATTTGCAGTTTGGTTTCAGATTCAAAGTTTAACTAGAAAAAAGAATTAACTGCTAGAATAATTAATTGAAATCCTAAATTATTTTACACTTGCTTCCTCGGGCGTGCTCAGCATGATTTGCTCGTCTAAACTGGATGGTTTGCCAAATAGGAAATAAGCACCCTACAAACAGCACCCTACAAACAGCACCCAACAAACAGCACGCAACAGATAATACCCTACAAACAGTACCCAACAAACAGTAACCTACAAACCGTACCCTACAAACAGCACCCAACAAACAGTACCCTACAAAACAATTGCTATTTTGTATGCTATTGCTTCCAACTCGAGGAGGGATAATTTTGGATGAATTCTATTTTTTCTTATGAATTCCATAATTTTTCCTCAATATTGAATTAATCTATAATATTTTCCCCTGAATAACTTAGAAAAAGATTATATCACTAATTCAAATAATTTAATCTTGTTTGTTTATGATGTATTTTATGAAGCTAAACTGTTCACCTGTTAAGGATAAGATGTTTTGAGTCTTATCTGTTATTAGTTTATTTACTGCTAAAGTTCATAATTCCATATTTTTGTCAGGGATAGTATCAAAGAAACTAACTGAAAAATCCTCTTATGACTGATGAGGTTTGGATAGCTGATGGATATAATACACGCACACACAAATATCTGTTGCTTTTTATGTGTGCACACAAGGAAATTTAACACTCTGCATAAAAATTACAGTCCTTACCGTTAGCCTTTGTCAGTGGTGTTCTTTTTGAGCCATTGGGAAAACAATAGGAAAGTTACTACTTCGAAGAAGTTGATTGAAACAAGGTGTAATGGCAAGTCATTTTGTTTGCAAGGTCACTTTTTTTTCTGACAACTTACACGTGTACGTGTGCTTGTGGGCAATTAATCAAATGTAAACATTCATGCAAAAAAACAAAACAAAACATTACTCTCAGATAAATAAGAGATACAATTCGAGAGGTAGTTGTTATGAACTCGAGTGAATCAATAAGTCCGTAGCCCAACAAATTTTTATTGTCTGAACTTTGCCAAGAAATTTTCACTCTATAACGTTCAGCGTTTAATTAAATGGCATTTCATAAGGAAAAATAGATGTTCTTGGTTAGTCTATGGATTTATCATATTTACCCAACCCCTCCGCTCGGACAGGATATGACACAAGGTCAATTTTTAAGCGGAGTTTAACAGGTTTGAATTCAGAGTTTTCCTTCTCCTAGACTAGTTGCCTCCACAAGGCTGAAGAACCTAGTCTGCCCATAGCTCGAGGGAGAATAATTGGATTCATACCTTTCCCAAGGGTATTAGTGCTATGTGAAATGCAATCAGTCTCGGCCAGGATTTGAACTCGTGTTCAATTCCTGCGGCGATAACCATTACACCATGGGCACATCTATGGATTTATTGATGTACCGATATACAAGTTTACAGGCGCGTTTAGCGTAACGGTTATCGTCATTGAAAATTGAACCTGTGACCTAAGTTCAGTTTTTGGACAAGGCTGTTCGTAGTTCAACTCCACTCAACTGTCCTGGGGAAAGGCATGAACCCATATCTTTTTCCCCCGGCTGTGGTTAAATAGACTTGGTACTTTGGCTTTGGTACGTTAACCAGTCTGGAAAAAGGAAAACCCTGAATTCAAACCAGTTCTAACGCTGTTAATCGAATCGATGACCCATGTTCAAATTTTGAAGAGAGTGTTTTCAATAGCGCTAATTGTCTTGGGAAATATATGAATAAAAAAAATCTTCCCTCAGCTATCTGTAAATAGTAAGGCAACCAGGATTTTTAAGCTGGATATGGCAACCAGTCTAGGAGAAGAAAAAAATCTGAATTCAAACCAGTTGTACTCTGCTTAAAAATTGACCTTATGTCGCATCCTGCTCGAAAAGGAAGGGTTGGATAAATACAACATTGTGAAAATTGAACCTACTAACAACGTCCTGCTAAACCATTTTACTTGGCAAGGCGCTTACGTATGCAGACTAAAGTGATGTCAAAACTCTTTATGTTAATTAGCCGAATAGTTTTTCTACAAGACTATTTTCAATAATGAATGTTTGTTTGTTTTTGTTTTTTGTTATTTTGTTTGTTTGTTTGTTTGTTTTTGCTTTTTTGTTTTTCTGAAAAGGAATAAAAACTTTGCGGAGGTGTACAGCCCTAAAAACATCTTGTGATGATTCTGTGCCAAGACTCCAAATTTTCTAATTTATTACATTTCATGTTAGCATAAAACAGCCGGTCGGATTCGTAGAATTTTTACATTCCATTATATTGTCTCGATTGATGTCTGAACTGGTGCAAAAGTCTTGGCATCCCCCCAAGCAGCTGGTGAACAATCACAAACCAAAGCTAATTACGTTGTTAACAAATCTGTCCCTGTTTAAAAAACAAAACAAAAAAAACATGTTACTCTACCCTGTGTAAATCTTTTGACACAGGTGTAAAATGGTACAATTACCGGTGGCAAAAGCCAACCATTTCTCTAAAATACACACTTTGGCTTATTAGTAATTGTAATGCATTGGAAATAATGGGTTCTATTGATCAAACTTTGGAGGTGCACGTAGCGTAACGATTTATAGTCGCAAAAAGTGTATCCAGCGACCCGAGTTCAAATCCTTGTCGAGGTTACTTGCATTTCTATTTGCACTGATGCTTTTGAGAAAGTCATGAATGTATCTGCTCTTCTCCTTGCTATGGGTAAATTGTAGAACAGACTTGGTTGTTTAGTCTTGGATTGGTTACCTGACAAGTTGAAGGAAAACTTTGAATCTAAACAGCTTTACTCTGCTTAAGAATTGACCTTGTTGTATCCTGCCTGTGGTAGAAGTAATGGATCAATACGTATTGATCCATAAGGATCAAATATCTAATCAGAATCATGGATTTTAATGGTAAAGAAAGTGGGTTTTAAATGGGAATAAAGTTATCCATATATTATCTTTTGCAAGAATTATTCATCCTATTTCCTTTAATTATTATATTGGACTAGTGGGCAGAGTGTTTGCCAATGGTCCGGGAGACCTGGGTTCAATCCCAAGTCACATCATACCAAAGACTTTAGAAATGGTACTTGATACTGCCTTGCTTAACACTCAGCAATATAAGGTACGTATCAAGGGTAAAGTGCAGCAATCCAGGGAAAGGACTGGCGCCATCCCCAACACTTTGGTGTAGTAGCTATTGAAAAGGGAGCCTTCGGGTCACTCTCGACTACGGTTGCCAACTTTACTTTACTTTTATTATATGAAGCATTGGCTAGGACTATCTGAACATCTCACTTATTTGATTGATTGATTGATTGATTGATTTTAACGGCATGTCAACCTGTTTAGAGTTATTCTATACCTTTATGTTTGGGAATCACGTTCATTGTACGTTCATATTTAAATTTTGGTTTTTGCTCACGTTCCTTTTGAATTCTAATAATTTTTAAACAGATCTATTTGATCCGCAAGAACTATCGCTCCAGTTTAAAGTGAACCTGGGAGTAATAGCAAGAAAGGGGTACTCCATACTCTCCAGACCTCCAGAAATTGAACCTCAACGTCAGATGCAGTATAGTATCATACTCAGGGCGTCCCTTTAGTGAGTTCTTAACTCTTGGTTGAAAATTCTGTCAGTATATTCTAAACCCAGCGAACAAGCTTCAATTTGTCTTGGGTTAGCAGCGTATTTTCTAAGGTATTACCTCTGGCAAAAATTATGGAATTTTAATTAACTGCAAATAAGCTAATAGTAGTTGATAGACAAAACATTTTTTATTCAATAACATAAAATTTTGACTTCATAAAATATACCTTAGATAAACTAGATTAAATTATTTAAATTAATGGTATATTTTTCTAGCCCTGAAGAGGAAAATACTATGGAATAACCTACAATTGAGGAAGTAATAATGAAAGTATCTCGTTATTTACATTCCTAAAACAAATACCAATATAAGCCTAGATATGCAAATCGGTTTACTGCTAAAAGAGAGATAGTACAGACCTCAACAAGCGGCTGGGCATAGCTAATTGAAAGGAAACATCGCTACTTCAGGACTACCATTTGAAACAATACAAAGGATCGTAAAACTCATTCAAGAAAGCAATTTTGTTGATATGTTTTACTAAAGATATTAGATAAATCAAGGTGCCCGTGGTGTAATGGTTATCGTCGTAGGAAATGGACACGGCGACACGAGTTCAAATCCTGGACCAGGCTATTTGCATTTTCACATAGCACTAATACCAATTATTATCCCTCCAACTATCGGTAAATAGTTGGGCAGACTGGATTCTTCAGACTTGGTGAAGCAACTAGTCTAGGAGAAGGAAAACTCTGAATTAAAACCTGTTAAACTCCGCTTAAAATTGACCTTGTGTCATATCCTGCTCGAGCGGAGGGGTTGGTAAATATGGATATTAGATAAATCAAGTTTATTGTACAATTTCCATCCAATATTCACACACCAAGGTGGTGTCCTCGTAGTGTAATGGTTAAAGTGATAGACTGCGGAATTGTAGTAAACGAGTTCGAACTCCACTCGCGCTATTACGCTTACTTTCAGATAGATACACATGGGAAAGTTGTGGATCTCCTTATCCTCCCTGCTTATGGGATAAATACTACCACTACTGTTCTTCGCGAAGGATGGCTCTGGCATTAAGTAACCGACAAAAGTTGATATGCCATTAAACAAAGAAACCAACCGCCCACCAAATTCGATAGCTGCGGTTGATTGATATCTTATGGCATATCAACGCTTGTCGGTTATTTAATGCCAAATCCCGTTTACATGTACACAAGGGTGTGTGTATGTTTGTGTGATTTGTATGCGAATTGTTTGTTGGAAACTTTATTTTTTAACGAGCTTATTTTTTACATAGTTAAATTTTTTCAATTATTCCTATCTAACACTAATAATTCTATTTAATATTAACCATTTGTTTACACACAGTCAAATGGTTTCAGTGATTGCAATTTAACATTAGTAATTCTATTTATCAAGTATTCCGATCTAATACGAACAATTTGTATACAGCAGTGCGGTTTCAAATAACTAATAATAGTAATCTTTAGTAAATGATAAAACAGTTCTATTTGACCCAATAATGGGACCCTAACGTGTACTACTACTCCGGGTTTGAGTGGACCTGAAAGTAATGATAATGAAGAGGCACTCCATATTCTCCACGACTAGAAGCTCACTTTCTGAAGCAGTTTAGAGTCATAGTCATGATACTAAAGTCTGGTTCTTCTGAACGCAACTGACCCTTAGCCACCGCCTTCTATCTCCTTTAAGATAAGATGGGTTTGCCATAAGAGAAATTTAAAGAATACGTTCAGGACAATCATATAAGTGCTAGTGTTTGATATGACCAACCGATTGATCGGATCGGGCCTCTCTGGCTGCCCGTCTTGCCTAGACGGTTTCAAAGTGAAGTGTTGTTGGTTACGGACAGCCCAGCCACCTGGATCCCGTCCTCAAGAATTACGGGTCAGAACCCAAGGCTAACAGGTAACCTCGTTGGGTTGAGGGTTTTAGACTTCTACAGAGATTTAGATAAGTAAAGTTTGTGACCGTAGTCGAGGGGGATTCGAAGGCTCCATTTTCAATAGCTACTACACCGAGGTGTAAGGAAAGGCGCTCATCCTTTCCCTGGATTGCTTCACTTTACCCTTGATCCATAATATTGAGTGTTAAGAAGGAGGCGTCAAGAACCATTTTTTTTTTTTTGAGTCCCTGGTATGACTCGACCTGGGATTGAACCTCAGTTTCCCGGGCCTTTGGTGAACACTCTGACCGCTAGGCCAATGTTGGCGTATTTTACTACCCCAACCGTCAGAACGGACCAAAATCGATAACAGCATTGACTAATTACAAGAAGTAAAAAGACAGCATGATATATATTTATATATCAATAAAATAAGATTTTGGGATTCCATAATTTTTGGATTGGGAGTAGTGTTACGTTTGACAGTGGTACATTTTATCATATTTACCCAACCCCTCCGCTCGGACAGGATATGACACAAGGTTAACTTTTTAAGCGGAGTTTAACAGGTTTCAATTCAGAGTTTTCCTTTTCCTAGACTAGTTGCCTCCCCAAGGCTGAAGAACCTAGTCTGCCCTACAATTTACCCATAGCTGGAGGGAAAATAATTGGATTCATACCTTTCCCAAAGGGTATTAGTGCTATGTGAAATGCAATCAGTATCGTCCAGGATTTGAACTCGTGTTGCCGTGTCCATTTCCTACGACGATAACCATTACAACACAGGCACTTCTAGTGGTGCATTTTATAATTAAAATAAATAAATAAATAATGATTCGTGAACAACAAAACTAAAGAAGACATTCTGACGTATAACCAATGATATTTTCAACGCAATTCACTTATTTTCTTTTTCTCGCGATGTTCAATGTGTGTTTCCACGCGGATAATAATCAATAGACATTGTATAATCACACTGAAACAACTTGGGACTTGCGGTCGGTTTGTTCTGGTCAACGAGCAACGAAAGAATGGTTAGGAGGTGGTGAGACCAATCAGCCCCGGATCTGGCTTCAACTTCCTGATTTAATGTAGGTTATATCCGCCAGAGACACATGTCCTCGTGTCTCCACCGTGGACATCTAATCAATCATCGTTAATGCAGTAGCAAAGAATACACACAGCGACAGACTGTCAACGGGTCAATTTTTGTTTTTTCTTGTGGCTAATTTAAAAAAAAAAAAAAAAACAAGTTTACACGTGTGATCAAAACAGACGATCATACTTGATATCTTGAAGTTAAAACAATTTTAAATCATAAATGAATAAAACCAACTTAAAATCATATTTCTGATACAACGCAAAATATATTTCTACAACGTCATCAATGCATACAGACGTTCAAATTGCCTTTCATCAATGTTTTTCTCTTTATATGCACCCCCATATATATATATATATATATATCGATAAGATGCCACTGATCCCCCCCCCCCCTCTCTCTCTCTCTCTCTCTCTCTCTCTCTCTCTCTCTCTCTCTTATTAATAAAAAGTACTCAATATCGGTGATATATCAGTTTGAACAGTGTAGACACAAAGTCAATGGCATTTGGTGTATGTCAGTTTCTCTCCAGTGAGATCATCGGACCAAGAAACTTGATTTGATAATAGCATAGGCGAGAAACTTCGCTATCCTTACTTAGATCTCTTTCTTTCTTTCTCTCTAGTGAGAATATATGTCTCGTGCTGTATAATCTCAGCAAGGAGACCATTATTAGTGCTTAACTATGGGTTAAATAGTATTAAAACTGTCCTTCTACAAATATGGCTTTGGCATTTAATTAACCATAAAAGTTGATATGCCATTAAAATAAAGAAATGTAACCAAACTAAACCAAAATTTGTGAATTTGGTTTCCACTCATGTCCCATACAATCAGTCTTATATTTTTAGACGTTACCAGAAGTGTTCAACTGATAGTGGACTCTGTTGGTAATGTAGAGAAGTGTTTAATACTCAGAGAATACGCATTATATATATATATATATATATATATATATATATATATATATATATATATATATATATATTACAAAAAGACCAAATTTATTCATGTTAAAAGATAAAAATGAACAACTAGCTGGTTTCGGTCCTACCTGGTCACAATTAAACTAGGAGAACGATTAAGACAAAAGAGAGGAAATAGACTCTGTAATAGACTCTTTTGGAAATTTACTAAGCTTTTTGCTTAGATGTGGCACAAGGCCATATGAAATGGGCACCCAATGAGACTCTTTGTCTTAATCGTTGTCCTAGTTTAACTGTGACTAGGTAGGATCGAAACCGGCTTGTTGTTCATTTTTATTTTTTGACATGAATAAATTTGTTCTTTCTGTAAGTTTAGTTAAATTTTGTACCCCCCCCATAGAATATATATATATATATATATATATATATATATATATATATATATATATATATGTGTGTGTGTGTGTGTGTGTGTGTGTGTGTGTGTGTGTGTGTGCGTGTGTGTGTGTGTGTGTGTAAGAACTGAGTTCGGCTGGTGTAGCATGACTCAAATTCTTGTTGCCAGACGTTGGGTCTTTTAGCAGTTCCCCTCTCAATCCAAGTGAGCTCTACCTACACCATGAACTTGATAAAGAACTTCGGTGTTGAGTCTGAGACTATATGAGAAAAATGGATGCACAACATCGCAATCGTTAGTGACCACCTCAAACATCATGATGTGGATTAAGTAATATAATTTTCATTAATATGAATATGAATCTGTCCATAGATTGATTCCCAATCATTCTGAAATAATCGTTTTGAGGCTTCCGAGCAAATGCTAAGCAGTACGGCACGCCGTTTCCAAATTTCTAGAAAAGGGAATTGCATCATGGTCCTGCTTTCCTCACAGGCAGTGTCCAACTGACTCTAGTCTGCAACTTTCCCAGTTGGCAGGGGCTGCAGAATACACCGACTGTACGTCTCCAGAAGGATAAGCCCCTTTCCCAATGAGTGTCCTGATATGACACTAAACAATCTGGTGGTGAAGTTCCAGTAATGTTTGAGCTTTGGGAAATGCAGAGTAACCCTTAATTGCCATCGCTCTCAGGTCCACTCTGGCCCGGAGTGGTAGTACTTGATAGGGCCCTATCTGTTGGTTAAATGGAATTAATCTGTGCACTAATGCTAAACTAAATTACCTGAAATAGAACTGTTTTTGACATTGAAACTGTACTTATGCTTAACTGAATTGTTTCAGTTTGAACTGTTTGACTAAGCTGAATAGCTTGAAGTAGAAATATTTTTGACAGTTAAACTGTGTACTTACATTTAAACTGCATACTTATGCTAAACTAAATTGTTTGGAATGAAACTATTTTTGACATTGAAACTGTACTTACACTAAACTGAATTATTTAATATAGAACTGTTTTGACATTCAATTGTGTGTAAACAAAATGTATACTTATACGAAACTGAATTGGTTGAATTAGAACTGTTTGACAAAACTGAATAGCTTGAAATAGAAATGTTTTTGACAAACTGTGTACTCATGCTAAACTGAATTGTTTGAAATAGAACTGATTATTTCTATAAAAATGGATTTGGCGTTAAATAACCTACAAGGTTGATATGCCATAAAATCCAACCAACCAACCCATCTAGTCTGAGACAAATGAAGTGCATGAACGAAATTGATAGTTGAAAAAGGGGACACTCGTAGAATGCCTTTCGATAGGCATTCCGGGAGATGAATGTGTTTCTACGTCTTAACATTATTTCTGTTTGGGTAAAAATATTCTTTTGCTAGTTGGCAGAGTCAATTTCTGACGGATTCAGTTCTGAATATAGAAAAATTGTATTTTTGTCTCGAATGAAATTCCTTTTATCGATACAAATACAAGAACATAACTCCGATCAAACCTTGCGAACAAATGAATTTATTTTGATTCACGAACAGAACCGATTTTGTGGTTATACATTCGCATAATCAATTCTTTGAAGGATTTTTGCTGCTTACTAATTTATTTTGATTCACGAAGAGAATAGATTTTGTAATCACGTATTCGTTTAATCAATTCTTTGAAGGATTCTTGCAGCGTTCTACCGACTTCTTTGTTATATCAGAGACTCTAATGCAGAAAAAAAAATTGAAGAACAAGGTAATCCAAAAAGAAGAATTTAATCTAAAAGAAAGTCAACGTTATAACTATTCTGTTTAATCAGCGATGGATGTTTAAACATCCATCAGTAATTTAACATCATTAAATATCATCTTTCCTTGTCTTGATGATGGTTCATTAGAACCGAAACGTTATAACGTTGACTTTCTTTTATATTAAATTCTTCTTTTTGGATTAACTAGGTCTTCAATTTTTATTGTCGCATTCATTTCCATTATTTTCTTCCAGGCTATAATGTGCAGTTATATCTGCTAGATTAGATAGATAGATAGATAGATAGGAAGAAATTATCTAAGGTAGAACGATAGATTCTTTTGTTTTGTTTCTTTGTTTTAATGGCATATCAAGCTTAATGGGTTATTGAATGTAAAAGCTATTCTTGTAGAACACTGGTGGAACTATATAACCTACTGGCGGGGGAATAGATAAGGGGTTTTATAAGTTTCCACAAATATTAGTTTGAAATTTAACGTAATAGAGTGACCGGAGTTCGAACTCGCTTACTACGTTGTTGCAGTTCAGCATGTTATGCCACGGAGACCCCCCGACATAGATAGATAGATAGATAGATAGATAGATAGATAGATTTGTTGGTATACAAATAAACAGAGAAAGAGAAAGTCTAATAAAGTAGGCAAATACAAATATATAAGCAGCAATATACATTTGCACGTGCACAGGTAGATGTGCAGATTAAGAATTTCTGCATAGCCGATCCTAGCATCCTTGTTTCTTCTAAGGTGCAGTAATGTTCAAAAATATCTGCTTTCAAGGTTTATCTGCGATAATTATTTTGGGCTTATTTTACTTATGCAAGATATGACAGCTTTAATCTTTTGTAATTTTCCACGCTGTGAATAAATGCATTATAACGTATTATGAATATATAAACAAATATCTTTTTTCTTCTTAAAATAGCTAAAAAAAATCTTACCATTGGGTTGTTTCTAATGAAAATCGAAATTCTAGAAAACAGGGTGTCTACAAATGAAATTGGCGGTTTTAAAAATGTATTTAAAAATGTATATCTTGATTCTCACGAACAACAATTTTGTAGAAAAAAATCTGAAGTTTGATATTTAGGATTTCGGCAACACCAGGTATTCTATTAATAGCCTAGGCGTCCACAACTGTTATTACCTTCTTATGTGCCTCTGTAATACTGCGTTATATTAGCCACATGAAAATCCTGATCAGTTGGCATATTTTTTCTTAAGACAAAATATTCACCGCCTTCCCATTTTTATTCATTTAGATTAGTCGACACAACGTATCACAACAGCTAATGTTACACAAGATGAAAATGAACTTCTTTGCCAAAATAACCCAGGATTGTTTGACATGCCCTAAAAATCAACTAATCAGTCATTGAAACTAACTGTTTGCACTGTTACTGTTATTATTATTATATATATATATATATATATATATATATATATTTTACTCCTTTAGAGTTTTTCACACCAGTGTTACCTGATTGTTTTTCACTGGAGTTTGAGTGATAACAAGTCTCTTCTAGTCTCCAGAACTCGTCTCAGGATTCTGGCCGTTCTCAGAAATGTTGTCATTTGGATAGTCTCTACCCGTCCGCCAACTTCCAAGTCCTTCGGGCCTTTTAATAATCCTTTAGTTTTGTGCCAAAAGCACCAACCACAATAGGCACAATCGTCCCTTTCATGTTCCACAGCTTTTTCAATTCTTATTGGGTACTTATCCTTCTTTTCACATTCCTTTGGATATATTCTGTGGTCCACCGGAACAGCAAAGTCGCCAATTTTGCAAATTCTCTTTTTTTTTGTTGTTGTTGATTATTATAAGGTCTGGTCTTCTTGCCGGGATTAGGTGATCTGTTTATATGTTAAAGTCTCATAGGAGTTTATGTGTGTCATTTTCTAGGATAGGTACTGGGTTGTGCATATGCTATTTGTTAGTATGGTCAAATTTAAATTTCTTGCACATTTCCCAGTGGATCACCTTGCCAACCCAGTCGTGTCTCGTCTTATATTCCTTCTGTGCTAATTTGCTGCATTTGCTTATTATGTGATTGATCGTTTCGTCTCTGTCACCACATTCTATGAGAGTTTTTCTCATCAGCGTTAGCAGAGGATCTTTCACTTTATTATAATTATTATCATTATTATTATTATCATCATTCTCTTTCGAGAGTTTTTCACACCAGCGTCAACTGATAGTTTATCATTGGAGTTTGAGTGACAGCAAGTTTCCTCATGTCTCTATGCTTCTTCTTGGTATTCTGGCCGGTCTTAACAATGCTGTTGTTTGGGTGGTCTCCATTCATCCTCTCATTTTCAAATTCCACAGTCCAGATACTTATCTTTTTTTTTCGCTTGCTTTCAATTTTACTTTGTGGTCTGCCAGGACAAGGTCCATAACTCGGCAAGTTCTCTTTATTTTTCACTTTTTTTTTTTTTTTGTTGACTCTCACTAAGTCTGGTCGCCTAACCGAGATTAGGTAATCTGTTTGTATCTCAAAATCCCAGAGGAGTTTTTGTGTCTCATTCTCGAGGACAGATGTTGGGCTGTGCATATACCATTTATTCGTATGGTCAAATTTTAATTTCTTGCACAATTCCCATTGGATCACCTTCCCCACCCAGTCGTGTTTAGTCTTACACTCTTTTGTGCTAATTTGCTACATTCGATTATTATATGATTGATCGATTCGTCTCTATCACCATATAACCTACATTTGCTATTTTGTCGCGTCTTTGCTATTCTTGCTTTGATATGATTGGTTCTTATGGTGTTGTTTTGTGCTGCTATTAGAATAGATTCAGTTTCTCTTTTAAGGTTTCCTTTTTTAGTCAAACCCATTTTTTCTTGTTTGAGATGTCACTTTTTTTCGCTTAAAATGTCCATAGAGTTGTTTTTCTTTCCATTTTTTCTGGTTATTTGCGTTCAGTTAGTCTTCGTGTTGTTAGTATTGTTTCTGGTGGCTGTGATCAGTCTTCTTTCGTGCTTTTCTATGTTGTCTTCGAGTCGTTATATCGAGGCATCAACGCTATATTGAATGCTGGCAAGTCCTTTTCCTCCATTTCTAGACACATATAGTCTGACAATGCTATCTCTGGGATGCAAAGCCTTAGGCATGGTCATTAGTTTTCTTGTTCTCTGTTCCATTTGTTAAAGTTCTTCTCTGGTCCACTTCAAGAATGGCCCCGAATATCTTACGAGGAGACAGCCCAACTATCTATCTCTTTTAATAGGTTCTTTCAATATAGTTTTGTTTCGAGTAGTTTTCTGATTCTCCCGAGATACTCTTTTTTATTTTTTCTTTCATTTCCATTTGTTTATGGCGTCTACTTCCAATATTTCTAAGTATATGTACGTTTACTTTTCTCTGAGCGTTCTAAGTTTTTCATGATTTGGTAGTTTCATTCCTTCCGTTATGTGTCGTTTCCCGTTTTTCATTACTAGCAGGGCGAATTTTTTAAAGCCAAATTCCATCCCGATGTCTGGACAGTCTATTCTCACAGCGTGTATTATAGTTACCAGTCCCTTTTCCTTTTTTGCAAACAGTTTGATGTCGTCCATGTACATTAGGTGATTGATATTTTCGTGTAATGTAATAAGTTTGTATCCAGCCGTACATTTTCTGGGTGTGTGGTTGAATTGAATCGTCGCTATTATAAATAGTAATGGTGATAGTGCATCTCCCCGGAACTTACCTCACTGGATCTTTGCTTCAGCTAAGCTTCTTCCTCCTAATGTCAATTCTCCAGGTTTTTATGGCTTTCTCGATAAAGTTCATGACTTCTGATACCTTGTACATTTTGAGAGAGTTTAAGATCCACCTTTGGGGGACCATATCATATACCTTTTTGTTGTCAATCCATGCCTAGATTTTTTTCCGTCTCGTTATGCTCTCGGTGAGGATAAATTAATCAATGCATAGTAGTTCTCCCGTGCCTCTGGTCAACTTGTGGCATACTCTCTGTTCTTCGGTGAACAGTTCGCAGCTTATTAGTGAATAGTAAATCTCCTCCCTCATTTGAGCCGTTAGTATTTTCCACCTCATAGGCAGGCACGTTATTGGTCTCTAGTTGTTTGGTTCGGTTTCTTTGATGAGGTCTTTCTGGATCAAAGTATTTTTTCCTTTAGTTGTCCATTCAGAGACATCTGTTCCTTCTAAGCATCTATTTATTTCTATAGCTAGTCTTTCATGGATGGAAGTGAATTTTTTAAAACCAGAATCCATGGCCTGCCGTTTTCAAATTTGTTCTGTATCAATCGATATGCATTTTTGCCTTCGGCCTTTCTTCGAGTGATTCTAATTTTCCTATGCTGCTTATCCATTTGTCTTTTTTGTTATGTTCTCATGATTAACATATTTTGCTCCAAAATTCTTTGGTTTCTTTGTCACACGGTTGTTGGTATGTGTTTGAGAAATCTCCCCCAATTTGCTGGTAGAATGTTCTTTCGTTGTTTTCGGATGTCCTGTTTTGTCTGTATTGTTTTACACTGTCTCAGTATCTTTTTATTCTTCCCTCTTTCGCCAGTACCTTCTGGTTTATTTACTCGAGTTGTATTGTCTGTTTTACTTGTATTGCTTTTTCCTTTTTGTCTCAACATTTTCCTGCATTTTCCTTTGTTTTGTCATTGTGCTTGTTGTCGTACATTTCTAATTTGCGTTTCCAGTCAAATATCTCCTGTCAGGTTTTGAGTTTCTGTTCGTGTTTTTTAGGGGAACCCCGATTTTTTTCACAGGCTAATTTTTCTCCTGCATGAGTTAGTTCGTTTAATTCGGTGATGTTTTTCGTTGGGGTTTGTGTTAATAATTCGCTTTTTTTTCAGTTTCTGCCTTGACTGTTCTCCAGTCTTAGCGATGTCAATCTCATCATCATCATCATCATCATATCACGCTGGTAGCAAGGATATCCCTGACCCTCTCTCGCCACTCCTCCCTATCGTTCATCGCCCTAGGTAGGTCTTCAGGACAACATCCTGTATCCTCACATAGCTGCTGAATGTACGTTCGAGCTGGTCGTCCTGCTTTTGCGCGGCCATGTGTGGGGATCCATAAGAGTACATCTCTTATGAGTTCATCTCTGCTTCTCCAGCAGTGTCCTGCATGTCTGGTTCGTCTAACTTTGATAGTTTTCGTGATAGGGGGCAGGTGGCCGTACAGTTGGTGTCTTGTGGGGTGTTGCTGCCAGGACTTGTTCAGGATTGCACGCAGCATTCTTGTGTAATTGCCATCTAGCTTCTTCTCCAGTCGTTTTGTTAGCGTCCATGTAGTGCATTCTAAATTGATTTCTTCTTTTATTAGTGTTTGTTCTGTGTATTTTGGGTGTGTGGTATTTCGATTATTATTAGCTTGCGTTTCATTTCGCTTAAAGTATTCTTGACTATCAATATTTAGTGTGTCGCTTATTGTATCAGGGTCTTGTTTTCTTGATTCCCTATTTATTTTCTTGCGTATTTCTCGTATTTCAAGGTTAGAAAACCAAACTTTCTTTATTATCGTCCTAACTTGGTTAGCGAGTCTTTGGCTTGTTGTCTGAAGCCTAACGCATTCTTCCCTGATAACTATCATCCTTTTCCTATACATACTTTGTGTAGGGTTGTTATTAAAATAACTGTGAAATGCAAGTTTGTTGTCTTCCCTAGTCCATATTTTGTGTTGGTGTCTCTGGTTTGTGAGGTCACTTAGGTCGTCGTTTGTGTACCTGAAAAAAGAACAGCCAACAATCGCAGGATGACAATCGGATCCCCCATGCTGGCAATCAGAGGTCAGCACCTGCCGATCATGACACCCAGATTTGTCGGGGTCCCACGTTGCGTTATGTTACAACTGGACATTTTTAACATGGGTAGTATATTGTGGCTATACCAGACCTTGGGGTTGTTTAAAATCTGTGTGCCTGTCACTAATGTGACCAAGTACTATTTAAATAAGATAACCCATAAGCGGATCAAAGAAAAAAAAAGAAATTAAAATTGTATAGTTTGGTTGTTTTTCCCCATCTATAGACGCCACTCTTATGGATGGGTAGCAGTAGTTTCCAGGCTGAATTCTTTGACTCTGGTCGTCGAACTATGAATTTCTTCCGTTCAGCATCTGGTGAGTCTCAACATTAGATTCAACCGCCTTACTTCACATCTTCTATGCTGCTTTCCTTGGCTTCTAGTCATCTGTATTCATTGAATTTTTTCCCCTTTCTACTTACCCCATTTTGGATTTGTTAAGTCTTAACTTAGTTCAAGTTCAGCCGATCATCCTTTTTTCTTTTTTCTCGCCCACGGGCAATAAGATATTATAAACTTTCAGGACTTGCATTTCATTACATAGCGATTGGCTTTAAGAGGAACATGTTAAAATTCAAATTAACCGTCCCTGCCTTTATATGTCTAAAGAGCAAAATATTAGAGACGAGGTCGAAAGGTAAATAACAGAATTAAGCTCGACCGACTTTCTTCAAAAACACTTAAAGCGAGAACAAAATTTTGATATTATACTCACAATTTGTCCAGCTTTTTGAGACAGAACATCTTCGTGTTTATTATGTTTTTGCCTTTCATATCTTGCTGTTCAAACGAGCCTCTGTTTTCGACGGCTGGTATCTATTAGTATTATTCACTCATTAGAGCTTTTCACATCAGCGTTAGCCGATGGTTTTTCACTGGAGTCTGAGTGACAGCAAGTCTCCTCAAGTCTCCACGACTCTTCTCGGTATTCTGGATTATTATTATTATTATTATTAAATATAAATATTTGGTATCATATAACAGTGCAAACAAATGAATCGAAATGAATAGAAATGTTTTTCGTTTGTTAGTTTGTTTGTTTGTTTGTTTTTTTGGGTTTTTTTTTGTTTCTTTGTTTTTTGTTTTTGCTTTTGTTTTTTTTTTACAATGGAACATTGATATAGATAAGAGAATAATCAAACATTTATAATGAATCAAATTTTGGTATTAACCCATTATCGAGGGCTACCTGAAAGCTCACTTTTCAATAGCTACTACACCGAGGTGTAAGGGAGAGTGCTACTCCTTTCCCTGGTTAACCACAACGGAGTTGATATTCCGTAAAACAAAAAAACCAAATCTAGTGGGGGTGTCCTCGTGGTGTAATGGTTAAAGCGATGGACTGCGGAATCGTAGTAGGTGAGTTCGTACTCCAGGCGCGCTATTACGTTCACTTTCTGGCAAATACCCTTAGGAAAGGTATGAACCCCCTCTTCCTCCCAGCTATGGGTTGAATAGTACCGCTTTTTCTTGGAGAACGGCTTTGGCATTAAATAACCTAAAAGGTTGATATACCATTAAACAAAGAAACCAAACCAAATCTAGTGTATGTTCCGTAAGTTGTAGTAATTAATTTCACGTATGCCTCTACTAAACTGTGTATCGTGAGTGGCAATATCTTAATCCATTTTTTAATGAATTTTAGAAACTGACTATTTGTTTTGTAGAAACCCTATACTTAGCCTGATTGGCGTGGTAAATGATTGAAATATCAACTGAGGAACCGGAAGTCGAAAGAAAATTTATACCCAACGCTATGTTACAGAATCTGTTTAATCAATTACACAGTTGCGTATCTAACACCGGTGCTATTAGTCAGTGTCTGTACTCAAGTAAAAGCTAGCATTGTGACTGCTGATTTTCTAGGCAAGCAAGCCATTCCTAATTGCAAGATTGGTGCAACGTAGTATTCCTACTGAGTCTTCCACATCTGGTTTTAGGCTTGGGTAATATTTCAAACTCCTATATGTCTCAAGACATTAAAAAAGTATCATAAGCAAAATAAAAGATATAAGCAGGTTATATAGAACACAGAGAAAAAAAACATTTTAGCTACTATGCATTGATTTATTTAAGGCCACTTCAAAAATGAAATTCTTACTACCAGGCATTTTGTTACTTTGTATTTGGGGGCACGGTCTGATTACTTGACTACTCAGTCTGTCCCACATCTGCGTTACTACGAGCTGAAGTATCAGTTTTTGATGAATAAGAAATCAAGACGTGGATTATAGATGGTTATGAAAGTAGATAGCAGTCCATCCTACATCAAGGCGTATGTTGATATCGTATAGGTATTGGGCTGCTCTTGACAGGTTAACCATATTTACCAACCCCTCTGCTTGGGCAGGATATGACACTTGGTCAATTTTTAAGCGGAGTTTAACAGGCTTGAATTCAGAGTTTTCCTTCTCCTAAACTAGTTGCCTCACCAAGGCTAAAGAACCTAGTCTGTCCTACTATTTACCCATAGCTGGAGGGAGAGTTATTGGATTCACACCTTTCCCAAGGGTATTAGCGCTATGGGAAATGCAATCAGTCTCGTCCAGGATTTGAACTCGTGTCACCTTGTCCATTCCCTACGACGATAACCATTACACCACGGGCATCTCCTCTTGACAGATTAACGATCTCATGAATATCTGATCCCTCTGATAAAAGAACAGGAATTCTTTTAAGCACTCTGAAGAAGGGTATTACCACCCCCTTAACAAGTGTCCTAGATATGACACTAAACAATCCGATGGTGAGGTTTCAGTAATGCTGGAACTTTGGGGAATGCAGGGTACTTCTTCACTGCCATCGCTCCCAGGTCCACTTTGGCCAGGAGTAGTATCACCTGATAGGGTCCCATCTATGGGTCAAAAAGAACTAATCTGCGTACTTATACTTAACTGAATTGTTTAGAATAGAACAGTTTTGATACTTAAGCTGCGTACTTATGCAAAGCTGAAGTGTTTGAAATAGAACAGTTTTTGTCATTTAACCTGTACTTACACTAAACTGAATTTTTTTGAATAGAACTGAATAGTTTGAAATAGAAATGTTTTTTGACAATTAAACTGTGGGCTCATGCTAAACTGAATTGTTTGAAACAGAAATGATTATTAGTATAAAAATGGATTTGGCATGAAATAACCTAAAATAGTTGATATGCCATAGAACCCAAACAGCCAATCTTCCAAGCCGTATTTTTATTTGAGCTTTAACGAAACACTTAGATAAAAAAGCTGGATGAAAACTACTGAAATATGCTGCATGTTGTTTTGAACAAATCTTTGAAAACAGCATCCGACAAAAAAGGAAATTGTAGGGCCATTTACTTCCCATCTTGCAAACCATCCAAGTTAGACGAGCAAGACACACTAGGCACAACTGGAGAAGTAAGGACGCATTCATAAGTGACGTTCTCCTATAGGCTTCTTTACATGGACACACAAGTGTTGGCCGACCAGCAAAAGACTTACATTCATCAGCTATGTACGGACACTCGTTGCCGTCTCGAGGATTTGCCAAGGCCGATGAGCAATAGAGACGAATGACAGGAGAGTCATAGAAATCTGTACATTCGTCAAGCCTTAATGATGATGATGATGATGATGATGATGATGATGATGATGATGATGATGATGATGATGATGGAAAAACGGTTCTTTTATATTCAAGATGAGCAGGTGTGTTGTTAAGGTTAGAGTCAACTGCAACTTTGGAGAATGTATCTCTTCTTTACCATTACTCTCAGGTCAACCTTAAACCCGGAGTGGTTGTGCCTGTATGGGTCCAATCGAAATATCTAATCATTTACTAAACTTGAAACAATTTAATTGTTTCCAAATAAATGATTAATATTAGATTGATATATCACGATTACAAAGCAATATTTAATACCAATTAATTGTGTACAAACAAATGATAAATACCAGATTGATATATCACAATTAAAAGCAATATTTGAAACCACTTAATCATGTGCAAATAAATGATTAATATTAGATTGATATATCACGATTACAAAGCAATATTTAAAACCATTTAATTGTGTACAAACAAATGATTAATATCAGATTGATATATCACAATTAAAAGCAATATTTGAAACCACTTAATCATGTACAAATAAATGATTAATATTAGATTGATATATCACGATTACAAAGCAATATTTAAAACCATTTAATTGTGTACAAGCAAATGATAAATACCAGATTGATATATCACAATTAAAAGCAATATTTGAAACCACTTAATTGTGTGCAAATAAATGATTAATATAAGATTGATATATCACGATTACAAAGCAATATTTAAAACCATTTAATTGTGTACAAACAAATGATAAATACCAGATTGATATATCACAATTAAAAGCAATATTTGAAACCACTTAATTGTGTGCAAATAAATGATTAATATTAGATTGATATATCACGATTACAAAGCAATATTTAAAACCATTTAATTGTGTACAAACAAATTATTAATATCAGATTGATATATCACAATTAAATGCAATATTTGTAACCACTTAATTGTGTGCAAACAAATGATTAATTTTGAATTGATATAACCCAATTACAAAGCCATATTTGAAACCATTTAATTGTGTACAAACAAATGATTAATATTGAATTGATATAACCCAATTACAAAGCAATATTTGAAACCATTTGTGTACAAACAAATGAATAATGTTAAATTGATATATTACAATTACATGGCAATACATGAATATATATATATATATATATATATATATATATATATATATATATATATATATATATATATATATATATATATATATATAGTTCGGAAATGTCCCAGAATTTAAAAAATATATCATTGGTTTATACACCCTGAAAACATCTTTAAAAAGATATTTTTGAAAAAAAATATTTTCTTATAATTAATCCTTTGGGTGAGGGTTCAACTCCAATCCAATAAAACGTACTCACTCCAGAACTGCAGCACAATCAAAGACATGGAATGGCTCCCTCTCTATACCTCTCAGAAACGCCAGACTTTTTTAAATTGGTAATCTAAACAATGTCATATGGAAAGAATCACCTATATGTATATACCAACCCAACCCCTTCGCTCAGGGCAGGATGTGACGAAAGGTTAATTTTCAAGCGGAGTTTTCAGTTCCTAGTCCAGGTGGTTAGGACTGTCGAATACACCGACCGCATCTCTGCAGAGGAGTAAGACCCCCTCCCTCCTGGATATGACATTAAACCATCTGATGGCGAGGCTCCAACCATGGAGTTTTGTAGAATGTAGAGTACCTCTTTATTTCCACTGATCACAGGTCCACTCTGACCAGGAGTGGTAGCACCTGATAGGATCGTATTCATAGATCAGAGAGAACAAACTGTGTGCAAATAAATGACTGATGTTATATTGAACTTGTTATATAGCAATACTTGAAACCATTTAACTGTGTGTAAAAAAAGAGCTCAGGCTCGTTTAAAAATGTTATCGACAAAATGTGTTTACAAGTCATATATATATATATATATATATATATATATATTAAGAGGATTTGGCATTAAGTAACCTTCAACGGTTGACATGCCATAAAAACCAAATCAAACCAAAATCAGTTTTTATTCTCTTAGACTGGTTCCCTAACCAAGGCAAAAGAACCCAGTCTGGTCAACTATTTACTCTTAGCTGAAGACTGGATGAACGGATACATTCATGGATTCCCCAATGACATTATCCCGAAGTGAAACTCAAACAGCCTCATTCAGAATTCGAACTCGGGCCGTCGATTCCATTTACTTACCGTTACGCCGAGCGCATCTCCAATGCCTTATGATTAGTTTACATTTTCAGTCTGATTAACTATCAAAAATTTATTATGTTTAATTAAAGGTGAACAAATGTGTCCGTAATATGTTGTCATTTACTAAACTTTGATTAGTTTGACCAAAGGCCATGGTAACACGTGAGAATCGAACTCACAACAGATGGTCGGCTTGCCGACTGTTAGACAACCAGAGGCGCTCGTCCAAATTATCTGAGACGGTTTCTCAGCGTAAAGAACTTGAGTATGAGTCGGATAAATTAATTTGGTCATTATTTTCAAATTTTTAATAAATACAAGAGAATCCAATGTAAAATACTTTTACATCAAATTTTTAATGAATATTTTTTTAAAATGAAAACCCACCTATTTGATTTCTTACCAAGTATTATTTTTTTATTTCTAAGGTTCAGTGAGTGATTGTTGGTGATTTTTCAGCAAAAGTCAAATTTGTCTCCAGGGCCAATAAAATCAACAAATCTCACTCTTATTTCCCAATCAAAAAAAAAAAAAAAAAAAAAAAAAAAAAAATTGAAAAGATTTTAGTACAATCTATGAAGGGATAATTTTCAAAAGTCAACAATTTTAGGCAAAGAACGATAGATTCTGTCTAGATTTCTATGATAAGTTGTTTTTTTGTTTTGTTGTTGTTATTGTTGTTGGTTTGGAGTTGAGTGTTGTTGTTGTTGTTGTTGTTGTTTTTGGCGGGGTAGGGTGTTACATTGCTTATTCGATTCTGACTATCGTTCTTTTCTTGATTGTCATACGCACAACGCTTTGACCGCTTTATTCTTCTGCTTTCTTTAGGTATCTTTTGTCTAAGTCGGTAACCTACAGTTGATTTACGAACCTAAAAGATTTTTTTATAAGCAAAATGTTTTATGTTTTACTTCCCAAGAACTACTGTCAAATGATTGTGTCTTTGTTACAAAAAACACATGAAAACATGAGAAATAATTGAGCTAGTAAATGTGATTTGGTTTCGTTTGGTTTGGTTTTATGGCATATCAACCATTGTAGGTTATTTAATGTCAAATCCATTTTTATACATCAAGCAGTTCTATTTCAAATAATTCAGCTTAAAATAAGTACGCAGTTTAGTTTTATTTAACCCATTTTCAAACAATTCATCATCATCATCATCATCATGTCGTGCCGCCAGCACGGATATCCCTGACCATCTCTCGCCACTTTTCCCTATCATTCATCGCCTCCGGCAGGTCTTCTGGATTACATCCTGTGTCCTCACATAGCTGCTGTATGTAAGTTCGGGCTGGTCGTCCTGCTTTTGCTTGGCCATATGTGGGGGTCCATAGGAATACATCACTTATGAGCTCGTCCTTGCTTCTCCAGCAGTGTCCTGTGTGTCTGGCTCGTCTAACCTGTATAGTTTTCTTGATGGGAGGCAAGTGGCCGTATAGTTGGTGTCTTGTGGGGTGTTGTCGCCTGGACGTATACAGTTTGAATGTAAAAACAGTTCTATTTCTAACAATTTCTTTTAGCATTGGCACACAGTTTGAATTTAAAAACAATTCTATTTTAAACAATTCAGTCTAGCATAAGAACACTGTTTAGATCTATTTAATCGATAGATAGGCTCCTGTCAGGTGCTACAACTCCTGGCCAGAGTGGATCTGGGAGCAATGGCAATAATGGGGTACTCCGCATTCTCCAAAGCTCCAGCATTACTGGAGCCTCACCATCCTAATAATTCTATCCTTTACTTGCTTAATTGTCAGAGAAAAATGGTAATAACTCTGACGAAATGTAATTATGAAAAAAACAACAAAATATATTCAAAGGAGCTATTAATATATAATACCCTGAGGCTAGGGTATCGCACGTGCTTCCACACGTTGTATGATGAAAAAAAAAAAAAAAAAAAAAATGTATGGATATTTGCCACCGTTTGACTTTTCGTTTTTAGCATTTTTAGGGTGATGCTATTATATAATGATGTCACATCCATTTTTTTCTTTTAATAATTTTTAGGATGAAAATTCATTACATAATAACATCGCCCTGAAAACGGTTTTTAAAAACAAAACGTCAAGCATTGGAATATTATACATATATCCTCTAAATATATTGTTTTTAAGATGTTGGTATTTACACACACACACACAAACACAAACACACACACACACACACATTGTTAGGGCGTACATATAAATATAATCTCTTTGTCGGCTTCAAATTACATTATTAATAACATTCATTTATTGTAAGAGTGATAAAGTCGTATTATAAATAGAGTCAAAAGTATAACTGCTTGTGCATTGATTTCCATGTAACTTTGTAATCTTTCTGATTTTTCTTGATGGGAAAATATTGCTTGAGTCAATATAACTTTTTTCCTTTTCTTTTTAGTGCCTTAATGAATAATAGTTCGAGTGTCTTGCCTGGCCAACAGTTTTTATTGACTTTTCTCTTACGGAGATCCCTCCAGTCTACAGAGCTTAGAATATAATGTATCGTCTGCAGAGGGGTAAGAAACCCCACCTTGCAAAAAAGGTGTTCTGAGTATGAAACTAAACTGAATCTGATGGTTAGGCCCTAGTTCTGGAGATCTGTAAAATACAGAGTACCTCTTGACAGCCATTACTTCCATGTCCACTTTGACTCGGATGCTAGTACCGGTTAGGGTCCCATCTATGGGTGGAATAACCTTGTTTGAAAATTAATCGTGTTCGATTCGATCACTTGAGGCCGTATAACAATAAATTATTAGTATTATGGTTGGTTGGTTGTTTTTTGGGTTTTTTTACGGCGTATCAACCCTTTTCTGGTTATTTAACGCCGAATCAAGCCATTTTGATAAGTTTCAAACAATTCAGTTTAGAAAAATTTTTTTGGTTTACACACAGTTAAATATCAAAACAATTCAGTTTAGCATAAGTACGCAGTTTAGTTCAATTTGACCTATAGATAGGACCATATCAGGCGCTACCACTCCGGGCCAGAGTAAACCTGGGAGCGATAGCAATGAAAGGGTAATCCGCATTCCCCAAAGCTCCAGCATAACTGGAACCTCACCATCAGATTGTTTAGTGTCATACCTTGGATACTCGTTGGTGGGGGGAGGTCTTACCCCTCTCCAGAGAAGCAGTCGGTGTATTCTACCGCCCCAGCCGACAGGGCTAATTTGTACTGAGAACAGTTACCTGAAGTTATAATTGTTTAAAAATTACTATTATTATTATTGTTATTAGCTACTTGAAACCATATAACTGTATACAAACAAATGAGTATTATAAAACATAAATGATTATTTGAAACCATGTAATTATTTGTATTACATAGTAATACGAGAAACCATACAACTGTAAGCAGATTAATTGTATTAGATATGAATATTTGATATCAGATTACCGTAAATTATTTGTATCAGGAAGCTATGGTCGTTTTCTAGGATTATAATTAGTTACTTGAAACCATGTAACAGTGTACAAACAAATGACCATTATTACATAGAAATCGTTATTTGAAACCATATAATTATTAGTATTAAATAGGAATACTTGAAACCATACATCTGTTTGCAAATTAGACATATTAGATAGAAATACTCTAGGTGGTTGAAAAACATGTTATATTGGGTTAACGAAATGCTACCCCAACACTTTTAACTCGCCGGGAAGGTTTAACTTGATAATGACTAACTCCTTCGAAATGTTGTATTAGATATATTACTGATGGACTTTCAGATTGGTCTGGTAGCATGCGTTATCTAAATTACTTTAGTTACTGGTTTGAATCTGGAAGTACTTGAAGAACAATTCAACGATCAGCGGAAGTTAAAAATTATCTTATTTCCGTTATTTCTTATCGCAGTTCTGAGATTGTGGTTCAACGAATCTTAAGGAAACGGTAGGAATCGGAAATTAGTCAGCACAGTTTGAAAATGGTCCTAGTCGAAACGAGTCGAAAGTCAACTCACGTATATATATATATATATATATATATGTGTGTGTGTGTGTTGGTTGGTTTTCGACAAATTTTATAGATATAAATTTTATAGATATATATATATAGTTTATATATATATATATATATATATATTAACAGACTCACCAAACTGAAGAAAATCTCTTTAATTTTAGAAGCTACAATACTTAAATGCATCTGACACGATGCATAGCTCCTCAACCTTAGCGATTCATAATCACGTGATCATGACGTGTGAATTTTACACATTCAGGTTCTAACATGCTGCTTCACGAGTCTTTGAAGCTTCATGTGCAGGGTCAAATCCTTACGCAATCATCACTTATTGATATGCATGAGTTATCGTGTATTTAAGGACTCGTTCAGATTGATAGAGGGCAGTATTTTTTAAGCGACTTTTGAAAGAGAACTAGAAAGACAGTAACAGTAAGAAAGAGACGGAAAAACCGAGCGAGATGGAAAGCGAGTTCCATCTGCTTTTGTCGGTTAAAGGATACGAGAAGCAGGTCTCGCGGCATTTCGCGTTATACCATTGTTCATTTGTAGAGTACCAACTAAAGTCACGTTTTTGTTGTTCTCGGATTCCAAATAAGAATATACAATATATGAAAACTACAGTAAATTGCGGCGTACAAGTCGGTCAGACGTATTAGTCGACCTCAAGATATTTTGCCAAAAATTCTGAGTTAGACCTCAATCTGCCTATAGGACGACCCCCTAACATACAATAGGCTACTGGTAGAATATATGAATATGCAAATCTTTCACATTAGAGCTCTAATTCCTTTGATTTCACAGTCTTTTGGTCTATCAGGAAATTGCCCTGATAAACAACATACCATAGTTGTTTGACTGGTCGTCTGGGTGCTACGATGTTTTGTTTAGTGTTTACAGTCAGTATATCAGCTGTTAGAAACGGTGTGTGATATAGCGTTAATATGATACTTCGTTTTTATTAGATTTTTATTATTTGATACAAATCCCTATGCTAATTTGTTAAATATGTTCACCGAATGTGTGTTTAAGTTGGAAATGTTTGTGGCAGTCAGCTGGATTTACAGTAAGGGTGTATGTCAATTTTTAGGATTACTATTCCACTGAAGAAAAAGTTTGGATTTTTGCCCAACCGTATAAATCAACTACTTGTTTTGATTTTTCACAATCAAAAAGTCGACTTGTACACCGCAATTTACGGCAATGGTATATCAACCTTCGTGGTTTTATCTACGACCAAAGCTTTGTAAAACAGTAGTGGCAGTATTCAACCCATTGCGGTGGAGGGAAATAAGGTAGTTCATACCTTTCCGAAGGGTATTAGTTCGAAAGTGAATGTAATAGCGTGACTGGAGTTCGAACTCGCTTACTATAAAGTCACAGTCTAACTCGTTAGCTACTACACCACGGAGACTACCTATCATTAAGCAAGATTAGAAAGGTTTTGTGGAGGATAGCTATTCGAAGTTTCTTCTTTTATTAATTTCTCAAGTCAGAGTTTGAATATGAAATAACAATGAATCTTTTGTAGCAGTAAATATTGAATCAATTTTACCTATAGACCCATGGGTGTTTTTACAAAGAACAAATCATTTTTTAAGAAAGATGTTATCTTATAGTTCACAGGATGTTGAAACGTAATCATCATTTACTGGGGCGGGGGTTGTAACTTGGCAGGGGTCTAAACTTAGAAGAAAACCTGATGTTTGCCGCTAAAAGAAAGCACGCTCAACAAACAAAACAAAACCAATATCCAAGAACATCACTCTTGGGTGAACTTGCGGTAGCCTTGACTGTCACACTACTTAAGAGTAAGCCACTGGAAATAGATAGATAGATAGAAAGATAGATAGATATTAATGATGAATATGTATGTATGTAAGTATGTATGTATGTATGTATGTATAGAGAGAGGAAGTGCGAAACAGATGAATATAGATATATGGAGATGAACAAATTGAGATAGATAGATAGATAGATATGAACAGACTGATAAATATACAAATATATATATGCATATATATATATACATATGTGTGTGTGTGTGTGTGTGTGTGTGTGTGTGTGTGTGTGTGTGTGTGTGTGTGTGTGTGTTTATGCATATTTATTTATTTCATGTATATGTATATGCTTTTATAGATATGCTTAAATATATATGTATATATTTACTTTACATATCCATAAGTTTGTGCATATATATATATATATATATATATATATATATATATATATATAAATTTATGTACATATATATATATGCATATATATATATATATATATATATATCTTTCCCAAGAACTATGTAAAATGTAAATAGTCTCGTCCATGAATCGAACCCGCGTCTTCGTGTTCATTTCCAAGGACAGTAACCATTATACAAGGGAAGTGTCGATATATAACAAGACTACTGGACTTATGGGTAGAGAGTTTGCCAATGGCCCTGGAAACCAAGGTTCGATCCCCGGTTCGAGTCATAACAAAAACTCAAAAAATGGTACTTGATACCTCTTTGCTTAACACTCAGCATTACAAGGTACGGAAAAAAGAATGGGGCAATCTAGGGAAAGGAGTAGCACCCTTCCCTTCACCTCGGTGTCGTAGCTATTGAAAAGGAAGCCGTCGGATCGCCCCCGACTACGGTCGCCAACATATATATATATATATATATATATATATATATATATATATATATATATATATATATATATATATATATATATATATATGGAAAAAACTGTATATAAATCCAACAGTAATAACATGTGTATTGATGAAAAGACATAAAGCCTTCAGAGGATGATTTTATTTGAAGAATTATTTGCCAACATTATATATATATATATATATATATATATATATATATATATATATATATATTGAGAGAGAGAGAGAGAGAGAGAGAGAGAGAGAGAGAGAAACTGATATAAGATATAAACATGCATGATCATAGATAGATAACAGCTGAAGTGGCTCTACCAACTCAGACAGAAGCAAAATTTTACAAACGAAGATCTATGATATTGCGAGTCAAATAGATACCACTATATATTATGTATCTCCTCAGTTTTTCTATCAATTCGAAATTCAGCACTTTACATATCCTGGCTTATTCACCTATCAATGTAAGGGATAAAAATGTTCCTTGTTATGGTTGAAAAAAGGAAAATTTATTTTTCAGCCTTTCTGTTGTCTCCAAGCTTTTAACGGATAAATTATAAAGAACGCGGAGTTTCAAGTTGGAATCTCAGATGTACTGCCCTTCAGCCCTTTGGTTTGCTGCTGAATGCAATCAAACAGTACATACGTTGTTTAAGCAGAAAACACCTGTCATTTTAAAATTCAATCCTGTTATTTTCTGTTGCAGGAGATTTTTGGTGAAAATTTTTATCCTTATCGTTTTATTAATGCAAAATATTAGCCAGTGTGTTCCTGTAGAACGGCCAAGACATTCAGGCACCAATCGAAACTGTTTATGATGATTAAAACAAGTTTTGCTTCCAATTGTTATATGTGCATTCAAGTTGTTCTCTCATATTTGCCTTATTCGTTGGAGATTTAGCCATAGAAAGTTTTTATTGCATCTTCCATCGTTTACTCTTCCCGCTAATTTCCTTATGTTATCTTCAAAACTATCTTTCTCGCATTCTTTTATATTTCATGTCGATTTGGTTCTTCTTAGGAATCCATCCATATTGCTCAATCTTTTCCTTATCTATCTATCTATCTATCTATCTATTTGCCCAGTCAGCTGGGGCTTTAGAATACACTGACTGCACCTCTGCAGAGGGGTAAGCCCCCCCCCTAACGAGTGTCCCGGATATGACACTAAACAATCTGATGGTGAGGTTCCCGCAGTGCTGGAGCTTTGGGGAATGCAGAGTACCCCTTCATTGCCATCGCTCCCAGGTCCACTCTGGTCCGTAGTGGTAGCACCTGATAGGGCCCTATCTATGGGTTAAATAGAACTAACAGCATACTTATGCTAAAATGAATTGAGTAAACTGAATAGCTTGAAATAGAAACGTTTTTGACAATTAAACCGTAATTACACTTAAACTGAGTGCTTATACTTAACTGAATTATTTCAAATAGAACTGTTTTTCGACATTAAAACTGTATTTACACTTAACTGAATTATTACATATAACTGCTTGAATAGTTTGAAATGGAAATGTTTTTGACAATTAATCTGTGTACTAAACTGAACTGTTTTCAATAGAACAGATTATTTACATAAAAATGGATTTGGCGTTAAATAACATACAAAGATTGATACGCCATAAAAAAAAAAAAAAAAAAAAACAAGCCAAACCTATCTATCTATCTATCTATCTATCTATCAAAGTATCTTTATATCTATCTTAGTCTGATATGTGTGTATATGTGTGTGTGCTTATTTGTCTTAATTTCTTCTTTCCTATAATTTTTTCTGTCTTTAAACTATTTTAGTACATGTTTATCGATCTATCTAACTATCGATCTGTATGTCCGTCTACCTATCTATCCATTTCTATTTTTTCATCTCTCTGTATGTTTTAGTTTGTTCATATCTATCTATCTATCTATCTATCTATCTTAGTCTTTTTGTATCTTTGTTCAACTCTATCTATATTTACCAACCCCTCCACTCGGGCAGTATATGACACTAGGTCAATTTTTAAGCAGAGTTTAACAGGGTTGAAATCAGAGATTTTCTTTTCCTAGACTAGTTGCCTAACCAGGACTGAAGAACCTAGTCTGTCCTACTATTTACCCATAGCTGGAGGGAGAATAATTGGATTCATACCGTTCCCAAGGGTATTAGTGCTATGTGAAATGCAATCAGTCTCGTCCAGGTTTTGAACTCGTGTCGCCGTGTCCATTTCCTGCGACGATATCCATTACACCACGGGCACCTCCAAAACTCTATCCAATTATTCTCCCTCCAGCTATGGGTAAATAGTAGGACAGACTAGGTTCTTCAACCTTGGTCAGGCAACTAGTCTAGGAGAAGGAAAACTCTGAATTAAAACCTGTTAAACTCCGCTTAAAAATTGACCTTGTGTCATATCCTGCCCGAGCGGAGGGGTTGGGTAAATAGTACCTCCAAAACTCTATCTATCTGTATTCCTGCCTGTCTCTCTTTATATCTAACAGCTTGTTAATACCTTTGTTTCTTTATATTTATCAATCTTACTCTGTTCATATCTATCTATCTATCTATTCACAAGTATTCTTATCTAATACGGTGATCTATCTATCTATCTATCTATCTATCTATCTATTCGTACAAGAAACCTGGCTGACTTCCATCCAAGGTATTTTCACACCCTCCTGGTTTTAGTGCAGTCAATGTTTCTTAAACCCGATCACCTCAATTTGACCAATGCATGTTTTGGGCATCCACTTGGATGCCCACAACAAGCACTTGTTTATTTACTTAGATTAGATGTTCTCAATTTACCTGACGAAACCATTTAGTTAAGCGAGATTCTTTTAGCTTCGTTGGCGAAGGAATTTCCGTGATTAAAATCTTCTTTCAATTATAAGTTTGAAAACATTTTCCTGGAAAATTTTGCTTCTAAGTAGCAGTAACAACTTTAGAAATAAAACACGTCTCAGTAAAAATAATACAATTCTAATCCATCGGTACTATAAATAGAAAGGCCCTATTCAGTCAGATAGTAGTATTTGTCTTCATATTTGAGAGAAAACAATTATTTTCTTCATTAATTTACATTCTGCTAACGAGTCTAAGAAATGTTGACTGTATCCTCAATGGAGGGGTAATACCTCGCTCAAAAAAAGGGTGTCCGAGGTATGACACTAAACTGCATCTAACTGCGAGGTTCCTGTTCTGGAGCTGTGAGGTGTGTGAACATTGACCAATCATTTGTGCGTTTACAACATTTTTTCGTATTGTCTTTTTCTATTACAAGCATATAAACAGTTTATGAAGCCCAGAAAAGACTCTTTTTTGATGGCCACAAATAGAATTATGAATTGTTACAAGTTAAATCTTTAAATAGGATATATGAGAATTTCAAAATTACACAGCGTCATTTTGTCTAAACACAATCATGATGGCGATGTGGAAAAAAAAAGCCCCAGCGTCTGAGCCATTAATTCATTGTCTTAATTACAAATCTGTCTCTTGTACTATGCGATACTAAAGATAATGATTGGAAAGCCTTTACTATTCTAAGAGAGAATTAACAAAAAGCAAAGAAAAAATTATTCCGTTATACAACAACTCTGCACAAAAGTTCCACAAAACGATCACGGAATTGTTAATCTGAGCAGAAAAATCAGCGATTTTATTAAAGACGTCTGGCAAAATTATAAGATTATTAATAGTTAAGTTGACGACCTTAGTCGAGGGTGACCCGAAGGCTACCTTTTCAATAGCTACTACACCGGGGTATGGGGGAGGGCGCTACTGCATTGCTCCTCTTTACTCTTGATGCTTACCTTATAATGCTGAGTATTAAGCCAGGCGGCATCAGGTACCATTTTTGAATCTTTGTTATGACTCGACCTAGGATTGAACCCCGGTCTTCCGGACCATTGGCAAACACTTTACTCTTTAGATCAATTATTACACGTAAAAACAAAGTTCTGCTCTTCAGATATTTAAAAGGTCGCTCAAAGATTTGTTGAAAAGTTGGAAAATTTAGGGAAGAAAAAAATGATAATGTAATGAAAATTAACTCAGAAATGCTACGAACAAAGACTTACAAGGCTAAAATTGGAAATCAGACATAAGCAGTGATAAAAATTATTGCCGATATTTATGCTCATGATATAAATCCGGATAGATTCTTACTCGAGCTTTTTATATAAAAATCTAATTTCTATAGATTCTAATACTTTTGTTTCAAGTTGCCACCATCTCTACATTGTTTTAAAACAATCTAAATGGACAAGTCTTTAATAGGAGTACGTTTGCTTTTCCTAGACCTGACAATTCGATCTGTGAATTGCGGGTCGATTACACGGACAGCATGCGTTCGTATTAGTTTAAACAGCTCTCATATTGGAATTAGTTCCTAGAGTATACATAACACTTCGGTCTTTTGTTGGGCTCGCATACAGTTGCAAACATGCCGTGATTCTGTGTTCTTTTCATCAGCCAACAGCGATAAAGTTTATTCTATTAACCACCATTTTATTTTCAATTTCGTTATTGTTTCACTGTGACATATTCCGGTTCAGAGTGACACACTCTATCGATTATACCCTCTTTCAGTTATACGAGGATGAGTCAAAAGTATTGCAATATTTTGGTAATATGAGGTACAATTCAGCCGCTCCTGATACTTTTGCCGAGGCTGTGAAGATGATAAACGAGATGCCGAGCTCGCCTGTTACTCTTTGAATGTTACTCACTGGATTTGACTTTATTCCTTAGTGCGCGGTTTTACGCCGACCTGTAGTCTCATCGTCGAGGTTCTTGCAATCTGAGCGAAATTTCTTCACCCACCAGGTCACCATACTATGACCCACTACGTCTTCAACTTTTGCACAAATGTTTTGGTTGCTTCCTCGGTGTTATGGCCCAGTTCAAATTCGTATAGCATAGGTTCTCGAATAAGACACCGTTGCACGTTCATATGTGTAGCTTTCACAACATGTCAGCGCACCAATTTCCACAATATTACCAACTACAGCAGGTGTCTTCCAGGGCTTGAACTGCTTCAGTCACGTGATACAAGCGCCGCAAACTATCACGTACCAATTTTTTTTACCTAGTTTAGTATTTAAAAAATCTTTCAGACATCTGCTAATGAATATCTAGGAATCGCTAAATGATAAAGTTTTGATGTCAAGACGTCTAGACGGCTGTCTAGATGTGTGCATGGCTGAGCAATTTACGTATCAAAGTGATGAAGTCGTGAGGTAAAATTGTGAAGATACTAGACTATCCCACCATTGTTAGTGATTTCAGCTCTCACTGGGTGACCCCATATTTCTATCTTTGTACTTCGTCAATGATAACTTGCTTAGGGGTTACAGCGTGACTGAGATGCGAGTGATGTAATGGCTATCGGCGTAAAAAATGGAATCTGTGAGGTGGTTCAAATTTCAGTCATGGCTGTTGCGTTCTCTTTGCACTAAGTTTAGAAGAGACATTGAATCACCTCTTCTCCCATGCTTCCAGCAATAAGTAAGATGCTAGCGTCAACCGGGCTCTCTGGCCTTTATCATATTATATTTACCAACCCCTCCGCTCGGGCAGGATATGACACAAGGTCAATTTTCAAGCGGAGATTAACAGGTTTCAATTCAGAGTTTTCCTTCTCCTAGACTAGTTGCCTAACCAAGGCTGAAGAAACCAGTCTGTCCTACGATTTATCCATAGCTGGAGGGAGAATAATTGGATTCATGCCTTTCCCAAGGGTATTAGTGCTATGTGAAATACAATCAGTCTCGTCCAGGATTTGAACTCGTATCGTCGTGTCCAATTCCTACGACGATAACCATTACACCACGGGCACCTCCCTTTATAGGCAACCAGACTTTATGAATAAGTCTGAATTCCAAACAAGGGCTATAAGATATTTAATACCGCTTTATATAGAGGTAACGGTTAAAGAGTTAGCTTACAGACTATAAGTAGTAAGTACAATTGGTCTGACAAGTCATCTCACTAGGAAAACTCCTTATTGAATAGCTGTTTTTAAAATCCTGTACTTGCAACACATTTCAGGTGGATCCACTTGTAAAGATGGTTTTATTTGCAAGCGCTTATTTAAAATCGAATAGCACATTACTAGTTTGTTTCAAAGTAGCGCACAACCAGTTTGGTATAAGATTATGTAGTCTGCTCTTCGCTTGACCAATACGTCTCTCAGGAAAATCTTCTTAATCAGCGAGGCTTTTCATAATTTAGTACTCTCGTTACTTCTCTTGACCTTTGGGATTTGTCCAGAAGTTGTACGGCCACTTAACTCCCATCTCACAAACCATGTAAGTAAGACGAAGAAGACATGAAAAGCACTGCTAGAGAAGTAATGACGAACTCATGGGCAACGACATTCTATAGACTCCTACACATGGACGCGTCTCTGTTGGCCGACCAGCAAAGGTATCTATACGTCAGGCCTGTGCGGACATTGGATGCAGTCTAGCGGATCTGCCAAGGTCAATGGATAGTAGGGCCGGGTGACAATAGGGATTCAACAAAGAAATTTGATATATATAACCGGTTCATTTTTCTAATGGGTACAGTGTTCGCCAATGGTACGCGAGACCAGAGTTCAATCCCAGTCGAGTCATAACAAAGACTCAAAAAATGGTACTTAATGCGATCTTGCTTAAGACTCAGTATTATAAGGTACGTATCAAGGGTAAAGTGGAGTAATCCAGAGAAAGGATTAGCGTCCTCTCCAACATCTTGATGTAGTAGCAATTGAAATGGGAGCCTTCGAGTCGCCCTCGACTAAGGTCACCAAATTAACTTTACTTTATATATATATATATATATATATATACGTATGAAGAATGTATGTGTGTGTATCCAAAGTAAGAGTAATACCCATGAGTTTAAAATAAATATATATGTGAGTGAGAGTTTGCGTGGATTGATGGATAAATAGTGGATATACTTGAGAGAAAATGTTTGTGAAATAACTAGTAAAGTTTCTTTGTAGTCAAATTTATATATTCAACTCACACGAAGCCTATTTACAGAATCTGCTAAGCGATAAAGGATTTGTTGCAGGTCAGTGCAGCCTCACGTAACCGGATAGATTTGATGACTATCCTCCATAGGCAACGCCTTGATTTTTCAAAGCAACAATAAAGCAGAAACTTTTGTTTTGTTTCGTTTTTTAAAGTCTCTTCATCTCTTTTATTCTCCTATGTCTTTTCCAGTTAAAATAATTTGCATGCAGAAGTAGATATGGATAATTTACAACGTCATAAAAAGCACTATATCAACTGCTGTCAATTTAGGATTGTTCGTCGTCAATTAGTGAATGCTACCAGTCAGAATTAATAGGATGTGAGAATGAATCTTGGGATATAATTCGCGTCATTATTATGAAAAAATATCTAATACAATGTGCTCTAAATGTGGGATTTGTGGATATTTTTATTTATTTAAGATCCCCTGTCGAATCCGTTTATTCATTTTTTCACGGCAATTCAAATTTCCCTAAACTGCATCTGATAGTGAGGATATAGTTCTGGAGCTCTGGGAAGTGTGGATTAGCACTTCATCGCCATTACTCCCAGGTCTACTATGACCCGGAGTGGTAGTACTACTAAGGGTTTCATCTATGGGTCCAATAGATTTGTTTAAGAATTCTTCGTGTTTTAGGACGATGTGCAAAAAAAAAAAACTCTCAAAAAACAACTACACAAAAAAATAGAAATATGAACGTCCGATGAATCTCTATGCATAAAATAATATATAAAGAAAAATTGATAACAAGGTAATTTAAGTAGGAGAGATTTATTGAGAAGCAAAGTTGACACTATAGCATTTCGGTTCAAATGAACCATCATCAGACCTATGAGGTATGATACTAGTGATGTTAAATCAACGATGGATGTTTAAAAGTGCAAAATAGAAAAACCTATGGAAAATTTGTATAACAAGAAAAAGTTGGCCGTTTAATTAGCGAATACAAAACGGGTTGACTTGCCGTTAAAATCAAACAATAACCATTGAAATAACCATTTAAATCTCGACAAAGTTGAATACACACATACAGATTAGAACGCACATTAAAATAAAAAGGAGACTATAATATTACAGTTGGGACTTTCAACGAAGAGTTACCTCCTCCTCTAAAAAGAAATATGATATGAAACTAAACTTCACTGCCCTACCCACTGGGGCTGTAGGATACGCCGACTTCACTTCTGCAGAGGGATAAGACTCCCCACCCCGCCTAAACGAGACCACCTGGTGACCGTGGATGTTGACTCATAATCCGAGAGGACGAGATCCTGGTTGCAGAGCAGTCCTTGACCCGGAAACAGAAAGGGTCACATGACTTTCAACTCTCTATTTTGGCCCGATCCGATCAATCACCAGGTTATGTCACCGATATAATTGTTCCGACCGTATACTTCAAGTTCCTAAGGTGGGTGTCCTCGTGGTGTAATGGTTAAAGCGATGGACTGCGGAATCGTAGTAAGCGAGTTCGTACTCAAGTTGCGCTATTACGTTCACTTTCGGGCAAATACCCTTGGGAAAGGTATGAACCCCCTTATCCTCCTAGCTATGGGTTACATAGTACCACTACTATTCTTCTAGAAGAATGGCTTTGGCATTAAATAACCTAAAAAGAGTTGATATGCCATTAAACAAAGAAACCTAATTCAAGTTCCTATGGTGAAAAAAAAAGCACCCAACCATATTTTATCTTAAAGGTGATTGAAAGCGGTGGTTTAAGGTAAATCGCTCTAGGATAGCAATATTTGAAACTATTCAAAGTATGTGCAAACAAATGATTAATATTAGATGGTGTTGCTCGTGCTGGATAGCAATACTTGAAACTATTGAACTTCATGTAAACAAATGAACTTTAGTTCGTTTAAGAATGCTACCGACAAACTATTCTCTGACAAATCCTATATAATACATATATAAACAGCATTTGGCATCAAATAACCCATGAAGGTTAATATGCCATAAAACTACCAAACCAATTAAAATGCACTTGATGGTCAATCTCTAGTTCTGGATCTCTACGGAGAGTGAAGCCACCACTTAATTTTCATTACTTCCAGATCCACTCAGAGTGTTAGTCAAAGAGTGAGGGTTCCATCAACGGGTCAAATAGATCCGTTTGGAAATTATTACTATTAGACGGGAGTCTTTTTAGATCAGGGTGGTCTTTCCTATGGTCATCCATTCGGGTGTGTCTGTTTCTTCTAAACATCTATTCCTTTTAATAACCTGGCTGTCGTGGTTGAAAGGGATTTTTTAAAACCAGTATCCATGCATCCCATCATGACATGGCGTTTTCAAATTTGGTATTATTTGAGTGTTGCTATGAGTGAATTGAGGTGTATTTTTGCCTTAGGACCATATTCGAGTCCCTGTAACTCTTTTTCCATATTGTTTATCCATTTGGCTTTTCTGATATGCTTCCTTAGTTCCCATATTCTTCGTCATTCATTTGTTGGTATTTCTTCGCGCATAACCCCCCTACTTGCAGGAAGAATTTTCTTTCGTTGTTTTGAAATGTCCTTTTTTGTCTGTATTGTTTGATCCTGTTTCGATATCATTTTGTCGTCCTTCTTTTGCCAGTACCATCTGATTTATTTTGTCGAGTTGTGTCCTTTGTTTTGCTTGTTGTGTTGCTTTTCTCTTTTTGTCTCAACATATCCTAGCGTTTATCCTGTGTCATATCATGTTTTGCTTGTTATCGTAGATTTCTAATCTGTATTTCCAGTCGAATTTCCTATCGAGGTTTTTAAATTTCTATTCGTGTTCTTTAGGGAGACACCGATTTTATCACAGACTTATTTCACTCCTGGATGGATTAGTTCGTTCAATTCCGCGTTGTTCATTGAGATGTGTTAACAAGTTGATTATTTTTTTTTTTTTTACTCATTAGAGTTTTTCACATCAGTTAACGCTGATGGTCTTTCACTAGAGTTTGAGTGACAGCAAGTTTCCTCAAGTCTCCAGGACTCTTCTCAGTATTCTGGTCATACTCAGTAATGCTGTAGTTTTGATGGTCTCCACTCGGCTGCCAACTTCCAAGTCTTCCAGTCCCTTTAATAATCATTGATGACTGTACCAAAAGTACCAATCACGATTGGTATAATTGTCACCTTAATGTTCCATAGATTTTTCATTTCCCAAACAAGGTCGAGGTACTGATCCTTCTTTTCACATTCTTTCAGTTTTATTCTGTAGTCAACCGGTACTGCAAAGTCCACAATTTTGCGAGTTCTCTTTTTTTTTTTTTTTTTGTTGTTGATTATTATTAGGTCTGGTCTCTGGCCGGGATTAGGTGATCTCTCTGTATGTCCAAGTCCCAAAGGAATTTATGTGCGTCATTTTCTAGGAAAGATGCTGGGTTGTGCATATACCATTTGTTCGTATGGTCAAATTTAAATTTCTTGCACATCTCCCAGTAGATCACATTGCCACCTTGTTGTGTCTAGGCTTGTACTCCATCTGTGCTAATTTGCTGCATACGCTTATCATGTGATTGGTGGTTTCATCTCTGTCACTGCATGGACTACATTTGCTATTTTGTTGCGTCTTATCTATTCTCGCTTCGATATGATTGGTTCTTACGGCGTTGTTTTGTGCAGTTATTAGAAGAGATTTTGCTTCTCTCTTAAAGTTTCCTTTTCTTAGGCAGATCTAGGTTTTCTCGTTTGAGATGTTTATTAGTCGTTTAAAATGCCCATAGATTTGTTTTTCTTCCCATTTTTGTTACCTAGTTATTGTCATTCTGTTGTCCACCACGTTGTTAGTATCGTTTCTGATGGCTGTAATCAGTCCTCCTTCATGTTTTTCTATATAGTCTTCGAGTCGTCGTATCGATACGTCTACGCTGTCTTCAATACTGGCAAGTCTTCTTCCTCTCTCTCTCTCTTTCCTAGATACATACAGTCTATCAACGTTTCCTCGGGGATGTAATACCTTATGCATAGTCATTAGTTTTCTTGTTCTTTGGTCCATTTGTTTACGGTCATCTCGGGTCCACTTCTGATGGGGTCCAGAATATCTAACGTGGGGTACAGCCCAGGTATTTATTCCTTTGATAAGGTTTCGGCAACACTGAAGTTTGAGTGACAGCAAATCTTTTCAAGTCTCCAGGACTCTTCACAGTATTCAGGCCGATTTCAATAATATAATAGTTTGGATGATCTCTACTCGTCCTTTAATTTCCAAGCCCCTCTGTCCCTTTAATAAACCTTCGGTGACTGTACCAAAAACATCAATTATAATTGGTATAAACGTCACTTTTATGTTCCACAGTTTTTCAATTCCCCTAGCAAGGTCAAGGTACTTATCCTTCTTTTCATTTTCTTTCCATTTTACTCTGTGGTCTACCGGGACAGCAAAGACCACAGTTTTGCAAGTTCTCTTTTTTTGTTTTTGTTTATTATTATAAGATCTGTTCGTCTGGCCGTGATTAGGTGATTAGTTAGTATGGCAAAATCCCTGAGGAGTTTGTGTCTCATTCTCCGGGACAGATGCTGGGTTGTGCATATAACATTTGTTCGTATGGTCAAATTGAAATTTCTTGCATAATTCCCTGTGGATCACCTTGCCTACCCACTCAGTCATGTCTAGTCTTATATTCCTTCAGTGCTAATTTGCTACATTTGTTCATTATGTGATTGATGGTTTCGTCTCTTTCACCACATAAACTACATTTGCTATTTTGTTGCGTCTTATCTATTCTCGCTTTGATATGATTGGTTCTTGTAACGTTGTTTTATGCTGCTATTAAATGAGATCTAGTTTCTCTTTTTAGGTTTCCCTTTTATAGCCACATCCACGTTTTCTCATATGAGATGTCACTTGCTTTTCGCTTAAAACGGCCATAGAGTTGTTTTTCTTCCCATTTTTGTTTTCTGGTTATTGCTGTTATTATTATTATCAAATAAGAGTAATAACTTGAATCTATATTAGTGTGTATAAAATATTAGTTTTTGATACGAATACTTGAAACCATTTGAATGTGTGCAAATTATTTGTAGTTGAGAGGAATGCTTGATACCATATAATTGTGGGCAAACAAATGATTATCATGATAAACAATCTTTTTTTTTCACTTCAATTAAAAAATTATTCCAGTGAATCTTTGAAAGCTAATCAAACATTTACCAGGAAATAAAATTTCATATACGGTCGGTTAAAACATTAAAGAGTCGGTTAAAACATTCAAAAAGTGACCAACATAGTCTCATGCAACGTGGCCAAATGAGGTTTATTTTTCAAAAGAGTTCCCCTTTTGTAGTCTACACACTTCTCCAGTGTTGCAGTGCTTCGATCTTATTGTTCAAAAAAGTTTCAATAGCAAATATGACGTCATCAAATGAACTTTTCAGCTTCCCTTCGTAAAATTACAAAATGCTAAAACGAAATGATAAAACATTTTTCAGATAGGATCAGTTATAATCATAGGGTCAATTGGTGCAATCAGTGTATTTTGCTGCTGAAACGTTTTTCAGGACTAGTGAATCTGTAATTTCTTCACAGAGGAATTTTTCTGCTCATTTGATGTTATATCGGAATGATGCCGTTCCGGATAGAAAATTCTATTTATTAACACCACCAGCGAGAGAGAGAGAGAGAGAGAGAGAGAGAGAGAGAGAGAGAGAGAGAGGAAGTGAACTTTATCGCTTGGGAGAAGAACGGTATTTGCAGGAAAAGCTCTCTGTGAATCAATGACAGAATCAATAGTGTTAAAAAAAAGTTTCACCTCGACTTGCTAAAGTTCCCTCGCACTACAAAGGTAAGGTGACAGTTTAAAATGCGGGAGGTATTTTTGCCTCACCCTATATATATATATAATCTTAAATCAAAAGACGCAGCGTGTTATTAGTTATATGCCTTAGTTTTGAATTGTGTCCTCGAGGAGTTTGGAGAAATGTATGGAAATAGCGATACATTTAATGACTTTTGCGAAATAAATACTTTTCATTGGCTAAAAATTCAGTCATAGTTTTTTACTTTTGTTTTTATGTTATGAATACGAATTTTTGGTCTGCAGTAATTTCCTTTAAAAGCTTTTCTTTCTTTGTTCGTTTGACTTTGAAGCTGTGACCAAAAATGTTCAGGCTATCGAAACAGTGTGAGTGGTACAAATATTTCACGCTTGGTTTCCTTATAGTTGCAAATGCACAAGTTTAGTGTTAAATCCATTTTGAGGTTCAAAAGCATATTTCAATTTTATGCATCAATATAAATATATTGCTTATGTATAGTTATACGTATATGTAACTATTTGATTATATATATATATATATATATTATTATTATTATTATTATTATTATTATTATTATTATTATTATTATTATTTACTCCTTTAGAGTTTTTCACATCAGTGTTAGCTGGTGGTTTTTCACTGGAGTTTGAGTGACAGCAAGTCTTCTCAAGTCTCCAGGACTCGTCTCAGTATTCTGGCCGTCCTAAGCAGTGCTGTCGTTTGGATAGTCTCTACCCGTTCGCCAACTTCCAAGTCCTCCAGGCCCTTTGATAATCCTTTAGTTACTGTGCCTAACGCACCAATCACAATTGGCACAATCGTTACTTTCATGTTCCACATTTTTTTCAATTCTCTAGCAAGGTCGAGGTACTTGTCCTTCTTTTCACCTTCCTTCAGATTTATTCTGTGGTCCGTCGGGACAGCAAAGTCAACAATTTTGCAGATTCTTTTTCTTTTGTTGATTATTATGCGGTCTGGTCTTCTGGCCGGGATTAGGTGATCCGTTTATATGTTAAAGTCCCATAGGAGTTTATGCAAGTCCTTTTTATTATTATTATTATTATTATTATTATTTACTCCTTTAGAGTTTTTCATATCAGTGTTAGCTGATGGTTTTTCGCTGGAGTTTGAGTGACAGCAAGTCTCCTCAAGTCTCCAGGACTCGTCTCAGGATTCTGGCCGTTCTTAGCAATGCTGTCGTTTGGATAGTCTCTACCCGTCCGTGAACTTCCAAGTCCTCCAGGCCTTTTAATAATCCTTTAGTTATTGTGCCTAAAGCACCAATCACAATTGGCACAATCGTTACTATCATGTTCCACAGCTTTTTCAATTCTCTAGCAAGATCGAGGTACTTATCCTTCTTTTCACTTACCTTCAGATTTATTCAGTGGTCCGCCGGGACAGCAAAGTCGACAATTTTTCAAATTCTCTTTTCTTTTTTTTTTTTTTTTATTATTATTATAAGGTCTGGTCCTCTGGCCGGGATTAGGTGATCCTTTTGTATGTTAAAGTCCCATAGGAGTTTTGTTGTTGTTGTTGTTGTTGTTGTTGTTGTTAATTAACTCCGGCAAGTTTTCACATCGGTTTTAACCGATGGTTTTTCACTGGAGTCTGAGTGACAACAAATCCCCCTCAGAACTCTTAGATTCTTCTAAATATTTTATATGGTCTTAACAACAATGTGGTCAGTATGGTCAGGATTCTTCTTCTCATCTCTGATTTCAGTCTCTTTTGCGAGTCCTTGAGGTCTGTTCCAAGTGCACCAACTACCACTGGTATCACTATCACCTTCATGATCTATTGCTTTTTCAGCTTTCTGACGAAATCAAAGTATTTGTTAATCTTTTTTTTTCGCTCTTTTTCATTCTCACTTGGAGGTCTGTCGGAACAGCAAAAGTCACAAGATGAAAAGTTATTTTTTCTTGTTTATAAACACTACGTATGTCCTTCTAAGCATGATTGTGTTTATCTATCCTTTTCTTAATCATACCCAGGCCTTCCACTTTTACTGGCACGGGGGTTGTATTAATGTGCTGCATTTTTTCAATTTCTATTTCCAGGTCTTGGCGTTAATTTATATAATTATACTCTTTGATATCTTATCATCTGTTGGCATAGATATATCAATTAGAAGGCATTATTTTCTTATATAGTCCTTAACCACTATATCAGGTCTACTGTTCATTATTTTTCTATCAGTTTGCATAGCAGTCCCAGAGAATAGTAATTTCTTTAGCATCTGCTACTGTTTCTGGTTGGTGTTTATCCTATTTACCAACCCCTCCGCTCGGGCAGGATATGACACAAGGTCAATTTTTAAGCGGAGTTTAACAGGTTTCAATTCAGAGTTTTCCTTCTCCTAGACTAGTCGCCTCACCATAGCTGAAGAACCTAGTCTGCCCTACTATTTACCCATAGCTGGAGGGAGAATATTTGGATTCATACCTTTCCCAAGAGTATTAGTGCTATGTGAAATATAATCAGGCTCGTCCAGGATTTGAACTCGTGTCGTCGTGTCCACATCCTGTGACACGACGACATGGTATAAACACCTGGTTGGTGTTTATACCATTTTTCAGATTTCAATAGTCCATAGTATTTGCATATTTTCAAATGAATATAATGTTCCATTTTATCATGCTTTTATTTATATTCTTTTGATGTTACGATTGGGCAACCGGACACCAAATAGTCAATTGAATCGATTTTTTCTTCTCACAATCTACATATTGGTTTGAATCTGTTTTTTCAATAATGTTTTCCTGATAGTTTCTCGTTTGTTGGCTTTTATACAGTTCTGCTATTATTAACCCCTCTGTCTCTCCCTTGAGTCTAGAACTTTTTAGACATCGATTCGTTTTTACAATATCTTTATGCGTATCGTTTCACAGGCGTTTTTTTTTTATTTATTTACTCGTTATGCCTTTCTTTTTTTTTTCTTTTTTTCTTTTTGCTGCCTACATTGCTGTAACATCAAATCTGTTATAGAGTCAAAGTATTTCTTTAATCCTATTATGGTTGTTTTGTATTTCAATTCTTGTTATATTAAGCCTCTTTCATTATTTTCTGTCTTGATGTACAAACGTTCTATACCTGCTCTTGGGAGATGTATTCGGTGACAGGTTTTTAATTTCTGGATTTTAGAATCCATCTCTTTTACTTCAACAACCGTCTAGTAAGTTATTTCCCAGTTGGTTGGGACGGTAGAATACACCGACTGCTTCTCTGCAAGGGGTAAGACCCCGGCAAAGAGTGTCCTGCTTATGACACTAAACAATCTGGTCGTGAGGCTCCAATAATACTGGAACTTTGAGGAATGCGGAGTACCCTTCATTGTCATCGCTCCCAGGTACACTCCGGCCGGAGTTGTAGCACCAGATAGGGTCATATCTATGGGTCAAATAGGTCAAATAGGACTAAACTGTGCACTTATGCTAGACTGAGTTGGTTGTGATCCTATTTACCAACCCCTCCGCTCGGGCAGGATATGACACAAGGTCAATTTTTAAGCGGAGTTTAACAGGTTTCAATTCAGAGTTTTCCTTCTAGACTAGTTGCCTCACCAAGGCTGAAGAACCAAGTCTGTCCTGCTATTTACCCATAGCTGGAGGGAGAATAATTGGATTCATACCTTTCCCAAGGGTATTAGTGCTATGTGAAATGCAATCAGTCTCGTCCAAGATTTGAACTCGTGTCGCCGTGTCCATTTCCTGCGACGATAACCATTACACCGCGGGCACCGGGTTGTGATAGGAGTTTTCTAACTCTGTTGTTTGCGTGTTTAAATCAAGTGATGTTTTTAGACTTTACTGATGAGCCTTACTAAAATGTGACTTTCTTAAGTGTGCCTTTCTTAAATGTGACTTTTGCACATTTGTCTCTAGACCAAATTCCATCCCTATGACATCTCTAAATCTTTTCACGGTAATTCGTCCATTTTAAATCGCCTATATTGAAGAGGTGGTCTATTTTTAGAAGTAGTTTTATATCCATAGTCTGTGTTTTTAAGTTTTATGGAGAGTTGTATTAGAGTTATACAAAAATAGTGGACCGTGTCAACGCGTTGATGGACATATACAAGCAAGGGAACCGTTGGTTAGCATCTAATGTTGTGTCAGACTAAGCGAGGTGAGTCTCCTTGGAAGATTCAATTGATAATTTTCAGATTATTATTTTTGAGCTTGCCTTTTTCTGGGATGAATCTGAGATTAGTATGCCACGTTTTGTGATGCTATTATAACTGTGGATATCTTTAAAATGCTTAGAACTTAGAATCCATTCATAGGGTACACAATCATAAGCTTTTTATTGTCAATCTAAGCCATACTAAGATTCTTCTATTTGGGTGGACAATTCTCTATATTTATTTTGTTTATCAGAAGTTGATCTTTGTAGCCATGATTCTTTTTGGCATCCCTTTTTATGTAAAAGAAAGATGTACTTACATTCCATGAATTTAATTATTCTTTCTTTTAGAAACGATGTTATCATCTTATGTATTGTGGGAAGGCATATGACGTGTCAGTAGTTTTTTTGCGTTCGTTGTTTCTTTTGATTTTGCTAGTAGGTATGTTAAACCTTCTTCGAGCCAATCAGGAATTTTTTATCAGGTTCTTTAATGATTCTTGAAAAATGTTTTATCATTAGTTGATATATGAAGAATAGGTAGTGAAGCCAAAAGTTGTTTTTTTTTATCTATTCTAGTTGATCTCCGCTTATGTGTACATTTAAGTATATCTATAATCTCTTACTTTCAAATATCTTCGTAGAATTAGTGGTTCATTATTTTTATGAATGTCTTTTATCTTTTCCGTCAACCTTGTTTTTATATGATTTCTTATGGCTCTGTATTTTACTTCAAAACGATTTCACTTCTTCAGTGGTTAGTGTTTCCTTTACATTTATTGTTTTGTTTTTTGATTTGTTTTTTTTGGGGGGGGGTAAATTCTCGATCGGAATTTTAGTAGCCGTTTTGAAATATTTCTGTGAGCCTGAAGAATTTTTTTCATATTTTATATCTTCAGATACGCTAGGCCTTTAGTGAGATTTTTGCTAAATTTTTTTTTTTAATTATCGGGATCTTATCAATTGAAGTTATATCTTCTTTTGATTTTTCTTGCTTTCTTTGTTTTCCCCTTAACACTTTTACTCATTTCATATTATATGGTTATTTCTCCACTGTATTCCTTCTTTTTTTTTTTTTTTTTTTTTTTTCGTTCTTTTATCCTTAATTTCCATTTGGAATCCTGATTGCAATTTTGCAAATGAATGTTGTTCAAAAAGTTCTAAGCTACATCTAGATTTTAAGTTTGGTTTGGCTTCTTTGTTTAATGGCATATCAACCTTCGTGTGTTATTTAATGCCAAATCCATCCTTGTTGAAGGCCAGCAGTGGTACTATTTAACTTATAAATGGGAGAATAAGAGGGTTCAACACTTTTTTCAAGGGTATCAGTCCAAAAATGATTGTAATAGCATGACTAGAGTTCGAACTTGCTTACTTCAATGCTGCAGTCAAAAAGAAGATTATTATGAAGATTACGTGCCTTACTTGTCTTTAACCAAAACTACGTCACCAGTGACATCACAATTCCCTTAGTTATTTATATCATATTCTCCACGATTCTATTTTTATTTAAATCTCAATTATAAAGAAAATTATTTTATATTATTACTACTGCTGACCTTAACTACCTATTTATAACATACAATTATATTTATATACACAAGTAAATAGTGGTCTGCATTATGAGCAGAAAGGTTAATTTGATTACTGACCAACTATTTTTTACTTTTACTTGAATATTAATTATGCAGATGTACTTGGGAGAAAATATGTTCCCATTAAAAGACCGTGAATTTTTGTTGGTCGTAGATTCCATATTTTCAGTTCTTTAGGGAAGAGAGATCAGATTTTTAAAAAATATTTTACGATTTAAATTTTGCTCAAAACTTAGTCATTCAAAATAAGTTCGCCGACTAAAGTTACTTTGAATTCTAAATAATTTAAATCTTATGCAATAAAGTTTTCTAAAAGAGTTAAATATAACGTATCTCTCACCATCTCTCTCATTGGTTCTGTAACTTGGAATGGTCATTGGGCACTATTCATATAGAGTGTCTTGGGCATGAATAGCCTGTTAAATCCCACCCTTTTCCAGGTCTGCGACTGGTTTGAAATCAGTTTTCCTTCTCCTAATTCGGTTTTTATACCAAGATTAAAAAAGCGAATCTGACCAACTATTTATCCATAGCTGTAGAGTTGATAGTTGGATTAACATTTTTCCAAAGGGTATTAGCGCTATGTGAAATGCGAACAGCCTCATTCAGGATTTTGAACTTAGGTAGCTGAGTCCACTTCCCACGATAATAATCGTTATGCCACAAGCACATCCATGTATAACTGATACGCATGTAAATAATTCTTTAATTTTTATGGATACTATGCATATATTAATATGAATGTTTAGCCTTCGTGATAGAATGATGATTTCCATTTTAATCTTGGAAGCTATTAGAAGCTCTCTTTATAAAACCGACGCGTCGAAACGCTACAAGCCACGGAATACGCAAGAATTCTCTCCTTAATTAAAATTGTCGGCCATTTTTAGATAAGAGATGGAGAAAATTGCTGTGTAATGAAGTTCTATCTCGTCATAATTTATCTAGCGATTTCTAGTCCGATATATTCACGGCCATGGTGGCGTTGTTTACATTAGAATTTGATTGGACCTTGAAGATAAAACAAGTTTTTTTCATTAAAATTATTTTTAGGTACAAATAAAATAAATTAGAAAAAGGTGTATTTGAATTTTGAAAGTTTCATTTTAATTCGATAAAAGTTATCTCTCAACCTTGATAAAAAAAAAAAAAGACCGGAAGGAAATTAGATAAATTTTAGCTTGTATTCTCATACGAGATGATTATCAAATCAGTCACATAAAGATTAATTGGCATTTTAAGCTTCCAATCTTAAAAACTAGACATCATTTTTACAGCTTAGAAAGCTTAAAAGATTTCAGTGCAAATAAAGAGCAGTTGTATGGACGTCTGTGTTAATAACTGAGTAGAGATTCTGAGGTTTGAAATATGCTGACTGCTTCCGCTACAGAAAGGTAAAATCTCCTTCCAAGTGGTGTGTCCTGCCAATGATACTAAACTGTATTTGGTGGGAAGACTCCAGTTATTTGGAGGGCGGAGTAGCCCTTCCTTTCTTTGTTTGTTTAATGGAATATCAACCTGTTTGGGTTATTTAATGCCAAATCCATCTTTCTAGAAAAACAGTTGAGGCAATATTTAAACCATAGCTGGGAGGGGGGATAAGAAGGTTCATACCTTTCCCAAGGGTATTTGCCCGAAAGTGAACGTAAGAGCGCGACTGGAGTTCGAACTCGCTTACAACGATTCTGCAGTCCAGTGCTTTAACCATAATACCCTGAGGACCCCTCCATCGTGTAGCCCTTTGTTGCTATCACTCTCAAGTATACTCTGACTCGAAGTGGTAATATAATAGTTAGGGTTTCATGTTTGGGGTAAATAGATCTGTTTAAAATTAATGTTATTTGAGAGGAATACTTAAAACCATCTAACTGTTTGAACAACTGGAAAACTTCTCAGTTCCCGTGGCATTCCCCTTCAGTAACCCATTTGGCAATAAGTCCAATTCTTAACCTCTATTAGACGAGAGGATCGGTGATGCCTTGGGAAGACCCCTGAAACATGAGCTTTTATTCTTATAACATAAACCACCTGGTACAGATGTCTAGTAGCATCGTTGATATATCCAATAAGATAGACTGACGCACCCAATACGGCTCTCAGATAAAGGAATAGTGGTCAAATATACATCATGTTAAACATAATTTCTTAAATCGAAAGTAGTTGCTATTATTCATTCAGTTTTATTTAGTACAGATACACAGGCCTCAGGCTTCTTACAGTAGTTAAGTAGCCACCCATCTAATGATCGATTTTAGCGGCTTGTCAACCTGTCTAGGGCTGTTTTATGCCTAGAGGTAGGGGAACTGCGTTTATTGTACATTTATATTTATATTCTTTGTGTAGTTGTTTTAGAGTTTTTTTGCATACGGTTAGATCATAACAAGTATTCCAACATAATCTTATTATGAAGATTACGTGCCTTGCTTGTCTTTAACCAAAACTACGTCACCAGTGACATCTCAATTCCTTTAGTTATTTATGTTATATTCTCCACGATTCTATTTTTATTTAAATCTCAATTATAAAGAAAATTATTTTATATTATTACTACTGCTGACCTTAACTACCTATTTATAACATACAATTATATTTATATACACAAGTAAATAGTGGTCGACATTATGAGCAGAAAGGTTAATTTGATTACTGTTCTTTAAAATTTGATTACAATAAATATTCACTTAATATTATTGATTTCTAATTTTTTGGATTAATTTTAATTAGTATGAGTAAAATTCTCATCGATAGATCTTTAGAGAAATCTATTGACAAAAAGAAATAACTTTCGTATTATTCTTTACTCTCAAATTTAGTTAAATAGATTAGGAAAATTTAGCCATGAAAGCCGAGAGTGATTGGAAGAGCAAGCGTTCCAGCTGTTATATTCATCGATTCTATCTCTTCTGTCTCAAATAAATTTAATGTAATAATCAATAATTCATAATTTATATAAAAATCATTTAAAATTGAATAATACGTGTAATATTTTGTAGGCGGTTTTGTTTAGTTTGTTAGTCTTTCTGACTTAATTTAATATTCTATTACATTAAAATTTAGATATTTGTGCCCGGATGGTGCATGTTTTTACAAGAGCAAATAATTCGCACACAGCTGTATGGTTTCATGTATTCCTATCTAATGCTAATGATTATATGGTTTCCATTTATTTATATTTGATAATAGTCATTTGTTTTCAAGCAACTAATAATAATCCTTAGTAAACAATTATAGTTTCAAGTAACTATACTTATTACAAGTAATTAGTTATTTGGTATCAAGTATTGCTATCAAATACAAATAATTTATGAACAGATCTATTTGGCCCATAGTTGGAACCCTAACAGCACTTCCGGTCAGAGTGTCTCTAGGAGTAACGAACACACAGCCCAGATCTCCAGAACTGAATCCTCGTCATCAGACGAAGTTTAGTGTTATCATATTTACCCAACCCCTCCGATCGGGCAGGATATGACACAAGGTCAATTTTTTAAGCGGAGTTTAACAGGTTTGAATTCAGAGTTTTCCTTCTCCTAGACTAGTTGCCTCACCAAGGCTGAAGAACCTAGTCTGTCCTACTATTCACCCATAGCTGGAGGGAGAATAATTGGATTCATACCTTTCCCAGTCCAGGATTTGAACTCGTGTCGCCGTGTCTATATCCTGCGACGATAACCATTACACCACGATCACCTCCTAGTGTTATACTCAGCTAACTTATTTGATAGGTAGTTTTACCTTTCGTCAGAGGAGGTAGTTTCAAATACTAATAATTTATGCACAATCATATAGTCTCAAATGACTATTCCTATTTAATGATAATAAAAATGTTCGCATTCAGTCATAGGGTTTTCAACATTCTTATCTGACATCATTAATTTGCAAGAAATTATGTAGTTTCAAGTAACTAGTAATAATTCTTTGACATACATTATTTGAATTGAGGAATCATTTTATCAATTTAATTACCATGACCAGGTTAATTGGCCGTGCATTTACCATGACTTGTTTATATGGTATCACTTACGGGCCTGTAGCTCAGTGGTAGAGTTTCGGTTCTGAGGTCACTGGTTTGATCAATAGAGGAGGAGATCACGGTATACATTGCTGATGAGATTTAATCATACTTACCAACCCCTCCGCTCGGGTAGGATATGACACAAGGTCAATTTTTAAGCGGAGTTTAACAGGTTTCAATTCAGAGTTTTCCTTCTCCTAGACTAGTTGCCTCACCAAGGCTGAAGAACCTAGTCTGCTCTACTATTTACCCATAGCTGGAGGGAGAATAATTGGATTCATACCTTTCCCAAGGGTATTAGTGCTATGTGAAATGCAATCAGTCAGGTCCAGGATTTGAACTCGTGTCGCCGTGTCCGTATCCTGCGACGATAACCATTACACCACGGGCGCCTGATGAGACTTAATAAAGTCGAAACAGCTTTCCAGTTGTTCTGTATATTGCATGCAGTGCTTGCCAGTCATGATAATTCAATTTATGAAGTAATTCTTTGGTTTTACGTTTTTCGAACATTTGATAATAATCATTTGTTTTCACACGGTTTTATGACCTAAAGTTATTATTAACAATACTCATAAAGACTAATTATTTGCAAAGAGATCTATTTGATTGAACCATAACAGGTGCTATCATTCTTAGTCAGAGTGAACCTGGGAGTAATGAAAATGAACGGATTATTCAAACTCCTCAGATCTCAAAAACTATAGTTTCTCTACCTAATTCACTTTAGGATTATACCTACGACACTTTTGAAGAGTAGGTCTTGCCCTTCAGCGCATTTCAAGACCCGCTGACAGGGATTTCACCCATCTAAGAACTGAGTAGGTTCATCGTTGCTTAACTCCCCGTGACTTGACAGTATTTCAATCAAAACCTGTCATTGTTTAAAAGTGATCAACATCATATTGCTGGGCGTTTAATAATTGGCACAGCGTCAGTTTCAAAGTTCTACGGACATATTGCTTTAGTCGGCTTTTGTTTTGTTTGTTAATGTTCACCTCTGACCCAGTTTGAATGATTGCCATTAAAATGCCTACGCAAGGAAATGAGTAACTTGATACTGCCATTATCTGATTTGTTGTATCTGTTATATGAGAAGATATAAAACAGTCAACTGCAACAGAACAGTTATCTGAAGTAAACTGATTTGTGTTGTAGACTACGGTACTAGTCGTAAATATTTTGTATTTCCGTTATTTTACCTCCTACCCGCATCCTATGTGACCCAGTGGTCAGCAAATGAATGGCCAGCTGCCAGAATCGGAGGTGGTTATTATACTTTTGCGTCTTCTGGGCATGTTTAGCAGCACCTGGGAAATATCTCACTTCCGTTTCTGCCAGTAATTTCTGGACTACAGTTTCACAGGAAATAAGCTTTTGGTTTGGTTGGGTTTGGTTCTTTGGTTAATGGCATATCAACTTTCATTGGTTATTTACTGCCAAAGCCATCCTTGTAGAAAAACAGTACAGTTACTACTTGACCTTTAGCTGGGGAAATAAGGCCGTTCATGCCTTTCCAAAAGGTTTTTGGTCCAAAAGGTTTTTATCCAAACGTAAACCTAATAGCACAGCTGGAGTTCGAACTCGCTTACGACGATGTCACAGGACAGTACATTAACCTCTTGGCCACAGGAACACCAACCCACGAATCCTCTTCGTAAGAATATTTCCCTAGTAATTCGTAACTCGATGTGTATCTTGGAGATTAGATATATACACCCAGAGGAGTTAGAGGTATCACTTATATCCACTTTGCCGGATCAGCGGATCCAAAGATATTCGTTCCCTCCAAAGAGTAACTTTATGCCGAGAAATATCCCGAGAGCAATTATCCAGGTATAATTAACAGTGATAATTACTCGTCGGTTTCTTTGTTTAATCGAATATCAAACTTTGTGGGTTATTTAATGCTAAAGCCACCCTTATAGAATAACTGTAGTATTGGTACTATTTAACCTATAGCTGGGAGAGAAAAGGCTTAGTACTTTTCCAAGGGTTTTTTGTCCGAAAGGGAACCTAATTGCACGACTGGAGTTCGAACTCGCTTACTACGATTTCACAGTTCAGTATGTTAACCTCTAGGCCACAGGAACACCCACCCATGAATCGTCTTCGTGAGAATATCCCCCTTGTCACTCGCAATTTGATGTGTATCTAAGAAATTAGATACATACACTCGGGGGCGTTAGAGATATCACAAATGGGAGTCTTTAATGCACGGTCATTGAAAATTGTGAATCAAAGAAACATTGTCATTTATTGACTTTCCACACACCAGAAAAAGAACATTCCAACAAGCAATGACATTGTTTCTTACAACATGATTAAAATGTCTTCAACCATCTGGTTAATGTACTCTGATCAACTATTCTTTCCCTTTTCACACCACAAATGTTTTTGGTTGTTTTCTCGGCGTTATGTCCCAATTCACACCCGTAAAGCATAAGTTCCTGAATTGGACTTCATTGCACACTTGTCTATGCGGTTTTTAAAGTAAAGCAATGCAAAAAGTGTCAGCGAACCAACTACCATGACACCCGCAACGGCTTGAACAGCTGCAGTCACGTGATATACTCATAGCCATTAGCACGCCCCAAAATATTGCAAAACTTTTTACTCATCAGATTTTATATATTCTCTCATCCAGGAATTGGGTAAATAACCATCTATTAAGCTTTTTTACTTAAATGTAGCACAAGGCCATATGAATGGCGCATGCAATGAGAATCGAACTCACTCGTGAAGATTTGCTAGTTGTTAATGTCAGACTTTGCGTTTCAATCGGTATAGTATTTTAGATTGAACTTTGCCTCCCGCACCGGTCACTTCCGGGTGGAAGGTGCGGGAGGAACTTCCTGCTTGAACACCGGCTGGCGCGAATTCGGTCTTTTTCAAATCAACTGGCATGCGAGACTGACGTTGTTCTTCGTGGGTCACTAGCAAGGCAAAAAGGGGTAAGCACGTGAATTCTCTTGAATTGATTCGATTTAAATCATCACTTTCGAGGTGTCTTTCCTCTTTTGGAACATTTACGAGTGCATTTATTTTGTTTCAGTTTTCACGTTGAAGATTGTATGTTGAAGAGTGTATAGTTGGAGAACGTACGCATTTTACGCTGAACACGTGCGCAAATAAAGATATACAACTTCATCAGTACGAGACTCGTGTCTTCGATTTTTGACCCCAGTTGCTGCTGTAAAACTAGTCTTACTGGCTAACCATTACACCCCCGAGGTACCCATACTTAGACTATTATATTGATTTTCCATCTATACGTCTATATAAAGTTGGCGACCATAGTCGAAGGCGACCCGAAGGGTCCCTTTTCAGTAACTACTACATCGATGTGTAGCGGAGGGCGCTATTCCTTTCCTTGGATTGCTCCATTTTACCCTTTATACCTACCTAATAATGCTGAGTGTTAAGCAACAAGGCATCAAGTACCATTCCTTGAGTCTTTGGTATGACTCGACCTGGGATTGAACTCCGATCTCCCGAGCCAATGGCGAACACTCTACCCACAAGACCAATAGTAAGACTATTATATAGACATATATAAGGAAAATCAACTGATTTCCATACCAAAAATATGTTAATTTTGACGCAAAAGTAGGCTCGCAAAGGTGCAAACGTTGTATCTGTATTATTGCATCTGAAGACCAATCGGTGCCTTTCTTTGAGATGGCAGACGATAATATTTGAATTGTTTAACACATTTTAAAAAATCAAAACTCTGCATTTTTCCCGTCCTAGATTGTTTTAAAAACATTTTCGCCCAATAAAAAACATTAAAAACATTTTAAAAAAACATAAAAAGCATTAATCAAAAAACATAAAAACATATAAAAAATCATTTTTACCCAATTAGAATCATAGATCAATCAATTAACTTTTTTTATCTTGTTTCGAGCCAATCAAGAACTTATAAATAAAAGGAAAAAATAGATAAATCTTCAGTTGATTGATAATACTTTTACTTCTATTTCTACTCAAAACTTTTGTCTTTGTTTATCTTGAATGAAAATCCAGCATTCTGTTTCTTCAAGATTGTATTCAATTTCAATATCTCTTAATTATTTTTCATGAACGAAAACCTCTGTTTACTCTTTCTCGATAGCGATACTTACACAAACATTGCACACCAGGCGGCTGAAAATGAACTTATTCTATACTTATCTCCTAGTGGGGGTGTCCTCATAGTGTAATGGTTAAAGCGCTGGACTTGCAGAATCGTAGTAAACGAGTTCGTACTCCAGTCCCGCTATTACGTTCCCTTTCGGACAAATACCCTTGGGAAAGGTATGAACCCCCTTATCCACCCTGCTATAGGTTAAATAGTACCACTACTTTTCTTCTGGGAAGATGGATTTGGCATTAAAAAACCCTTAAATGATTGATATGCCATTAAACAATAAATTTACCTCTTAGTATATATATACTTTTCCTCCTACATAGTTACATATTCACACAAAGATCTTTTACTATCTAGAATTTTAACAATACATTGAATGCATGAACTTTTCGTTCTTGTAAATATTAAGGCCCATTTACGCACTAACATTTATATTAACTTTTGAAAGCAAATTATGGATCAAAATCCAACAGTATGAAGAAAGCAGAAAAACATAATAATCCAAATCAGTGAATTTATGGTGTTGTAAAGTCAACGTTAAACGTTTCGGTTTCAGTAACCATCATCAGGACTTGGATATCTGAAAAGTTCACATATCGATAGATCCTTGTCGAGTTAACAGGAACAAATGAAATGTATACAACGAAAAGATACAAAACGTGCACATAGCGTTCTTAATTTAAAACTGTTAAGAACGTGTTTGGCACGTGGAAATATATAAGAAAATGTTGGATTTTTTTATTTCTTAAAGAAACGAGATAAATACTCCCGTCTTTTAAGAAATAAGAAAAGACAAGTAAGTTTTCATATATACAGATCGTTTTGAAGTCATCCATGTTAGATGTGTAAGAATGTATTTGGTATTTGTTTTATCTCGTTTCTTTAAGAAATTAAAAAATCTAACGTTTTATAATATATTTCCACGTGCCAAACACGTTCTTAACACTTTTAAATTAAGAACGCTATATGCACGTTTTGTATCTTTTCGTTGTATACATTTCATTTGTTCGTGTTATTTCGACAAGCATCCATCGCTATGTGAACTATTCTGATATCCAAGTCCTGATGATGGTTACTGAAACCGAAACGGTTAACGTTGACTTTTCATCACCATAAATTCACCTATTTGGATTATTATGTTTTTCTGCTTTCTTCATATTAACTTTTCTAACAAAAAAAAGACGCAGTAACTTTTGTTACAAAACAAAAACAAACAAATAACCCAGCCCAGTCTCTTTTTACGTGATTATTCAGGTGCTGCCTGAGGAAGAAAGCCTCTTGGAAAACTGATGTTTTACATTGCAGTCCTATACTCCAACACTTCCTGTAGAGGTTACCTCTCTAATGTATAAAATAATAATAATAATAATAATAATAACAACAACACTTACCGGCTCAGAGATTCCAACTAGCCTCCAGTCGGCAGACAAAAGTAAAACGAGCTGTAACTCTGTACAGATTCCGTGCTACTACTTAACAAGCTGGTATTTATACACTAATATGTCCACTCCTAGGCCAGCAACCAACCATCATCCAGTGAATAAACTTGCCCACATGCGCACAATGGAATACCCCTATGTGCTATAAATAACTCTCCTTCTTCAGAGTTCAGTCAGATTACTTCAGATGTAAATCAACTAGTTACGCGACTGGATGCTGACTTTGACAACTTACCATACTAGACTATCCAACACTTTTGAATGCAGTTCAGTTATGCAACAGCAGTTTCACAAATCAAATATATGCACAAGATATTTGTATAAAACTGAATATAAAGTATAAAGTCAATGCATGGTAAATAATTTTGATAGGGAAATGCATTGCAAATCAAGAATAAAGAGATTATCAAGAGTCAGCAACTGATTAATACAAATTTTAACTTCTAAGAAAAACATAAAGTTTGATTTATGAATATAATTACTTCATAAAATTTGATGTAGTTGTGCCCTTTTTTCTAACTTCTCAATATCATATTGGGAAAGTATATGGCCAAATGTTTATCGTCTTCGATTATGGACACGACGAGCCGAGTTCAAATTCTGGACGTTGCTGTTTACATTTTATTTCACACAAATTCCTTTGGAAATCTATGAATCATTCTCTTGTCACCACTCAGCTAAGGATAAATAGTAATGCAGATTTAGTTATGATTTAACGACAGATGTATGAGAAGGAAAACTCTGAATTCAAACTAGCTTTACATCGCTGAAAATTGACTTTGAGTAAAACTCTACATGTGACAGCGGAATTGGATAAAGTTTGGTTTGATTAGTTTCTTTGTATAACCTTTGTGGGTTGTTTCATGCCAAAGCCATCATTGTAGAACACCAAATGATACTATTTAGCTAGGGGGATAAAGGGCTTCATGCCTTTCCCAAAGGTATTAGTCTAAAAGGGAACGTAAGAGAACAACTAGAGTTCGAACATGCTTACTTTGAGGCTACAGTCCAGTACTTTAGAATTTTGTGAGAAATAATATCTAATTTTCTTTTCAAATAACAAAGACTCTATATCTTTGGTTTACAAGGATATTATCTTTTTTCTTAAAAGATATTGGTAGAAGTGCGCTTATTTATGTGTGATATTGTGTCATCCATCCATTTACTCGACCGCTCGACGTCTGAAATTTCCAGGTGGGAGATCAAATCTCAACTGAACCAGTCGTCTGCCCACGTTGTGAATTTTAAATCCAGACAACTTGATCCAGTCTTTACGCCGAAAGCCGAAATAACCAGACCGGCTGATCATTCAAAAATAATAAAAAAAATAAAACGTTGAAGTCCAGAGAACGAAAAAACACGGAGTTAAATAATAAAATAATAATGTTTTTAGTCAGAAAAAAATCAATTAATACTAACGAAATAATTGTTATTTCGATGTTCCATTGCCCGAAAATACGAAACAGAATGTCTCGGAATCTAACCCCTATCTTGCGGCGATCAGTCTAAGTCCACGGTCAGTCTTCTTTACTTAGACCCACTAAGTATTCTCAATGCGTTACTTTAATTCTTATCTTCAGCTTGTTGAAACAACAGAGATGTGAGAGGATCTAGTTATCTTCGAATCTGGTATAAGGTTCTTTTCGCAGGAGCTCCTTCCTACTCCAATCTACTTACTTCAACTCTCTCTCTCTCTCTCTCTCTCTTTCTCTCTCTCTCTCTCTCTCTTTCTCGCTGCAACAGTCGCTTTTCGGCAAAAATCCAATATATATAACTGATTCTCCTATTTCCAAGCGGGGATATTTCTTTAACGGCCTTCCCTTTAATAAATCTTCAATAACTTAATTTCATTCACTGTTGCTCTCTGCAACCCCAACAGTGAATCCCAGTGCCTGCCACCAGAGGGAGAGATTGGTTGCCTCCATACAACTTCTGCCGCGACTGCTACAATAGGGTTTTGCCTCCCTTCTCTCGCTCGCATCGCGTTTCTCTCTAGCCTTCTCTCTGCAAGAGGCGGTGCCCTTTCTCATCACGTGATTCCTAAGTCATAAGATTACTTACTTCCAAAATTAAACTAAAATTTTCCATTTCTCTAAGTTTGATTTTTTCCCATGCATTTGGCTGATCTCTTCCGTGACCCTATTTCCTACTCATCATTGTTTTGGCTAGCAGTGTCCCCAACTTCAACCTTCCCTTCTCTCGCTCTCTCTCTCTCTCTCTCTCTCTCTCTCTCTCTCTCTCTCTCTCTCTCTCTCTGGTTATAAATATCAATTTCATATACTTTTGTATTTTTTCTGCAAGCCAAAAATTAAACAATATTTCGCGCTTCTTTCTCATTGTGACAATATATTGCATCACTGTTCAAAAAAAAAACAATGCTCTGATTTGATTCTTCTATAATCTACGCTGCTCATTGTTCCTTGCTTTATAAAAAATAAAATATCTGTGGCTTTTTAGAAAAAAACATTCCACTTTTCCTATTTTCCATTTATTTCGAATAATAAAAACATTCCTTCTAGATTTATCAGCATAATGCCCCAATCTTATAAAATCAACGCCGAATTTTTTTTTTCATTTTTTAATCTAGTAGGCTAAACTCCATAGCCCTAATCTGCTCTTTTATTTTGAAGTAAATATGCAAAATTAACATTAAAGAGTTTCAGTGCTACAGATTTTGGTAATAAATAATATTTTAAAATATCCGTTTTGATAGTATAAATTTCTACTAGAAATAACAAAAATCCTGTTGCCTTTGGCTAAAAAAATAACCCTCAAAGGTTGATATGCCTTTAAAAAGGAAAGTAAACTAAATTCTAAGTGAGTCAAAACAGTCCCTTTTGAAAATTAGCGCCACAGATCATTGTAAGTGAAGTACAAAATTCCCCACTCTGCAAGCAGATTCCTTGTAACCAATTCTATGTTTTCTGATCCTTTAAATTCGTTCTTGTAATCGGAAACAAAATCACAGGTTGCATTTAACATGGTCCTGTATAAAGCACACAGAGAGACAGAGTCTATATTATAATTACCCAAACATAACCAACTCAAAACATAAAAGTGTTAGAATAACAGTCGATGTAAATAAACGCATAACCATGTATCTCTTATCAAAAACAAGAGAGAAACGTAATATTAGATCTACTCGTATTGCGTACCAGATAAAACGCTGTGCCAAATCTGCTTTCGACATTATTTCGTTAAATCAAGCTGATACTTTCCATCAATGTTCGGCATCTTCTAATCACAGAAAATTGGTTTTGACCCATAAACTAGGCTTTGCTATTTTGGTTAAAGTTATATCGGCACTTTCTTATTAAAAACAATTAATAATAATTATCTTATTCGGATAATGAACAGTGCCGTTATTAGCAAATAGCTTTGTATATTTTGCAGTTAAAAAAGAGGTGATATGCTATAATATTTCCGTTATCAACAGTTTTTTTTTTTTTTTTTTTTTGCATCATTGTGATAAGGGGGAATTTAGCAGTGTCTGAAGGTTGTTAGAGTTTCATATCAGAATCGTTTAACTCGCAAAAATGTTACTTGGAGTATAGGTACCTCACATGGTAGGATGGTTTGTGAGTTTAAGTTTCACTTTGTGTCCAATACTTCTGTCACGCTAAAAGCTCTCGTTCCAGCAAGATCATCGAAATTAACCCGAAATCTGTTTGTCATATCTTAGCAAACTATTGGGTAGTACCCGAGACTGTAAGTCATTTTATAATCCCATCATTATCATATCGCGCCATCAGTACAGATATCCTTGACCCTTTCTCGCCACCCTTCTCTATCGTCCATTGCTTCCAGAAGGTCTTCAGGGCTACATCCTGTATCGGCACGGAGCTGCTGTATGTAGGTTCTAGCTGCTCGTCCATATGAAAGGGTCCACAGGAGTACGTCACTTATGAGTTCGTCCCTACTTCTCCAGCGGTCTCCCGCATGTCTGATTCGTCTAACTTGGATAGTTTTCGAGATAGGTGGTAAGTGGCCGTACAACAGCTGCTTTGTGGGGTACTGCCTTCAATATTGCTCGTAGCATTGTTATGTAGTTGCCATCAAGCTTTTTCTCAATACGTTTAGTTAGCGTCCATGTAGTGCATCCATACAGTTTCAGAGAGCTACCATTTAGTGTGGAGATGTCGCCTTTTTTATTAAAGCACATATGTTCCGTCTTGTGTGCATTGACAGCGAGATCTATGCCTGCAGCTGCTCGTTCCAGACTATGTAGCAGGGTTTCGGCTTGGATGGGTGCATTTGCTAGAAGCGCTATGTCATCGGTGTAGTCCGCATCCGTAATTGCTTGTGCGGGGTACCTTCTGCTTCTTTCCTTTGTTAGCTTGAAACCGTTTTCTTTCAGGTTATCAATAGATGTTCTGAGCACGTAGTCTAGACTGATAATCCCGTACTCACATTATTTCTCGTGACTTCTTCGGCTGAGTCAAAAGTGGCGATACCAACAATACCTTAAATACCCTTGTTTTTACATTTCAAGGAGTTTTATGAATTATTCTAAATTAGATTATCTTGACACCAAATCTTCTTAGATTAAATTTTATAAACCAAATTTCTTATTTAAAAAAACTTATACAAGATGCAAGAATTCCTCCCACATTTTAAATTGTTCCTTGTTTAGTGAAAGATTAGTTAGGCAAGTGGCCATAGTAGCTCCTTCTAGCTAATGCCTTGCCATTTTATTTATATTTTTTAGACGATCAGTCTCGATAATGGCTTGGACAGGTGAACACCGTTCGTTTAATGATAAAAAGTTTTTATATGGTATATATGTAATTGCAGCATACAGAGATTTTCGAGCTTATTTCAAGTTGCATCGAAATAATACTGTTCTGGATAAATTTTTCAACCCATAGTAGTATCGATTTTCTATTCTGAACAGCATCATTCTGAGGTAACATGAAATGAATACAAAAAGTTGTCTGTGTAGCAATTACAGATTCACCAGACTTAAAAAAACAACTTTTGAGTAATATGCACACAAACACCCACACGCACACGTACGCATAACTAAAAACATATATATATATGTGTGTGTGTGTGTGTGTGTGTGTGTGTGTGTGTATGTTTTCAGTTATGCGTACGTGTGTGTGTGGGTGTTTGTGTGCGTATTACTCAAAAGTTGTTTCTTAAGTCTGGTCAATATATATATATATATGTATATATATATATATATATAAAATATTTTCATATATATATATATATATATATATAAAATATTTTCATATATATATATATATATATATAAAATATTTTCATATATATATATATATATATATATATATATGAAAATATTTAAACGTGAAAATAATTACTTCCTTATTTATCCCATTTTGTAGCTTACATTGACATTTATTGATTGACATTCATTGATTGACATTCATGAACCTCCAATTGTTGGAAAACACTATGAATGTGTTATATTTACAATTCCCTTCAATCGATGATTTTCAGAGATTTATCGACATAAGTAACCAAAATTAATGTGATGACTCATCATTGTTTTCTGACATTGTATATATATATATATATATATATATATATATATAATGTGCGTGTGTGTGTTTGTGTGTGTGCAGGTGCGTACATTCATATGTGTTTATATATATGTTTTCGTATATGCCTATATATACTGAAATTAGCAGACACGTTAACGTACCTCAGCAGCAACGTCTCATCTACTGAGAGTAATGTCAGTATTCACCTAGCGAAGGCGTGGACTGCTATCGATAGGCTATCAATCATATGGAAGTCTGATCTATCCGATAAAATAAAACGTGATTTCTTCCAAGCAGCGGTTATGTCAATATTACTCTATGGATGCACATTGATGCTGACAAGACGTGTAGAGAAAAAGCAAGACGGGAACTGTACAAGAATGCTACGAGTTAAACTGAACAAATCCTGGAAGCAACACCCACGAAACAACAGCTGTACGGCCTTTTACCTCCCATCTCTAAAACCATCCAAGTAAATGAACAAGACATGCAGGACACTGCTGGAGAAACAAGGACTGACTCATAAGTGATGGTCATCTATGGACCCCTTCTGATGGACGGGCCTATAATGGTCGACCAACAAGAAATTACTTACATCAACTCTGTATGGACACAAGATGCACTTCAGAGGACCTGGCCGGAGCGATGGATGATAGAGACGGACAGAGAGAGAGAGAATCAGGGAAATTGGTGCAATTAGCTCAACTTGATGACGACTTTATGATGATATATGAGTATTTTTTTTCTCATATATACAAGTATATATATATATATATATATGTGTGTGTGTGTGTGTGTGTGTGTGTTGATATATGTATATATGTGTGTGCAAATATAAACATGTGCATATATACATGTTTATATATGTGCGTGCATAAATATATGTTTGGTTTTGGTTTGTTTTCTTTGTTTAATGGCATATCAACCTTTGTTGGTTATTTAATGTCAAATCCATTCTTGACGAACAGTAGTGGTACTATTCAACTCATAGCTAGGATAATAAGGGGGTTTATACTTTATAATTTGTCAGAAAGGGAACGTAATAGCACGACTGGAGTTCGAACTCGCTTACTACAATTCTGCAGTTCATCGCTTTAACTATTACACTAAGAGGACAGCATCCGTGTAATATATGTGTATATATATATGTGTCTGTGTGTTCATGTATGTATGTATGTGTATATATATATATATATATATATATATATATATATATATATGTGTGTGTGTGTGTGTGTGTGTGTGTGTGTGTGTGTGTGTGTGTGTGTGTCGCCTATTGGCCTAGTGGGTAGGGGTTTTGCCAATGGCTCGGGAGACCGGAATTCAATCCCAGGTCGAGTCATGCCAAAGACACAAAAAATGGTACTTGATACCTCCTTGCCTAACACAGAATTATAAAGTATGTATCAAGGGTAGAATGGAGGTGCCCGTGGTGTAATGGTTATCGTCGCAGGATATTGACACGGCGACACGAGTTCAAATCCTGGACCGGACTGATTGCATTTCACATAGCACTAATACCCTTGGGAAAGGTATGAATCCAATTATCCTCCCTCCAGCTATGGGTAAATAGTAGGGCAGACTAGGTTCTTCAGCCTTGGTGAGGCAACTAGTCTAGGAGAAGGAAAACTCTGAATTCAAAACCTGTTAAACTCCGCTTAAAAATTGACCTTGTGTCATATCCTGGCCGAGCAGAGGGGTTGGTAAATATCATCAAGGGTAGAATGGAGCAATCCAGGGAAAGGAACAGCGCTCTCTCCTACACTTCGGTGTTGTAGCTATTGAAAAGGGAGCATTCGGGTCGCCATCGATTATGGTCACCAACTTTACTTATATATATATATATATATATATGTGTGTGTGTGTGTGTGTGTGTGTGTGTGTGTGTGTACGAATATATATGTGTGTGTGTTCCTGTATGTTCGAGGTCGCTCAAAGCGCTACTGGTACTATGTAAACCAGTAGAACTTGTTTCATAATCAAGTCAAATGTCACTAAACTGATACCCTCACAGAGTTTGTCTAATAAGAAGGGTGGCTTGATCTCCTGAAAGATGAAAAAAAGACCTATCAAAAAGCGACGGAAGCTTTTTGCTATACTACCATCTAGCATTTTAATCTATGAAATGTTGGATCCATTATTCTTTGTCAAGTTTTTCTTTAGAAGAATAACTCAGGTAGTTTACGTAGACATTGCTTATTTTGCTTCGGCTTGTCATTTGAAAATAATGACGATTTAGAGAGTAGTATTCGTGCCTAAAAGCGTTGACCCTAATGGTGTGCTAATGTTCCTTAATGATCTTTTATCTACCAACCATTCTCTCGAAAAAGTCCCATTGCAACAGAAATATGGTGATGGATGCAGGCTTGCCTAATAAAAAGCTCGCAGTTACGTATATAAATATGGACTGCAGGAATCTTATCGTTTTTGTCCTATCGTGACAGCGATTTACCCCGAGGGAGCACTAGTGTCAGAAAAACCCTATTTAGGAAAGCACTGTTCGTCTGGAGAGGAATGTTGATGATGAATGTATGATTTTATTAAGGACGGAAGTGATTTGTGAAAGATTATAGATTTGCTATATATATATATATAATTCCTATATTCCAAATAATATTTGGCCCAGTCAGCTCGGGTTGCAGAATACACTGACTCCATCTCTGCAGAGGGGTAAGACTCCCCCAACGAGAGTCCTGGATATGACACGAAACGATCTGATGGTGAGGCTCCAGTACTGCTGGAGCTTTGGGTAATTCGGAGCACCCCTTCATTTCCATCGTTCCCTGGTCCACTCTGACCCGAAATAGTATCACTTGATAGGGTTCTCTCTATGGGTCAAACAGAACGAAACTGTATAATTATGCTAAACTGAATTATTTGAAATGAACTGTTTTTACATTTATCTGTTTAAAACAAAAGATATGTACTTATGCTAAACTGAATTGTTTGAAATATAACTGTGTATATGTATAAAAATGGATTTGCCATTAAATAACCTACAATGATTGATATGTCAAAAAAACCTAACTCAACCAACCAAATATATAGGTGAACAGTTAAACAGATTGATGAATAAATTTTTAAAATTAACGAACATGAATTGAACACAAATAGCATACAATATCCGTCAAAATATTATGCACCTAGCCACGTGAAATTCAGAGTAATAGATAGAATGTCTTTAAAAATTTTGCTTTTAGATCTGCTTTTAGACAGGTGAACGATTGGGTACTTAATTTATTTTCCTTGTAAAATTGAGAATATCATTTGGACACTGTAATCATTTTAATTGTATAGGTGAGTGTATTTAGATGCAAAAACATTTCCGAATTTTTTTTTCTTATTCGCATTTCTTTCATTATATAAAAATACGCATACAGCAGTCCTTCATTTTAACATGTTTGACTTAATAATAAAGTCATATTTTGTCTATATAATTTTATGAGGATCCTTTCAAGTTTCCTGACAAGTTGTTTTGGCTTTAGGTTGGAGTGTTTTGGTTTTAGGTTGGAGTTGATAAATGAATTTCCTGAAATTGTCCTGAGCGCTAGACTTTTCGTAGGCCATCATCAGAGGTTGTTTGCAAGTGTAATGATTGATTTTTTTAAAAAAACCTTTTAGGTTTTTTTATGGCATTACAAAAATTACGTAAACGTATTGTTAGATAAAACTGAAATGCTAATAACATCGAACAAAATTAAGACAGAATGCTATGAACGGAAATAGAATATCATTAAGAGAAAAAGAAAATAAAAAAGACTAAAGGCATTTCAAAACATTGTCACTATTGTCAAAGTTAATTCTATTAATTCTAGCGGTTATTTTGTTTTTATTTATAGGGCTTCTAGGATTTTTAGCTGTAGCTTATTAATTTCGCGTGCTTTTATAGTGGTGTTTCCAACTCGAATGTTTTAAAATTTGGATTTAGGAATAGAGTGGCTTTTAAGATGTAGGGTTATGGAGCGAGAATCATTAAGATGCATAGTAATATGTCTCGAAAGAGACGTACTTATTATTTTCGTAGGAGACACAGTCTCCGAAAGGACATTTAAAAATATATGCATACATATATATATATATATATATATGTGTGTGTGTGTGTGTGTGTGTGTGTGTGTGTGTGTGTGTGTGTATTTGTGTAGGATGATAATTTCAGAAATAGATTTTCAAATGCAATACGTTGCTGTGATTACATAAATATTCCCTGAAAGTCAATTTCTTAATAAGAGATCTATTTTTTCATAGCTAATTTATTGTTTTATGTTGAACATGGCATTAAACCCTTCCCCATTACCGATAAATAGAGAGACCTCCCTTACTTTTTACATCTTAATACTTAACGTATCAGTTCGTTCCGCTTCTAAATTTGATATATTTTCCTGTACTCACAGCACTAACCTCTAAAATTATTTCCTGGATATCAAAGTGTGTTTCCTCGTTACCATAGTTGCCATAAATTTTCCATCATTTTAAGTTTTAAATCAAATCCTTTTTTAAGTATTACGTAAAAAGTATTTTTGTTTCTAACCAGATAATATTTGCGATACTTTTGCATACGAAAACAGTATGAAAACATAGAGTTGATATCTCATTTTTCTTTGATCTTCTAAGCCAAGTTGTGAGTTGATCTATATCGGAATCAAATGGACTGCCGTGATTCAAACTCAATACATCTTTCTCTTGTTTATCAAGCAGAAATCTTATTCTTAGTATGAGACTACCAGAGATAAAATACCTTGAAAAAAGACTCGGAACAGAGTTTAATTTTATATATATATATATATATATATATATATATATATATATATATATACAATTATCATGATCAAGACATACGAACAGCTCGGATTTCTTTGACACAAGATCGCCATCCACCCCTATCGGCCACCGCTTTAGGTTAATTGTCTCGGCGATTTCCAATATCCACGTATATATATATATATATATATAGCCTATGTATAAACTACAGCACCAATACATTTTTCGCTGCTTTCGTTATAGCTTATCAACTCCTTTTCATAAAAATGTTTTAATCTTTAAAAACTTTCTAAAAAGATTTTTCAACGAAACATTTTTTTCTTCTGACAATGATTTTAAGTCGAAACTAGTTGGGAACAATCAAAAAATAAACGACACAAAAGAAATATTGTCTTTTGATCATGATGGATAGATAGATAGATTGATACTACTAACTAAAAGTTTGGGACCAAATTGAGTTTTTTCGCTAAACTTTAAAAACTAATCAAGTTTCTTGTCTTTAAAGAAATAAATCTAATTTTTCAATTTTTGAATAATTCAAATCAAAATAAATACAAAATAATTATAATTTAATCCAAGTAAATTCATCTTTTCTTTACATTTAAGAAACCATCACAAGCTTTTATTACAGCAGACCAAATGCTTAGCACCTTTTCTTGTAATTTGTAAAAATAGGTTGGTAGAAGCAAGGTTGGTAGATTCCCAAGCTGTATATAAATGTGTAAACAACATTTGCTTATTCTTAGAAAGTTTACATCGAATTTGACGATCAATTTTATCTCAGACTTGTTCACTGAGTGAAAAGATCTGGTGACTGAAATGGCCGAGTCGTAATTTGTAGAATTCACTTACCTTCTTTTGATTTTAGGTAATTTGTACACATTTTTGAGTTGTGTTTTAGACCATTATCTTAATATAAAACCAAATTTTATCCTATAATTAAGCAATCAAAAGGAATTGAATGCGGCCACTGTATTGAATGATGCTTTTCCTTTCGTATAATGGTTTGGTTTCTTTGTTTAATGGCATATCAACTCTTTTTAGGTTATTTAATGCCAAAGTCATTCTCCAAGAAGAACAGTAGTGGTGGTACTATTTAACCCATAGCTGGGAGGATAAGAGGGTTCATACCTTTCCCAAGGGTATTTGTCCGAAAGTGAACGTAATAGCGCGACTGGAGCACGAACTCGCTTACTACGATCCCGCAGTCCATCGCTTTAACCATTACACCACATGGACACCCCACTTTCGCATAATGTCTTCAATTTGAACAAAGTCTCTATCTAACCACGAAAACATCCCTAAATCATTACATTTACAGCATCATGCTTTACTGTTGGCACAATGAAAGTTTTACAAAATGCTATTTCAGTGACTTTCCGAGACCAGCTCACTAAGCATTATCAGTAGATTCTCTGTATATCAATTTTTGTAACAACAATGGTGAAATTATTCAACTAGGAAAACCTAGTATGAACAACTGACATGACAATGATTCACTGTTTACAGCGGAAGTCTTATGAACAACGAGAAGCTTTACCTTGTAACTGAGGAGCGGCACATTTGAATCGACCACACAGTTTGTTTTTTAGTTATGTCTATATAAATCGCTAGTTTTTATATAATACTCTTATCCTGTTAAATTTAAAGGAAAGGTTAAACTGTGTTTTATTGGTTACATCGGTGAGCGCATCTAGAAAGAAAAACACGATAAAAGGCACGTGTGAAACTGTGCTTGTGTTTATACGAGAATGCTGCAGCGTAGTCACCGATGACTGCTATGTTGTTGATGGTGATCGTCAAGTGGGTAAGAAGAAACACAACTCGCATCAAAAGTAGGACATTTTATTATTTTATTCCCTTCATTCCCTTACAAAGGCTGTGGAAATACGAATAAACGAATGACAGACACAATGAACGAGATAGGTTCGCAGGTCCTTTTTTGTTTTTGAAGAAATCAGCTCTTTTCGTATTCTGAGGTGGTTCCTTCTTTCTTAGCCCACACTTCGATCAGTCTTGTTCGTGTCCTCAGCCCCCAAAATAAAGCCAAATCGAAAAATGCAGCTTCTTGAAATTTTCAAATCACCGGGACCCTACTCTTGCTTGAAAAGGCGGCTTGGCTCACTCAGCACCAGCGACCACTTAGATGGCCGATGAAATCTGGTATTTCCGGCAACTTTTGGCTTATTACAGTTTGACCGGTCCATTGGCCTAGAGACCAGGGTTAGTCATACCAGAGACTCAAAAAATGGTACTTGATACCTCCTTGCTTAGTATTCAGCACTATATGGTTTGAATCAAGGGTAAAGTGGAGCAATCCAGGGAAAGGAGTGGTGCTCTTCCCTACACCTCGGTTTAGTAGCTATTGAAAAAGAAGCCTTCGGGTCACCCTCGCCTATGGTTGCCAACTTTACTTACTCACTGTTTTCAATCCGGGTGGGGGAGGCAAGATAAAGCGTATCTTAATACACCAAATCTACAGAACAAGATTTTTAAAATGATCAATACGTCTCTCTTCCGGCTGCCGACTATTTTTAATGATTACTTTTGGTTCACACTTAACGACTCATGTTTATAGAGTTACAATGTGCCGAAGTGTTCTACACCCAACCCAGATGGGAACGACCTTTGAAAAATTCGTCCTGATTTTTAAACTAATTCAAAAACAATATACCAAGTATGTGGCTCAAAATCATCCATTTTCGGAAATTTTTCACACACGCACACTTGCAGCGGAAAAAAGAGTAAATGATTGAAAAAAAAAAAGCGGATCAACAAATTAATGAATTTCATTTCTTTAAATTGAGAGAAAGGTTTGCTGAAAAACTAAGGTACAAAATCATTCCTTCTAAGAAAAAATATTATTAGTCAGAGCATAGATATTATTTAATATAGATAGTTAAGATTCGTGAAATGAAGTAGAGCAGTAATTGGTAGCTTAAAATAAAGCGACATATTTTGTTGTTATAAGAATATTTGTATAAGTTTGTTACAATGTGAGAGAGAAAATGTATTTATGCCTTAACGTATATGTAGCTGCTACTGCTATTTTGATCAACAAGGGACAGATGAATATTTTTGATATAATAAAAATGTAAACAGATATTCGTTCAATTGAAGAAAAATTAAATGAAACCAAACTTACATATAAAATAACAACAAAACAATCCTACAAATCCTCGAAGCCGTCAGTATCAAAAATAAATCACCCAACAAATAGGGTGATTACCCGTTGTTTAATGGCTACAAGGCTGAGCTCCGACATCGTAGTTAGCGAATTCGCAATCCAATTGTGCTATTACGTTCAAATTTGGACTAATCACATTGAGAAAAGTATGAACCCCATTATCTCTACAGCTCTTGGGTTAGATAGTACCACTAATGTTCCTTTATAGAAAGGCTTTTCGATTAAAAATAACTTACGGAGGTTGACATACCATTAGTAAAAAAAAAAAAAACAAACAATAAAATAGCATTCAACACTGGCACTAATATATTCAACATCTTCAGCAACAAACAAGCTAACCAAAACTCCCCCACCGATAATAAAAAAACTCTTCAAACAAAAGTAATATCGCACCAAAAATAAAAAAGCAAAAAAATTAAATGAAGTTGAAATGAAATGCTTTTTTGAAAGAAAAGGTAGATCTTCACTCAAAAGGAATAAATCGAAAAGTCGAGTAAACATGACATAATTTCTATTTACAGTCAGTATAGGCAATTTCAAACTTACTAAAGAAATATTTCACCGCTTATTAATACAATTTAAGTAGGTTCGAAATTCAATAAAAAAATTCAAATCGACGAAAAAATTGTATTTTAAACATCCTTTGAGGGAATAAATTTCTTAATTATTTTGGATTTCAATCCTTCAAAATTTTCATTGAAAGTTAAACATTGTAGTCTACGAGCCATCTCGAAATTCAAAAACTAGCTCGATTTTTTTCTTTAGAAATATAGAAATTTTGATTTTGTGTGTGTTGCAACATGAAGTTTCTCGTGACTAACTATTTATTGTTAGAAACTTTCTCCCAATGAGAAACATTTTTAATATCTAAAACTTTCGCCTAAACATTTTAAATTTTGTACCACTACATCAATTGTTTGCCCTTATAGGGAAAACAGAAAATCTCTAGCAAATTGTTAATGTTGAATTTTCGAGACAATTTTTTCAAGTGGTTAAATATTCTAAGATAAAGAAAAATAATATTTTTTCTTTTCTTTTCTTTTTCTTTCATTTTCTTTTAGCTGAAGCAATGATATTTAATTTTTGTTTGATTAGTTATGTCTCGCAATTAGTAGCTTCTCGTTACTAATGGTAATTGTGTTATATATTGACCTTCGACCCAGCCAATAATCGAGAAACAGATGCATCCGGTCGAAGATATCAAGATATAACCATGACCGTGGACAGGTTGAATTCGGTGCAAATGCGACGCTCACAGGAAGCAGGTGGGTGATAAACATTTATATAACCCGGTGCCACAGAGAGTTCGAGTTAGTTGGAGTCAGTCTGTTGGAGTTCGAGGCAGTGAGAACCAGCTCCCAGCAGAGGGCTTGGGCCCTCAGGACCCCCGGTTCAGCAGCCCAGCAGAATGAGAAAAAAAGTGCTACTAAAGACAGAGGAACTTGGGGTCAATATGTTGCAGTCTGTTCAGTCTCCAACTCACCTCTCACACACAACCCTTTCGCAACCCTTTCGAATAAAGTGTGTGAGGTATATTTTTCTAAAGAAGTGTGTTCGTTCGTCATAATTGTTGATTATTTTTCCGCATATATATGTATTATGTGACTATACAACAATTGTCATAGGCTTTTCTTCTGATGAAAGACCATCTTTCCTAATGAGAAATAATTTTTTCAAACACCTTAAAACTTTCATTTGTGTCGAAGCAAATTTCGTAAATTTTGCAGCCCAAAATCTTTGATCTTCTATAGAGAACAGACAAACTCTTACAAACTGGTAATATGTATTTTTCAGACAGTTTTTACAAGACGCTATTGCCCTGTCAACTAAAGCTGTAGAATATTACCTCAGCAGAGAGGTAATACCCCCTCTAACGAATGTACCGGATATAACACTAAACTGTATATAATGGTGAGACTCCAGTCCTAGAGCTTTAGGCAGTGAAGAATATTTCTTCACTCCCATTACTCCCAGGTCGACTCTAGTCCAAAGTGTTAGTACCTGTTAGGAACCCATAAATGAGTCAAATAGAATTATTCAATCATTTACGATACTTGAAAAATGAACTCTGGGAAAACAAATGATCTCTTGCTCGTTTAAAAATCATGTTTCCGATATATATATATATATATATATGTGTGTGTGTGTGTGTGTGTGTGTGTGTGTGTGTGTGTGTGTGTGTGTGTGTGTGTGTGTGTGGAAATAGGATTTAGCATTAAGTAACCCACAAGAGTTGATATGCTCAAAAGTACAATCAGGTCGCGTCATACCAAAGACTTTAAAAGTGGAGAAATCCAGGGAAAAGAGTAGCGCCCTACACCTCGGTGTAGTAGCTATTGAAAAGGGAGCTCTATGGTCGCCCTCGACTACAGTCACTATTATTTGACCGGACATTGGCCTAATGAGTAGAGTGTTCGCCAATGGCCCGGGAAACCTGCATTCAATCCCAGGTCGAGTCGTACCAAAGACTCAAAAACGGTACTTTATGCTACCTTGCTTAACACTCAGCATTATAAGGTAAGGATCAAGGGTAAAGTTGAGCAATCCAGGGAAAGGAGTAGCGCCCCCCTACACCTTAGTGTAGTAGCTATCGAAAAGAGTGCCTTCGGGTCACCCTCGACTACGGTCGCCGACTTTACTTACTTATAAGAGGCTAAATATTTAAGAAAAATGAGTTGTACCAACTAACATTTTTTAATATTAAAATTGCGACCCATTTAACATGAAATGGGTATCAGAACTTTATTTATATCTTAATGGATTCGCTTCTTCATCCTTCATTTTTTATATATATCTCAAAAAAATAAATCGTTCATCCTTATCTCTGTGTCTTCATAAATTACACTTTAAAAAGCCCCATTGTCAATCAACACTTTCAATGGCTTTACTCGTCGACCTTAGTTCCACTTCACCCGTCTCATCTCACTTTTGGACTATATAAACCGTAGGAATCATAAGCAATGAATTCACTTGCTATATTTATATTTCCAGTGAGGAGCGCTTTGTACTATTTTCATAAAACAGATCTAGTCGACTCCTGCAAAAATCAGACGAAAACCTCCTACCTAAGGGCATCAGAGATTTCACAAGAACGAAGTTTTTTCTTGATAGTTTCAAACCAGCCTTTCTCGACTAACCAACCTCAACTACCTAATGGTATAGCCGTTTGGTCTGAGGGGTTTCAAATGTGCTAATTGTATCACATGCAAAAGTCTAAGAACACCCCCCCCCCAAAAAAAAGACGCGTCATGGCATGACAGGAAACTGTATCTGATGGTGAGGCCCCAGTTCTGGAGATCTGGAGAGTTCGAAGTGTCCCTCATTGCTATTATTCACAGATGCACGCAGACACAGAGTGTGGGTGCCTGTTGGTGTCCCATTTATTGGTCAAATAAATACGCATAAAAATTATGAATATAAGATAAGAATACGTGATACGGTATAACTAAATTATTTGCATTAAAAATACTTAAAGATATTATCATTATTTACTCCTTTAGAGTTTTTCACATCAGTGTTAGCTGATGGTTTTTCACTGGTGTTTGAGTGACAGCAAGTCTCCTCAAGTGTCCAGGACTCGTCTCAGGATTCTGGCCGTTCTTAGCAATGCTGTCGTTTGGATAGTCTCTACTCGTCCGCCAACTTCCAAGTCCTCCAGGCCTTTTAATAATCCTTTAGTTATTGTGCTTAACGCACCAATCACAATTGGCACAATCGTTACTTTCATGTTCCACAACTTTTTCAATTCTCTAGCAAGGACGAGGTACTTATCCTTCTTTTCACTTTCCTTCAGATTTATTCAGTGGTCAACCGGGACAGCAAAGTCTACAATTTTGCAGATTCTCTTCTTTTTTTTTTTTTTTTTTTTTTTGTTGTTGATTATTATGAGGTCTGGTCTTCTGGCCTGAATTAGGTGATTCGTTTGTATGTTAAAGTCCCATAGGAGTTTATGCGAGTCATTTTCTGGGACAGGTGCCGGGTTGTGCATATACCATTTGTTAGTATGGTCGAATTATTATTATTATTATTATTATTATTATTATTATTTACTTAAAACCACATAACTGTGTGCAAACAATGATTATTATTAAATAGAAGTAGCTACCTGAAACTATATGATTATATATAAATTAGGAGTATCCGATTGGAATACTTGAAACCATACAATTGTATGAAAAATATTTGTACTCGATAGGAATACTTGAAATCATAGACGTGTTGGGATGCCGTTAATATCATTCAGTGAATCTGATGCTTTAAATCAAGGCTTCTCAAAGTTGATTCACACCTTGTAACCAAATTTAATTTTCATTCACAAATAAAAAGAATTAACTGAATCTTGCCAATATTTCTTCTTAGTATATTTGGATGCCATGATTTAATGTTTATGGTTTCGAGATTAAAATTTTACAAAAATACAGAAAATTTAAATAAATGGAATATTCAGTTATATAATAACACCAACATCAACAAATACCTGGCGATACTTAAACTGACTTAACAAGTGAAGATCCGGATCTCTTCGGTCATAACGTCATTTTTTGTCTATAGTATTTAATCTTAATTTTATCCATCAAAAATCTGTTACTATGAATAAAAAGATTTTCAGCCATTGTAGTTTAGTTTTACCTTTTGGTTATCTTTTCCATATTTTTAAATCTGTTTTTTTTTATTTTATTAAATAATATTCTAAAAAGATCTCAAAAGCTGTTTAAAGATGGTATTTTAGAATTCAGTATTTCTATGATAATTCGTTTAAATTATAATTCTCTTTAACTCAATGCCGAGATGATCCAGATCTTTTGGTCAGAGTTACATCGTTCAATCATTTAAATGACCCGTTTGCTTTGAATAGGTTATATGAGAACATCATTTCCCTCGTAAGTATTACACCCTTGACGCACAATATCTAACAATTCGTCGACCGGGACATTGGCCCAGCTGTTAGAGTGTTCGCCAATGGCCCGGGAGACCTGGGTTCAATCCCAGGTCGAGTCATACCAAAGACTTTAAAAATGGTACTTGATACCACCTTGCTTAACACTCAGCATTATAAGGTACGGTTCAAGGGTAAAGTGGAGCAATCCTGGGAATGGAGTAGCGCCCTCCCCTACACCTTGGTGTAGTAGCTATCGAAAAGGGAGCCTTCGGGTCACCCTCGACTATGGTCGCTAACTTTACTTACTTACTTACTAACGGGGTATGTATATATATATATCCACCTCACGACAGACCGGACTTGGCACCATACACGCACATACATACCCTGTAATTTTACATAAATTGAATAGGGGTCTCCTCGTGGTGTAATGGTTAAAGCAATGGACTACGGAATCGTAGTACGCGAGTTCGTACTCCAGTCGCGCTATTATGTTCACTTTCGAGCAAATACCCTTGGGAAAGGTATGAACCCACTTATCCTCCCAGCTATGGGTTAAATAGTATCACTACTGTTCTTCTAGGAGAATGGCTTTGGCATTAAATAACCTAAAAAGAGTTGATATGCCATTAAACAAAAGAAACCAAACCAAACCATAAATTGAATAACCGTCAAGCAGTATGCTACCTTTTTTTGATTTAGTTTTTATTGTTTACACTTAAGTTAAAACTTTTTGAGATGAAAAATAGATAAAGAATTGCAAGATTCTAATTCTCAATCATTTTTCATGAAATTCCACACACACACACATATGTGAGTTAAGAATGTGCACAAACATATGTATATATAATATGTGTCCGTGGTGTAATGGTTATCGTCTTAGGAAATTGATAGAGCACCCGAATTCAAATCCAGGGCGGGGCTGATTGCATGTATATATATATATATATATATACACGAATATCAATGAATGCATTTTAGGCCAGACGTCATTTTCCTCAGCTGTGGTTTTTTTTTTTTTATTTTGTGTGGGGGTGTTGATTGCTGATTATTTCGCACGCCCAAATATTCTCCCACAGCTTTTTGTCAGTCCATAACTGATTCATATCCGGGTACTTATTTTGGTGAGTCAGGATTTAAAAAATGAACAAAGAGGACTAAATTATTATGTTTATGCCCATACTTATTTCTATTTTTTTTTTTATCTTTTTATTTTTTTTTTTTTTTTATTTATTTTTTTTTTTTTCACGTACACATGGGAAGCAGCATCATGTACGTGAAGGTGTTCGAATTCGCAATGCCTAATATTTCCTGAACGTGTGCGTCTTGCGGCTTAACGCTCAGGATTGTCAGTTCGATCGGGGAACTACTGCTGCTCATCTATAAGAGTGGCTTCTATAGATGAGAATAAAAACAGCCATCGAAAGATAACCATGACTCATACTCAAACCGCATTCACAAACCGCATCGCTCTTCGCGCGGGTAAAAAAAGGGGCGCGTCCTGCTGAGATTGGAGCCCTGGCCTCAGTGTTCGAAAAATTAGCTACAGAGCTCAAACAAACACTACTAAAATGCAAACAAACAATACAGATAGCGACATTTAACGTTAGAACCCTAAATAGAATTGGTCAACTACCAGAGCTAACTGCATCAGCCGTAGAACATAAGATAGACATAATCTGTATACAAGAACATCGATACACTCACACCGAAGATATCAAATATCACGAAACTGGCAACGGATGGATGCTGGTGACTGTATCGGCATGGAAAAACTCTGTCAATGCATCGGTAGGAGGGGTGGGAATGCTTATAGGACCAAGAGCGCTAAAAACACTTAATAGCATTGAGAGAATACAACCTAGGATGATGGCCGCAACGTTTAATGGCAACCCCAAAGCAACGATCATCTCCTGCTACAGCCCTACCAATGTTAGTGAAGAAACCGAACTAGTCACCTTCTACGAGGAGCTATCCTCCCTAGTACGTAGCATTCCGAAACACAACCTGCTAGTCATTGGCGGAGATATGAATGCAAAAATCAGGAAAAACAGAAACAACAAATACAGCCTACACAACACGTCAAACAGGAATGGACAACATCTAATTGATTTCATGATAGAAAATAGATTAACATGCCTCAATACAAACTTTCAAAAAAGGGAGGGAAAATTATGGACCCACACATACGCGAACAAGAGTAAAGCACAGATAGACTACCTCTTTATAAACAGAAAATGGAAAAATAGTGCGATGAATTGCGAGGCATACTCCACTTTCGAGGGTGTGTCCTCCGATCGTCGAATAGTCACGGCCAAAATACGTCTAAGCCTACGAAAAAACGCCACACGAACAGTGACAACTAGGCGCTATGACTGGGCCCTACTTAACAACAGAGACATTAGAGACAAATATGCATTAGAATTAAGAAACAGATTCGAAACACTACAAGAGAAGACAGAAAAAGTTACCCCAAATGACGAATATGAAAACTTTGTTGAAGCACACCTAGAGGCGGCATCAAAGTGTATCCCAACAAAACCTAGAACTAAATATAGAGTCCCTTGGGAAATGTCAGAGGTTAGAGAAAAACGTGCACTCGTGAAAACTGCCTCCAAAAGCTATTGGAAGAACCCAACAAACACAAGTGCCCGAAAACTAGAAAAAGCACAATATCAATTAGCAGGAATATATCTAAAAGAACAGGCAGAATACATACAATATCAGATAGATAAGATTAGAGACTCGGTGGAAGATAGACAATCCAGGATAGCCTGGCAAACAATAAACGAAGTAAGTAGAAGGAAGAGCACAGCCAAAGCAAAATTGAAAGCTGTAAGCCAACAAGAAAGAGTAAAACTGTGGGAACAGCATTTCAAAAATCTACTAGGAAGCCCACCGAAAATAACGGATGAACCGATCACCAGAATTATCAGTAAGCAATTAGACATTAAACTAGGGCCTTTCACCAAAGAAGAACTCGACTCGGTTCTTAAAAAAATTAAAAATAGGAAAGCTGCAGGGCTAGACGAGATCCCCCCAGAAGTGTGGAAGACTAGACAATTCGACGATATACTGCTCCGGCAATGCAACGCTGTCTATAGTCAAAATAGGATTGAAAGATGGATGAAGGGATGCACCCTTCCTTTCCCTAAAAAAGGCGACCTCGGATTAGACAAGAACTACCGAGGGATAACACTTACATCCATAGCAGCCAAAGTCTACAATGCCCTACTACGAAACCGCATAGAACCCAAAATAGACAACATCCTTAGGAAAAACCAAAATGGCTTCCGGAGAAATAGATCCACAACCTCACAAATATGGACCATCCGTAGAATCCTTGAAGACGTCCGGGCAAAAAACCTTCAGGCGACATTACTATTTGTCGACTTTACCAAGGCCTTCGATTCCATCCACAGAGGGAAAATGGAACTAATCCTACTCGCATACGGCCTACCTAAAGAAACCGTAGCAGCAATAATGATCCTCTACAAAAACACAAAAGTGAAAGTATGTTCACCAGATGGAGACACGGAATACTTCGACATTGTTGCAGGAGTACTACAAGGAGACACGCTAACCCCATACCTCTTTATCATCTGTCTAGACTACGTGCTTAGAGCTTCGATCGACAAAATCAGAGAAAATGGCTTCGAGCTGACTAAGAAAAGAAGCAAAAGGTACCCCGCAAAAACAATCACAGACGCAGACTACGCTGATGACTTAGCGTTACTGGCGAATACGCCTAATCAAGCAGAGACGCTATTGCATAGTTTGGAACGAGCTGCAGCAGGCATTGGCCTCCATGTCAATGCGCACAAAACTGAATATATGTGTTACAACCAAACGGGCAACATTACCACTCTAGACGGAGCCTCTCTGAGGCTAGTGGACAAATTCACCTACCTAGGAAGTAGCGTCTCATCAACAGAAAACGACATCGACACACGGCTGACGAAAGCATGGACGGCTATAGATAGGCTCTCAATAATATGGAAATCAGACCTGACAGATGAAATGAAGCGCAGTTTCTTCCAGGTAGCGGTTGTATCGATACTGCTATATGGATGCACTACATGGACGCTAACCAAACGGCTGGAGAAGAAACTTGACGGCAACTACACAAGAATGTTGAGAGCAATATTGAACAAGTCCTGGCGACAACACCCCACGAGACGCCAACTGTACCGCCACCTGCTTCCCATCACGAAAACTATACAGGTCAGACGAGCCAGACACGCCGGACACTGCTGGAGAAGCAAAGACGAGCTAGTAAGTGACGTACTACTATGGACCCCCACATATGGCCAAGCAAAGGCAGGACGACCAGCCCGAACTTACATACAGCAGCTATGTGAGGACACAGGATGTAACCCAGAAGACCTGCCGGAGGCGATGAACGATAGGGAAAAGTGGCGAGAGATGGTCAAGGATATCCGTGCTGGCGGCACGACTTGATGATGATGATGATGATGCCCATACTTATTTTCAAAAAACGCAATTTTAATGATGATCATATACATGGTACAAACAAAAGAAACAATTAATTACAAAGATTTATTGAAATAATATTAAAGATATTGAAATTAATGATACACAGTTTTTTCAGAAACCCTTATAACTGCAACTTACAGTCAACCCAACGCTGGAAATCAAACGTTTCTTACATCCATCGTCTGCCTAATATTCCGTTATTTCTGTTCCGAAATCATGTGTGCTTGTTGTCCTGGTCATTTAGACTTTGAAATAACCACAGTTTATTAAAAATCATTTTCAACTGATAACGTAAAATTTTCCAAACCGTCTGGAGTGGAATTCATTATTACAGATATTCCCTCCTGGTGGATTTCTGTGAGTTGTAAAGGAACCTAACATGAATACGGAATGATTGTTTTTCGGATGCTGATGGTCTCTCATGAATCTTGATTTAAAACGAAGATGTTATTCCTTCAATTCGCTTGTACTAATCAGAGATAGACTGTCTGGTCGGCGGAGATCTCCCGAAATGCGATCTAAAATGCCATTGTACAATAATATGATTAGTTTATCTTAACACAAACTTACAAAAGAACTTCTTAAATTATAACATGATGTTATTTCATCTTTTGATTAAAGCATAATGCAATTATAAGATTCAATATTTACAACGTACACTATACGATCAAAAAATGTCTTTCATATGTTACACGGTTTTCATAATTGCTTTCTAAATTGGTTTAGATACGATAAGATAGCTCAGCACTGTCTTGCTATCTTTCTCTCTTTATATATATATATATAGTAGCTGTACCCGACCACGCGTTTCTGTGGCTCAGTTTGTTTAAATGGGGAAAAAAGAAGAAAATGCATGTTTCTAATATGTTTAATTTTCCAATACTTGTGGATACACAATATTTTGGTTAGTTCCATTTCCTGTGTAGATAAAGATATTGTCTGGATTGCCAGCTCTGGAACAGGCAACATATAATTGCCCATGTTAGAAGCAATCAGTGTGTAAATATAAGCCACACAATTCTAAAGATTGTCCCTGTGCTTTGTTGATCGTGATTGAAAATGCCAATTGAATTGGGAATTGCAATCTCTTAAATTGAAATGACATATCTATTGGAATCATAGGAATTCACAGTTGAAGACATCTTCACCTTTGAAAGACCCTGTCAAAATTTTTGCTTCAATGATGTTGGTCATTAATTTTTTTACTGAAAGACATGTGCCATTACAAAGCTTGGGCAGGTTAAAATTTCGCAACATGATAAAATATTTATTAAACAACAAAATAAATGGGATATCAATAATGAAGAAAAAATTTAAGAATAAGTTTTTAGAATAAAAAGAAATTTACTTACAACTGCACCAACGAAATATGGTTTAAAGTTTATTAACGAAAGAAAACTTTTTAAGGAATGTCTTTTTTTGAAGTTAAACAACAAAAAATAAGATAAAATATTTAGTAAACAATTCGTTACTACTGAACCGACGAAATATGGTTTAAAGTTTAGTGTCTTATCGATAATAATAATAAAACGAAAGAAAACTTTTAAGGAATGTCTTTCTTTGAAGTTAAACAACATAAAATACAATAAAATATTAAGTAAACAATTCGTTACTACTGAACTGACGAAATATGGTTTAAGAAAGAAAACTTTTTAATGGATGTCTTTCGTTGAAGTTAAACAAAAAAAAAAAAAGGAAATTTTGGAAACAATTCGTTAGAATAAAAAAAAATTTACTTACTACTGAACCAACGAAATATGGTTTACAAACGTGATAAAGCCGAAAATAAAATCACGTGTAAAATTCTTAGAAAAGGGAAGTAATATTGACCTTCATAATTCGAGCTCGGCTTTTCTCGGAGAAAAACGACTTATTAAAAATATTTTTTTAATTATTGTAATATTTTTAGATAATAAGTATATAAAAATACTACTGAATTCGAATAAAACACTCCCAGGAAATTTTAAACCAATTAATGGTATAAACTGGAGATTATCGGTTAGTAACAAACATTTACATTTTTATTTATACATATATATATATATATATAGAGAGAGAGAGAGAGAGAGAGAGTGAGAGAGAGAGATTGATAGATAGATTAAGAGATTGAAAAACAAAATAATCCAAAATGAAGAATTTAATGTCAAAGAAAGTCAATGTTATAACGTTTCGGTTCTAGTGAACCATCATCAAGGCTAGGAAGGATGATATCGAGTGACTTTAAATCATCGATGGATTTTTAATGAAATACAGAATAAGAGGAAAATTCTTTATACAGATAAAAGGATAACTGTTAATCAATAAATTAGCGTTCGTATTTAAAAATATGTCACGAGACTGTTTAAGACAATGATGTAGAACAAATAGAATCAAGAAGGATAATGAATTAAAAGAAGAAAGAAGGAAGGAAAAAAAGAAAAGAAAAGAACGGAAGAATAAGAGAGGAGATAGAAGAGAGATGAGAGGGAAAATGTTGGGAAAGAGAACAGAGAAGAAAATTTTAATTCATTATTTCTCTTGATGATTCTATTTAATCTACATCATTGTCTTAAACGATAAAATAGCGCAAGTATTTTTGCAAATATTTGGATCTCTTATTGGGCAGTTTGCTCGAGTGCATGTTGTGACAGTATTGTTATTTTTCTTCGTTAAGTATTGGCGTAGTTAAGGTCCAGAATGGGCCAGTTGTATATCTAGCCCTTCCTTGTAAATAGCCCTGCGTATTTCTTTGGTGATAATTTCATGGAAATGAAATAGTTCCATTATTGTTTACCTTACTTAAAATGCCATAATTTTTAAATACGAAGCACAATCAGACCCTTTACAACAGAATTAAAGAACACCTCTACACACGTGCCTCCTCATTCCATAAACATCTAATTAAATGCAAAAATAATGATAATAATTTTAATAGAAGCAATTGTACGTAATGTTGGTAATTTCAGAATTAAGGGAGTTTTATTAATAGCTAAGTTACACCCTCAGATTAGCAATTCATTAAAATTAAATATTGAATATATCATTAATTAACATGCACATTCTTTAAATATTTAAATTTTAAAAAAGATGAGAATGATCACAACTGAAGTCACGTCTCAACCGCATGGCGTTTAAACACCCCACGTGGCACCATGGATACAACATCCAACATAACGTTCCAATACCCCCCGTGACTCCATGTTTACAACGTCCAAAAAGAAATTGAATATAGAACACCGAGTTCATATTTATTTTAAAGTCTCTGATGATGAAATTTTTACTTCGAAATTAATTAGACCCGAATAATTATTTTGCATTGCAACAGCCCTCGACACAAATACAGAGTGGAACGATAAAATTGTCGTCCTAAAGAAAATAACACTACAGCTTTATTTTAAAACTTCTATTGAAAAAAATCTATTCAGGTAACTTGATTATGTAGTAGAGCTGACATCTATTCAACATAGCCGCCTTCAGCCTCAATCGATGCCTCGATACGGATCCGGAACTGGGAGCATGCCTTTTCCAAAAGCGCCGGCGGGAGCCCGGCGAATACTTGGCGGATGGCGGCGATCAGGCTGGCTTTGGTGTTGTGGGAGGTCATGTTGGTGATGTTCTCGGCGTATGACCAAACGAAGTAGTCCAGCGGGTTCAGGTCAGGGGAGGAGGGGGGCCAGTGAGAGAAGGGTACAAAGTCGTAGCACTCCTTCTGAAGCCAAGCCTGGGTCTCTTTGGACTTGTGGTTGTGGGACGGCGTCGAGTCCTGCTGCCATACCCAGGGTCTGGCACCGGCCACCTGATTGCACCAGAGGACCACCACACTCTTCAACACATCCAGGTACACTTTGGTATTGACTTTCAAGCCGACTTCGAAGATGTGAGGTGGCATGATGTCCTCAGCCTTGGGCTTCCGCTCCACCACCTCCAAAGAGTCGCCCGATGCGTTGAGCTGTGCCCTCAAGCGTTGAACCGTCTGGATTTGCATTTTGAGGGTGCTGGCAATGGTCCTGTTGTCATAACTTGGATCGGTAGAGAGCATGAGTTGTACAGCAGCGCATCTCCGATTTTCCTCGTTGAACATTGTGTCACTTTCAAACATGATAGAAGGCTCCTATCGCTCTTTGGATTTGTACACAACTGGCCAACTAGTAGATGGTCTGCAACAAAAAAAGAAAACCGGTTTTCATTTGATGGAAATGGAATCATGTCGTCTTTTCAAGGGCGACCATATCATCTTTCCACCCTGTACAATACCAGAGAATAAAATATATATACATATGTATATACGTATATACATGTACACCAATATATATATACATATATATATATATATGTGTGTGTGTGTGTGTGTGTGAGTGTGTGTGTGTGTACATAGACGAGGGTGAGTAAAAAAGCAATGCCTTTTTCATTAGTACAGGATTCATTGCCGACACAGGAATATATATCCTACCATATAACTGTTCTCAAACCAATGACTGTTATCAAATAGAAATAATTACTTGAAACCATTTAATTATCAATATTAGATAGGAATACTTGAAACCGTACAACTGTGCGAAAAGTATTTGCATTAGATAGGAATCATCATCATCATGTCGCGCCGCCTGCGCGGATATCCCTGACCGTCTCTCGCCATTTCTCCCTATCATTCATCGCCTCCGGCAGGTCTTCAGGGTTACATCCCGTGTCCTCACATAGCTGCTGTATGTAAGTTCGTGCTGGTCGTCCCACTCTTGCACATCCATGTACTTGATACTATATAACTGTAATTTGTTTGTATTAAGAATAGTTTCTTGAAGCTATAATTATTTATTAAAGATTATCAGTTGCTTGAAACAATATAATAGTGTACAAATAAATAATGATTATTAAATAGAAATAATTACATGAAACTAGTATCATCAACAGAAAAGGACATCGATACGCGGCTAACGAAGGCATGGACAGCTATTGATAGGCTATCGATCATATGGAAATCAGACCTGACCGATAAAATGAAACGCAGTTTCTTCCAGGCAGCGGTCGTGTCGATACTGCTGCATGGATGCACTACTTGGACACTAACTTAACGGCTGGAGAAGAAGCTAGTGGGCAATTACACAAGAGTGTTGCGAGCAATATTGAACAAGTCCTGGCGGCAACACCCAACAAGGCACCAACAAATGTAAGTTACAATGAACGTGTTTTTCTAACCTCTACGCATAAAATAATCCCACATGGTTCCCACGTACTATTAAAATATATCAATCAATAATTGGTTGTGCTATTACCCTCCTTCAGGAGATATAGTATGCATTTTATAATCAGGATAGACAATGTTCGTGGTGTAATGGATATCGTCGCAGGAAATGGACACGGCGACGAGACTGATTGCATTTCACATAGCACTAATACCCTTCGGAAAGGTACGAATCCAATTATTCTCCCTCCAGCTATGGGTAAACAGTAGGACAGACAGGGTTCTTCAGCCTTGGTGAGGCAACATATTAAACCCCGCTTAAAAATTGACCTTGTGTCATATCCTGCTCGAGCGGATGGGTTGGTAAATATGGTAAACAATGTTCGGGTATGTACACAATGGTATATGTTCGTTAAAGGTATAAATACAAATAATCTCTCTTTTCTTGAGGAGAGGGAGAAAATAAAAGAAATAAAAAAATGGATGCTAGAATATGAAAGGCCATTGCTTTTCATTGTTCTGTGTAATGTGGCTTATCGAAAAACTTACCAAGACCAATCAGACTTCTCTGTTGGTGGTCCACCACATAAACTTCTCTAATGACGTCAGACACTCTGTAGCAACCGCTTTCACACACCAGCTCACCAAGCCATTTCATTTCCCAGCAAGTAATATCCTTTCAGTCTCCCGTTGATTCATTTTTCAGCCATTTGGCATGTTACAATATTTAACCATTGAAATAAGAGTCAAATATTTCAGAATGAACAGGCGAACGAGTGAAAGTTACGAGAACTATCGAGACCTTTTAGCTTGTCGGATACACTGCATTTTAAATGTCCGATACAGATGTACGACGATGCAGACATTTTTAGTCTGGTCAGAGTTGCTGACCTTTTTGCTATTTTGGACATTCATGCATCGTTTATCTTGAACCTCCATGTCCTCCACCTTTTTTTGCCGGAAATATCAAAAGCTGTAATTCCTGTGTATGGGTCACTAAGAGTTGTTTTTTTTTTTCATTTTCGTTTATTCTTACAATATTCGTAAGACTATGCGATATTGATTCAATCCAGTTATTTCTGAAGAGTTATTTTTTCGCACTATCGAATGACGAGTTAGGTTAGGAAATTGCGTTCATTGAAAGGTTTATATTTATTTTGGCGTAATTTAGTTATTTGATGTCACGTATTCCCTAGTCCGGCTCATTAGCCTAGTAGGTAGAGTGTTCGCCAATGGTCTTGGAGATCTGGGTTCAATCCCAGGTGGCGTCATACCAAAGACTTTGAAAATGGTACTTGATACCTCCTTGCTTAACACTCAATAATATAAGGTGCGTATCTAGGGTAAAGTGGAGCAATCCAGGGAAAGGAGTAGCGCCCTCCCCAACATCTCGGTGTAGTAGCTATTGAAAATGGAGCCTTCTGGTCGCCTTCGACTACGGTCACCAACTTATTCATATCAAATTAAAATAATTTGTCTACCGTCGTATGATTTGAAGTATTCTGATCTAACACCAACTATTATACGGTTTCAAGTAATTATTTCTATTTGATAATAATCATTTGTTTGCACACAGTCATTTTTTTCAAGTCAAGAATAATGATGCTAAGTAATTGATATTTGTTTCAAGTAACTATTCTTAACGCAAACAATTTACAGTTATATGGTATCAAGTATTCCTAACTAATACTAATTTCAAACATATCTATTTGACTAATTGGTGGGGCCCTGATAGATTCAACCACTCCGGGTCAGAGTGTACCGGAGTATAATGGCGATGAAGGAGTACTCCAGAATTGAAAAATCGCCATAGGATGCTAGCCCAGTCGACTTGGACTGTAAAATACACTGACTGCAACTCTGCAGAAGGGTAAGACCCCACCAACGAGTGTCCTGATTATGGCACTAAACAATCTGATGGTGAGGCTTCTATAGAGCTGAAGCTTTGGGGGATTCGAAATACCCCTTCATTGCTATTACTCCCAGATCCACTCTGGCCTGGAGTAGTACCACCTAAGAGGAACCTAACTTCAAAGAGAACTAAACAATGTATTTATGCTAAACTGAATTGTTTGAAATAGAAAAGTTTTGACCATTTAACTGTGTGTAAACAAAAAACTGTACTTATGCTAAGCTGAATTGCTTGAAATAGAACTGTTATGACATTTAAACAGTACTTATGCCAAACTGAATTATTTGAAAATGGATCAAATAGAACTAAACTGCATACTTATGTTAAACTAAATTGTTTGAAATAGAACTGTTACTATGTATAAAAATGGAGTTGGCATTAAATAACCAACAGTGGTTGATATGCCATAAAACCAAACTAAACCAAACCAAACCATCAGAAGCTGTTTAATGTTTTTCTCAGGACATCCCTTTTTGGTAGAGGGGTCGTACTGCACTGTATAAGGATACAGTCAGCGTATTTTAAACCTCACCCATTACAAGTTAACATACCGTTAAAAAGGATGCTAGAATATGCAAGAAAACTATAGAACGTATCGTTAAAAAGGATGCTAGAATATGTAAACAAAAAACCAGAGAACGTATCGTTAACAAGGATGTTAGAATATGCAAAAAAGGGGAACGTATCGTTAAAAAAAGATGCTAGAATATGCAAGAAAGCCAGAGAACATACCGTTAAAAAGGATGCTAGAATATGCAAGAAAAACAGAGAACGTATCGTTAAAAAGGATGCTAGAATATGTAAGAAAACCAGAGAACGTATCGTTAAAAAGGATGCTAGAATATACAAGAAAACCAATGAACATACCGTTAAAAGGAGCGTTTGATTATGCAAAAAAAACCCAGAGAACATGCCGTTAAAAAGAATGCTAGAATATGCAAGAAAACCAGAGATCATATCGTTAAAAAGGATGCTACAATATGCAAGAAAACCAGAGAACATACCGTTAAAAAGGATGCTAGAATATGCAAGAAAACCAGAGAACATACGGTTAAAAAGGATGCTAGAATATGTAAGAAAACCAGAAAAAATATCGTTAAAAAGGATGCTACAATATGCAAGAAAACCAGAGAACATACCGTTAAAAAGGTTGCTAGAGTGTGCAAGAAAACCAGAGAACATACCGTTAAAAAGGATGCTAGAATATGCTAGAAAACCAGAGAAAATATCGTTAAGAAGAATGCTAGAATATGCAAGAAAACCAGAAAATATATCGGTAAAAAGGATGCTAGAATATACAAGAAAACCAGTAAAAATACCGTTAAAAAGAGCGTTTGATGATGCAAAAAAAAAACAGAACATGCCGTTAGAAAAGATGCTAGAATATGCAAGAAAGCCAGAGAACATGCTGATAAAAAGGATGTTAGAACATGCAAGAAAACCAGAGAACATACAGTTAAAAAGGATGCTAGAATATGTAAGAAAACCAGAGAAAATATCGTTGAAAAGGATGCTAGAATATGTAATAAAACCAGAGAACATACCGTTAAACGGTTGCTAGAATATGCAAGAAAACCAGAGAACATACCGTTAAAAAGGATGCTAGAATATGTTAGAAAACCAGAGATCATATCGTTAAAAATGATGCTAGAATATGCAAGAAAGCCAGAGAACATACCGTTAAAAAGGATGCTAGAATATGCAAGAAAAACAGAGGACGTATCGTTAAAAAGGATGCAAGAATATGTAAGAAAACCAGAGAACGTATCGTTAAAAAGGATGCTAGAATATACAAGAAAACCAATGAACATACCGTTAAAAAGAGTGTTTGATTATGAAAAAAAAACAGACAACATGCCGTTAAAAAAATGCTAGAATATGCAAGAAAACCAGAGAAAATATCGTTAAAAAGGATGCTAGAATATGCAAGAAAGCCAGAGAACATACCGTTAAAAAGGATGCTAGAATATGCAAGAAAACCAGAGAACATACCGTTAAAAAGGATGCTAGAATATACAAGAAAACCAGAAAAAATATCGTTAAAAAGGATGCTAGAATATGCAAGAAAACCAGAGAACATACCGTTAAAAAGGTTGCTAGAGTGTGCAAGAAAACCAGGGAACATACCGTTAAAAAGGATGCTAGAATATGCTAGAAAACCAGAGATTATATCGTTAAAAATGATGCCAGAATATGCTAGAAAACAAGAGATCATATCTTTAAAAAGGATGGTAGAATATGCTAGAAAACCAGAGAAAATATCGTTAAGAAGAATGATAGAATATGCAAGAAAAACAGAGAATATATCATTAAAAAGGATGCTAGAATATACAAGAAAACCAGAAAAAATATCGTTGAAAAGGATGCTAGAATATGTAATAAAACCAGAGAACATACCGTTAAACGGTTGCTAAAATATGCAAGAAAAGGGTGCTAGACTATGTTAGAAAACCCGAAAAAATATCGTTAAAAAGAATGCTAGAATATGCAAGAATACTAGAGAACATATCGTTAAAAAGGATGTTAGAATATACAAGAAAACCAGAGAATATACCGTTAAAACAATGACAATATTTTGGAACTCTAATCATAGCCATGAAATTAAATGAACTCATCAATATTTACATAGTTACCAAAAAAATACAAAAATACAGATAATAATTCGACTAATGAATGAACCAATGATATTTTTTCTTTGTATTTTTGATATTATTAAAGCACTTGAAATATACAGTTGGTATCATGAAAACAACAAGAGGTAAACAATCTGGATAAATCAAGCATTCTTGGAAAAAATCTTGCAGACGGCTTGTTCATCCCCAAGATCTTAATTAAAACAGCGTGATCCAAACAGAACTAATGTCTATGGACTTAACTATCAGCTGGATAATTAGTCGTATCATCCAAAACCATATGGTGAATGGTATCACCTTGCTCATCCGTGGTTAAGGTTTTGAGACGACCTGACTGAGGGCATCTGCTGTATTGTCCCTGTTCTGGTTGAATTCCACAACCCACTTTTTTTACAGTTGCTTAGGAAGGAGAATCTTCAGCAAGTATCGATGCAATATCTTCATGGATTTCTTTGATTGTTATACCTTTCGTTTGCTGATGCTTTATGAGGGCTCCAGCCTATATTTTATCCTGGCCTATTCGGGTGTGGCTACAGAATACACCAACTGCATCTCAGTACAGGGGTAAGACTCCCCTGATGAGTGTCCTGATTATGACACCAACTTATCTGATGGTAAGGCTTTAGTAATGCAGGAACTTTGTCTCGGAGTGGTAGCACCCGATAAGGTCCTATTTCTGGGTCAAATAGAACTGTTTGACATTTAAGCTGTATCCTTATGCTAAACTGAACTGTTTGAAATATAACTATTTTGATATTTAACTGTGTGTAAGCAAAAACTGTTTTGGATTGGTTTGGTTTTGTTTTATGGCGTATCAACCACTGTAGGTTGTTTAATGTTAAATCCTTGAAACAATTCAGTTTAGCATAAGTATACTGTTTAAATGTAAAAAACAGTTCTATTTCAAACTATTCAGTTTAATCATCAAAGTTAAATAGTTCCAAGTATTGCTATGTATCACTAACAATTTAACATCAGTCATTTGTTTAAACACAGATAAATGTAAACATGTTTCTATGTCAAATAATTCAGTTTAGCATAAGTACACAGTTTAGCTCTATTTGACCCATAGATAGGACCATATCAGGTGTTACCACTCCAGGCCAGAGTGGACCTGGAATCGATAGCAATAAAGGGGTACTCCGAATTCCCCAAAACTATAGCATTACTGGAACCTCACTATAAGATTGTTTAGTGTCATACCGGGACACTCTTTGGGGGTCTTACCCCTCTGCAGAGAAGCAGTCGGTGTTTTGTACAGCCCCAGCCGACAGCGCCAACAAAAAACAGTGTACTTATGCTGAACTGAATTATTTGAACTGGAACTGTTTTTAAATTTAACTGTGAGTCAACAAATGACTGATGTCATTGAATTGTTAGTGATGAGTAGGAATACTTGAAAACATTAAACTGTGTGCAAACAAATAATTAATAGTAAATAGAATTATTCGTATTAGATAGAAATAAGTGAAACCATTTAACTGGGTGCAAGAAAAGATGAGCTCAGGCTCGTTTTAAAATGTTATCTATAAAATGCGTTTAGAAATTATATATTTAATATACATGTATGGTTTGGTTTGGTTTCTTTGTTTTAATGGCATTTCAACTCTTTTGAGGTTATTTAATGCCAAAGCCATTCTCCTAGAAGAACAGTAGTGGTACTATTTAACCCATAGCTGGGAGGATAAGTGGGTTCATACCTTTCCGAAGGGTATTTGTCCGAAAGTGAACGTAATAGTGCGACTGGAGTACGAACTCGCGTACTACGATTCCGCAGTCCAGCGCTTTAACCATTACATCACGAGGACACACCTATAAGAAGGGTTTGGCATTATATAACCTATAATGCTTGATATGCCATAAAACCAAACCAAACCAAACCAAAATCTATTTTATCCATTTTTAGATTCATCACACATCTCTCATTTTTGTACGGGTCTCATCTGCACAAAAATAGAGACAGATGTTTGAATTAGATTTTTACTTTTCTAAGAAGTGGTTGTGTGTTGCCATAACAAAAATGTTCCCCTATGTCTCTTCTTTCTGGGTGAGGCTTAGAACATTTTGGACGACTCTAGTACGAAAACATTAATCACTACGACACGAAAATGAGATAGTGACCTAAAACTTATTTTCTTTTCAGATAAAGATTCTACCCATGTTGAAAACCATGTCTTATCTAATTTTCTTTTTTGAAAAACTTAGGATAAATCCCAGATGGTTAGGAAAACTTAAGAATACAAAGATAAAAAATGCTCTCCTATGCTCTTCGGATCTTTAGAGTCTATAATTGTTTAAGTAGACACAAGATAATAGATAATTCGAAAAAATCAAAATGTTCAAGAAGGGATTATTTAGAAGCTTTTAATCAAGCACGAGTAGAAAAAACGTTGAACAGATAACGATTTTATCACTATGATAGAATTTACTGAACTCTGGATTCATCAGTTTTCTTAAAAGACACCTTTTAATTAAGGGCATTTGAACGTCGTGAGAAAGTTATATTTACACTTAAGTAGCTGAATTACCATTCTACGTCATGTAATATGATAAAATCTTGAATCGCAACTTAATCTTCATATCAAGTGCAACAATATAAGATATTTGATTTGATTTGACGGGTTTAATGGCAACTTACTTCCCTACTGACTCAAGCATTCTTGTCATAGACATATTTAAAAGTAACAAGTGCGTTCGCTCTAAAATAAAGAGAATGTGAGTGCGAATCTCACTGAGAGTTTATCCTTTGCTATTTCCGATTAATATTCAATACAGTAAACAATCGATTAAAAGATAAATTAAAAAATCAATATGAAAAAATCTAGTCGAAATTAATAGAAACAAGAAACGAACAGGTTCGTGGGTCATGTAGAATAATGCTTCTCTCTTTCCGAAAGAACGCGATTAAAAATATACAATTTACCCTGCGTGAAATATACAATTCACCCAAAGTGAAACATATATACAATTTGTAAGTATGTCATGAATGGATGAAAAAAATGTTTAAATAAATAAATCACTTACGTGCAGAGATGCCTACTCACTGCTGTAACAAGACAGCAAATGATTTAGAGGGATTATTCTTCCATACTTTTTATAATTTAATTTACACATATTTTCCCGCCTAATTTACACATATTTTCCCGCCTTTTTATAATTTAATTTACACATATTTTCCCGCCTTACAATATTTTCCCGCCTTTTTTCTTTCTTTCAACTATTTCCTTTCCTTCTTTCTTTATTTCCTCTGTTTTACAGTGTAGTCTAACCCGAAACCATCTTCTCAATCCTCTCTTCTTTTTAATTTCATTTTATTCTTTCACACTTTTTATCTTCTTTTTTATTATTGGACCATTTATGATCTTTCCTCAGTCAAAACCACCAGCTACTCTATTCCACTAAACTTGATTGTTCCTTAATCGTCCAACGAATGACCTGTTCGTTATTCCCCATATCTTTTACGAACTTTATGGTTGAAGTAGCCAGCAAGCTCCAACAGCCGTCCTCCACTGGACAAACTTACGTCTTCTAGCCTTCTTTCTCTTTCCGACAGCCCCGAATATTTTAGTATCTTCCTTTCAAATGCTTCCTGCACAAATTCTTCCCAGGGGACTGTTGATTCAACCGATTATTCCTTGCATAGGACCCTGGACTACCAGAGCCGATCTAGCCTCAAGTTGGTAACGACTAACTCTGATGGTATTACAAGACACTGGTCCACATCGACCAACATCTGCCAATCCTGCTATGCTTTTAGATAACCAAACCTGGTGCCTGACGAAATGTATTTGTTTCTTTCCCGCTGTGTACAAATGCAATTTGCTGTTTTATATTATTATTTAATTAAAATTTTATTCGTTTTTGTATAACTGTATTATAACTTCATATGTTGTTTCATTCGGAATATTATTTAAATAAAAATGTGCAAATTTTCCGTTTTTACACACTAAATACGTTATTTTCTAAATTACATTATCCAGGGTACAAAAGCAAAGTTTTAAAAAATAATAATGGCCATTTTCCACATTTTTACAGCATAAGTAAATGGGAAATATTACAGACTATCCAGAAACAAAATTTGTTTCATAATGTTATCTTGGGCACAAAAGTAAAGCTTGAAGGGAATCAATTGGTGTTACATAGTACATACAAGTAATTCGTCTGGTTATGTTTGGTTGTGTTTCATGTCGTATAAACCTTTATGGGTAATTTCATTCCAAATTATTTTTATACAAACATACTAACACAAACTCACACACACACGTATATATTTATATATATATGTACTTTTGCCTTTTACATAAAAGTATATATATATATATATATGTACTTTTATGTAAAAGACAACGAGAAAAAAATTCACTTTCTTGGTATCATTATAAATTCATTTCAGGTTTTTATCTGTTTTTTAATAAAAACCTTCTTCAGATGAGAAATTCGACATTTCTATTTAAATGTTTTCATATTGGTTCCGGCGAGAATGGAATTTGAAAAAAAAATCTTTTTTTTTTCTAAATTAAAGTAATTTTTAAGATATTTTATCAATTTTTTTTTCAAGAAAAAATTGATGAAAGTGGAAGTTATAATATATAATATTATTTTTCATTTATATAATGTTTACATAACCTAAAAAAAAATTTTAATACCGTCACCCTTAATTTACATACGACTGGAAATTAAAAAACCTAATCCAAGAAAAAGTAAATCGTGGTACGTGGTTTTTTTTTTAAATCTATAAAGTTTATATTCTACTGTTATTGAGATTATTATGTCTTATTAATATTAAAAGATATAAAGAAATGATTATTAGATTCTATCTTAATTTACAAAAACTAGTTTTAATCATCTAAATCATCGTAAAAATTCGTTTTATTTATATTAAGAATAATTTAGTATATCGAATGTTAAGTCAGTCATAATGAACAAATAACTAATATGAAATTCACATATTAAATGTTAATTAATTTTGATAAGTAAAGGATTAATCTGTAAAAGATATTTAGCGTGCGGCATGCCTAAAGAAACCGTAGAGGCAATAACGATTCTCTATAGAAACACTAAAGTAAAAGTACGATCACCGGATGGAGACACAGAATATTTTGACATTGTAGCAGGAGTACTACAAGGGGACACGCTGGCCCCGTACCTCTTTATCATTTGTCTAGACTACGTACTTAGAACATCGATTGACAAAATCAAAGAGAATGGCTTCGAACTGACGAAGAAAAGAAGCAGAAGATACCCCGCAACAACAATTACCGACGCCGACTACGCCGATGACATAGCGATACTGGCAAATACACCTGACCAAGCCGAAACACTTCTGCATAGTTTGGAACGAGCAGCAGCTAGCATAGGCCTCCATGTTAATGCACACAAAACGGAATATATGTGCTATAACCAAACGGGGAACATCTCCACTCTAGAAGGAACCCCACTTAAACTAGTAGACAAATTCACGTACCTAGGAAGCAGCGTCGAATCAACCGAAAAGGACATCGAAACGAGGTTAACGAAAGCATGGACAGCTATCAATAGGCTATCGATTATATGGAAATCAGACCTAACCGATAAAATGAAACGCAGTTTCTTCCAGGCAGCGGTCACATCGATACTGCTATATGGATGCACTACATGGACACTAACAAAACGGCTGGAGAAGAAGCTAGATGGCAATTACACAAGAATGCTGCGTGCAATCCTGAACAAGTCCTGGCAGCAACACCCCACAAGACACCAACTGTACGGCCACCTACCCCCTATCACGAAAACTATTCAAGTTAGACGAACCAGACATGCAGGACACTGCTGGAGAAGCAGAGATGAACTCATAAGAGATGTACTCTTATGGATCCCCACACATGGCCGCGCAAAAGCAGGACGACCAGCTCGAACGTACATTCAGCAGCTATGTGAGGATACAGGATGTTGTCCTGAAGACCTACCTGGGGCGATGAACGATAGGGAGGAGTGGCGAGAGAGGGTCAGGGATATCCGTGCTACCAGCGCGATATGATGATGATGATGATGATTAATAATATATAATATGAAAAAGAAATTGATATTCGATTCTTAACCTGGTGTTTATCTATAGCAAAAAACGGTGTAATAAAAAAACCGGTATATTATTGGGATAATTCTAACTTGCTATAACTCCTCGTATCTATTTTTAATTATTATTTTTTTATTCCATATCTTATCTTAATATGAAAATATATAATATTCTATCTATGAAATTTAATTGTATTCTATATTAGAAAAATATTAAATTGATTAATTAGTCTATTTGGTAAAAAATTATGAATTGATATACCAATATATAGAATTAAAGATATATAAATCCCCTAATTAAAAAAAAGTAAAGTTGGCGACTTTAGTCGAGGGTGACTGGAAGACTTCCTTTTAAATAGCTACGACACCGACGTGTAGGGAAGGGTGCTACTCCTTTCTCAGGATTGTTCCACTTTACTCTTGATCCGTACCTTATAATGCTGAGTGTTAAGCAAGACGGCATCAGGTGCCATTTTTTTAGTTTTTGATATGACTCGACCTGGTATTGAACCGAGTCTCCCGGGCCATTAGTGAACACTCTACGCATTAGATCAATGGCCCGGTAAAATCACCTAATTAAATGTAGTTAAATATTTAATTCTAATAATATATCAAGTTAAATCATGTTAAGAATTTAATTCTATGTCTACATGCCGAAATCATTTCTTTTCAAGAATTAAGCGATTTTTATTAAAATACCTTAATATACATATTTTCTCTTCTAAGCACTTGGCATGTAATCTTTTTGTCGTGGAGGATCTTTTTATTATTTTTCAATTCATAACAGATGTTATTCCTAGTTCTATCAGATCCCAGTAATACTTAGATCGGGCAGTTTGATTTTTTAGTGTTGGATTTCAAAATGAAAGTAGGTAGTTATAATATCTAAATTTCCAGTTTAAGCCTGTCATACCTACATAAGCCTTAACAATATTATCATTCTCTTTAACTGAAATGTTGGTTTGATACACGATATTATTAAGGTTACATTTGTTTCCTAGAGGGCATTCATTTTATATTTTACAATTACATGCATGTTTTAAGCTGTCATTGTTATTCGGTCTAGTTTATTTATTAATTTCTTGTGATTTTCAATAATTCTAGAAATATTGTTAGTACAAGAGTTACTAATTTTTACATAATTCTTTTAAGGGGGTTGTCGTCTTTAAAACGTTAACCTATTAAACTTAGAAAATATTTGCCTATATTGATATTAGAGAGTTTGTGAAAAGGAGGATTAAACCAGAAAATATTTCTAAGCCTGTTTTGATTTTAGAATTTTTGCTTATTTCGTTATCCATATTTAGATTATTATTTCGATTGTTTCCTCTATAATTCTTACCCTTGTTTCCTATATCATTGCCCCTATTTATATGATGATTATTGGCATCTAAATATTCAAGTTCATTTATATAACCATTATCATATAAAGCTTCATTATAAGATTCCTTATTATTATTAAAAATGGTTTTAAAAGGTGACAATCTGTTACTTCTAATATCAATTGCATTAGAAATTTGGTTAGATATGGATGCAGGATTGTTAAAAGTAACCTTAATGTGTGTTGAAATAGCATTAGATTTGCTAAACGGTTTATTAGAATTGTTACTTGGTGAGTTACGTCTAAAAAAATAACTATTTTCAAGTTAGAAATAATCTCTATCTTTAATCCCATATATTAAATCGCCCTAATTATGTTATTTTGTATTTTCTATGTTAAGGGTCCATTGCTATTAGGGATAGAAATTAATCCATCATCTGTATAAGGTCCGATATTCTTTAAATCTAAAAATCTTCCTAGGGTATCTAAAATGTATATTCCTAAGTTAGCAATTTGGGAAGAGTCAAATGACCCCATAGTAACGTCAATTTATCTGTTGTTTTCTTTTCCCAGGTAATATTGTTGTAAACTTTTCTTTATATAAAAGGATTTTTAGCTCTTCACGTTGAGTGTTGATGTACTGATTGGCCTAGTGGGTAGAGTGTTCGCCAATGGTCAGGGAGACCTGGCTTCAATCCCAGGTCGCGTCATACCAAAGACTTTAAAAAGGGTTCTTGATACATCCTTGGTTAACAAAATGGTTCTTGATACCTCCTTGCTATTTAACTTATATTACACAATTTAATATTAATCATTATAGACTGCGAGGAAACACTGGAGAAAGGAATTGATTATATAAGGTTCATGGATTAACAATAAATTTTGTTCAGTAGAGCAAGCAAGCGATTGGTCTGCTCTGACCGACCTGTAATTCATACATATCTTTTCTTGAATAAATTATTTATATTAAGAATAGTTACAATAATCTTTTACAAATAATTATCATTAGTAACTTGGAACCATATAATGGTTTAAAAAAAATGATTGACTTTGGTATTAAATAAGCTAATTATGGTTCACATACCGGAGAACAAATCGACCAACCAATTAAAATGACGTGTGATGACATGCTATTACTTTATTTAGTAGCATTTCATGCTGATTCTTGTTTAAGGCAGGCGAAAATCCATGGTGAAGACTATTTAAAAAATACTTTTCATAACCAAAAACTTGCTCTATCTAACGATGTTATTGTGTTCTTATATCTATTGTAGTGACTGTAGAAATTAATACCTGGCGTTACTTTTTGGAGTATGGATTGTAAAACTAATATTTTCACAACAAAATCGGAACGAACTTTTTACCCAACACACCATATATGAGTTATTGATAACTGTCATTTTAAGTTGGTTGGTTGGTTGGGGTTTTATGGCATATCAACCGTTGTAGGTTATTTAACGCCAAATCCATTTTTATGTAAATTATCTGTTCTATTGAAAACAGTTCAGTTTAGCATAAGTATCCAGTTTAAATGTAAGTACAGTTTAATCGTCAAAAACATTTTTATTTCAAGCTATTCAGTTTATCCCAGCGGTTCTAATTCAGCTAAACATAAGTACAGATTTTTCTTACACACAGTTAAATGTCAAAACAGTTCTATATTAAACAGTTCAGTTTAATGTAAGTACAGTTTCAATGTCAAAAACATTTCAATTTCTAACAATTCAATTTAGCGTAAGCACGCAGTTTAAATGTAAGTACGGTTTGTCAAAAACATTTCTATTCAATTTAGTCAAACAGTTCTAATTCAAACATTTCAGTTCAGCATAAGTATGCAGTTAGTTCTATTTAACCCATAGATAGGGCCCCTATCAAGTGCTACCATTCCGGGCCAGAGTGGACCTGGGAGCAATGGAAATGAAGGGGTACTCCGCATATCCCAAAGCTCCAGCATTACTGGAACCTCACTATCAGATTGTTTAGTGTCATATCAAGACACTCATTGGGTGGGGTCTTACTCCTCTGCAGAGGTGCAGTCAGTGTATTCTACAGCCCCAGCCGACTGGGCAAGTCATATTAAGTATTACCTATATAATTGGTATAAAAATACACGACAATCTCTGCTGATGTCAAGTCTAGTTTGTGTCTTGCACAGAGCAGACTTGAGAGCGATGACAATGAAGGGTACACCGCATTTCCAAAAGTTCCATCATTACAGGAGTCTCACCATTACATTTTTTAAAAATGTTTGGTTTGGTTTGGTTTGTTTGGTTTTATGGCATATCAACCTTTGTAGGTTATTTAACGCCAAATCCATTTCTATGTAAATAATCAGTTCTATTGAAAACATTTTAAGTTTAGCATAAGTACACAGTTTAATTGTCGAAAACATTTCCATTTCAAAGTATTTAAGCAGTTATATGTAATAATTCAGTTAAGTGTAAATACAGTTTTAATGTCGAAAAACAGTTCAATTTGAAATAATTCAGTTAAGCATAAGCACGCAGTTTAAGTGTAAGTACGGTTAATTGTCAAAAACGTTTCTATTTCAAGCTATTCAGTTTACTCAATTCATTTTAGCATAAGTATGCTGTTAGTTCTATTTGACCCATAGATAGGGCCCTATCAGGTGCTACCACTCCGGGCCAGAGTGGACCTGGGAGCGATGGCAATGAAGGGGTACTCCGTATTTTCCCAAAGCTCCAGCACTGCTGGAACTTCACCATCAGATTGTTTAGTGTCATATCCAGGACACTCTTTAGCGGGGGTCTTACCCCTCTGCAGAGGTGCAGTCAGTGTATTCTACAGCCCCCCCCCCCAGCCGACTGGGCAATTTTTAAATGTTGTATAATTCTTCTTATACCTTTATCAAACTGGGATTTATATTTTGGGATTATCTAATTTACCTTTGTATCCTTATTTTTCTTGATAAAATGTTCTATGAAGCTTTAAAATAAAAAGTTATTTCGCATTGAGACTTTTTCTTAACATCGTTCTGATCTTTATGCTCACTACTGTATATATATTGTCTTTCCAAATGTTGTAAGCTTCATCCAGATTTTCGAACTGTTGTACACCTCGCATTTTTATATCAGCCTCACATTTACATTTATTTAAACAGAAATCAGAATAAGTTTTTTTGTTTTTGTTTTATTAGAAGCGATAATGAGTTGCCACAACAAAAATGTTCAGCTCTGCCTCTTCTTACTAGTTGAGGCTTATAACATTCTGAATTGACCCTAGTTTATATATATATATATTTGAATTTATTATATATATTGGCTTAGTGGGTAGAGTGTTCGCCAATTGTCCGGGAGACCTGGGTTCAATCCCAGGTCGCGTCATACCAAAGACTTTAAAAATGGTACTTGATACCTCCTTGCTTAACACTCAGCAATATAAGGTATGTATCAAGGGTAAAGTGGAGCAATCCAGGGAAAGGAGTAGCGCCCTCCCCTACACCCCGGTGTAATAGCTATCGAAAAGGGAGCCTTCTGGTCGCCCTCGACTACGGTCGCCAACTTTACTTTTATATATATATATATATATATATATATATATATATATATAATTAACTTAAATCGCGAGTCGGAAATCTTCTACTAAAGTTTCACCTTATCGGATCATCAGGAAGTCTAACGTCGGCGTTAGACTTCCTGATGATCCGATAAGGTGAAACTTTAGTAGAAGATTTCCGACTCACGATTTAAGTTAATTTTATAATTGGCTCCACTCGTGTTGAGCACTCTTGTAATTGTAGCATTGCAGGATTCGCGGAAGGTTTTAGTTTTCTTTTGACTAACTGACTGCATATCCCTTGATTTTTTTCAAGGGGTCTGACGAGGTTGGCCTTTTCTTTCTTTTTGACCTATAATATTTTTTCTTTTTCCCCCAGGCGGTGATTCGAGGTACTCTTATCTCTTGTTGTTCCTGGCGGTTTTTTTTCCTGGTACGGTGAATGCTGGTAGATATTAGATTAGTAAATATATATATATATATATATATATATTAGAATTTATTATATATATATATATATATATATGAATTTTTCAGGTCAACTTCATATATATATATATATATATATGAAGTTGACCTGAAAAATTCAAATTATGACGTCATATCTTTTGTTAACGACTTTTTTCACCAGTGAGATCCAAGCTCTGTCACACCAATGCAAGAACTGTTTGAACTGCAAGGAGGATGATTTTAGGAAAGACCGCATTTGGTCAAATCCAACGAGATTATTTTGCTCAGCCAATGAAATTTTCAGCCGTTCCTTATATATATATATTTATATACATATATATATATATATATATATATATATATATATAGTGTGTGTGTGTGTGTGTGTGTGTGTGTGTGTGTGTGTGTGTGTGATGCCTATCAAGGGTTTTTCAAAAATAAAATTTTCACAGGGTTAATGAAAGCATAGTGGTTTACCGGAGGTTTATTTACAAGTTTGTATTTATAAATCTTTTTATAACAGAAGAAAAAATCGCTGATTCACGCGGACTAGTTGTCTGATTGATTGTGATAGTCACTAGTAATGTATTGTTTACATATAACTAGTCCAAAATATACAGGTCATTTAAATGAACGAGCAATCTGGCTCAGGCCGAAAAGATCAGGATGTTTTGGTATCGTTATCGACATATAGTCGGTTTCAGTTTTTTTCTTTAATAGCATACCAGACATCATAGATTATCTAATGCCAAAAGCATCCTTGTAGAATAACATCAGCGATACTATTTACCCTATAGCTTTGAGGATAAGGGAGTTCATGCCTTTTCCAAAGCTATTTATAAAAAAGTGAACGTAAAATCGGGACTGGTGCTCGATCTTGTTTAGTACGCCCCAATCATATTTCCACAAAAGTGAGTACGCAGTTTAAATGTAAGTACACAGTTTAATTGTCAAAAACATTTCTATTTCAAGCTATTCAGTTTAATCAAACAGTTCTAATTTAAACAATTCAGTTTAGAATAAGTATGCAGTTTAGTTCTATTTAACCCATAGATAGGGCCCTATCAGGTATTATCACTCCGGGCCAGAGTGGACGTGGGAGCGATGGCAATCAAGGGGTATTCCGCATGCCACAAAGCCAAAACATCACTGGAACCTCACCATCAGATTGTTTAGTGTCATATCTAGGACACTTGTAGGGGGTCGTCCCCCCTTTGCAGCGGTACTGTCGGTGTATTCACAGGACTTGTTCAATATTACTCGCAACAATCTTGTGTAATTGCCGTCTAGCTTCTTCTCCAGCCGTATGGTTAGCGTCCAAGTAGTGCATCCATACAGCAATATCGATACGACCGCTGCCTGGAAGAAACTGCGTTTCATTTTATCGGTCAGGTCTGATTTAAATGCAAAAAATAGTAAACTCAAGAAAATACGGTTTAGTTTTATTTAACCCATATATAGGACCCTAATCAGGAAAATAACTCCGTTTCAAACTAATTATTGATAAGCTTAAGGGAATTGGCTATACGAGTTCAAATATTGGTGACAGCTGTTTTCTTTTCATTTTGCTCTTGGGAAAGGTATGAATCAATCTGTTCCTCTAGCGATGGAAGAATATTCAGCCTCTTCTAATTCACATATTCTACGAGTGAAGTCCCCGAGGCATAATGGTTAAAGTGCTGAACCGCAGCTTCGAAATTAGCAAGTTCGTGTCCTAGTAGCCCTATAACGTTCACTTTTAGTCTAGCACACTTAGAAAAGGTCTTATTCCCTAATCTATCGGTTAAATAGTACCACTTCTGTTTATCTACACGTATGGCTTTAGCAGTGAATAACCCACGAATTTTAAACAAAGATACCGTATCCTATTAGTCATTTTAATGTGAAAAAAATAGCTGCCAATTAGCTGTATTATAGATTAGCATTATAACTAGTGGAAATTAATCTCCCAACTCATCTTACTTTTGGCCCTTTGTGCCTCTCCCCCAGAACGTAATGTCCCTTTGGAGTCCTTGAGTTTGAGACCCCGGGATCAATCGCTTTAAAAGCTGTCGAATCTGTTTTCGTATATACCTCAAATTGAACCTCCTTTTGACCTAATATATCTTATTTCCCTTGCACTCTCATAACTTTCAATATAAGAATGCTTCTCTATACGAAACAGTTTGATGGTAGAACGTAAAACAGCGGGTTATTATTTACTGCCAAGAGGAAGTTTGTGCAGCTTCTCAATGAAAACATCAGCCATGATGGTAAAACGAAAACACGAAAAGAAACCGCGCCTCTTCGACAGTCGTTACCTAATACAAAACGTTGCTTTCCTGTTCCTGCTGCGAGCTAAATATATGCACTTATTATTCTTGTTGATTTCTCTGTGTGTCTGAGGAGTTGTGTGTGCGTTTTTACTTGTTCAAAAAACATTAAATGCATTAAATAAAACTTAGCTATTTACCGTCTGGCTGAGTAATGTTCGCTTAGTCTTTAGAAGATTTGTCAGTTGAGACTTAATAGACCTTCACTGCTTTTCCGTATATTTCTTAACCTTTATTTTTTGTTCATTGTGTTTCTTCTCTGTTTCTTTCTGGTGTTTTTATCTGAACAACAATCATCTATTTTAAAGAAAAAAAAACTTCTCTTAAAAAAAATAAAATGAAATAAAAAGAGCAATTTATCTGTATGTCAATAAAGATCTTTTTACTCAAAGGTTTTCCTAGATCTTTGCAAACATACGATGAAGGTATCTTATATTACTGAACGATTTTTGAATGCGACTCATGAACTAAACGTAGTTGCACATTGTACTACCAAGTTGGTTGGTTGGTTGGGTTTTATGACATATCAACCTATGTAGGTTATTTAACGCCAAATCAATTTTTATACAAATAATCAGCTCTATTTAAAACAATTCAGTTTAGCATGAGTACACGGTTTAATTGTCGAAAACAGTTCTATTTCAAGCTTCTCAGTTTAGTCAAACAGTTCTAATTCAAACAATTCACCTTATTATAAGTATAGTTTTTGTCCACACACAGATAAATGTCAAAACATTTCTATTTCAAACAATTCAGTTTAGCGTAAGTACAGTTTCAATGTCAAAAACAGTTCAACGAGGATCGTTAAATAAGTTTCCAGACTTTTTTCGTATGGGTACTTTTATTGATAGTACACACATGAAACTCTAGTCCCCTTTGAAGTAATCTCCTACAGCTGCAATGCACTTGTTGTACCGTTCCAACAACTTCTGGAAGGCCCTATGGAAGTCTTCATGTGTCAGCGTGTCAATGACCTTTGTCACAGCCTCTTTCATCTTCTCAATTGTCTCATAACGACAGCCTCTGAGCTTAGGGAATAACCAAAAGTCACAGGGAGCAAGGTCTGGACTATAGGGACAGTGAGGAACTGTCTTGATGCCCATCTTGGTCTAATAGTCTGTGACAAGGATGGAGTTGTGGACTGGTGTATTGAACAGGAGGAAATGCCACTGACCCTATTTGAAGAGTGCTGGCCTCTTCTGACGGAATCTCTTCCTGAACTCCCTTAAAACCTCAACAGAGTAACCCTAACTCTAACTCTTTGGCCAATCAACTCTGGTCTATTGACTTCCTTACTCCTCTCACACCTGTCATCATCTCTCACAGTTTCCCTGCCTTCCTTGTATCTCTTATGCCACTCAAAAACTGATGCTCGATTTATGCAAGATGCTCCAGAAGCAGTCTGAAGCATTCCTTACGTTTCTGTGGCATCATTTTTTCCAAGTTTAAAACAGTATTTTCTTGCATATCGTTCTTCTAAAATGTCCTCACGTCCAGATTGCATTCACCAGCTGTTACAATCAGGCTTTAGTAGGGTGTATTCCAATTGCTTCTGTTGCTGTTCATTTGAACGTGAAATCATAAAATTTGGTCAGTCATCTCATAAGATGAATAGCAATAACATACTCAATTTTCAAGAGTTTACGACAATTTTCAATGCCGGTACAAAAAAAAAATCTGAAAACTTATTGAAGGCACCACGTATATATTGAACTTATTGACAATGGTTTGCTAGCTGAGCTCAGCAGTCATTACAACACGAGACTCACCCTTGAAATGTAAGTAGTAATTCCATTTTAAATACCTGTACAAAAAAAAGTCTGGAAACTTATTGAATGCACCATGTATTTCACGTAATTTAGTTTAGCCAAAGTTGGCAGTTTAGGTGTATTTAACCCATAGATAGGGCCCTATCAGGTGCTATCACTCCGGGCCAGAGTGAACCTAGGAGCAATGGCAATAAAGAGGTACTCGGCTTTCCCCAAAGCTCCAGCATTACATGAATCTCACCATCAAATTGTTTATTGTCATATCTAGATCACTCGTTGGGGGGGGGAGTCTTGCAGGGATACAGTCGGTGTATTCTACAGCCCCCCAGCCGACTGGTCAATCAACCGTCAAGTGTCATCTGTCAACACAATTCTGAGCCAGTCATACCCTGGGTCTTGATAGATTGATTTGTTGTTTTGTTTTGTATTTTTCTTGTGTTTGCAAACATGTTTTGCGATTTTCGGGATTAATGATGAAAGCTAAACCTGAGAATGTGTAAAGTTTTGTTTTCTTTAACCAAAAGTATGAGGCAGACAGAAAAATTGCACTTTCTTACAATGGTCCATAGGCCTAGCGGTTAGAGTGTTCGCCAATGGCCCGGGAGCCCGGGTTCAATCCCAGGTTGAGTCATACCAAAGACTCAAAACATAGCACTTGATATCTCCTTGCTAAACACTCTGCATTATAAGGTTAGGATCAAGGCTAAAGTGGAGCAATTCAGGGAAAGGAGTAGCGCGATCCCCTACTCCTCGATGTGGTAGCTATTAAAAAGAGAACCTTCGGGTGACCCTCGACTAAGGTCGCCAACTTTACTTTTACTAACAATGGTCTGCTAACCTTGCAAGCTAAATATCATACCTTGTAAGGCATTCTATATAGTTGATATTTTCTGTAAAAGAAAGCTCTTCCTAAAGATGAATAGTGAGTTTCCTGAAATTCACTCTTGTTATTTCCCCTCCGTACGACCCTAATTTAGCAGTAGCAGACTTCAAAGTGCAATTGAAGAAAAAAAAGCATTGTAACATTTAGAAATGAATCAAAATTCGACATCAAATAACTCATAAGGAGTTGATATGCCATTAAACAATTAAACGAAAACTCATATACATATATTGCATTACACTTAAAAGTCTCAAAGAGAACAAAGAATATGCTGCCCAATTTGTAAATGAATGAATATTATGTTGTGTCTAGGATTGCATTGAGCAACAGTTTTTAACAATCAGAGATAACGATGAAATGTGAATTCAAATTCCCAGCTCGTCCTAAATGGCAGTATCAATAATATGGTGAACTAACTAATGTTAGGTTGGTTGTTTGGGTTTTATGGCATACCAACCTTGTTAGGTTATTTAACGCCAAATCCATTTTATACAAATACTCTGTTCTATTTCAAACTATTCCCTTCAGCATGAGTACACCGTTTTATTTGTCAAAAACATTTCTATTTCAAGCTTCTCAGTTTAGTCAAACAATTCTAATTCAAACAATTCAGTTTAGTATAAGTAAAGATTTTGTTTATACACAGTTAAATGTCAAAACAGTTCGATATTAAACAATTCAATTTAGTGTAAGTAGGGTTTCAATGTCAAAAACAGTTCCATTTCAAGCAATTCAGTTTAGCGTGAGTACACAGTTTAAATGTAAGTACACAGTTTAATTGTCAAAAACATTTCTATTTCAAGCTATTCAGTCTTGTCAAACAATTCTAATTCAAACAATTCAGTTTAGCATAAGTATTCAGTTTAGTTCTATTTAACCCATAGATAGGGCCCTATCAGGTATTATCACTCCGGGCCAGAGTGGACGTAGGAGCGATGGCAATGAATGGGTACTCCGTATGCCACAAAGCCAATACATCACTGGAACCTCACCATCAAATTGTTTAGTGTCATATCTTGGACACTTGTTGGGGCGTCGTCCCCACTCTGCAGCGGTGCTGTTGGTGTATTCTACAGCCCCAGCTGACTGGGAAATTCACAGAGTTAATGTCCAGACAATTTTATTTCAGATAATTCAGTTTATCATTAGTACAGTTTACATGTCAAAACGGTTCTATTTCGAGCAACTCAGTTTAGCATAAGTATGCAATTTAAATATCAAATCAGTTCTATTCTAAATAATTTAGTTTAGCATAAATAAGCAGTTTAAATGCAAAAAATAGTAAACTCAAGAAAATACGTTTTAGCTCTATTTAACCCATACATAGGACCCTTATTAGGTGCTACCACTCCGGGCCAGAGAGGACCTGGGAGCGATGGCAATGAAGGGGTACTCCGCATTCCCCAAAGCTCCAGCATTACTGCAACCTCACCATCATATTGTTTAGTGTCATATCCAGGACACTGGTTGTGGGGGTCTTACTCCTCTGCAGAGAACCAGTCGGTATATTCTTCAGCTGCGGCCGACTGGGCAATAACTAATGTGACTTAGGGAACCCTACAGTTTTACTAGCCTTATATATATATATATATATATATATATATATATATATATTGAGAGAGAGTGAGAGAGAGAGAGGGAGGGTTAGAGGGAGGGATATTAAAAGGAATAGGTACGCCAATAAATTCAAATTTTATATTTTGATTTATTATTTACTTATTAGGATCACCTAATTGACGTAATGGTTAGAGAGTTAGTTAATGGTCCGGGAGACTGGGGTTCAATCCCAGTTTAAGACATATCAAAGACTCAAGAAATAGTACTTGATACCTCTTTGCTTAACACAGCATTATAAGATACGGATCAAGGGTAAGTGGAGCAAACCTGGAAAAGAAGTGGTGACTTTCCCGATACTTCGGTGTAATAGCTATTAAAAAAAAGGAGGCTTCGGGTCACCCTCGTCTACGGTCGGCCAACTTACTTAGTTACTTATCATAATTCCATAAAGTTGTGCTACACGTGTTTCGGATTTTTCCGTCCTTATCGGATGTTTGAAATTTGACTGTGTTGAGCTTCTTTTATAGTAAAGATTGTTTTGACTGGTTATTTGTATTTCCTTAAATCTACTCAATGTCCTGGAAAATATATGTACGAAATGTATTCGTAAATGTACATGCATATATAGGCGTGCGCGCTCACAAATACACTCACAGACACACATATAGGTTACATCCTTATACATACAAAAACATTTTTAAAAAATCATATTTACATAGATTTAAGGTAATCAAAAAAGGGGAAATATCAAAACAACCAGATATGAACTTCAAAATGGCCATCATAGACACAAAATATGGAATGAAATAAAATCAAAACAATATATCAAAATAATCTTTACTATAAAAGAAACCTAACGTAGCCAAAATTCAAATTCCCGATGAGGAGCGAAACGACTGAAACATTTGTTGCGTAGGTTGATGGAATAATAATAAATAGATAAATAAATGCTAAATTTGAAATAATTTGGGGACCTATTCATTTTAAAATATTCACTTTCCTCCCGTGAGACAAACAACAATCTTATATATATATATATATATATAGACAGACTGTTTCGTTGTATCACAACTCTTCAGTGGGGCTAGACACGCTAGATTCCTGAAGCTTAACGGCTACCGAGAGCTCAATTCATTTGAAGAGCCTTGCTTTACGCTAGTGGCAACCATTACTTCCCTCGCTAGAGAGCTCAACCCCACAGGGGTAGAGGAGTATGTATATATATGTGTGTGTGTGAGTGGGATTGTAAATGATGGAAAACAGAGGTTAAGAAAAAATAGTAAATGGTATACTGAATTCTCATCTAATACAAAGAGTTTTTCAACAGATCTATTTGACCCATGGATGAGACTCTAACATGTCCTCCCACTCCGGGTCAGAGTAGACCTCGGAGTAATGGCATTGGGGAGGTATTTGACGCTCCCCAGATATCTAGAACTTGTGACACATCACCAGATGTAGCGCCATATCCAGAATATCCCTTTCAGGGGAATCTTATTCTTCTGCAAAGGACACAGTGATTTCTATGCCCTGCCGATAGAGTTGTAAGTTTTTCTTCCTTATATTAAAGTTACATTTTTTACAGATTCTAGGTGACCACTTTTATTTTCGTTCCAAATGCATGAGATCCTTTAGCCGGACTATATATATATATATATATATATATATAGTGTGTCATCTAAAAAGTTTCGTTATATCACAACTCCTCAGTGGGGCGAGACACATGAGATTCTTCAAACTGGGATCGAAACCCAACTGACTTTTACGCCAACCGGAGATTCTACCACACAACCACGAGGAAACGTATATGTATCAATTATGTGTGTGTGTGTGTGTGTGTGTGTGAGAGAGAGAGAGAGGTGGGGAGAGAGAGAGGGGGAGAGAGAGAGGTGGGGAGAGAGAGGGGGTATTAATTTCATTTTACACTTGCTACCCCTACCAAGAAATGTTTGCACCTGATCGGCACGTGGCAACCAAAGACAGCTGAATGAACAACGACTTATTTTACGTTTTATCCCGCTTTACCAGCCGTTATTGAGTATTTTTTGATTTTTTTTAAATAGCCCTTTTTTAAAAAAATTTCATTCTCATATATATATATATATATGTATATATATACATTTGGAATAGCAAGTGAAATCATATGTGTGAGTTTTCATATGTACATATAAACACATATAACAGGCATTGCATTGCTATGGGCGTACAAAGAATTTCAAAGGCAGCTAGACAGGTGAGTGTGTAAAGGCAGGGATGCAGGAAGAGGCAGTGAGACAGAGAAAGAATGAGAGACAGAGATAGAGAAAGAACGAGAGACAGAGATAGAGAAAGAGAGAGAGACAGAGAGAAGATATCCATATGAATATATGCATGCGTCAATTTCCACTCGTAACCCAATATCAATTCATTCACTTCCGGTTGCTACACTTTTAATTTTTCTTTTTTTTTTTACTTTTTCACTTCTTTTTCTTTTTCTTTTTTATGACTGCTTTCCCATCGATCTACCATCGCTGTTTAATGTGGAAACTGTGTTCAAAAGTCGTCGTCTCCATAGCAACACGACTTTAATTGAAGCCGGTCATAATTTTATGACCGCTGCCTGTCCTTTGATCTGACCGCCTCTCTCTTCAGTCGTCATCACGTGGGTACAGCGTTTATCCGTAGTTTACAGAACCTGCACGTCAAATGCAGTTTTACGTTATTCAAGTCTGATTAACGGCCATCAAAAAAAAAAAAAAAATACTCGCAGTATCCATCATGATCAGCATATAATGATTTAAAATTTCCGACAATTTTATTATTTTCTAAACAGACGCCTTTTATGTTAGCTATTTTTTTTTTTAATTATTCAACAGTAAATTATATAAACGTATAATCTAGTTTGGATCAATACCGCCGACTGCATATCTTAAAACTAGCTGAAATACTCGTCTCTGTCGGGTAAGAGATGATAATTTTGACTGCCTAGATGGCAATTACACAAGAATGCTGCGTGCAATCCTGAACAAGTCCTGGCGGCAACACCCCACAAGACACCAACTGTACGGCCACCTGCCCCCTATCACGAAAACTATTCAAGTTAGACGAACCAGACATGCAGGACACTGCTGGAGAAGCAGAGATGAACTCATAAGAGATGTACTCTTATGGATCCCCACACATGGCCGCGCAAAAGCTGGACGACCAGCTCGAACGTACATTCAGCAGCTATGTGAGGATACAGGATGTTGTCCTGAAGACCTACCTAGGGCGATGAACGATAGGGAGGAGTGGCGAGAGAGGGTCAGGGATATCCGTGCTACCAGCGCGATATGATGATGATCGAGATAATCTCTTCCAAGTTACCAATACAAATTTCATCATCAAGTCATGCTGATAACAAAGACTTCTTTGCCTTTCTCTCACCATGCCTCCCAATCAGCTATCGTATGTCCTCTAGACAGCAGCCAGTGTCCATCAAAATCTGATGATTGTAAGTTGTTGCTTGTCGGCCAACATTGGTGTGTCCGTGGGAGGACATCGCCAAAGAGTTCGTCCTTATTTTCTCAGGAATGCCCAGTATGTTTTGATCGTCTTATTTGAATGGTTGACAAGATGGGAAGTAAATGGCCATACAACCTTTCTTTTATCGAGTGTTGCTCCCAGGATTTATTGTAAACAGTACTCAACATCTCTTTGTCATTCCCATCTATCTATTTTCTCCAAGTTTTGTTAGAGTCCAACTGGTGTAGCCATACAATAGTACTGGGGCGGCTACAGCTTGGAAGAATTCTCATTTTATTTTATCAAACAGATCAGATTTCCATATGGTCGGTAACCTGTCTATAATAATCAATGCTTTACACATGCGTATGTTGACATCGCTTTCAGTAGGTGGGATGTTGCTATCGAGATATATAAACTGGTTTACTAATTTCAGAGGGTTGCTCTTTAATGAGGAGAAGACACTATCTTGATTAAAATACATTAATTTTTTTTATCTGAATACACGCACAGACCAATACTTCTTGTTGTCTACTCCAGACAATGCAGCAAAGAATTGGCTTGAACAAGTGTATTTGAAAAAAGTCATAGATCATCAACGCAGTCTGCATCAGTAATAGTTTCTACGGGTTATCTTCTGTTTCTTGCCTGTTTTAACATTGTTCGCAGAATGAGTTTCAAAAGAATTTTTAATCCCAAGTTGAGATAACTGGTAATTATTCTACACGTTCTTCGTCGATCCCAAAATATTTTCCCGGATAATATACGTTTATACCTTGAAACTTCTATTCGTGATTTAAAATTTACCGAGGTACATACATTTGAAAAAGCCAGACTTATAGGATTAGAACTTCGTCGAAAACAAGGAATAATTCGAAACCTTTCTTGATAAACAAACAGAACATAAATTCTACACAATATTTCTAATAAGTCAAATGACGTAATTTGAAACAACAAACGCTAATTCATTAATCAAACGGACAACTTTTTTTCCTTTTTTTTTTTTTTTTTGGATTTCGGGGTTTTTGTAAATAAATCATCAATTGTAAATAAAATCATATATTATATTCGAGGTTTTAAGTAGATCTTTTCACAGAGCAAATGCGGTATTTTGGTGCTTGCAGCGCGCATGGTGATGTATGATTGTCAATATATTGTACTGTTGAATGGGTCGGCGAATGTGGCTAGCTAAGTTCCCTTAGTATATATAGAAACAGCATGACCACTCCCTTCCCTACCCCTACAAAACTTCAAGGCCTTGTGCCTTCCTTATTGTAAAAATAAGGGAATAAAGCCAACTTTTTCTTGTCATAATAGGCCAACTTTTTTTTATTTTACAAATTTTCCCTGGATTTTTATACTTTGCACTTTTTACACATCCATCGTTGATTTAACATCACTAATATCATAGTCCTGATGATGTTTCATTTGAACCGAAACACTATAGTGTCGACTTTGCTTCTCAATAAATCTCTCCTTCAACTTGGATTACCTTGTTATCAATTTTTCTTTACATACTATCGGATTACAATCCATTATTTAGTCCCAATTTTACACGTTTTAGCAACTTAACTAAAGTGAATATCGGGGGTTTCCTCGTGGTGTAATGGTTAAGCGATCATATTTACCAACCCCTCCGCTCGGGCAGGATATGACACAGGGTCAATTTTTAAGCGGAGTTTAACAGGTTTGAATTCAGAGTTTTCCTTCTCCTAGACTAGTTGCCTCACCAAGGCTGAAGAACCTAATCTGTCCTACTATTTACCCATAGCTGGAGGGAGAATAATTGGATTCATACCTTTCCCAAGGGTATTAGTGCTATGTGAAATGCAATCAGTCTCGTCCAGGATTTGAACTCGTATCGTCGTGTCCAATTCCTACGACAATAACCATTACACAACGGGCACCTCCATAAAACACCACGGGCACTTCCATAATGGTTAAAGCGATGGACTGCGGAATCGTGGTACGCGAGTTCGTACTCCAGTCGCTATTACATTCACTTTCGGGCAAATACCCTTGGGAAAGGTATGAACCCCCTTATCCTCCCAGCTATGGGTTAAATAGTACCACTAATGTTCCATAAATAACCTAAAAAGAGTTGATATACCATTAAACAAAGAAACCAACAAAAGTGAATATCACCGAAATATTTGGATTTATGCCTTTATCAAGGACATTACTGTGAAGTGAAATTTTAACAGCATCGCTCGAGACGTGAGCTCGGATCTACGATTCCATTTCCTATGATGATAACCGTGACGTTAAGCACGCCTCCAATGCCAATAAGTAAAGTACAAAAAAGAAATAAAATCGGCGACCATAGTCGAGGGTGACCAGAAGGTTTCCTCTTCAATAGCTACTACACCGAGATATAGTGGAGGGCGCTACTCCTTTCCCTGGATTCTCCACTTTACCCTTGATACATACTTTATAATACTAAATGTTAAGCAAGGAGGTATCAAGTACCATTTTCTGAGTCTTTGATATGACTCGACCTGGAATTGAACTCCGATCTTCCGAACACTCAAACCACTAGAAGAGTTCCAATAAGGGACGGTAAACAATGGAAAAATAGGTATTTTTACCAAGTTTTAATTAGTTTTGCCCTAGGTCTGAATTTTGAGGCACCCAGCGAGAATTGAACTTTCTGATAACTGTCTCTTAGCCTGGCTCGCAAACCATTACACTGCGTGAGGCACCCATCAATAGAAAGAGAGTTTGTAAGTTTTAGCAGCTTAAGAATCAGAGAAATTTGCAATATAAGCTACAGCTGGAAAATAAAAGATTCGACAACTGTTGTCCGCATTGTTTCGTGAGGCTTCTGCGAATTTAGTCTTCTTTTCAGGCGTTGATATCAAGGCAAATACATCGTTCCAAAAAATCAACGGAAACAAATCATTCCTCCAACAAGTCAGTGATTCTATTTAATAAAGCATTTCTGACTTTCTTTTTCGATCAGTAGATTAACATCTGTGGGTCAATTCATTTTTCTTTCGGATCGACTCTTCGCTCATAAGTAGCAACAAAATCAAATGTTAAAGCATTATCAGTGCATCGACCAATGAGAAATAAACGTCTTATCTTCCATCACAAAACGTAGGGGATGTTTTTTCTTACTGAGATTTTCCTGTTATGTTAAGATGTATCTTTGTATACAGAGTGTTTCAAAAGTCGATTTGGGTAATTTGCTGAATTTTTAAATTTTTCTATTTATTCATCTAATTATCTTTTTATTTATTTATTTATTTAATAATTTTTTGGTAACGAAGAAACATTTCAACAATAGAAATAAATTTTCTTCGGTTATAGTTTGGTTTGGTTTGGTTTGGTTTCTTTGTTTAATGGTATATCAACCCTTGTAGGTTATTTAATTCCAAAGCCATTCTCCTAGACGAACAGTAGTAGTACTATTCAACCCATAGGCGGATCAGGGAGTTCGTACCTGTCCCAAGGGTATTTGTCCGAATGTGAACATAATAGCGCGACTGGAGTTCGAACTCGCTTACTACGATTCTGGAGTCTTCAGGTATAGGGATTCCGCGGTTTACTTCATATTCTAAATAGAGATTTTAGAAATCCACAAAAAAAAAATCTGTAAAATTATACACGTGGACCCGTTTAAGTTCTGGATTTTTTTTCAACATTTCAACAATAGAAATAAATTTGCTTCAGTTATAGTTTGGTTTGGTTTGGTTTCTTTGTTTAATGGTATATCAACCCTTGTAGGTTATTTAATGACAAAGCAATTCTCCTAGACGAACAGTAGTGGTACTACTAATCCTATTCTAAAAAGAAATTTTAGAAATTTACAAAAAAAATCTGTAGAATTATGCACGTGGACCCGTTTAAGTTCTGTTTTGTTTTTTCGTTTTTTTTTTTTTGGGTTTTTTTTTTTTTTTTTTTTTTTTTTTTTTTGTCATCTGAGCTAATTAGACCCTCAAACTCATCGCAATTTTTTTGTTTTTCGAAAAATAAACCAAGCAATTCTTTCAAATTTTATTAGGATCTTCACTTTCATACTTTAATTTAATGTAGAATGATCACCCACGACAGGAATAGTTAGCATTGGAAAAGAGAAACAGCCTGACAAGTCGAGTTAATTTATTTAATACTTTAATACTTGTTCTTTAAATGAGTGATTGTTCTACATTGGATCAGAATACAAAAGTTCCCCCATCCTATAATATGTCAAATGATTATTTTTTTTCGAAAAAATAAAAAGAATTACTATGTTTTAAGGTCAAATTAGTTCAAATTACAAAAAAAAGAATGGAAGAAAACATTTTTTCCCAGTGAAGTTGAATGGATGCACGTGTAGAATAATACCAAAAATTTAACCTTTTATTCAATTTTTAAAATGCTTCGGTGATTTTTTGGACACCCTATATATATCATTTTCTCATTTTAATGATGATTCTATAAATCATGGTCTCCAATATACAATATTTAAAGATTCACAGGCAACTAAGAATCTAAAGAATTCGGGTCAAACTGTATGTAATGGTCTGGCTCCAGTCTTGGAATCACGAGAATGTGGGGTACCTCTTCGTTACCATTATTTTCTGATTCACTCTGACCTGGCGTGTCCATTCCTGTTAGGATCCCATCTATGAACCAAATAGAACTATTCGATCATTTGTGAATAATTACCCTTCTGGAGAAATTCAGTCGGTGTATTCTACACACCCCCCTGCCGACTGGGAAATAAAAAATAAGTAAATAAAAACCTGGAGAGTGGAATTGACAGCAGGAGGAAGAAGCTTAGCTGAAGCAAAGATCCAAAGAGGTATTTTTCGAGGAGATGCACTATTTATAATTGCCATGATGCCATTTAACCACATACTCAGAAAATCCACAGCCGGATACAAACTTAGTAGATCACAAGAAAACGTCAATCACCTAATGTATATGGATGACATCAAACTATATGCAAAAAATGAAAAAGAACTGGAAACTCTTATACACGCAGTCAGAATATCATCATCATCATCATCATATCGTGCCGCTAGCACGGATATCCCTGACCCTCTCTCGCCACTTCTCCCTATCATTCATCGCCTCCGGCAGGTCTTCAGGGTTACATCCTGTCTCCTCACATAGTTGCTGTATGTAAGTTCGAGCTGGTCGTCCTGCTTTTGCACGGCCATATGTGGGGGTCCATAGGAGTACATCACTTATGAGCTCGTCCTTGCTTCTCCAGCAGTGTCCCGCGTGTCTGGTTCGTCTAACTTGTATAGTTTTCGTGACGGGGGGCAAGTATCCGTATAGTTGGTGTCTCGTAGGGTGTTGTCGCCAGGACTTGTTCAATACTGCTCTCAACATTCTTGTGTAATTGCCGTCTAGTTTCTTCTCTAGCCGTTTAGTTAGCGTCCATGTAGTGCATCCATATAGCAGTATCGACACAACCGCTGCCTGGAAGAAACTGCTGTCCATGCCTTCGTCAGTCGTGTGTCGATGTCTTTTCGGTTGATGAGACACTACTTTCTAGGTAGGTGAATTTGTCTACTAGTTTCAGAGAGGCTCCGTCTAGTGTGGCAATGTTGCCCGTTTGGTTGTAACACATATATTCAGTTTTGTGTGCATTGAAATGGAGGCCAATGCCAGCTGCAGCTCGTTCCAGACTATGCAGTAGTGTCTCTGCTTGATTAGGCGTATTCGCCAGTAACGCCAAGTCATCAGCGTAGTCGGCGTCCGTGATTGTTTTTGCGGGGTATCATTTGCTTCTTCTCTTAGTCAGCTCGAAGCCATTTTCTCTGGTTTTGACGATCGACAAAGTCAGAATATACAATCAGGATATAGGAATAGAATTTGGCATAGAAAAATGTGCAATCCTTGTAACGAAAAGTGGCAAACGACATCTAACTGAGGGAATGGAACTACCGAATCAAGACAAAATTAGAAAGCTCGGAGAAAATGAAACCTACAAATACTTGGGTATCTTGGAGGCAGACACCATCAAACAAGTGCAAATGAAAGACAAAATTCAAAAAGAATATTGCCGGAGAACTAGAAAACTACTCGAGACAAAACTCACTAACAAAAAACATTATAAAAGGGATGAATACCTGGGCTGTACCCCTCGTTAAATATTTGAGACCCTTTTTCAAGTGGGCCAGAGATGAACTTAAACAAATAGACCAAAGAACAAGAAAAATAATGACCATGTAAAAGGCACTACATCCCAGAAACGACGTTGACAGACTATATGTATCAAGAAAAGAGGGGGGAAGAGGACTTGCCAGCATCGAAGACAGCGTTGACGCATCGATACAACGACTCGAAGACTACATAAGAGAACACGAACGAGGACTGTTTACAGTCATCAGAAACGATACTGATAACACGATGAACAACAGAATGAAAATAACTAGGAAGCAAAAATGGGAAGAAAAACAACTCTAAAGGCGTTTTAAACGACGAATTAACAACATCTCACACCAGAAAACATGGACCTGGCTAGGAAAAGGGAACTTTAAGACAGAAATAGAATCTCTTCTTATAGCAGCACAAAACAACGCCATAAGAACCAATCATATTAAAACGAGAAAATAGATAAGACTCAACAAATAGCAAATGTTGGCTATGCGGTGACAGAGATGAAACCATCAATCACATAATAAGCGAATGCAGCAAATTAGCACAGAAGGAGTAAAAGACTAGACACGACTGGGTCGGCAAGGTGATACACTGGGAGATGCGCAAGAAATTTAAATTTGACCATACGAACAAATGGTATATGCACAACCAAGCACCTGTTCTAGAAAATGGCACACATAAACTCCTATGGAACTTTGACGTACAGACGGATCACCTAATCTCGGCCAGAAGACCAGACCTTATAATAATCAACAAAAAAAAAGAGAGAATTTGAAAAATTATCGACTTTGTTATTCCGGCTGACCATAAGAATAAAACTCAAAGAATATGAAAAGAAGGATAAATACCTTGACCTGACTAGATAATGGAAAAAACTGTGGAACATGAAGGTGACAATTATACCAATTGTGATTGGTGCTTTTGGTACAGAAACTAAAGGATTACTAACGGGACTGGGGGACTTGAAAGTTGGAGGACGAGTGGAGACCATCCAAACGACAGCATTATTGAGAACGGCCAAAATACTGAGAAGAGTCCTGGAGACTTGAGGAGACTTGTTATCACTCAATCTCCAGTGAAAGACGATCAGCTAACTCAGATGTGAAAAACTCCAATGGAGATAACAATAATATTAAATACATAGATAAATAAATAAAATAAAAAATCTGAACATACAACACCGTGTTCATATTTTTTTAAAAGTCTCTGATGATGAAGTTTTTACTTCGAACTTAATTAGACCCGAATAATTATTTTGCATTGCAATAGACCTCGAGAAAAATACAATACAATAAAATTGATAGATTTAATTACAACTGTTAAATAGCAATACTTAAATCCATTTAACTTTGTGCAAACAAATGGTTAATATTAGATATAATTATTAGTATTTGATAGCAATACTTGAAATCATTTAACTGTGTGCAAACAAATAAGCTCTTAATCGTTTACAAAAAAAAATATCTACGAACAATTAACTCACAAATCAAGTACACACACACACACACACACATATATATATATATATATAGTTGCTTGCATTTCACATAGTGCTAATATCCTTGGGACTATTCTCCCTCCAGCTATGAGTAAATAGGACTGACTGGACACTTTCACTGCTCTAGGAGCAAGAAAAAATCTGAGTTCAAACCTGTTAAACTCCGCTTAAATATTGATCTTGAATCGCATCCGTCTCGTTTGAAGGGGCTTGTATACACGCGCGCGCGCGCACACACACACACACACACACATATATATATATATATATATGAATGGGATTTAGCTTTAAATAACCATCAGTGGTTGTAAGTCCTAAAGAATGTACTCTGTAGATTGACCGAAGGTACTTGGAACCTGAACAATCGCCTAGGACTGCGTCGAGCCCAACCGACAAAGTTGAAAATTTGCCAACTGCATTTACTATTGAGGGTAAAGACACAAGAGAATGGTTGTCTAGGTATGAAAACAGTTCTGTTTTTTTCTTTTGTTTTGTTTTTTTGTTTTTTTTTTTTTTTTTTTCTTTTGCCTGTACTTGAAATTTTTCTTTTTTTATCTTTTGTAAGACTGTTTCCGCGAGAAGAATTTATAAGAAAAGATTTCGGCCACCATGATGTGACATAATAAAACAATCCCCCTGTCGATGGGGCTAATAATGTGCTGTCTGTGTCTGTATCCTCTAACGAGGGGTAAAACACTTACTGCCTACATCCCCACCAAATTAAGGGTATTCTGTGTATGACATAAAATGCATCTAGTGGTGAGACTCCAGTTCTGGAACTCTGCAGAGTGACTTCATCATTGCCATTACTCTCATATCCACTCAGACCCAGAATGCTTGTACATGTTAGGATCCCATCGATGGGTCAAATATATCAGTTTGAAAATCATTAGTATTTAATCAGAATACTTGAAACCATATTGTTGTATGTAAATTATTTGCATTAAGAAGAGTTACTTGAAGCAATTATTGCTTACAATATTGCTATTATCATCGTTATTATTATTAGGTACTTGTATCCTTATAATTGCTTACAAATTATTCGTGTTAGATAGTGTTATGTAGAAGAATTTACTGAAACCGACCCGTGGTTCGAACACGGATCTCTAGCTAACAAGCACAAGTGTTGAAATGGATTGTGCTACTGGAGTTCACGTGACTAGAAATAGTGGATATATAAAAGGGCCATTTAGAGGTCTGACATGTGATGAGAAGAGAGACACGCGTGTATGCAAAATAGGTGTGAAATGTAACAATGTGACTTAGTATTATTTAGTATTCCAGATTCAGTATTCGGCATTGTACGAGGGTAAAGAGATTTTTAAGTATCGGCAAAAATTACTCCGCCTCACGGAATATTACTAAAGTGGCGACGAGAAATAGTTCCGAACATTATGAAAGATATAAATGCTTGAAACCATTTTAAGTTGATACAAACCCATGAATATTATTAGTTTATTCCTTGTAAGTTTTTTTTAACACCGGTATAACGAGGGGGATTCACGAAAGTCTAAATGACAGTGTTGTGGTCTTCAGATAAGACCGGTGGAAGAACAACTCAAACAACGGGTGATTGGTAAACGTTATTGTATTAGCAGAAAAAAGAAGTCATACAAAGGAAGTATTAGCCGTGCTCGGCTTGCAGTCCGTCTGTCAAATGTCTCGTAAGGAACGAGAAGTTGTATCCCCCGCACATGCTAAGTTCGGAGAATATGTTTAGGTTGGACGAGTCCATCTTTGGGGTATGGTAGGATATGTCCCCATAACAGACAGCGAGTCTTCTCAAATCTTTAGGACTTTTCTAAGTATTCAAGCTGATTTTAACAGTGCTGTGGTCTGAATAGTCTCGATTCTTCCTCTGATCTCTAGTTTTCTTCGTCTCTGTTGCACAACTTTTTTTGATCATTATTTTATTTCTTGTGAGTTTTTTTCCCACCAGCGTTAGCTGGGGGACTTTCACAGCAGTCTGAGTGACGGCAAGTCTACTCCTGGTCACCAGGACTCTTCTCAAAATTCTGGCCGATCTCAACAATGCTTTAAGTTGGATGGATGGTCTCGATTCGTTCTCCAATCTCCAATTCTTCCAAACTCCTTTTCCAAGTTTTGGGGGAGCGTTCCAAGCGCGCCAATGACAAGTGCTATCACCGTCATCCTCATCTTCCACAACTTTCTTAGTACTCTGGCAAGGTCCAAGTATTTGTATCTTTTCGCTTCCTTTTATTTTCACTCAGTGGTCCGCTGGGACGGCAAAGTCTATGATATGGCAGGTTCTCTTTTTTCTTTTTTTCTTTTTTTGTTAGGTCGAGTCTTCTAGCCGGGATTACGTCCTCTTTATCATTAATATTAAATAGGAATATTTACTTTAAACCATATGATAGAGTATAGATATAATTACTATTCCATAGGAATACTTAAAACCATCTAACAGTATGCAAATTATAATTACTAGAAAGGAATATTTAAAACTATACAACTGTGCGAAATTATTTGTATTAATGAATTTGATATCATAACAAATAATTACAAACAAATAATTATAGACAAATAAAAAAGAGGGCAATTAAAAAGATGTTATGGAATTTCAAAACATAGTTAAGATTACAATCCAACATTTAAACATAAATAAAATGCCGGCATTAGATAACCCTTAAGGAGTTGATATGTACACGGCGACACGAGTTCAAATCCTGGACGAGACTGATTGCATTTCACATGGCACTAATACCCTTTGGAAAGGTATGAATCCAATTATTCTCCCTCTAACTATGGGTAAATAGTAGGGCAGACTGATTTCTTCTGCCTTAATGAGTCTAGGAGAAGGAATACTCTGAATTCAAACCTGCTTAACTCCGCTTAAAATTTGACCTTGTGTCATATCCTGCCCGAGCGGAGGGGTTGGTAAATATGGATATGCCATTAAACGAATAAAGCAATCTAAATCAGAACTGTGTCTGAGACTGTAGGATTTTCAAAAAGAAATGAAACAGAAAAAGTCAAAAGAAAATTATTTAATGTTAGTCGTAGCAGTTGTGGCAGTGGGGTGAGACTGGGTTATAAGGGAACCCAGTCACGGTTGCTTTCCGTTTTACGATATCCGTAGCCATTTTAACAATCCCGCTTCTTTCTCATCTTCTCCTCACCCACTTCTCAACCTTCATGTTGTGATTCAGAACGAACCTCACCTTGACCCACACTGCAAAGTATAAATAGATAACTTCCATTAAGTGACGCCAAAGTGCACTAAGAGATCAAATAACGGGGCTGGACCCATCAGCAATGTAATGGGATATTCGCAAAGCTGCTTCTCTCTTAAATACTATAAGACTTTGACATGAGCAAAATTTACTTTTACGATTTGCGTTGAATTTGAAAAGAAAACATGTGTTAATGATAATATGAAATGCAAATTTCTTAACTGTCTTACGCAGTGGACACTTCTCAGAAGTAAAATATTGACAAAGTGTAAAATTGTAGATTTTATCAAATATTCAGGATTATTTTTTTAACTATTTCTAGATTTAAAAAAAAGTTGTTTTTTTAACTTTCCCAAGCATAAAATCACACAAACAGGCATCAATGCACGCACCCTTAAAGTAACTATATATATATATATATATATATATATATATATTATCAACACGTGATATATGTATATATATTGTCATCCACAAACATACTGTTTCGTTGTATCACAACTCTTCAGTGTGGCTAGACACGTAGGACGCTTCAAGCTTGGATCGAAACTTTGCGTTAGAGATGGTATCTAACCACTCGGCCATTTCGGCATTTTAAGGCAAACAAAACTTATATAGATAAGTCACATGTTTGGAATACCAGTTCACCTGAAGATGTTCACCAAATAACAATCTAAGTTTGAAACGTATGTGGCTTTCTGTTATAAAGGTTTAAGTCGTGTAAGTCGACCCCGAATTTTGGAGAGATTTTTTCAAACTTAAAAGTTCGACTTATACACCGCAGTGTACGGTACGTGAAACCATAAAATTATTAATGTTAGATACAAATACTTGAAACTATGTAAATGTGTGCAAACAAGTAGTTATTATTAGATAGAAACAGTTACATTAGACAATATAATTGTATCTAAATCGTTAGTATTAGATAGGAATACTTAATACCATATAAAGCTGTGCATTAAACATTAACATTAGATATGTGTTGTATAGGATTACCTACTTCCCCCATGGACCGTAAAAGAATGGTTGCATCCATCTTATTAAGTAGTTGTCTGACGGAAGGCAAGTGAGCGCTAGTGTGTATACGAATTCCTTACCGAATAAATATACTATTACCAAATATTTGACTTTCCCGTTATTCGCTATTATTACATATCTCCTACTTCTCATTGTGTTGGTAATTGGCCGCCTTATCACAACACAAAAATACTTGAAACCATACAATTATGTGCAAAATATTTGTACTAAATAAGAATATTTGATATCCTATAACTGTCCACAAGCAAATGATCATAGATAAATCTTAAAAGTGCAATTTAAAAAAAAATCTCATAGGATTTTTGAAATCTAGGTGATTTTAATGGCCATATTGTCATGACTACAATCAAACATTTCGAAATTAGTAAAAATTTCGAAATTCAATAACTCATAAGGGTTTGACATGCCGTTAAACAAATAAACCAAACAAATCCAATGAATCAAATGTGCTCTTGCTTTCATTCAACGGTATTTAATTGATTCAGTAAAAATCCAATTATCTTTTTGTATACGTACACGTTTTTGCCTGATCGCGTACGTGCTAGCCCAAATGTGCTAAAGAGAAATACAGAGTATCACAAATTGATTCCAGTGACTCCTGTCGGCTATATTTTTTCTACATCGTTACACTTTTTATGATGGATATAATTAGAACTTTTATTTTTATTCAGTCGGCACTATTTACTAGCAGTAAATAAATGTATCTTCTGTTCATATAAAAACAAAGGCAAAACGTGTTTTTTTATGGGTGTTGCGATTAACTGATATAGAACTTAATATCTATTACCTTTTTCTGAAGCAAATTCCATTGTATGTGTAATTTTTCTACGTTGATACGAAAAATTAATATCATTAATATCGTGAATCAAAAGCGATAAAGAAGCAAAAGTATCGAGACTTAAACTGAAGCTGTATTTACAATGACAGAATTGAACAATCAACAAAACGATGATTTTTTACCAAATAGTTCTCTGAGCATTAAAAACATTGCGAATTCCCTATTGGTTCAAGCATAGATAGATAAATAGATAGATAGATCTAAAAAAATATTTAAAATGTTTGATGAAGTTTGTTGAAATTGCTTACGCGCAATTTATGTATTTACATACCCCTCCATACAGGCAGGATGTGACACAAGGTCATTTTAAGTGGAGTTTAACAGACCAATAACAACTGATTACCTAAAAATAGGTGCAGCTATAAAAAAAACGATTCCTAACGCTTATTGCCTATAGGCAAAATTTACCTTATTCATTGATGTCATACCCATCCATGGAGTATAATGAAGTACAATGGTTATTCAGTTTTCCTACTCCTAGGCCGGTTGACATACCAATGTTAAAGAGCCCAATCTGCCCCACTACTTTCACATAGCTGGAGGTAGAATAATTGGATTCATACCTTTCCCATGGGAAATTGCTCTACTTGAAATGCATACAGTCTCGTCCAGGGTTTGAACTCGGGTCACCGTGTTCATTTCCTACGATGATAAACAATATACCAGGAGCACGTCCATGTATAGTAATTTACAAAGCTCTTTGCTTCGATGTGGCACATGGCCGAATGAATGGGGCGCCCAATGAGACTCGAACTCACTCGTGTAGGTTTGCAAGTCTCGCTTGCTAACCGTTACACCACCAGAGGCGCCCAGCATGTCCATGTATAGAGATGACATCAATGAATAAGGTAAATTTTGCCTGAGGAGTAAGCATTAGGAAACGCTGTTTACATTTGCACCTTTTTCAAGGTAATTAGTTGTTTGAGATCATTTCATATCCCAGAAGACTGTCAGCATGACCTTATTTACTGACGGCTGCACTCGTAACTTTTCATTTGTCGGTGGGTAAGTGCGTTTCCATTCGGTGAACAGAGTTTTCAACTCAGGATCGTAATGGCAAACCTATGAGTAAGTTTGAAATAAAATATGAGTAAGTTTGAAATAAAATATGTTCCTTAATACATATGATACATTCCAGAGTAATATATATATATATATATATATATATATATATATATATAATTTTCATAAATGCTCATATTATATATAAGTTTCATAAATAGTCATGTCATATAATTTTCATTAATAATCAACTCTAATAAGTTTTATTGTACATTAAACATCTTTTATTTACAATGTAATTTAAATGGCATAATAGTAAGTACGTTTGCTAGTGGCCTAGGAGACCGGGGTTCAATCCCAGAATGTGTCATATCGAAGACTCTTTTAAATGGTACTTGATGCCTCTGCTTAACACTCAGGATTATTAGGTACGGATCAAGGGTAAGTGGAGTTGTTCCAGGAAAGAAGTAGTACCTTCCCTTACACTTTGGATTGATAGCTATTGAAAAGGGAGTTTTTGGATCGCCCTCGACTACGGTCGGTCAACTACTAACCATATAACCATATATATATATATATATATATATATATTGTCATCCACAGACATACATACATATATATATATATATATATATATATATATATATATATATAAAGCAAAATATGTATTATGATATATACTAAAATTGCTTACATATAATTTTTTAAAAATATATATGTATGCGTAATGGAATACAGTATCAATTTATTTTTCAGAATAAGATAAATCCAAATTCTGTTTTCATATTTATCAATTTCAATATTATATTCTTTTTTATCCACTTTTCCTTATTGTGAGTAAAAAAAGCATCCAGAAATGTTTTTAACTTTTACAAGGGCGAAAAACTCAGTAAATATACGACTTACGAAATTAGTAGTTACCTCCCATGAATTTTATTTATTTTTTTTTTTTTATCTCACACTCGTTGATTTTCAAGGAAATAGAAAGTTGGCGACCTTAGTCGAGGGTGACCCGAAGTCTCCCTTTTCGATAGCTACTACATCCATTCTCTGGATTGCTCCTCTTTACCCTTGATCTGTACCTTGAAATGCTGAGTGCTAAGCAAGGCAGCATCAAGTACCATTTTTTGAGTCTTCGATATGACTCGATGTGGGATTGAACCCTGGTTTCTCGGACCATTGAAATACAACTACTTGAATAATTACATTTAATTTAATGCACATGCTTAGACTATTGACCTAAAGAAAATATTATTTGCGTGATAATTGGGCTTTATATATTTTCATCTTATCGCAAAATTCTGTAAAATATATATCATTATTATAAGGTAACAATATTCATTATATAAGATAGATCCATACAAATAGACAGAGAGATAGGGTGATAGCTAGTGCGAATTTATTATCCAACCTTTTTCTTTAACCTTTCATTTTGGACTCTTTATGGTGATAATTTATTAGAAAAATTAAATTCCCAATTGAAAGATTTTTCTTATTTTTTTTCTTCAAATGCACCGACGGAAAATGAAGCCCTAAATATATATTCAATTTACTCAAAATTAAACATACAAGAAACGTATATATATATATATATATATATATATATATATATATATATATAAGTTTTAAACAAAGGGCTGTAACAACAATATTCAAACTATATACACATTTTGTATCCACATCAAAATCAGTGCCGTCTTTCGAAGATTTTCTATTTTGTTTTCTGCCAGTATATAGTATCACCCATGGATAAATAAATTCCTTGCACTTTTATACAAAAATTTAACTTTCTTTGAAACCTAAGATATCAGGATTTCTTCAATATTAAACAACCAAAACGGATGCTATTAGCTATTATCTATAGCCAAAGTCTACTATATTATAACTCAGTAACCAAAAATATAATTGTATTAATATGAAAATAATAGTTTTTATTAAGGAAGACAGCATGTTCCCAAAACTTTTTTGTTATTTATTAGCATTTTATTTTGGCACTACCGGGCCATTGGCCTAATAAGTACAGTGTTCGTCAATGGTCCGCAAGACCGGGGTTCAGTTCCTGGTCGAATCATATCAAAGACTCAGAAAATAGTACTTGATGCCGTTTTGCTTAACACTCAGCATTATAAGGTAAGGATCAAGAGTAAAGTGGACCAAGGAGTAGCGCCCTCACCAACACCTCGGTGTAGTAGCTATCAAAAAGGGAGCCCTCAACTAAGATCACCAACTTTGCAATTACATTTTGGCACTAATTAACATGATAAAATACTTACTTAAACGAGTCAGACAATTGTCCTCATCTCGGTTTTTGGCCCAGTCGGCTCGGTCTGGGGGGAGGTCCGTAGAATACTCCGGCTAAATCTCTGCAGAGAGGTAAGACACACACACACACCCGCCAAAGAATTTCCAAGTAATGACAGTCAACAATCTGATGGTGAGGCTTCAGTAATGCAAGAGCTTTGGGGAATGCGGAGAAACCCTTTATTGCCATCGCTCCTAGATCCTCTTTACCCCAGAGAGGTGGCACCTGATAGGGTCCTATCTATAGGCCAAGTACAACTAAACTATGTACTTATGCTAAACTAAATTGCTTGAAATAGAACTGTTTTGACATTTATCTGCGTAACTATACTCAACTGAACGGTTTTTACATTTAACTGAGTGTAGATAAATGTCTGTTGTTTAATTGAATTGTTCGTGACACATAGTAATACTTGGAACCAGTCAACTTTGTTGACTAAACTGAATTGTTTGAAATAGAACTGTTTTTATTTTTAACTGTGTGTAAACAAAAAGAACTGTACTTATGCTAAACTATTTTGCTTGAAATAAAACTGTTCATATGTATAAAAATGGATTTGGCATTAATTAACCTATAATGGTTGATATGCCATAAAACAAAACAAACCAAACATCTTGGTTTTTATATCAACTTATACAATAAATTTTGACTGATAATTTATAAATACATTTAGACTGCTTTCATCAAATGATACTTTAATTGAAAATTAAAAAGAATTTTAACGAAAATATGAGAAATGAAAAATATTTTGTGGATCTTATTTGAATTATTTACTCATCTTAGTCTATTGCGGTATTCCCGCTGAAACTTCCAGGTTTCTTCGAGTGGCTTTTATCGATTAATCCCTAGATGCATAATGAAATAAAAGCTACATGACGACGGATAAATAACGTGAAAAGATAACTGACATGAAATGTTGCAAGGGATCATCAATAGAAAGAGATCAGTCTATCCCTGTGTACTGAACAAAGAAGACCAGGAATTGCAACTAAAACGTTTGTTTGTTTGTTTGTTTGTTTGTTCATTTTGGGGGTTTATGAAATATCACCATCTGTAGGTTATTTAATACCAAATCCATTTTTATACAAATAAAGTTATATTTCAAACAACTTAGGTTAGCATAAGTACACAGTTTTATTGTTAAAAATATTTCTATTTCAAGCTATTCAGTTTAGTCAAACACTTCAAATTCAAACAATTCAATTTAGAGTAAGTATAGTTTTTATTTACACACAGTTATAGTAGGAGTACTACAAGGGGAAACGCTAGCCCCATACCTCTTTATCATATGTCTAGACTACGTACTTCGGACATCGATTGATAACATTAGGGAAAACGGCTTCGTGCTGACAAAGAAAAGGAGCAGAAGATACCGCGCAAAAACAATTACCGACGCCGACTACGCCGATGACATAGCGCTACTGGCCAATACACCCAACCAAGCCAAAACACTACTACATAGTTTGGAACGAGCCGCAGCTGGCATTGGACTCCATGTTAATGCACACAAAACTGAATTTATGTGCTTTAATCAGAAAGGCGACATCTCCACACTAGACGGAACCTCCCTGAAACTGGTTGACAAATTCACCAACCTAGGAAGCAGCGTCTCATCAACTGAAAAAGACATCGACACACGGATAACGAAGGCATGGACAGCTATCGATAGGCTTTCGATCATATGGAAATCAAACCTGACCGATAAAATGAAACGCAGTTTCTTCCAGGCTGCGGTCGTGTCGGTGCTGCTGTATGGATGCACTACTTGGACGCTGACTAAACGGTTGGAGAAGCTAGACGGCAATTATACAAGAATGTTAAGAGCAATATTAAACAAGTCCAGGCAGCAACACCCCACAAGGCGCCAACTGTACGGCCACCTACCACCTGTCACGAAAACTATGCAAGCTAGACGAACCAGACATGCTGGACACTGCTGGAGAAGCAAGGACGAGATCGTAAGTGATGTGCTCCTGTGGACCCCGGCATATGGCCAATCAAAAGCAGGACAACCAGCTCGAACATACATACAGCAGCTATGTGATAATACGAAATGTAACCTTGAAGACCTGCCGGAGGCGATGAATGATAGGGAGACGTGGAAAGAGAGGGTCAGGGATATCCGTGCTAGCCGCACGACATGATGATGATGATGATGATGAAATGTCAAAACGGCTCTATTTCACAAAATTCAGTTGAATGTAGCAACAGTTTCTATGTCAAAAATAGTTCTGTTTCAAACAATTCAGTTTAGCATTGAAAACAGTTCCATATCAAACAATTCAGTTTAGCATAAGTACGTTGTTTAAATGCAAAACAGTTCTATTTCTAGCATTCAGTTTAGAATAAGTACACAGTTTAGTTCTATTTGACCCATACATTGGACCCTATCAGGTAATACCACTCCAAGGCAGAGTAGACCTGGGAGCGATGGCAATAAAAGGTTACTCCGCATTCCCCAAAGCTCTGGCGGTACTGGAACCGCACCATCAGATTGTTTAGTGCCATATCCAGGACACTTGTTGGTGGGGGGCTTTACCCTTCAGCAGAGGTGCAGTCGGTGTATTCTACAGCTGCAGCCGACTGAGCAAAACTGAAACGTTGCGACAATGACAACCAAAGTGAGTTCAACATTACAAGACGTCGTAATATGTCCTCTTTATACAAGTTTTGTTGTTGATCAGGATAAATGGTTTCCTTTAGATTCAAAAGAATAAAAAGAAACAGATGATATTTGGTTCTCTTCATATCCTTGGAATTCTTGTAGTAAGGGTTTCTTTTTCCTTTTGTCCATTGTCTTGGTTCCTCAACACATTTAGAGTAATACATTTTTTTACCTACTCGTAAATTTATTTCAACGGAAACATAATTTGATCTTATTTCTAATTCAAGGTAATCTCTCGTATAAGCTAGAGTGCATTGTCAGTAGTTTTCCAGTGCTCTTCAGGGGTTTCAACATCAGACACCTTCGTCCAGGTGACCCTTTCGTCCAGGTGACGCAAGAATAACCATATCAATCCAAAGCCACGCAATGGCTTTTTTCACTGATCCTATAAAGATCTTTATGTGACATTATAAGCTTTTCTGCTTTTGGGTATATTTATTTACGGGCAAAATCAAATGCATGTAGATACGAGTGTATTTGTATAGGAATCTAGAAGCCTTTACATTGTGTATATATTAGCATGTACATGGATGTGTACATAATAGTCATCATCATCATCATCATATCGCGCTGGTAGCACGGATATCCCTGACCCTCTCTCGCCACTCCTCCCTATCGTTCATCACCCTAGGTAGGTCTTCAGGACAACATCCCGTATCCTCACATAGCTGCTGAATGTACGTTCGTGCTGGTCGTCCTGCTTTTGCACGGCCATGTGTGGGGGTCCATAAGAGTACATCTCTTATGAGTTCGTCCCTGCTTCTCCAGCAGTGTCCTGCATGTCTGGTTCGTCTAACTTGAATAGTTTTCGTGATAGGGAGCAGGTGGCCGTACAGTTGGTGTCTTGTGGGGTGTTGCCGCCGAGGATAAATGAACACGTTAGGAAGTTCGACAGATTTTAATTAATAATAAAATAGCAAAGAAAGGATTTCTCAATGGAGACGAAAAGGTTAATATATTTAGGTTTCGTTTGGTTACGTTTGGTTTAGTATGAATATTTAGTTCAATGGTATATCTTTTCAACAATATTTTATGTACAATCGGATATTGTGTCAGACATTATGAAAACAGACATATCCAACTGCTAAATACATTGTTTCATTATAACATGACTGATTCTCAATGATTAACAACATTAATAACAGACAAGTAAAACTGATGAACATGTTTGATTATAACTGGTTACATCACAATGTTCTTGCTATATTCACACTAGGAAAGGTAAGAACTTTTCAATCCTCCACCAGCTATGAGTTAAATAGCACCACAACTGTCCTTCTACAAGGATGGTTTTGGCATTGGATAATCCACAAAAAAAGATAAACATAAAGAAACCGAACTTATGTTGTAGCTTAGCGATTAAATAACCGTTCTAATCTGTATCGTGATAGTGACAAGCCCTGTTGAACTCAGTTGTCAACCAACGAAATGAAGAACGACTCCATCAGCTGATCAGCGTGGCCGAGGCCGGTGAAAGATTAACTTAACGGATGATATTTACCTGGTAACGACCTCGTCTTCCCGGTTGTCAAAGGGTGGTTTGCTTCCTTAGGTGCAGATTTTTACAAGCATTGTATGCAGGCTACTGTTCATCGCCACCGAAAAGGTATAATGAAGACTATGTGGTGGAAAATAGATTTTTTGGAGCTGAAAACTTGCCCTAATGATCTTATTGCACAGCCTACATTTGTTTTAATTTCTATGGAAAATAAACTACTTTTGGAGCGTGCCTCGTCCTTTTCAGTTGATTGAATGATTCATTTTAACGGCATGTTAACCTATCTGGGATCATTTTACGCCAAAAAATTTGTTAATAGCGAACATTGTATGTTTATATTTACACGGTTGTATATTTTTATTAATTAGTAAAGTTGGCGACCTTAGTCGAGGGCGACCAGAAGGCTCCCTTTTCGATAGCTACTACACCGAAGTGCAAGGGAGGGCGCTACTCCTTTCCCTGAATTGCTCCACTTTACCCTTGATATGTACCTTATATTGCTGAGTGTTACGCAAGGGGGTATCAAGTACCATTTTTAAAGTCTTTGGTAAGACTCGACCTGGGATTGAACCCAGGTCTCCCGGACCATTGGCGAACACTCTACCCACTAGACCAATGAGCCGGTATTTTTGCAGTAGCAATATACTATCACTTCTAACAAAACTAGAAAAACTAACACATGTTTCTTATTTTATAAATGGTTTTATGTTACCACAACATAAATAATCAACGATGACTCTTTTTTTCTGGATCAGACTTAGACTTTCCGGAGACCTCATATATATATATATATATAGTCCATAGTCGAGGGTGACCCGAAGGCTCCCTTTTCGATTGCTACTACACTAAGGTGTAGGGGATGACGCTACTCCTTTCCTTTACCCTTCACCTTATTATACTGAGTGTTAAGCAAGGAGGGACCAAGTATCATTTTTTGAGTCTTTTTTATGACTCGACTAGATCTCCCGGGCCATTGGCAAACACACTAACCATTATGCCAATGTCCTGGGTGTGTATATGTCTGTGTTGGGTGGGGGGGTAATTTTCGTTATGCTTGTATATATGTTATGTAAACGCAACACCGCAAAAAAGGCTCATCATAGCAAAATCTTTATTATTACGTTACCCGTAAAATGCTCTTCGAACATAAAGCAACTTCCAGTCCAATCTGCAAGTGAATGATAATTTTTGTGGTGGCAGCTATACGTCCAATCATCTATATTATTGATATAACTGAGGAAATTATGGGATAGGTATTAAAATCCTTCATCCTGGTTAAATATAAGTATAAATATCTTCATTAGCATATCTGTCCGAACGAACTTATGAAGAAACGGACACGGTAACCCGAGTTCAAATTCTGGACGAGGCTGTTTGCATTTCTCATAATGATGATATCATTGGAAAAATTACGCATCCAACTATTCTACTTCGAGTTATGGATAAATAATAGGGCAGACTAGAATCTTCTTTGGCAATCAGGAAAAAAAAATCTGAATCAAATCCTGTAAAAATTCGCTTTAAAAATTGACCTTGGGCTGAGCAGTTAGTGGAAACATATAGATATATCTTATCTGCGATTTCAAGTAACTAGATTCAGTATGTTCTTACAGGCGAGGTGGTTTTTGTGATGGAAGCCAAAGGAAGTCAAAAGATGCTTCAAACCTGTTGATCACCATTCTCTGTTTATCTCTCCACCTCACACGTGATCTTTACTCATAGAAGACAAAAAGTTTAAGTCATCAAGTGCATATATATCTACCAACCCCTCCATACGGACAGGATGTGACACAAAGTCAATTTTTAAACGGAGTTTAACAGGTTTGAATTCAGATTTTTTCCTTCTCCGAGACTGGTCGCCAAAGCAAAGCAAAGCAAAAGAAATCAGCCTGCCCTACTGTTCGTCCATAACAGGAGAGAGAATAATTAGAATCATACCTTTAGCGATGTTATTAGTGCTATGTGAAATACAATCTGCCTCGTCCAGGATTTGAACTCGTAACGTCGTGTCCATTCCTGACGACGACAACCATTACACCATCGGCTACACTTTTAACCAATACGAAATAATTCAAGAAACACTTGAGAACATTATAAACAACTATCGATAAATTTACAATAAAAATTTTAATAAATTAGATTTAGTTGCTAATAATAATTATTTTCTTTCCACAAAGATAATGGAAAAAACAATGTTATTTATCAATTTAAGTGTCCATTGAGAGAATGCATCTCCGACAAAAAAAAACGATAAGTTACATTAGAATATATATATATATATATATATATATATATATTGCCCAGTCGGCTGGGGCTGTAGAATACACCGACTGCTTCTCTGCAGAGGGGTAAGACCCCCCCCCAACGAGTGTCCTGGATATGACACTAAACAATCTGATGGTGAGGTTCCAGCAATGCTAGAGCTTTGGGGAATGCAGAGTACCCCTTCATTGCCATCGCTCCCAGGTCCACTCTGGCCCGGAGTGGTAGCACCTGATAAGGGTCCTATCTATGGGTTAAATAGAAGTAACAGCATACTTATGCTAAAATGAATTGTTTGAGTAAAACTGAATAGTTTGAAATAGAAATGATTTTTACAAATAAACCGTACTTACATTTAAACTGCGTGCTTATGCTTAACTGAATTATTTGAAATAGAACTGTTTTTTTACATTAAAACTGTATTTACGCTTAACCGAATTGTTACATACAACTGCTTGAATAGTTAGAAATGGAAATGTTTTTGACCATTGAACTGTGTACTTATGCTAAACTGAATTGTTTTAAATAGAACAGATTCTTTACATAAAAATGTATTTGGCGTTAAATAACCTACAAAGGTTGATATGCCGTAAAACCCAACAAACCAAACCAAACTATATACATATATATATATATCGTTTCCGGGGCATTGGTCCAATCAGTAAAGTGGGCACCAATGGTTCGGGAGACCAGCGTTCAATCCCGTGTCGAGTCATACCAAACACTCAAAAAATGGTACTTGATGCTGCCTTTCTTAACACTCACCATTATGAGTAAGGATCAAGGATAAAATGGAGCAATCCAAGGAATCGAGTAGCGCTCTCCCCTACACCACGGTGTAGTAGCTATTGAAAAGGGAGCCTTTGGGTCACCCTCGACTAACTTCACCAACTTCACTTTTTTAACTTCTGTCTGTATATATATATATATATATATATATATATATAAAAGAATTATTATTGTATATATATGATTTGTGAGAAAAATCTATCGGAAACAAATATTTTATTCTTAAATCTAAAATTAAAACGAAGACCTATGTACACTTGAGACAGTAACATACCCATACATGAATATGTGAAATGTACATAGAATGTCCATAACACACACAGGAATCCCGAAACACAAAAACACTTACGACTTCTTTGTTCAGGTACGAAACTTTTTATTACCTTTGACTTAAAAGGTTTTTCGACATAAGATAGAGAGAGGCACAATCTTTCTATGACGACTTTTCCATCTGCACCCCCACCACCACCACGTGCGCACCCGCCGCAAGGAATTTTTATTGTGACATCTCTGAAGGACACGTCCACTCCGCACGCGCGTGAACACCTGCGCTCATGTTTGCACCTAACTAACCCATGCACTGAGCCGAAAGGTTCTCAGCCTAACTAAAACCAAAGGCAAGATATATAAAACGAAATCCTTCGGCCATTATATTACAAGACAATTATCAACAAAAGCGATCATATTAAATGTTTTGACGAGTCGCTGCCTGTTTGAGAAAAACATGAAGCCAGTTTCAGGTTATTCAATGCCAAGCCATCTTTATACAAAACGGTAATGCTACTATTCAACCAACGCCTGAGGCAATGCAGGGTTTCGTAGCGTTTCTAAATGGTTTAATAGTCCGAAAGTGAATATAATAGCAGGACTGAGGTTCGAACTTGGAGACTAAGATGTCGCCTTCCAGCACGTTAGCCCCTGCGCCACGGGGACTTCAGCAAACTGCGTTCCGTTTTTAAGAAAATACCTTTGGCGTAACATTGTATAATTGTAAAATTGTTTCTGCAAGACATTCAAAATAATACGATTATGCAGTTTCATTCCATGTAAAAAAAAAAAATGGAATTTAAGAGGCGCTTCGACTTATAAAAAGCTAACTGGAATAAGTATAGAGATTGCAAAGGGAAATTAATATATCATTCACTTCTCGTTTCTATCATGGTAAATATACGTTCAGTCGCGATACTTTTTTTATCTATTTATTGCACATACTCAAACACACAGATGTGTACGTTCGAGCGCGCGCATGTGTGTGTTGTTAAATCTCTCGCTTGATTTAAAAGTCATCATGCAAGCAATCTTTCAGGCACGAGCACATTATTTCTTCTTCTAAAAAGTGGTCTTGCTCGGATACAATTTAAAATAAAAGAAATACGTTCTTTGATCATTTGTTTGGGTTTATGGCATATCAACCATTGTAGGTTATTTAATGCCAAATCCATTTTTATAAAAATAAAAAGTTCTATTTCAAACAATTCAGTAAATCTTAAATACACAGTTCAATTGTCAAAAACATTTCTATTTCAAACTATTCAGTTTAGTCAAACAATTCTAATTCAAACAATTTAGTTTAACTTAAGTATAGTTTTATTTACACACAGTTAAATGTCAAAACAGTTCTATTTCGAACAATTCAGTTTGGCTTAGTATAATTTCAATATCAAAAACAGTTCTATTTCAAGCAATTCTGTTTAGCATAAGTACGCAATTTAGTTCTATTTGACCCATAGATAGGGACCAATCAGGTGCTATCATTCCGAGCCAAAGTGGACCTGGGAGCAATGGCAATGAAGGGGTGCTTCGCATTCTCCAAAGCTCCAGCATCACTGGAACCACACCATTAGATTGTTTAACGTCATATCAAGGGCACAAAAAATATATGTATATCTATTCACACACACACACACACACATGCACACACACACACACACACACACACACACATATATATATATATATATATATATATATATGGAAGTTAATTATGGAAATAAATATGACAGTATGAAGAAAATAGAAAAACCAAGTATTCCAAATTTGATGAATTTATTACGATGGTAAAGTCAATGTGAAAACCTTTCGGTTTTATTAAAACTTTACTGTTGTTCAAAAAGCAATATTTCTCCATCATAAAGTCCTGATGAAGGTTCAATAAAACCGAAACGTTTTAACATTAACTTTACCAACATAATAGATTATTCACATTTTGAATACTTTGTTTTTCATATATATATATATATATATATATATGAAGGAAAGAGAAAGAGGTTCCACTGTTTGTAAAATTTTCTTCGAAAGCTTTGCATTTAGAAGATTAAAATATCATAGGGTGAACTCTTAACGGTTCCTTCAAATCAGTATGTCTCCTATATACCAGGTGGTTTGAGGAAATAGGCCATGGGTAACCGAAAGGCGCTTCCAACCTGTTAATCAGCTTTTTCTATTTATCTCCCTCTCCTCACGTAACCATGTAAATGGTTCTTCTGATTGAAAGCACCTGATTCAAGATTACTGAATTTAAAAGACTTCCACCTAGCAACATTAAAATACCAACGGCTTGCATTTGGGTCAATATTTGATTGAATAAGCTTAATCTTATCTTGTCTGTCTCTTTCGGGTGAAACCAGTTTAAGCAGCGTGTTTGTTTATGCTACTAGCATAGAAAGAGGAAAACGTGTAGAGAAAGGGATATCATGAAAGACAAGTATTTACTGTTATGAATATACTTATAAAAGACTCGCTCTCTTTTTATTGGGTTGGTTGGTTGGTTGGTTGGTTTTACGGCATGTCAACTCTTGTTAAATTATTTAATGCCGAAATGAATTTTTTTCAAGTAAGTGTATGATTTCAAGAATCTAATAATTATCATTTGTAAACGAATGTTTAATTTTCAAACAGACGTATTTGATCAATAGATGGACCCCAAAATGGTACTACAATTCTGGGTCTGAGTTAAGTGATAATTAACAAAAAAAAAATAAATAAATAAATAAAACTCGCCGTCTCGTTGGTTCTGCCGTTGCGGCTAACCACAAAGTGAAAATAAAATAAAGCGAAAAGATAGACAAATATTTTGACCTTGCCAGAGAAGTTAAAAAAAAGCAACGAAACGTGAAGATGACGGTGTTATCAACTGCAATTCGCTTGGAACGGTCCCCAAAAACGTAGAAGAAAGAGTAGAGGAATGGATAAAATAAAAATAAAAATTTATATTGAAAATCTCTATGCAGACATTGAGTGTCATCTAGAAGACTTAGGAAGTGCAATAGCGGATAGGGACGGATGGCGAGAGAGAGAGAGAGAGTCAAGGGAATCTGTGCAGTCAACATGTATTGATGATTATAATGATGATACGGTGAAAATTAAGGAATTCAAAAGAAAAAACGTGAAAAACTAATTGGAATTCATGGAATCACCCATTGTGTAATTTGCATGACTTAGACAAATCCTAACATAAGTTTAAATATTTAAGTTAATTTACAGTTTCAAGAGGGTGCTCGCAGACCTTACAAGCTGATGGACTTGATTGATTTTAATATGTCAACTCGTCTAGGGTTATTTTATTCCAGTAGGTTAGGGAATCAGGTTCATTATGTAATATAACCATGATATGGAAAAACGTTCACATGCATAAAATGTTCATACGCATAGGAATCCCGAAATACACTCGAAACACTGACGACTCTCTTGGTTCAGGTAGGAAACTTTTATTACCTTCTTTAAGTTTAGGTTTTCGACACAAGGAGAGAGGGATACAATTTTTTACTATGCTGACTATTCCTCCTTCGTCAGCTCTCAACACACTAACCCAACCAACGCGCGTGCGCACCCCGCAGTCCATAAACTGGACTGGCCGCGCCCAGGTCCGAAAAATCAACTCGCTTCGTCTAAGTTCAAATCTCAACTCACTGCTTTTATTCAAAATCACTAAGAATCCCAGCCCATCGTTTCCGGGCGTGACGTCATTCACATCCCCACAGTCATTTCCTATCTGGGGTTTTTATTGTGATATCTGTGATTGCCACATCCTCCCCGCGCGCGCGTGAACACCTACGTTAATTTTTGCACCTACCCATGCACTAAGCCGAAAGGTTCTAAGCCTAACAAAACCGAAAGATAAGATATATAAAACGAAAAATGATAATATAAAAAAAATCCTTCCGAAACACATTATCATTTACATTTCTTGTGAAGTTCTTTCTTTGGAGATTTTTTTTGCACGCAGTCCTATCAAATACTAATAATTTTTAAACCAATCTATTTGACCCATAGATTGTACTCTGACAGGTACTACTTCGTGTCAGAGAGTACCTTAGAGTAATAGCATTGAAGATTTACTTTACACTTTCCAGAGATCCAGATATGGAAGCTTACTTAGTGTCATACGCAGACCACCTCTTTAGACGAGGGAGATTTACGCCCTAACAAAGGATAATGTCAGCGTATTCTAATCTCCGCTGTTGAAATTGACTAACTGAAAAGAAACATGGCTCCTACGATGGAAAGGATTACGGAACTTTATCGTGAAAGATATACCACACGAAAATGTCAACTGTTCGTAGTCAATTTTCTAAAATATTGTAGAGGCATATTCAAAATGAGGAGTTTGTAAGAGGAGGTTAACTTAGTTGTAGCGAAAAGTCATAATTTTCTAAAAGAAAAATCTCAGAAATATTTAAAAAACAGGAAATTTCTTAGAATTTTCTTTTCCTTGATTTGATAAACTGATTTGGGATTAGTTCTTTGCTAATTACTCTTCGCTACAACAAAGGGAACGTTTACAACAATAATCACGAACAATAATCCCTTCCATGTGCGTCTAAGCCATTAAAGTTTCTTTAAAATCTTCGACATGATAAAAATGGTTGAGCTTTTAAAATCAGTTTTGTTTATTGTTCAATAATATAAAATCAAAACATAATTTTTTTAGTAATATTTCTTTAATCTTTTTTTTCAGTTGTTGTTTGTTGTTGTTTTTTTTTTAATCTCAATTATACAGCTTATTCTAATTTATCAGTTAGCAACAGAGACTGGAGATAAAGAATAGATTTCTGATTCTGTTGAGATAGGTTTTCTAAAAGATATGAGTCGCCAGAAGACTTATTTTTCTCATCTGAACATAATATTTTTATCAAATTGACTGTAAAAAATGGAATTGTGACAGAACTGTATGAATTCAGATATATACAATAGAATTGAAATACTAAAAAGCTAAACAAAATCAAATATCGATATTCAAAGACCACAAATTTACATTATGCTACTGAGAAGCATTCAGTGTGTGGATGATTGGACGAAAAGGATATTCACTGAGGAATCGTGAATCTGCATTGGCCGAGGTGATGATACTTAAACTTGTGTCTGGTACCGTTCCAATGAAACATAAACATGACTACGTTAAGAAAACAAACAAGATTCTTCACTCATTTATAATATATGATGGCTTGTCAAGCAAATCATCAAGAAAGATTGCAATATTTACCTCAACAATCACTGCACAGGTGTCTATTGTAATTTTACACATATTTAACATTCCAGCCATAAAAAATGATTTTCACGACGATGAACCTTACCTTCAAGCCAAAAATGTTATAACTTTTTCTTGGGGGGGGCAGAAATACACGCCAATAAATTAGGATAGACAGTGAATAGCCTGAAACAAGCAGGATGCGACACATGGTCAGTTTTAAGCAGAGTTTTACATGTTTGAATTTAGAGTTTTCCTTCTCCGTAATCGGTTGCCATATCAAGATTAAAAATCCAGTCTCTTTCACTATTAACTGGAGAGAGAATAGTTGGATTCATACCATTCCCATGAGTATTAGTAGTCTGTGAAATGCAAAGACTCATTCACGATTTGAATACAGATCACTATGTCCATTTCCTACAACGATATATATATATATATATATATATATATATATATATATATATATATATATATATATATATATAATTAAAAAAACAATCGGTCACATTAAGATGATAATGAATTTATTTTCATCCTATTAAAAGTATTGATATAAATCAATGCTCTAAAAAAATTACCTGGACTTCTTCAGATCCAAAGACACCCGTTTGGTTTGGTTATTTAATGCCAAAGCCATTCTCCGAGAAGAACAGTATTCGGACTATTTGACCCATAGCTGGGAGGATAAGGGGGTTCAATACCTTTCCCAAGGGTATTTGCCCGAAAGTGAACGTAATAGCGCGACTGGAGTACGAACTCGCTTACTACGATTCCGCAGACCATCGCTTTAACCATTGCACCACGAGGACACCCCCTAAAAACACCCGTGGTTAAATGATTATCGTTGTAAAAGGTATGAATTCAGCTATTCTTCCCCTGTGTAAATAGTGTGTTTGTTTGTTCTGTTATTTAATGGCATATCAACCTTCTTAGGTTATTTAATGCTAATTCTATCCTTCTAGAAGAACAGCAGTAATACTATTTAACCCATAGCTGGGAGGATAAGGGGGTTCATACCTTTCCCAAGAGTATTTTATCTGAAAGTGAATACAATAGCGCAAATGGAGTTCGAACTCGCTTACTACGATACAGCAGTTCGGTGTTTTAACCATTACATCACGAGTACACCCCCTGGGTAAATAGTGAGGCAGACTGGGTAATTTAACTTTGGTATGTCAACCGGTGTACAAGAAGGAAAAGTCTGAATTCAAACAGGTAATATTCCGCTTAAGAATGGTCTTTTGTCACATCTTAATCCTGTGGAGAATTATATATATATATATATACCATCGTGACACGTTACTAGCACGAATTTCCCAAACTCTCTCTCTCTCTCTCTCTCTCTCTCTCTCTCTCTCTCTCTCTCTCTCTCTTGCCACTTTTCCCTATCATTCATCGCTTCCGGCAGGTCTTCTAGACTACATCCTGGGTCCCAACAGAGCTATTGTTAATTCGTGTTGGTCGTCCAACACTTGCACGTCGGTGTGAAGGGGTTCATAGAAGAATGCCTCTGTTGAGTTCGTCCTTACTGCTCCAGCAGTGTCCCGCATGCTTTGTTCGTCTTATTTGGATGGTTTTAAAGATGGGAGATAGGGGACCGTACAGCTGCTGTTTTGCGGGCTGTTGCTACCAGGACCTGTTCAAAATAGCTCATAGCATTCTTGTGCAGTTCCCGTCTAGCTTTTTCTCTATACGCTTAGTCAGCGTCCATGTGGTGCATCCATAAAGTAGAATTAACACGACCACCGTTCGGAAGAAATTGCGTTTTATTTTATCGGTTTATATGGCATTATGTTTAGATTATCTACTAATTCTTTTAATATCAATATCGTCACTTAAAGTAAACATGATTATGCGATGCCATGGATAAAGCAGTTGATGTACGTAACAGGGGGAGTAATAGGGCAAGGTTTGGTTTGGTTTGGTTTGGTTTTATGGCATATCAACCTTTGTAGGTTATTTAACGCCAAATCCATTTTTATGTAAATAATCAGTTCTATTTAAAACAATTCGGTTTAGCATGAGTACACAGTTTAATTGTCAAAAACATTTCTATTTCAAACAATTCAGTTATATATAACTATTCAGTTTAGGTTAAGTACAGTTTCAGTGTCAAAAATAGTTCAATTTTAAACAATTCAGTTTAACAAAAGCACGGTTTTAAATGTAAGTACAGTTTAATTGTAAAAAAACATTTTTATTTCGAGCTATTTAGTTTAGTCAAGCAATTCTAATTCAGTTTTGTAAAAGTACAGATTTTGTTTACACACAGTTATATGTCAGAACAGTTCTATGTTAAACAATTTAGTTTAGTGTAAATACAGTTTCAATGTCAAAAAACAGTTGCAGTTATATGTAACAATTCAGTTAAGTGTAAATACAGATTTAATGTCAAAAAACAGTTCTATTTCAAACAATTCAGTTAAGCACAAGCACGCAGTTCAAATGTAAGTACGGTTTAATTGTCTGGGCAATACACTGAGTTAAATGTCAAACAGCTTTATTTCAGATAATTCAGTTCAGCATAAGTACACAGTTTAGACGTCAAAAACAGTTCTATTGTGAGCAATTCAGTTCAGCACTAGTAAGCTGTCCCAATGTCAAAACACTTCTATTTTAAACAATTCAGTTTAGCATAAATACGCAGTTTAAATGCAAAAATCAGTATAGTGAAAGAAGCACGGTTTAGTTCTATTTAACCAATAGATAGGACCCTTATCAGGTGCTACCACTCCGGGCCAGAGTGGACCTGGGAGGGATGGCAATAAAGGGGTACTCTACATTTCCCAAAGCTCCAGCATAGATGGAACCTTACCATCAGATTGTTTAGTGTCATATCCAGGACACTCATTGGGGGGTTCTTACTCCTCTGCAGAGAAGCAGTCGGTGTATTCTACAGCCCCAGCCGACTGTGCAAAATAGGGCAAGGAAAATCTTATGGTTCATGACACCATGCAAAATAGCCGTAGCTAATAAATTTGGGAAGGAATTCTTTTGATTATTAACGAAAAGCTTTCTTCCGTTGAGCAACTTATACAAAATATCTAATAAGAACAATGTTAGATTAAGTTATAGTTGTACGCCTAATGTGGCGAATTTAATTAATAATAGTAACGCTGAAAAAAAAATTAGGAATAAGCAACGTAGAGAATCTCCCAAATGCAACTTCATAGATAAAGTCACGTTCCCCCTCAAGGGGAAATGTCAATATGAATGTATAATGTACAAGGTGGAAGTATATTGTTCGAGGCCTAATAATGATAATGTTAGTCGTAAGGGTAAAAAAGTATATATAGGTTCTACACAAAGTTCTTTTTAAAAAGATATTACTATCATAGAAGTAGTTTCGTATACGAATAACATAGGCACAGAACCAGGTTATCTATCTACGTGTGGGAAATTAAAAAGAATTTAGGTTCAGACCCTATATTAAAACGAGAAATAGTAAAGAATATCGTAAATGTAAGGAAGGCGATAAATATTGTCAAATATAGAGGAGAAATTAACTTTGGCTTCCTACGATAATCCTGATGAATTGCTCAACCAAAGGTCGGAAATTCTTAATATTTGTAGGTATAAAAAATATAGTTACTTGCTAAATAAAATAAAATATCTTTTTTCCTTCTTTTTTTCTTGTATGCTAATTTTTTTATACTTTCATGCGACCTTTGAATCAATACAATGCAATTGACCCAACTCTCTCTGGTAAGAATTTTTCCCGATGATCCGGTTAGAGGAAACCTATGTAGATTACTTCTGAGTCTGTAGGTATTCGTATATATATATATAAATTATCTCTATAGTCATCCACAGACAGATCTGTTTCGTTCTATCAGAACTCATCAGTGTGGCTAGACATTAGCTTCCCGTAGCTGGGATCAAAACCGGTTGACTCAAACGTCAAGCCAAACTTCTAACCATTCAGCCACGAGAAGCCATTAGCTGCGAAGTAAATTTTAAACGGTTATGAATCACAATTACGATTGTTTACATACATCCGTTCAATGGCTACCGAGACCTCAATTCATATATGAAGAGGCTTGCAATATACGCTAATGGCAACACGATTACTTCTTCGCCAGAGAACTCAACCCAACGGGGGTAGGGGAATATATATATCTCTATAGTCATCCACAGACAGATCTGTTTCGTTCTATCAGAACTCATCAGTGTGGCTAAATATTAGCTTCCCGTAGTTGGGATCGAAACCCAGTTGACTAAAACGTTAAGCCAAACTTCTAACCATTCAGCCACGAGAAGCTATTAACTGAGAAGTAAATTTTAAGCGGTTATGAATCTATTGTTTAAGTACATCCGTTCAATGGCTACCGAGACCTCAATTCATATATGAAGAGGCTTGCAATATACGCTAATGGCAAGCCAAACTTCTAACCATTTCGGTATATACAAATTTAAACAGACAAATACTAAGGGATATATGCAATTAGGGAGCTAGCAATATATGAAAGAATAAAATTTTATTGGAATCGCAAGGGCCCTTTCACCTGACATTTGTCAAGTGACAACATCAGAAATCGTTTAAAACAAAGTAAATTGATTAAATTGGATAAAAGTGGGGGTCAAAGTGAGAATGATAGCAAGACCTGTGGGGTGGATTAAAAAAACCCACTGAGTCAAGCAACAATTATCTCCAAGTAAATTTAGGGAGTGCTTAGGGTTTTGCTTGCATAGAGTTGGCGTATAAAGTAGGCTGTAAAGGGCCTGGAGGACAAATAAATGTTGTTTTTTCCTGGCTTTACGCAAGACACCAAATCACTCGTCATTATAATTAACCGCTCAACTATTTATAGCATCCAAATGCTCACAGATGGCAGAATCGAGTAATTTTGAGTGCTCGGATGTTGTGCGGTTACGAATATCTCTGGGAACATGCTATTTCACCCTAACTTCAAGACATTGGGACGTATGCCCTATATACGTGGCATTGCAGTAACATTGAAATTTATAAATTAAACTAGCTGTACGCGGCCACGAGTTGCTGTGGCTCAGTTTGTTTAAATGGGAAAAAAAGAAGAAAATGCATGTTTCTAATATGTTTAATTTTCCAATACTTGTGGATACACAATATTTTTGGTCGTTCCATTTCCTGTGTAGATAAAGAGATTGTCTGGATTGCCAGCTCTGGAACAGGCAACATATAATTGCCCATGTGAGAAGCAATCAGTGTGTAAATATAAGCCACACAATTCTAAAGATTGACCCTGTGCTTTGTTGATCGTGATTGCAAATGGCAATCGAATTGGGAATTGCAATCACTTAAATTGAAATGACATATCTGTTGGAATCATAGGAAGTTGCGGTTGTGGACATCTTCACCTTTGAAAGGCCCTATCAAAACTTTTTGCTTTTATGATGTTGGTCATTAATTTTTTTACTGAAAGACGTGTGCCATTACAAAGTTTGGGCTGGTTAATATTTGGCAACATGATAAAATATTTATTAAACAACAAAATAAATGAGATATCAATAATGAAGAAAAAAATTAAGAATAAGTTTTTAGAATAAAAAGAAATTTACTTACAACTGGACCAACGAAATATTTTAAGGGATGTCTTTCGTTGAAGTTAAACAACAAAAAATAAAATAAAATATTTAGTAAACAATTCGTTACTACTGAACTGACGAAATATGGTTTAAGAAAGAAAACTTTTTAATGGATGTCTTTCGTTGAAGTTAAACAAAAAAAAGAAATTTTGGAAACAATACGTTAGAATAAAAAAATTCATATACTATTGAACTAACGAAATATGGTTTAAAGTTTAGTATCTCAGTTTAAGTTAACCAAAAAAGAAAGAAACGTGATAAAGCAGAAAAAAAATCACGTGTAAAATTCTTGGAAAAGGGAAGTAATATTTACCTTCATAATTCGCGTTCGGCTTTTCTCGGAGAAAAAAGACGTATTAAAATATTTTTTTAATTATTGTAATATTTTTAGATAATAAGTATATAAAAACATTCCTGAATTCGAATAAAATACTCTCAGAAAGTTTTAAACCAATTAGTAGTATAAAACTGGAGATTATCGGTTAGTTACAAACATTTATATTTTTATTTATATAAATTACTTTGTTGAAAGATAGGGAGCACACCCTAATGAATAGAGCGAAATGCAGCTTGAGTTGTAAAGATGGTTCGAACCATAGCAGCATTATAAATGCGTGTAACAGACGAAGAAACCTTATCAGCAATCAGCTGACAGGGAGATCCAATCCAGGGAAGTCTCACATAAACTGGACATTTAGGAGGGCCAAATGGCCAAATGTTATTCTTAAACTTATACTGTTTTGTTAATGGTGTCAACAATGACTTTCTCAGGATACCCATTACCCAAAAATAAATTTTTAATCTGTTCAAATTCACATTTATTCTTGTTATCACAACAAACCTTAAGAGCCCTGAATGTAAGACACTTGATCAGGTTAACCTTCCTAAACTTAGGAACAAAAGCGTCCCAACTCAAATACAAGCCAGTGAACGTAGGCTTTCTGTATATACTAGTTACGAAAGCAAACGGACGTCGTTCAACTTGTAAATCCAAGAATAGTAATTTATTATCCTTCTCTTCATCCATAGTGAAGGTTAGAGAAAGATGTAAATCATTCAACCGCAGGAAGAATGACAAAGCTTCATTGCGTGAACAAAAACAGGCGAAAGTATCGTCCACGTAACCTAAATAAAAATAAGGCTTGGGAAACCTGTCAAAGAGTAGTTTTTCATAGAACCCAACAAAAATATTTGCAAGAATGGAGCCTAATGAAAGAACCCATCGAAATACCGTCTACTTGGCAGTACATGGTGTCATTAAAACTAAAGGAAACTGACTTGGTAGCCAATTCACACACACTGTCTTTGGGAAAAGATGAATCCATCTCTCTTCCACCCAAACCTATCTATGGGCAACTTGGTAGACGGGATTCTTTTGCTTTCCTTTACTCAACCAATCTAGAAGAAAAAAAACTCTAAATTCAGACAAGATGTGCAGCACTTAAAAATTCAACTTGTGTCATATCCTGGACGTGGCGTAGGGTTGGTTAAATACCAACACATGATCATTGAAATCAAATTTTATTTCCCGAGCCTATTTTGGAGTGACAGTATTTTTGAATGGTCAAGGTATAGTGGAAGTTCTACTCCATTCGAGATGACTGCTTATTTTACAATCCGTGGAAAACACGGCAAAAGGAGATCAGATCTTATCAATGTGTGACGATGAATTTCAATTAGGGTTGCCAACCTGAAAAATAACAATATCATTATTTTCTTGAAACTCTTTGTGAAAAGGTTTTTGATCAAAAATATTCCTGTGGTTCCACACCCTTCTTTATGTACCAAATAGAACGTTGTAAAGTTACAGCATCAAATAGTACGTTATACCGTAACATACCAAATGTACGGTTGTACTACTAGGTGCTCGAATGTATTAATGGCCATATCGCTACGTCTTAAGTAGTTATTGGACCCTGTTGAAACCTCGCTTTGGGAAAAGTTGACGAACACACGAAACTCTGTTTTAGTTCACTAACACAAAAGTTTATTCACTTCTACAATTTTCAAGTAGTCGCCTGGAGAAAGGAGAGTATGGAAGATGAGTTGACTGCGTTAGCTGGACGAAGAGAAACAACATGCCATGAGGAGAAAGAGAGAGAGAGAGCAGATACAGACCTTGAATTTTCTTCCAGGTTTTCTGTTGTAGTTCTACGTACTTGTTTACTGGTTTTGTCTTCACATGTTCGTGTCTGGTGTGAGACCTCTTTGTGGAGCTCACCCCAAGATGGGAGCCGTAATTTTCGTCTGTCTTTACATTTTCGTGGCTGGTATTCAACTCGCGTCTTTACCTCTTAGCGTCTGGCTGTTAACTAACTCTCAAAACCGAGTCGTCTGCTTATTTCCGCCTGGTGTCGGATGGATGACCATATCCGTTTCTGGTGGTCTCTTACCTGCGCAGAAGATTTGGGACCTCCGGGTTTTTCTAGTGATTTTTGATTACCGTAATCATTCTCCCATGACTGGCTGACCTACAACCAGCGCTTTAGCCTGGGTCACTCAGAGGTCAGGTAGCCGTACCGTAGACTCTGTGTCTGCTTTTTCTTACTTCTCTCTCTCTCTCTCTCTCTCTCTCTCTCTCTCTCTCCTTCCTTGTCGTTTTCTAACTTCGACTCTCCATATTACGTTACATTTATCCCCCGATCAAGTCCTTGTTGTACTGTTCCCTTTTCTCTCTAGATCATGCTCTCTAGTACTACTCCCTACTTTCTCCGCTTATTAAGTCCTGGATTTCTATTCAAGTTCTGGTGTCTATTTTTTATTTCCGAAAATCAACACCCTGCAACAGGGTCGTAATTCAGAAACCGCTAAAAACATGCAACAGGTCTTAACGTAGCAATTGGTGGCAGCGCTAGCTGAAGATTTCCACTATTGTTTACAGAACTTGGAACTACGTCTTCGTTGGCATATGTCTTTCTAAGTGAACTATTCGGAAGTTGATTTGAGATTAAATTGATAATATTTTTTTATTTACACAGTCAGATTCATGACTTAATATACAGGTCTTGTATGCTTTTTCTGCGCTAGGAAGTGCCTATCTTATCAGCAGTAAGGTTTTCACTGTCGACAGCCGGAGCCATTGTGCTTAATTCAGTGATTGATGAGAGAACAGTCAAACATAACTCTCTTGTTGTTGCTTTCCTCTCACCAAACTTTGTCGAGTCGCAGATGAAGATGGGAATGAGGCGAAGGATAATTCATCAAATACGAACAATGTTTACAAATGCTTATAATCTGTCTCGATGGGATTTCGTACGTTGTTTTCATTATTGAGATAGTTTAACATTTAACAGAAGGCTGATTCACATTAAAGCGGTTCAACTAAAAAGTTCTTACGCTGAGATAACTAAATACTAGCTAAAGTACCCGTCTGTACCGCGTAAATGAACATTTAGATTACAGGTGGTGATCTTATAATCTTTATTATCAATTAAAAATTAACACCGAACGGTTACAAAGAATTATTGTTCTTATTTACAAAATTTTGTTTGGATTGGCACACTGGTATCATGTTGCTTACAATATCAACAGTTTCTAAGTGACCAGCTGTCTTAGTATTGACCAAAGTTTCTTGCCGCCTTTCGAAGAAGAAGAAGAAGAAGAAGAAGAAGAAGAAGAAGAAGAAGAAGAAGAATAGCAGCAGCAGAAAGTGTAGGCTATAAGTGAATAAAGATGAAATGATTAATTATACGATGATAAAATGCAGCGAACAGGCGCAGAAGGAATATAAGACCAGACACGACTGAGTGGGAAAGGTGATCCATTGGGAATACTGTAAGAAACTGAAATTTCACCATAATAAAGTTAGTATATGAACAAACCATATATATATATATATATATATATATACATTGCAGGAAGAAGAAACTGCGTTTCATTTTATCGGTCAGGTTTGATTTCCATATGATCGAAAGCCTATCGATAGCTGTCCATGCCTTCGTTAGCCGTGTGTCGATGTCTTTTTTGGTTGATTAGATTCTGCTTCCTAGGTAGGTGAATTTGTCAACCAGTTTCAGAGAGGTTCCGTCTAGTGTGGAGTTGTCGCCTTTCTGATTAAAGCACATAAATTCAGTTTTGTTCCAGGCAGCGGTCGTGTCGATACTGCTATATGGATGCACTACTTGGACGCTGACTAAACGGTTGGAGAAGAAGCTAGACGGCAATTATACAAGAATGTTAAGAGCAATATTGAACAAGTCCTGGCAGCAACACCCCACAAGACACCAACTATACGGTCACCTACCACCTATCACGAAAACTATCCAAGCTAGACGAACCAGACATGCCGGACACTGCTGGAGAAGCAAGGACGAGATCGTAAGTGATATACTCCTGTGAACCCCGGCATATGGCCAATCAAAAGCAGGACGACCAGCTCGAACATACATACAGCAGCTATGTGATGATACGGGATGTAACCCTGAAGACCTGCCAGAGGCGATGAATGATAGGGAGACGTGGAGAGAGAGGATCTGGGATATCCATGCTAGCCGCAAAACATGATGATGATGATGATGAGATGATATATTGCAGGAGTCCTCGTGGCGTTGTGGCTAACGAGCTGAACTACGACAAAGGTATCAAACCCTTTATCCCCCACCCCAATTATGGCTTATATAGTACCATTACTGTTCTTCTATAAGGATAGCTTTGCCATGCAATAACGTGCGAAGGCTGATATGCCATTAAACAAAGAAACTAAACCAATATATATATATGTATATGTGTGTGCGTGTGTGTGGAAATAAACAAACGGGCGTAAGTTATATATTTGGTGTAATTGATGATTTTTTATTTATCTATTTATTTATTTTTGCCAACACGCGCTTTGATTTCAATTTTGCTTGCATACAAAAATAGGTGTTGCATATTGACCTCCGACCCGGCCAAGCTGTCAAAAGAAGAAATGCACCTGTGTAAATAACGGGTGCATCCGGTCGAGGAATATCAAGATATAACCTTGACTGTCGAGGGGTTGAATTGAGTGCGAAATTGTGATGCTCGCAGGAAGTAGGTGGACGTCAAATTATTATATAATCCCGGCGACCGGAAGTTAAGATCAGTTGGAAATAAGATGCTGTAGAAAGAACCAGCACCCAACAGAGAGGGCCCTCAGGACTCCCGATTGAGCAGTTGGAGTTGAAGAGAAGATGCTGGAATGAGGACCATGTTCCAGAGAGGCTGGGCCCCCAGGCCCCCGGTTGAGCAGCCCAGGAGAACGGGAAAGAAAAGCTGTTAAGGCCATAAGAGTGGGGGTCAATATGTTGCCGTTCCGTTCAGTCTTCAACTCACCTCTCACACAGTAAAAGCTTTAGTAACCCTTTCGAACCCTTTCAAATAAAGTGAGGGGTATATTTTTCTAAAGAACTGTGTCGCTCGTCTTTATTACGTCGTTATGATTCTGCATGTATATGTGTATGTATTGTTGTTCATGACTATACAACAATAGGAAGGAGAAAAAGAGTTGATTAAGTTAGAAGGAAAAGGTTTTTTAAAGGTACTATTTACCAACCCCTCCGCTCGGGCAGGATATGACACAAGGTCAATTTTTAAGCGGAGTTTAACAGGTTTGAATTCAGAGTTTTCCTTCTCCTAGACTAGTTGCCTCACCAAGGCTGAAGAACCTAGTCCGTCCTACTATTTACCCATAGCTGGAGGGAGAATAAGGGGGTTCATACCTTTCCCAAGGGTATTTGCCCGAAAGTGAACGTAATAGCGCGACTGGAGTACGAACTCGCGTACTACGATTCCGCAGTGCATCGCTTTAACCATTACACCACGAGGACACCCCCCGGTACATGAAGAGAGAGAGGAAGAGAGGGAGAGAGAGAGAAGGAACACGAATTGACGAAGATAAGGTAGAAAATTGAAGCATAGAAAGTTATATTGAGAAAAGTTTAGGGTAGGTTATTTCGCTTGGGTTTTATGGCATATCAACTTTTGTAGGTTATTTAATGCAAAATCCATTTTTATACTAATAAACAGTTCTATTTCAAACAACTCAGTTCAGCATGAGTACACATTTTTATTGTCAAAAACATTTCTATTTCAAGCTATTCAGTTTATTCAAACAGTTTTAATTCAACAAAAATATTCTATTAAAGATTATTTTAAGTATGAAAATAAAATAAAATAATATTAATAGAATCTTTTTTCTTGCAAGCCGACAGTCATTATCGGGGCTGATTTTCGGGTTATATGAAAAATTTTTAGGTGATAATCTTTCGTCCATTTTTCTTTTTCAACATATATTTTGTCTGATTCATTTAATTTCCTCTCTCTCTCTCTCTCTCTCTCTCTCTCTCTCTCACACACACACACACACACACACAGAAATACACACACATACACATATTGGGAGAAAGTTCAATTAATCGTGGAAAGCTCATTCATCCTATTCACCCAACTCCTCCGCTCGGGCAGGATATGACACAAGGTCAATTTTTAAGCGGAGTTTAACAGGTTTGAATTCAGAGTTTTCCTTCTCCTAGACTAGTTGCCTCACCAAGTCTGAAGAAATCAGTCTGCCCTACTATTTACCCATAGCTGGAGGGAGAATAATGGGATTCATACCTTTCCCAAGAGTATTAGTGCTATGTGAAATGCAATCAGTCTCGTCCAGGATTTGAACTCGTGTCGCCGTGTCCATTTCCAAAATATATAAAAATATTTTTATATATAAAAAAGTGAAATTCAGAAAGAATGCAAAAGAACATCAAAAATATGATTATAATACTTAACCATTTATAAATTAATCAAATTTTGGCCTTAAATAACCTATAAAGAGTTGGTATGCCATTAAACAAATTAACCAAATCGAACCAAATTTTTTATCTCTATTGAAGACAGACAAACAAACACTTCTCATTTATTGATATACATTATTTTCAAATCAAAATTGCACAGAACGATATATCAACATTTAGGAAAACACGAACAACGGCTAGCAATATTACTTTAGAGGTTTGTCTATTAAAATAGTCCGGCTCGCTTCTATTTATGTCCGACAATTCCTTATCTGTTATTTTTAGTGCAGACATTTCCTCAAAACAAATGAAGTTTACTATCCAAATGTCGGCGCTGTTCTTTTTTTAGGTCAGCCACGGTAACTCATTCTGAAATAAAGAAGAAAGAGAAGACAAAACATTGAGATAGCAGTGGATTGGATTGTTAAAGTTGTTTGGGACTCAGTGTCACTTCTATTTGATATGGCGCCATCTTTGTAGCTTGCATCAAATATCAGATAAGGTTCTCCATCTGGACTTTGCGACATAACAAAAATCTAACAAAGTTTTTAGTGTCTCGTACTTTATTACCATGCCCCCCTGTTCTCCCTATTTCCATAAATCTGTTGGAAAAGCCAAATCAAACAAGTATACAACGGAATTATTTACGTGTGTTTGTCTAACGATCTAGGAAGGTAACATCAGTCGTGTAGGAGAGTTTTGAAGGCAGGAAACCTGCGACTGAAATTAATGGAGTAAATAGCCGAAAAGAAATAAAAGGAGACTAAGAAGGAGAAAAAGAGTAGATAAGTTAGAAGGAAAATGTTTTTTAAAGATATATGAAGACAGTGATAGAGAAAGAGGGATAGATAGAAGGAACACGAATTGACACGAATAAAAAAGAAAACTGAAGCATAGAAAGTTATAGTGAGAGATGTTTAGGGTTGGTTATTTAGTTGGTTAGTTGTTTGGGTTTTATGGCATATCAACCTTTATAGGTTATTTAATGCAAAATCCATTTTTATACAAATAAACAGTTCTATTTCAAACAATTCAGTTTAGCATGAGTTTACAGTTTAATTGTCAGAAACATTTCTATTTCAAGCTATTCGGTTTAGTCAAACATTTCTTATTCAACTAATTCAGTTTAGTATGAGCATAGATTTTGTTTACAAAACAGTTCTATTTTAAACAATTCAGTTTAGCGTAAGTACAGCTTCAATGTCAAAAACAGTTCCATTTCAAATAATTTAGTTTAGTATAAGTATGCAGCTTAGTTCTATTTGACCCACAGATAGGGCCCTATCAGGTGCTTCCACTCCGGGCCAGAGTTGACCTGGGAGTGATGGCAATGAAGGGATACTCCGCATCCCCAAAAGCTCCAGTATTACTGGAACTTCACCATCATATTGCTTAGTGTAAAATCCAGGACACTCATTGGGAGGTTCTTACACCTCTGCAGAGGTGCAGTCGGTGTATTCTACTGCCCCAGCCGACTGGTCAAGGTAGGTTATTTGGTTTAATTGTATATCAAATATTCATGGTTATTGAATGCCAAATCCCTTTTATACATCCGAGTTGGATGTTGGTAGAGTGTTCACCAATGGCTCAGGAGTTCGGGGTTCAATCCCAGGTCGGTCCGTACCAAAGACTCAAATATGGTAATTGATACTTCTTTGCTTAACACTCAGCATTATAAGGTACGTATCAAGGGTAAAGTGGAGAAATCCAGGAGAAGAAGTATACCTAGCTGTAGTATCTATTGAAAAAGTAGCCTTCTAGTTGCCCTCGATGACAGTCGCCAACTTTACTTTCTTTTTTTTACTTTTAGTTGGAATACAGTTAAATAGTTTTAAGTGTTGCTGTTTAACTTTAGTAATTTTATTTATCAAATATTCCTATCTAAGTTAGTTGGTTGGTTGGTTGGTTTTTATCATTACAGTTCATTTTATGCCAAATCCTGTTTATACATATATATTAGATATATTATTTGTAAACACATTTTACTGATAACATTTTTAAACAAGCCTGAGTTCATTTTATTTGCACACAATTAAATGGTTTTTTGTATTGCTCTAAAACAGTCAAAATTCAACAGTCAGCTGGGGCTGTAGAATACACCGACGGTATCTCAGCAGAGGGGTAAGACCCCTCCCCAACGAGTGTCCTGGATATGACATTAAACCATCCGATTGGAAGACTCCAGTCCTGAATCTTTGGGGAATGCGGAGTTCCCCTTTATTACCTTTACTCGCAGGTCGACTCTGACCCGGACTGGCAGCACCTGCTTGGTTACTATCTATGGGTCAAATAGAAGTGTTTTGACATTTAAACTACGTGCAAGCAAATGACTTATGCTAAATTGAATTGTTAGAGATACAACTGTGTTATCATTTAACTGTGTAAAAAAAAAGACTGATGTCTAATTGAATTGTTTGTACTACATAGCAATACTTGGAACTATTTAACTGTGTGCAAATGAATGAGTAAAGTTGAATTGGATTATTAGTGTTAAATAGTAATACTTGAAAAACTATTTAACTGTGTACCTAAATTGAAATATTGATTTAACGTAGGAATACGTGGAACCATTTAACTGTTTCCCCAATCTGTTGGGGCTGTAGAATACGCCAACTGCACCTTTGCAGAGGGGTAAGACCCCCCCAATGAGAGTCCTGGATATAACACTAAACAATCTGATGGTGAGGTTCCAGTAATGCTGAGTTTTGGGAAATGCGGAGTACTCCTTCATTGCCATTGCTCCCAGGTCCACTCTATCCCGAAATGGTAGCACCTGATAGGGCCCTATCTATGGGTTAAATAGAACTAACAGCATACTTAGAACTGTTTGACTAAACTGAATAGCTTGGAATAGAAATGTTTTGGACAATTAAACCGTACTTACATTTAAATTGCGTGTTTATGCTAAACTGAAACCGCACTTACATTTAAACTGTGTGTTTATGCTAAACGGAATTGTTTGAAATGGAACTGTTTTTGACATTGAAGCTGTACTTACACTAAATTATATTGTTATATATAGAACTGCTTTGACATTTTGCTGTATAAACAAAATCTGTACTAACACTAAACTGAATTAGCTGAATTAGAATGGTTTAAATAAACTGAATAGTTTGAAATAGAAATGTTTTTGACAATTAAACTGTGTACTCATGCTAAACTGAATTGTTTGAAATAGAACTGATTATTTAAATAAAAATGGATTTGGCGTTAAATAACCTACAAAGGTCGATATGCCATAAAATCCAACCAACCAACCAACCATTTAACTGCGTGCAAATGAACGAATAATGTTGAATAGAATAATTAGTGTTAAATAACAACTCTTGTAACCACTTCACTGTCTGCAAACAAATGATAAGGATACTTGATATCATCTAACTATGTTTGCCTCGTCGACCAGGGCTGCAAAAAATACTGACTGCATCTCTGCAGAGGGGTAATACCCCTCAATGAGTGTCCTAATTATGACACTAAACAATCTGAAGTTAAGATTCCAGTAGTGCTGGAGCTTTGGGGAATGTGGAGTAACCCTTCATTGCCATCGATTCCAGGTCCACTCTTGCAAGGAGTGGTAGCACCTGATAAGGGTCCTATCTATGGGTTGAATAGAACTAAAAGGTGGTTTCTTGACTTTACTGTTTTTTACATTTAAACAGTGTATTTATGCTAAACTGAACTGTTTAGAATAAAACTGTTTTGACATCTAAATTGTGTACATATTCTCAACTGAATCATCTGAAATAAAACTGTTTTGACATAAACTCTGTGTATTTCCCAGTCGGCTGGTGCTATAGAAAGTTGAAAAGTGTTCAATTACTGACCAGTAGAGCATGATAAAACCTAAAAAATCTCCCATCTCTTTGTTAGTTTTATGTCTTGAACTTTCGTGTATTAAAGATAAGATTATCAGATAAAACTCAGAAAGTGTGTTTATTTCTTTAACGTTTAAGAAGTCTCTTTGTTAAAAAAACTGAATTGGTAAACTGGGTAAAAAAAAGAAGACCCCCCCCAAAAAAAAAGAAGAGAGAGTGTATGACACAAGGTCTTGGGCTGTTGATCACATGCAACATACAAACTTTTGAGCTTCTTCTGATGACTATTTTTGATACATCAAATTTTATGCCATGATATCAACAGAAAGAAGTGATATATATATATATATATATATATGGTTGGTGGGTTGGTTGGTTGGATTTCTTTTTTAATGTCATACCAACCTCCGTGGATTATTCAATGTAAAACCATACGTGTAAATACCCAGTAATGATATAATCTAACCTGTAGCTGAGGGTGTAAGGGAATTCATACTTTTCCCAAGTGTATTAGTCCGAAATAGAACGTACTAGCTCGACAAAAGTTCAAACTCACTTACAAAGTCACAAGCCTTGACATTAACCCCAACGTCATGAGACCCCTATATACATATATATAGGTGTATGTGTGTGTGTTTGTGTGTGTGTTGTTATATATATGTTATATAATTAAGGTAATGATTTTTTATATTAATAATTTTTCGTTTATTATATTTTATCATTTTGTTTGGTAAGGCTTTGAACTATTCGGTGTCTCTTAGTTCAGGTGCATAGTCAGATGGTGCATTCTTACACCCGCGCAGAAGGGATATGACAATCATCATGTTATGATAAAACCCCAGACAGGAAATGGAGCTAGACGGCGTGGTTGAAGTCGTACCCGGAAGAGATAGTCCTGAGAATTTGAGGATTTTAAAATGACGGGTAGTTGAGGTTCGACCGTTGAAGCGCGCGGTTGGGTTTTTCGGATCTGATTAAAGCAGATCAGTTTGGGTCCCGACCGGCAAAGATGAGTTAAGATCTTAGACACCACAAGATGCACCGTGTGCGAGGTGCGGGTCTGTATAGTATGGTTAGCATAGGCTTTTATAATTTGTCTTTCTCCTCGTGTCGTCAAGGACTGAAGGTCGAAAGAAATAAACTCGTTTGTATACCTGTATTTGTATTATAATTGTTATTGATATCATTGTGGCTAAATAACAATAACACACTGTCTTTAGATTGCTTACAGTGTCAGCTATTGCTTAAGTAGTCACCCAAGTATTGAACAGGCCCATCGCTGCTTAACTTCGATTTAGCGGGAACTGCTGCTTTGAGCTTGACTTGACCATAATCCTGTTCACTTATATGTTTCCTCTTTTCTCCTAGTAGAACGACTATATGTCTATCTTTTTCCTTCATATACAAATTACACACAACTACTCTAAAATTTTCTTACAGTCAATTCAGTTACCAGTTTATTTGGCTAAATATGTATGTATTAGTGTGTGAGTGTGTGGGGAAGTGGAGTGACTGCATGGTTTGGTTTGGTTTGGTTTCATGACAAATCAACCATTGTAGGTTACTTAATGCCAAATCCTGTTTATACATATATATTAAATATATTGGATTTGGTTTGGTTTGGTTTGGTTTCATGGCCTATCAACCATTGTACGTTATTTAATGCCAAATCCATTTTTATATATATAAACAGTTCTATTTCTTATGTATATATATATACATATATAGGGTTAGATTAAAATCTAACTCTAAAACCATTTTTGATTCGTAAAATCTTTACAGTGGTCAATCATCGTAAATGAAGAGTAATATATCTCAAGTATAATAAAATAGGATAAAACGGGATAAAAAATCACTACTCAGAGTTTCATGTTATTGATCCTCAGGTGAACTCGTATTCAATACATGTTTGTTTGTTTTTTAACGGAACAAATACGTTCTGATTTCATACTTCTTTTTGACTCACGTGATTGTTATGTGATTCACATATTAATAATTATGTACCAAACTGAAAAGCTTTTTGCTACCAACTCCGGGCTTTATTTGGTAATTATTCGAATCTGGAAAACTTAGTAACGGACAGGGGATATATATAGTAACAACCAAGCGACTATGGACGAAACAATACAATTATCACAAAGTTTCTTTCTTGAATGAACGATATGAAAATTGCACAAGACTATCAAAATATTTACGAGATTATAGACGAAAACATGGGAACGAAAAAGATTTGGATCAACCTTCGTAGGTTATTTAATGTCAAATCCATGTTTATACAAATAATCAGTTCTATTTAAAACAATTCAGTGTGGCTTACAAAAACAGCTCTAATTCAAACCATTCAGTTTAGCCAAAGTACGCAGTTTGAATGTAAGTGCACAGTTTAATTGTCAAAAACATTTCTATTTAAAACTCTTCATTCAGTTTAGCATAAAGTACGCAGGTTAGTTATGTTCAACCCATAGATAGGACCCTATCAGGTGCTACCATTCGGGCAAGAGTAGACCTGGAAGCGATGGCATTGAAGAGGCGCTGCGCGTTCCCTAAAGCTTCAGCATCATTGGAACTTCACCATCAGATAGTTTAGTGTCATATCCAGGACACTCGTTAGTGGGAGGGTTACCTTACCCCTCTGCAGAGATACAGTCAGTGTATTCTACAGCCCCAGAGGACTAGGCAAGAACGAAAAAGAGTTAAATGAGCTATGATAAAAAGAGTGTATGCTTATATATATATGAAAAAATTCAAATTTTCAAAACTACACACTAAAATGTTAAATTTGAAAAAAAATATTCAAAAACAGATTTCTTATAAAGTTTCAGAAAATTAAAAAAATCTATGGCAAATACATTATTCTTTTAAATAAAATTTTGAACACTAATTACGTTACACACATTTGAAACAGGACACTAGCAAAAATAACAGAATACTTGGAAATTTCTAATTTTTTCGTTTTATTTCTAAATCTAGATATAATTCAAAAGGTAAACATTACATATTAACATTGTACAGATGATTGCTTGATAAAAAATCGAAACTTTTTATGTTGGTATAACATTCAATAATAAATAATCCTATTCTTTGAATTCATATATATATATATATATATAAGTAACAAACAAAAAACCCAGTAAAACGAACTGACAGAAAGATTGACAAAAAGATATTATACTATGTAACTGGAAAAATATCTTTTTTATATCTTTATGTTGTGGGCTTGTTGACAAACAGTTTATTTGATCTCAGGCGACAAAAGAACGAAACTCACAAGTATTTAAAGTTTGTTCACCATTTTTATCATATTTACCAACCCCTCCGCTCGGGTGGGATATGACACAAGGTCAATTTTTAAGCGGAGTTTAACAGGTTTCAATTCAGAGTTTTCCTTTTCCTAGACAAGTTGCCTCACCAAGGCTGAAGAAAACAGTCTGCCCTACTATTTACCCATAGCTGGAGGGAGAATAATTGGATTCATACCTTTCCCAAGGGTATTAGTGCTATGTGAAATGCTATTAGCCTGGTTCAGGATTTGAACTCGAGTCGCCGTGTCCATTTCCTACGACTATAACCATTACACCACGGGCACCTCACTGATATTTTTCCAATTGTTCACCATTTTTATTAATGTTTTTGGAATTCTAAACTGTTTTTCATCGGGAGCAAAAATACTTGTATATTATAAGGAAAGTCTAGAGCCCCTTAAAAAGGGGATTCTAAAAGGCTACACCTGTCAAAAAAAAAAAAAAAAGGAACACGTTCTCTCTCTATTACTTTAGAAATCAGAATCCTACGACTCAAGTGGTTCGCTTGTTGGCTGAACGGTATGATACTAATTCTAACGTAAAGTGGGGGGGTTCAATCCCACCTTCAAGCGTCCTGCATGTCTAGCCACACTGAATAGTCGTGATACAACGAAATCGTCTGTCATGGAATTGTTTTTAACATTGTAACTATACTTACACAAAACCGAATTGTTTAATATTGAACTGTTTTGACATTTAACTTTGGGTAAACAAAATCTGCATTTATACTAAGCTGAATTTGAACTGTTTGAATAAACTGAATATCTTGAAATAGAAATGTTTTAGACAATTAAACTGTGTTTTCATGATAAACTGAATTGTTTGAAATAGAACTGACTATTCGCATAAAAACGTATTTGGTGTTAAATAACTTACAAAGTTGGATATGCCATAAAACCCAAACAACCAACCAACCTATTGCTCAAAGGACAAACTTTCTGTTCGCTTGCTTCAATCGAAATAATATCTAAGCCCAACTGTCCGTCAAATACCTCCACTCTCCATTCAGTGGATGATGGTTGGTATTGACGTTAAATAACAATCATCTATGAATAAATACACATATTATAAATACGTATTATTGCAACTATTATTGCAAGTATAACCCACACAAACACACGCACACACCCACACACATTCACACACACTCCCACGTAATGATTCCTATAAAATCCCAACGGATTTTCGATTCAATGAATAAGGGGACTTTTAAAAAAGAAAAATACTTTTTTTTCAGAATTTTTTTGATAAATGTATATTATACGAGTGAAATTTACAGAAGAATATGTAATGTGTACGAAGAAGCATACTTTAATAAAAAAAAATGTTTACAAATTAGTTAAACTTGAGTTTTTTACATCAAGCTTAAAGCAAAATGACAATCAATGGAGTGAAAACCTACTGACCATCCGGTTAGAAGACTTTCTGGCACAGAGGTCAGTAAAAAAAGATCATGCTGACTGTCTTCTAGGACATGAAAGGACCTGTAATATAATGGCCGAGGGATTTCCTTTTATGCCTTTGGGTTTAGTTAGGCTGAGAACCTTTCGGCTCAGCACATGGATTAGTTAGGTGCAAACTTGAGTGCAGGTGTTAACGCGCGCGCAGGGAGGATGAGTCGTTCATAAATGTCAAAATAAAAATCCGATAGAAAGGTTGACCCGTGGATGTGAATGAAGTCATGCATCGGAAGTGATCGCGTGGAGGATTTGGGGGATTTTGAAAAAGTCAGTTAGTTGAGTTGAGTCCTGCCGTCCGGAGAAGAAAAGTGACTTTCGCTTGCTCGCCGAGGCATTGGGCAAGTGTCGCACGAGATGGGGGGCGGGCAGATGGAAAAGCCAGAATAGAAAGAATGTGTATTTCTCTCCTTATGTCGAAGAACCTTTAAACTCTAAGGTAATAAAAAGTTTCGTACCTGAACTAAGAAGTCGTAAGTGTTTTTTCGTGTTTCGAGATTCCTATGTTCTATGTATATATGTTATGAATATTATATGTACGTTTCACACATAGCCGTATCTGGCTATGGTACAGGACCCTTCAGAACTGGTTTCTTTGTTAACTGCTTTCTATTGCCTCCTCTTTTGTTAAAATTAACTTTACTCATTAAATGACCCTCGCTTATATATATATATATATATATATAATGACCTTGTTTCACATTCTGCTCGTGCAGAGAGTTCATTACATATATATATCTGTGTGTGTGTGTGTGTGTGTGTGTGTGTGTGTGTGTGTGTGTGTGTGAAAGAGGGAGAGAGAGAGATCGAAAGGAGAGTGAGTATGTCCATCTGTTACTTATATTGACTGTATTTATCTTATGCTCTTAAGATATTCTTTTTAGAAAAAAAACACACGAAACTAATGCATTAATATGGATAGATTAAATAAGGTGGAGTTGTATTCAACATAAGTCTAAACAAATCAAAACTGTTCCTGGTAACGTAAGAAACCGTGTCTGTCCAGCTTTTATTTCTATGCTTGTTAGAACCAGAATGTTTGTAACAGATGTTTGTTTGCTTTTTTTAGTAAATCTGCCTGTGAGCATTTTTAATGTAATAAAAACGACACAAAGAATTTCAAATGTTTAATATTATCAATATGATAGCATATGCTTTACATATATTGTGATTGGTAGTTTCTTTATTATATTATAATCAATACCTAACTAGTATACAGTTTGCTTACCACTGGATCCAGAAATATGTATATTTTGCATACCATCAGAAGAAAAAGATTATATATTTGACATACCACCGGGTTCGGAAATCTATATATTTTATGTGCCATCAGTGTAAAAGAGTATATATTTTCCATACCATTAGATGTAAAAGAATTTTTATTTTACATAACATTGGGTCCAGAAAAGTATATATCTTGAATACCATCGGATTCAAAAGAGTATACATTTTCCATACCATTAGATGTAAAAAAAAAATGTTTATTTTACATAACATTGGGTCCAGAAAAGTATATATCTTGGTTGGTTGGTTTCTTTGTTTAATGGCATATCAACTCTTTTTGGTTATTTAATGCCAAAGCCATTCTCCGAGAACAGTAGGGGTACTATTTAACCCATAGCTGGGAGGATAAGGGGATTCATACCTTTCCCAAGGGTATTTGCGCGAAACTGAACGTAATAACGCGACTGGAGTACGAACTCGCGTACTACGATTCCGCAGTCCATCGCTTTAACCATTACACCACGAAGACACCCCCCTATATATCTTGAATATCATCAAGTTCAAAAGAGTATATATTTTGTATATCAACGGGTTGAAATGACCTTGTATGTAAGTATTAATTCTAATTTACTTGGCAATAAATTCCATTATCTTTTCCATCATTATTGATTTCTTCCACATCTTTTCTTTGCATAGCTTGGGAATAATTATACCATTAATTTAAATAATTTGACCAAGTTTTCTTTAGAAATATTTGAAGCCAGAATGTTCAGCGAATAAGGGAAAATGTTTTGAGTCTTATCTGTTATCAGTTTATTTACAGCTAAATAAAAACCCATCGTAAACACATCCTTAAGATGCTAACAAAACCCAATGTAAGTTTAATGGCGCGAACCGAATGTAGTACATGTTTTTTTGCTGCTACACTTTGTTAGATCATGGTATATATGAGCAAAGTATCTATTAAAAAGAAAATAGTTGAAAGTAGGTGTTTGTGAAAAGAACCAATTCTCAAGATCAAATCCTCCTAAATTTTTGGAGCCATTTCTCCACCTAAAATAAATTAAATGGAGCTAGCATTGTACAGGAGTCGACATCTTTATTTTATTTCTAGCATCAGGGGTTGTAGATCTGTAATTGAATCTCATTCCTTAGACAAATTTACATGGAATACCGACAATTGCCCATACAGCAATTCTCCTTTCTTCACAACACCAACCAAGAGAATGACAAAGTGATCTTCAATCAGAGTTGCGAGAACAAGGCTGAACACAAGGTTAAACTACCGAAGGAAATCTGAGGCCAGGTTTTACTATTCCAAGTTACTCTGCCTGACTGGTGAAGGGGATTGAATTTAAAGTTTTCTTTCTTCTAGGCCGATTGCTCTTACCAAAGCTAGAGAGCCCAGTCTAATCAATTATTTTACACACTGCTGGGTAAAATAGTAGAGATGGATTCATATGTTTTCCAAGGAAAAAAGCGTTCAGTGAAACAGCAAACAAGCCCGTCTAGGAATTGAACGGGGGTTCGCTGCGTTTATTTTCAAGAGCCATAACCATTACGCCAACAGCATCTCTAAGTTTGCAGTGTACACGAAAAGATACTGTAATATGCGTCAGTGTCAGTGCTTAGCTTGCGAGTCGGGGAGGTAATTCATTGGGTTTGGTAGTATAAGTAAGATGAGAGAATTGTTTAGTGTTTGGATCCATTAGTCAGGTGATATGGAAGAAAGAATTGCATTTGGGACGTTCTGTTTATCAAACTTTACTTACGTCTCTATTACAAAATCCCCCATTGGCCTTTTCGAGTCGCCGACCATCTGTCAGTGGTTTTCTTTTTTCTCTCTCTCTCTCTCTCTCTCTCTCCCCTCTCTCTCCCTCTCTCTCTCGTATGATCTTCCCGTGTTGTCCTGACATCAACCTAACTCTTCTTAACAGTTTCATTCAAAAAGGAGTGATTCAAAATACTACTAGAAATATGGGCTCTTATTTTTACTATCTAATAATAATCAATCATCATCATCATCATCATCATATCGCGCTGGTAGCACGGATATCCCTGACCCTCTCTCGCCACTCCTCCCTATCGTTCATCTCCCTAGGTACGTCTTCAGGACAACATCCTGTATCCTCACATAGCTGCTGAATGTACGTTCGAGCTGGTCGTCCTGCTTTTGCGCGGCCATGTGTGGGGATCCATAAGAGTACATCTCTTATCAGTTCATCTCTGCTTCTCCAGCAGTGTCCTGCATGTCTGGTTCGTCTAACTTGAATAGTTTTCGTGATAGGGGGCAGGTGGCCGTACAGTTGGTGTCTTGTGGGGGGCTGCTGCCAGGACTTGTTGAGGATTGCACGCAGCATTCTTGTGTAATTGGCATCCAGTTTCTTCTCCAGCCGTTTTGTTAGCATCAATGTAGTGCATCCATATAGCAGTATCGATGTGACCGCTGCCTGGAAGAAACTGCGTTTCATTTTATCGGTTAGGTCTGATTTCCATATAATCGATAGCCTATTGATAGCTGTCCATGCTTTCGTTAACTTCGTTTCGATGTCCTTTTCGGTTGATTCGACGCTGCTTCCTAGGTACGTGAATTTGTCTACTAGTTTAAGTGGGGTTCCTTCTAGAGTAGAGATGTCCCCCGTTTGGTTATAGCACATGGAGAACTTGAAGAGATAGATTACCTGGGGTTTCTCGTGTCCCACCTGATATTTCAAAAATCTCCGGAAATCGGGGGTGGAGGGAAAGAAAATGAAATTCAATCTTTTCTTTCAGAAAACTTTTCAAGCTTTAAGTACCCTGAACTTTAGGGTAGTATATCATTATTCATGGTTTCGGTTTCCTTGTTTAATGGCATATCAACCTTTGTAGGTTATTTAATGCCAAATCAATTCTTGTGAAAGAACAGTAGTGGTACTATTAAGCCCATAACTGGAGAATAAGGAGTGGGGTTATTGGCATGATGGTTTTAGTGTTCGCCAATGGCACGCGAGACCGAGGTTCAATCCGAAGTCGAATCATACCAAAGACTTTAAAAATTGTACTTGATGCCTCCTTTCTTAAAACTCAGCATTAAAAGGTACGGATCAAGCGTAATGTGGAGCAATCCAGAGAAAGAAGTAGCGCCCTCCCCTACACTTTACTTTATACCTTTCCCAAAAGTATTAGTCTGAAAGTGAATGTAATAGCTCGACTGGAGCTTGAACCCGCCTAGTATGATACGCAGTCTGATATGTGAGCCACTACGCCACGAAGACTCCCGTCATATGTATTTAAGCAGAGGACAGAACTCCTACCGGACACTTGTAAACAAGACAAACATATAAGATGCTTAAACTTATTCACTCTATAAGCCATGGTTGTAAAAGAAAACAAAACAACATTCAATAAAGCAGCATTCAACCTAGGAAATGGACAAGGCGACCCGAGTTCAAATCCTGGACGAGTCTAATTTCATTTCACATGGCCCTTGAACTCTTGGAAAAGGTATGAATCCAATCCTCTTTCCAGCAATGGGTAAATAGTAGGGCTCTTCAGTCTTGTTTAAGCAACCCGTCTAGGAGAAGAAAACCTGTAAAACTCTACTTAAAAAACTGGCCTTGTGTCACTTCATGTCTGTACAGAGGGGTTAGTAAATATATACATATCATTGTAAAAACATATTTTAATTAATGAACTCTAGTGACCTTGAAGGTGAGAACCACTGATTATTTATTTATAAGTTACCCCTAGAGTCATAAACCTAATGCCCTTGGGGAATGCATGAATACAACTATTTTACCGCAATGGATCGATAGTAAAGCAGATTGATTCTTTAAGCTTGGAAAGGAAACCAGTCTCGAAGAAAGAAAATTATTCTGGGTTATATTTCATTCGATTATCTACCAGAAATAACGGTGAAAAATTCCGCTGTTAGATAATACAACTCAAAAATAAAAGGCATCTTTTCCTCTGCCTCAAAGTAAGATACTACGTTTTATACAATTTTAGTTGTCACAGTTTCAAAAACACACTTTTTTTCATACTGACCCAGTCGGCTGTAGCTGCAGAATACACCGAATGGATCTTTGCAGAGAGGTAAGACTCTCTAAACTAGTGTCCTGGATATGAGACTAAATAATCTAATGGAGAGGTTCCAGTAATGCTGGAGCTTTGGGGAATGTGGAGTACCCCTTTATTACCATTACTCCCTGGTCCATTCTGGCCCGGAGTGGTAGCACCTAATAGCACCTATTAACAGGTTAAATAAAACTAAACACTGTTCTCATACTAAACTGAATTGTTTGAAATAGAATTGTTTATATGTACAAAAATGGATTTGGCATTAAATAACCTAAAATGGTTGACATACATTTTTTTTAGATAGAGGAATTATATTACGAATCTAAATGGTCATGACCAGTAAATCCAGCAATCACTGCGCACGATATATGGAACAGCTAGACTGCTGTTTCAACCTTATTAGGTCTCATCTGCTATATACAAGTACAGTGATCTCCTCCACTGGAGATCAAACCAGTGACCATAGAAAGCAGAACCGAAACTCTATCACAGAGCTACTTGTCATGGTAAATGTGCGCGCAGTGCTTGCCATATATTCTGGTCATGGTACGAGACGCCAACTGTACGACCACTTGCCTCCCATCACGAAAACTATACAGGTTAGACGAGCCAGACACGCCGGACACTGCTGGAGAAGCAAGGACGAGCCCGTAAGTGACGTACTCCTATGGACCCCCACATATGGCCAAGCAAAAGTAGGACGACCAGCCCGAACTTACATACAGCAGCTATGTGAGGACACGGGATGTAACCCAGAAGACCTGCCGGAGGCGATGAATGATAGGGAGAAGTGGCGAGAGATGGTCAAGGATATCCGTGCTGGTGGCACGACATGATGATGATGATATATATATATGCGCGCACATTTAACATGACAAGAAGCTCTGTGATATATATATATATATATATATATATATCGTACTTAACATTCATTACAACGGTTTGAATATCTTCTTTGATACTTTCAATTCGGTTTTAATTCAAAATAAATTGCCAAAAGAAAAGGCATGAGTCCATCTCTTTTCTTTCTTTCTTTCTTTCATTCTTTCTTTTTTTAATGGCATATCAACTCTTAGTAGGTTATTTAATGCCAAATCTATTCTCCTAAAAGAACAGTAGTGGTACTATTTAACCCATAGCTGGGAGGATAAGGGGGGTTCATACCATTCCCAAGGGTATCTCTTTTCTCCCTACCCAGCTATGGTTAAATAGTAGAGAAGACTGAATTCTTTAGACTATGTTAGGCAAATATTCTAAGAGAATGTGACATCTGTTACTATTGTCTGGAATGATTTCAGATACTACACCTGAAATTGTTTTGTCGAATACTTAGGGCTTCCCGTTAAGAATTATGGAAAATTATCTTTTTAGATCAGTCAATTATTTCTTTTTCTGGCTCTTGCCTTATCGGTGGGTCACAAAATACATTGACTGCATCTGCTGCAGAGGGATAAGACCCCACCCCACACAAAGAGTTGTCCCAAGAAGAGAGAGGTTTTCCAAGGAAAATGATTGAAAAGGCATTTTCAGTTTCTTTGTTTCTGAATGTTCCGCCATGTCCTGGTGATTGAAACAAATGAAAATTTGTAGCTACTAAATCTGGTGTGTATGAATGATGTTGAAGAAGCTCCCATCCCAGCGATCTAATCCTTTGGGTGGGTCTCCCCAGTTGGTTTCACTGAAGAGGGGTAAGACACCCCTAAAAAACTATGTCCTAGTATAATACAAAATAAAATACTCGTTGTGAGGCTCTCGTTCTAAATCCCAGGTCGTCCTCTCTGATTTAGAGTCGTAGTACCACTTAGTTTTGCATAGCCGTAATCATGATACATATACATCTATACACATATACATGCGGAAGCAAAATCAACAATAATGACGAACGAACACACTTCTTTAGAAAAAATATACCTCTCACTTTATTCGAAAGGGTTGCGAAAGGGTTACGAAAGGGTTGAGTGTGAGGGGTGAGTTGGAGACTGAACAGACTGCAACATATTCCTCTATCTTTAGCAACATTTCTTTCTCGTTCTGCTGGGCTGCTCAATCAGGGGTACTGAGGGCCCATAGCCCTCTGCTGGGTGCTGGTTCTCTCTACAGCATCTTATTTCCAACAAACTGAACCTGTCTGTGGCACCGGCTTATATAATTTTTTGACGTCCTCCTGCTTCTTGTGGGCGTCACATCTGCACCCAATTCAACCCGTCCACAGTCAAGGTTATACCCTGATATCTTCGACCGGATGCACCTGTTATTCACACAGGTGCATCTCTTATTTGACATATCAGTCAAGGGTCAACATGATACATTAGTACCTAATCTATTATTCGTGTAAGATTGGAATACTAGATGCCATATAACTGTAAATTATTTTTAGTGAGAATACTTACTAGTAAAGTAAAGTTGGCGACCATAGTCGAGGGTAACCCGAAGGCTCCCTTTTCGATAGCTACTACACCAATGTGTAGGGGAGGGCGCTACTCCTTCCCTGGATTGCTCTACTTTACCCTTGATCCGTACCTTATAATGCTGAGTGTTAAGCAAGGAGGCATCAAGTACCATTTTTTGAGTCTTTGGTATGACTCGACCTGGGATTGAACCCAGGTCTCCCGGGCCATTGGCGAACACTGCCATAATTAGTAAAATACACCGACTGCACATCTACAGAGGGTTAATAACCCCCCCCCACAACGAGTGTTCTGGATATGGCACCAAGCAATCAAATAGTGAGGCTCCAGTAATGCTAGAATTTTGGGGAATGCAAAGTACCGTTTTATTGCCGTTGCTTCTTGGTCCACTTCGGACTGGAATGATAACATATGATAGGGACCTATCATTGGGTCAAATAAGACTGTATGCTTCTGCTAAATTTAATTGTTTGAAATAGAATTGTTTTTAACATGGAAACTATACTTACGCTAAAATAAATTGTTTGAAGTAAAACTGTTTTGACATTTACGTGTTTGTAAACAAAAAACTATACTTATACTATACTGAATTGTTCGAAAGAGAACTGTTTGACTAAACTGAATTGCTTGAAATAAAAATGTTTTTGACAATTAAACTGTGTACTTATGCTAAACTGAATTGTTTGAAATAGAACTGTTTATTTGTATAAAAATTGATTCGACATTTGATAACTTACAAAGGTTGATATGTCATAAAGCCCAAACAAACAAACAATTAGTTTCTTGAAACGATAGAACTTGGTGCAAACAAGTGACTGCCATGAAATAGAAAAATTACTTGAAACCAAATCGTAAGTCCATGTCGGATAGTGGTCAATGTGGTGGCTTACGAGATCGAAGTAAATTCCAATCATGCTATTACGTTTACTTTTAAACTAATGCCCTTTGGAAAAGGTCAGAGCCTTCTTATCTCTTCAGGTATGGATTAAATGGTATCACTACAGTTCTTCTACAAGGATTGCTTTAGCATTATATAACCCACGAATGTTGAGATGCCATTAAAACAAAGAAACCAAACCAAACCTTGAAATTATATAAGTATTACTATTAGATAGGAATACTTGAAAGCATACAACTGTGTGCAAATGACTGGTATTAGATAGGAATTCATGAAAACATGCAACTGTGTGCAAATGAGTGGTATTAGATAGGAATACTTGAAACCATACCACTGTATGCAAATGACTGGTATTAGATAGGAATTCGTGAAAACATGCAACTGTGTGCTAATGAGTGGTATTAGATAGGAATACTTGAAAACATACAACTGTATGCAAATGACTTGTATTTGATGGGGATACTTAAAACCATACAACTGTGTGCAAATGACTGGTATTAGATAGGAATACATGAAAACATGCAACTGTGTGCAAATGTTTGGTATTAGATAGGAGTACTTAAAACCATACCACTGTAAGCAAATGATTGGTATTATATAAGAATACGTGAAAACATACAACTGTTCGCAAATGATTGGTATTATATAGGAATACTTAAAACTATACAACTGTTCGCAAATGATTGGTATTATATAGGAATACTTAAAACTATACAACTGTACGCAAAAGATTGGTATTATATAGGAATACGTAAAAACATACAACTGTATGCAAATGATTGGTATTAGGAATACTTAAAACCATACCACTGTATGCAAATGATTGATATTATATAGGAATACGTGAAAGCATACAACTGTGTGCAAATGATTGGTATTATATAGGAATACTTAAAACTATACAACTGTATGCAAATGACTTGTATTAGATGGGAATACATAAAACCATACAGCTGTGTGCAAATGATTGGTTTTAAATAGGAATACTTGAAAATATACAACTGTGTACAAATTACTTTTATTAGAAAATAGAATAACTCAAGGCGTTAAAATCAATAAATCAGTCTATCAATCATTTTGCTGGTGTTGTAGAATGGAGCCTTTATGTCTCTACAGCTGGCTTCTTTTTTGGGGAATTTTTTTTTCAATTAGAATGTTTTTCTGCTGTAAAACCTTTTTTCCGCGGTAAAATTTTTATATAAATACATGCACATGGTATTTGCTAAGTTAGAAAAAAAGAAAAACAGCTTATTTAGAAGAGTGGAACATTTTGTGATTCAATAAACCGGCCAGGTGGTGTTATGACTGGCACTTCGGATAAACACGCTTTTCACAACGATTCAAAACTTCTTAGCGCTAATTTAAACAAACTTTAAACAAGCCACTGACTTCTAAGAGTTTTAGTTGATTGGTGAGAAAAGGGCCCTCGTCGAAGAAAAATTCCATTCAGACAACGCCTCTCTACATTCATCCACCCACAACAAATGTTACCGATGACAGAACAGTGATCACACCCTCAGGGAAAGACATTTCCCCTCTGCACACTGGCTTTCTCCTTCGTAGCTTTTGATCATACTACCTTCAACTTTTGAACACATGAATTTTTGGTTTCATACCGCCCTGTCAGTAGGGGTTAGAATAAGCTGACTATCCTCTGCAGATGAGGGGAAACTCCCCTTAAAGGGATACCCTGGGTATGACACTAAATTGCATCTAATGAGGAGACTCCAGTTCTGGCGCTCTGGAGAACGTAGAGTACGCCTTCATAGACAATACACACAGGTGTATTGTCTATGAAGGCGTACTCTACATACGTAGATTGCATCGTTGGTTTCTTGTTTAATGGCATGTCAACCTTCGTGTCTTATTTAATGTCAAAGTTATCCTCATAAAATAACTTGTGGAATAATGAAATCCATAGCTGGTGGGATGAGGAAGTTCCTGTCTCACACAATAGTTTTAGTCAGAAAATGAATGTAATAGCGCGACTCGAGTTCGAACTCACTTACAATGACGTCAAAGTCCTGCACGTTAACCACTACTCGACAGGGTCTCCTCCGCATATACAAATGATGATGTTGACGATTGTAGTATAAAGTTGCATTGTTACTTTGCCATCAACCATGTTGAGGTCCGATTTACATAGGAACGTATATATATATATATATATATATATATATATATATATATATATATATATATATTTATCATTATCAAGTCACGCTGCTAGTACAGATTCTCTGATTGTCATTGCCATTCATTCATATCATCCATTGCTTCTAGATTATATCCGGATGATCGCACAAGAGCCGTTGTAGGCATCTTCTTAGTCGTCCAACTCTTGCACGTCTGTGTGAAGGGTCGATGGGAGAACGTCGCTTATAAGTTCGTCCTTGCTTCTCCAACAGTGTCCCACATGCCTTGTTCATCTTACTTGGATGGTTTTAGAGATAGTAGGTAGATGGCCGTACTACTGTTGTTTCGTGGGATGTTGCTTTCAGGATTTGTTTAATATATCTCGTAGCATTCTTGTACAGTTTCTGCCTAATTTTTTCTCAACACGTTTCGTCAGCATCCATATGGTGCATCCATATAGTAGACCTGACACTACCACTTCTTGGAAGAAATCACATTTTCTTTTATCGTATAGGTCTGACTTATATATATATATATATATATGTGTGTGTGTGTGTGTGTGTGTGTATATATAACATGCCAATGAAAATCATTATAAACATTTAAAGAGATGAAAAAAGTTTAAAGGGAAGAGTTACCAGTAAATTTAAAACCACACTGCCACACACAAAAAATCCCCAAAACACGCATTCATACACACACGGAGAAGAAAATAACTGTTAGAGAAGCCCCAAACCACTTCAACGCACACACACACAACGACAAAAACATATCAAATATTAAAGAGGGGTAAAGCAGAATAAAGTAAACACACTCTAAGGTGAGAAAATATTTTGTGGAGGTATAAGAATATTTTGCGGAGGGATATAAAATATTTTGTGGAGGTATAAGAAATATTTTGTGGAGGTATAGAAATATTTTGTGGAGGTATATAAAATATTTTGTGGAGCTATAAAAATATTTTGAGGAGGTATATAAAATATTTTGTGGAGGTATAAAAATATTTTGAGGAGGTATATAAAATATTTTGTGGAGGTATAAGAATATTTTGTGGAGGTATAAAATATTTTGAGGAGGTATATAAAATATTTTGTGGAGGTATAAGAATATTTTGTGGAGGTATATAAAATATTTTGTGGAGGTATAAAAAATATTTTGTGGAGGTAAAAAATATTTTGTGGAGGTATAAAAGATATTTTGCTGAGGTGTGAAAATATTTTGTGGAAGTATAAGAATATTTTGTGCCGGTATAAAAAATATTTTGTGGCGGTATAAAAAAATATTTTGCGGAGGTATTAAAATATTTTGTGCAGGCATAAAAATATTTTGTGGCGGTATAAAATATTCCCTCACTGAAAATTTTTCTTTTATATTTCTTTTTTTTTTTCTTTTTTTTTTTTTTTTTGAGAAATTCTTCACACGCTTTCTTTTGAATTCGTGTTCTGAATGTTATCAAAGTCAAAAGGTTTTCTCTCTATTACTCGATTAACATCAATTACAATGTAAAGATAAAATGGATGACTTTGAATAGCTTCTTCAAAATAAAACCAAGGAAGATATATTCAAAAATGGCATAAATAAATAAATAAATAGTCACTCTATAATCTAAGCAAAAGCTGATTTTGTTTGTTCTATGTTATTTTCCCTTAAGAAAACAATATCAGTTGATGTCTTTGTGTGATTCATTCGTCATGAATGAGTGGTTGGCTATACTAATCCGATATCTATCGATAAATTACTAAAATCTCCTATATGCTTGTATAAGTATTAATGAAAAACTAAGAGAATGTTAGTTATTTATAAGATAACTCGCGTATCCCGCTGTAAAAGCGGTCCATGAAGATGAAGTTTTTTATTCAAACAATGAATGATTCTAAGAGCATTCCACTGTTATCTCCGTTATATCGAGAATTTTCTAAATGAATTCAAATTGTTCAGCACGAAAGGAGAAGACCTCATCGAAAAAGAAAAAAAATATTATTCAGTAGCAAATAGGAATGGAAATTGAAAGTAGTCCAACATTAACTTCAAACTCATTCTCACAACCGCTGCAATGATACCGTGGCAAGTTCTTAAGAACTTAGCTTTTCATTTGGCCAACATCAGCGTGTTAATGACTGCAGGTCTTTCATGCAACCAAGACTAGGCCTTTAGCACAGATCCATAGACTCCTGATATTGACAGATATCACATATATATATATATATATATATATATATATATATATATATATATATATATATATATATATATATATATATATATGGAAAAAAAACTCAACAGACCGTCATTTGGCTATTAAAATTTTCTTTCAGCTGATTACCAACCTCTTTAGATAGCCATCTCCTAATGGTGAGAAAAAAATTTTTTTCCTAGATAATATAAGTTAACTTATCAACAAGATTTCTGTAGCTAAAGGTTCAGCGAGTCTAATTAAAAAGTATTTTTTAGATACATAAGGATAGGTGACACCAGAAAATGACATTACATTCGGTTTTGACACCGTATCTTTTTGTCTCCCACCTTACTTCCTTTCTTTAATTATTCTATTTCAAACGAATAAGAATCCATTGAAGGAATATTTTTATCATTTTTTATCATTTTTCTCCCCGTTTTATGATGGCTATCTGAAGAGGTTAGTTTCTCATATGGAGTGAGCAGCAGAAATAAATTCATTATAGTCAAATGACGGTCGGTTGAGTTTTTCTTCCAATTATATGAATTTTCTTTGCATTATCTTTATAAATTAATTATCATACATTGAGCACTCCAGGAGATTTATAAGAATCCTCTTATATATTCTCAAACTGAATCATTCCCAGCTCATCTTTTTTAGATATATATATATATATATATATATATATATATATATAGAATAGCTTCAAGTAAAGTATACGTCATAAGTTCAAAAAGACGGATCTTTTTTTGAGTCACGTCTCATCAGAGAACTTCGCCAAAAAGTAAGCAATAAAAAAGAGTAGACCTATTGGTAATTAACACCAGAAAAAAAAAAAAGAAAACCTCAAGAGGGAAAAAAGAAAAAGATGTTTACCTTTTGTTTTACTTGGCTGATTACACAGCGACTAAACCAGATTAACTCCAAGATTAACAAAAATAAACTTTACCAATCCTTCCAAGAAAACTGTCTATTTTTATTCTTTTTATTCTTTGTGGGTTTTTTCTTTCTTTTTTTTCTGTCGTCATCTACCATTAAGTTTATTACTCTTTATTACTTGCTTTTGTCACAAAGTTCTCTAATGAAGTGTGACCGAAAAATATCCTTTTTCAAAACTTACATTGTATGGTCTACTTAAAACTATTCTAAAAATGTGTACGTACCATAAGATATATATATATATATATATATATATATATATATATATATATATATATATATATATATATATATTAAAATGGGAACGTCTACAAAGAGATTTGGATTTTTTTGGATTTTTTTTATTTATTTTGCTCTTACATACGTGTATGCTTCCAGCTTGATGCTTTCGTCAGAGAACATGCATGTCACAAGGCCTTGTTAATCGGGTATTCATGTTCTTGTGCCATACATGTTCTATGACGAAATCATCAAGCTGGAAACATACACGTATGTAAGAACAAAATAAATTAATAAATCCTAAAAAATACAAATCTCTTCGTGGACCGACTCATTTTAAAATATTTTTATTCTCTCTTTTGAGCTACAACAACAAAAAATTATATATATATTTATATATATATATATATGTATATGATCATTACCCAATAAAAATGTCACATGATAACAACATTGTTATTTGACCATCACAATTAAAATTCCTTAACTTAGACAATAAAGCAAATTCCAGTTTAATTTGCAACTGAATTATAATTGGGGGGTCTCCGTTTGTACTCAACGTCATTCTTCTGAATTCGCCAAGTTCTCGATATATCAAAAATAACTATTGGATGCTAATTATAATCATTCACTTTTAAAATAAAATATCTTTATGGCTGGCTGCTACAATGGGTTTTCAGGTTGTCTTGTATATTACTAACTTTCTCATTATGCTTATATATATATATATATATATATATAGTAATGATAATAAATAAATAAATATGTATTATATATATATTTAATCCATGGAAAATATTGTTCAGCAACCTAAGGTTTCATGAAGTTTATAACAACATTCATCAGGCAGTTAAGAAGATGGAATGAAATTGAAAATCGAAAATGCGACAAAATGCAGACAAATAATCATTAAGATTTCTTTTGTGTGTGGTCCTCGTATATATTACAACGAAAAGATGCAAATATCTCTCCCACAATCTAAACAAGCACCTAGCTACAACAAAACATCCAAAAAATGCCGTCTTTGTCTCCACGAAAAATTAGCCATCATCACATATCCATCACAAAACAATCCTCTCAAAATGTAGGCACGAAAACAGACACCTTCTTTCACATTTCAACCCACTCACACAACCCACCTAACACCTCGTACACGTATTTGATAAAAAAAAACAACCTTAAAGCACCGTAAGTACCATTTTCCTCCTCCTCCTACCATCACATCCATCACACAATATACCCACACGCCTCAACCATTTCAACTTTTAACTTTTTACGAGCATTAAAATAGACCTCGACGCTCTACATTCACCTTACCTACCAAACTCACTCTAAACTTTTCTACAATAGTATATGTACCACACATTAACAAATAATATTTAACTATTAAAAAACAACCCCAAACTTCAAACCCGCTATCTAATCAATTTCTTTAATTTTCAATTACGACACCCTACCCCTAAGTTATAATCATCATCGTACACAAACACATTAACTATTTTTTAAACTATTTTATTTTATTTTACCTATGAGACCCACAATATACAATATTTACGCAATATTTCATTCATTTATTACACTGGTTTACAAAAATAAATTTTTGGTCTGAGGCAAGAATAGGGATAGGTGTTTTTTGTTAATTTGGGTGTGCTGAATTCAAATTTATAAATAGTTTTGCTCTATCACCTCTAGTTTTCTGGCTTTTAAATAGTCTCATTTTAGCATAAACAGAGAATATATGTGCATATTTCAAGAGTCGCAGCAGCTTATAACAGATAAAACATGATAGATAGAGAACACTGATTGAATCAATATACTTGGATGACACAATTACACAATTCATAGTACCACAGACAGTCAAAAGTGTGTTTTCTTAGAAGATCTGGTGTATTTTGCCTCCGGGATGTCACGCAAGAGCATCCAGCAGAGGTTTCCCATTATGCCGGGATTCCATTTGCCTTGATAGTTGCTCTCCATCTTCGTAATGTCTTGGTGGAATCTTTCTCCATGCTCATCACTCACTGCTCCAAGGTTTGGCGGGAAGAAGTTGTGGTGGGAATGGAGAAAATGAATCTTGAGTGACATTCGGCACCCCATATCCTCATAAGACTTTAGCAACTTCTCAATACAGGCTTGGTAATCTGGTACGCGTGTGTTACCAAGGAAGCCGCTACAGACTGACTTGAATGCTTCCCATGCTCTAAGGAGCTTCTCAATATCAGTATCCTTCAGCACTTCTCGGATTTGAGGTCTGACAAAGATGCCCTCTTTGGGCTTAGCAGCACTAAGACCTGGGAACACAGTAGACAAGTGTCGGAAGGTAGCACCGTTTTTGTGCAACGCCTTCACGAAATTCTTCATCAAACCAAGCTTGATATGAAGAGGAGGACGAAGCACCTTATTCATGCTCACCTGAGGATTCTCCTTGAGGCTGTGTTCGCCAGGAACAAAAGTGCTTCTAGACCCCCAGTCTTTCTGCTTGTGATGCTGGGATACAGCTCGACTATCCAAGAGACAGAGAAAACAACAGTACTTTGTGAAGCCCACTTGCATACCCATAAGAAGACCAATGACATTGAGGTCCCCACACAGACCCCATTGGTACTCACTGTACTTAATAGCTTCTAAAAGAAGCTCCATATTGTCATAGGACTCCTTTAGATGGACAGAATGTGCAATGGGAATGCTGGGATATTTATTTCCGTTGTGCAGAAGAACACCCTTGAGACTTCACCTGGAAGAGTCTATGAAAAGACGCAAGTCTGAAGGATTATGTGGCAAACCAAGGGACGTAAACAAGCCAGGTATGTTTGTGCAGTAGCACAACTTGTTTTCCATGTTGAAAGGAAGCAAGGTCTTTGTTCCGATTCCTGAAACTGGAGATCCTTACATCTTCCTGGACTAGGTTCCACTGTTTAAGCCGAGAAGCCAAGAGCTCTGACTGCTGTTTTGACAGATACAAATCAGGAGCAAGATCATTCAGGTCTTCTTGTGTGATCCAGTGTGGCTTATTGCCACTTGTTCCTGAATATGTAGACTCAATATCTTCCAAAGATATTGACTCGGCAGAATCCTCTCTTGAAGGCATTTCTTCATCTGATGAGGAAAGAAGATCCTTATTTACGGGAGGTGTGGATACAGGAAGATCATCTGAATGGGGAACGGGTCTCATAGCAGATCGAAGGTTAGGATATTTGATCTTTTTCCAAGAAGATGCATTGATACCAGTTATATTAGTTAAACAAAAATAACAATCATCTGCGTGGTTTTGTGGCTCTCTCCGAACCATCGAGACAGCAAAGTTGAAAGCAAAGTTGAAAACTAAATGTGCATTTGAAAATGTAATACTAATATTTAGTAACCCAAAAGTAACACGATAGTTGAGGGACACCAACCTCCTGCGCCGCCTGCGAGACAACCTCTTCCAATGACTACCAGAGTGTGGATTGAGACATACTGCCTTAACTGTCAAAATCCGTCTTGATATATATATATATATATATATATATATATATATATATATATATATATATATATATATATATATATGTATATATAATGTAATACTATCACTTACATTTAGTGCATAATAACTAAAAAATAAGCCATAAGTCTCACAATATTAGAATTAGCCCTGAATTCATATACGCCTTTATGTACCGTATATGCACAAAATGCACACTTTGCATATCTAAAAACTAGAGGGTATGAGTAAAAACGGATTTCAAATTTGAATTCAACACCCTCAAATTAGGTAAAAACGGGTATTTTTGTGCTTGCCTCAATTTCTTTGTAAACCAGTGTTATTAGCATTACATTAATTTATTACGCACATAATTATTATTTAACACACTTACTATTATTTACCCCCTTATTATTTTATTCTATCTTAACACACGCATATATATATATATATATATATATATATATATATATATATATATATATATACGTGTGTTTCTGTGTGGAGAGAACTAAGCAAAAAGGCACATCGTAGCAATATATATGTATGAACTACTGACACATGATCAAATTTATGGATTACAACTAATTGATTCTTGAAGAACCACATTTACACTCAGTTACGATTTTAACAGAGATGCAAAGTTTACTAGCATAGAAAAAAACAGAAAAATGCATTACACAGTATCACGTCGATAACAGAATGACAAGGAAATAAATGGACATAATCTCTCTAAACACTGACGCCAAATGGCCTTGACATCGAACTATTCCATTCTTAAAACACTGATTTGAAATAGAAAGGAGAGATTTGGGTTGATACATAAACACTTAAATAAACAACTGTCGGACTAAGACAGTCTTGGGTAAGTTGAAATACACTCTGCCTGTACTTGACATATATTTTCAAAAGAGAGAACTTCGTTCCAGGTGTTTACGATAGCAGAAATCATATGAAGGTTAGATGAAGGCACTTGGATACTAAAAAAATGATTTTAATTCAGCGAATGGATACGCCACCAATTAATGTTTCATAGCTTTTCTTGCAATATATCAACTCATTTAACAACTATTTTGAAATATTTCTAAAAGGGGTGTCCTCGTGGTGTAATGGTTAAAGCGATGGACTGCGGAATCGTAGTAAGCGAATTCGAACTCCAGTTGCGCTATTACGTTCACTTTCAGGGAAATACTCTTGGGAAAGGTATGAACCCCTTCTTCCTCCCAGCTATGGATTAAATAGTAACACTACTGTTCTTCTAGAATGGCTTTGGCATTAAATAAACTACAAAGTTTGATATGCCATTAAACAAAGAAACGAAACCATTTCCAAAAACAGTTTTCTTCAAAAAAGCTTTTCTCCTGACATTGATCTCTGGCCAAAACTTGTTACGAAAAATTAAAAAATTGATAACACAAAAAATATTCCTATTTGTCATTTCACTTTTGTTCATTATATATATATATATATATATATATATATATATATATATATATTCACACGAACATAAGAATTTTTGTGATATATAGGTGAGTAGACTATTATTCCAGACTGTATTGTTTGTTTACTACTAATCGTATTTGATTGTATAAAAAAACCTTCGTTCAAAGATATTTTAGATATTTTGTAGGTTGTCTTTCAATGACTGTTGGTCGTCTGAAAGTTTTCCAGTCCTGGTTGTCGAATTTACTCCTGCGTCGTGTTTTAAACGATCATAATCGACATCTAATGGTCGTCTACTTAAGACCTTAATTTCAAGAGGCGTGATAGCACCCTTAAAACGCTTAAGTCTGTCTTTGGCTGTTCAGTAAGAAATTGTTAATTTTCCTTTTACATTTTGAATTGTGCGAGTAGTTCCAGAGGCTCAGTATAAAATATTTCAAAATAGACGGAATCTCAATATTTATATATTTATTATAAAACCCAAAACAAAATGTTCAGCTGAATAATAATAATAATAATAATAATAATAATAATAATAATAATAATAATAATAATGCGGTAACAGAGAAGAAAGGATCAATCACATAATAAGCGAATGCAGCAAATTAGCGTAGGAGGAGTATAAGGCGAGACACGACTGGTCGGCAAGGTGATCCACTGGGAAATGTGTAGGAAATTTCAATTCGACCATTTAAACAAATGGAATATGCACAATTCAGCACCTGTTCTAGAAAATGACTCGCATGGGACTTTAACATACAAACGGATCACCTAATCCCGGCCTGAAGACCAGACCTAATAATAATAATAATAATAATAAAAGAGAATCTGCAAAATTGTCGACTTTGCTGTCCCGGCGGACCACAGAATAAATCTGGAGGAATGTGAAAAGAAGGATAAGTACCTCGACCTTGCTAGAGAATTGAAAAAGCTGTGGGACATGAAAGTAACGATTGTGCCAACTGTGATTGGTGCTTTAGGCACAATAACTAAAGGATTATTAAAAGGCATGGAGGACTTGGAAGTTGGCGGACGGGTAGAGACTATCCAAACGACAGCATTGCAAAGAATGGCCAAAATCCTGAAATGAGTCCAAGAGACTTAAGGAGACTTGCTGTCACTCAAACTCCAGTGAAAAACCATCAGCTAACACTGATGTGAAAAACTCTAAAGGAGTAAGTAATAATGATAATAATAATAATCTGGAGATTTGAGGAGACTTGCTGTCTCTCAAACACCCGTGAAAAACCACCGGCTAACGCTGGTGTGGAAAACTCAAAAAGGAGTAAATAATAATAATAATAATAATAATAATAATAATAATAATAACATGTATTAAGAAAAGAAAAACTATATGTACCAAAAAAAGACGAGAAAAGAAGGAGGATAAGGACTCGTCATCATTGAGGACTGCGTAGACACATCATTACAAGGAGTCGAGGACTAAATTAGAGCAAAGAAAAACTAATCACAGCAGCCATTAATGGTATTGGCAACATAAATCCAGAGAGATAAACAAAAATGACGAAATAGAAATAGAAAGAAAAATAAATTTCTATATATTTCAAGCGACAAAATTATGAAATTACGCACGAGAAAACTTGGACATGACTATGAAAGGGAAACCTTGAGATTGGTTGCTTGGTTGGGTTTTATGGCATATCAACTTTTGCAGGTTATTCAACGCCAAGTCCATTTTTATGCAAATAGTCAGTTCTATTTCAAACAATTCAGTTTATCATGAGTTCACTGTTTAATAGTCAAAAACATTTCTATTTCAAGCTATTCAGTTTATTCAAACAGTTCTAATTCAGCTAATTCAGTTTAGTATGAGTACAGATTTTGTTTACACGCAGATGTCAAAACAGTTCTATATTAAACAATTCGGTTAAGTGTACTTACAGTTTCAATGTCAAAAACAGTTCCATTTCAAACAATTCAGTTTAGTATAAGCACGCTGTTTAAATACAAGTACACAGTTTAATTGTCAAAAACACTTCTATTTCAAGCTATTCAGTTTAGCCAAACAGTCCTGATTCAAACAATTCAGTTTAACATAAGTACGCAGTTTAGTTCTATTTAACCCAGTGACAGGTTCCTATCAGGTGCTACCATTCCGGGGCAGAGTGGACCTGGGAGCAATGGCAATGAAGGGGTGCTCCTCATTCCTCAAAGCCCAAGCATCAATGGAGCCTCACCATCAGATTGTTTAGTGTCCTATACAGGACACTCATTAGGGAGGTCTTACCCATCTGCAGAGGTGTAGTCGGTGTACTCTACAGCCTCAACTGACTGGGCAAACCATAAGAGAGAAACTGAAACTCTTGTAATAACAGCATAAAACAACGCCATAAAGACCAATTACATGAAAGCGAAAATTGATAATACGCTATAGAAAAGAAAGTGTTGACTATGTCGAGAAAAAGATGAATCGATTAATCATGTAATAAGCAGATGCAGCCAACTTGCACAAAAGAACTATAAGACTTAACACAGGTGGGTGGGAAAGGTGATCTATTGGGAATGTTGCAAAGGGATAAAAATTTGACCATACAACCAAATGGTATAAGCATAAACCGGAATCAGTCCTACAGAATAAAATACATAAGATTTTCAGAGATTTTGAGATTCAGGTGAATTACCTAATCCTGGTTAGACGACCAGACCCGGTGCTAATTAACAAAAAAAATGAAAAGAAGATTTGCCGTCTGGCATATTTTACCGTTCCGGCAGACTTCAGAGTGAAAATAAAAGCAAGCGATCGGAAAAAACAGAGGAACATGGAGGTGATTGAGATACCAATTGTAGTTGGTGCGCTCGGAACGGTCAGCAAGTGCCTAATGAAGGTACTGAAGGGATAGAAAATCAGTGGGATAATGAAAACCATCCAGATTAAAGCATTGTTAAGATTGGCCATATTACTGAAAAGAGTCCTAAAAACCTGAGAAGACTTGCTATTTCTCCGATTCCAGTGAAAGACTACTAGCGAACACTAGTGTGAAAACTAGCCAGAAGTGAAATGATAATATAAGCAATTGAATAATAAATGTAGGTTATTTTGTGACAGAATGGGAAAAGTGATCCCCTGGGTATCGTTCGAAAGATTAAAATTTAACAATACTAACAAATGGTATATGTATAGCTCAGAATCCATCCTAGAAAAAGAAACTTATAAAAATCACTAGGATTTGAGGACACAAACGCATCACCCAATCCTAAACAGAAAGTCAAACCTATTGTTGATTGATAAGAAGAAAAAGAATTTTCGTCTCATGGATTTTGTAGTTCCTGCGGACTATAGAGTGAAAATGAATGAATGTGAAAAGGTAGACAAATACTTCGATCTTGCCAGAGTACTGAAAAAAAAGTGAGAGCGAAAGGCAGAGAGAACTACTGGTTGCCGTTAGTGAGAATAATCATACTCGTCCGTCAAAGAGGCTACGTTTGGTATTTTGTCTATATAGAAGAGAATGGCAAACGTAAACACCTTGTCGTAATGGTGGCTGAGCAGAGCCGAAATTTAGCTCATGCAAAAGACCCGTATTTTGCATAAGAGAGTTTTCGACTCTACATACGATGACAAATTTCTGCTCCGGCAGAATATTAAAAAAAACAACTGGATTTGAAGGAAGTGAAAGAGGCAGCTGCGAAGATGGAGACTTCCTGTCATACAAACCTCAGTGAAAGACCATCAGCTAAAACTGATGTGAAACCAGCACCTGTCCTAGAAAATGACACGCATAAACTCCTATGGGACTTTAACATACAAAAGGATCAACTAATCCCGGTCAGAAGACCAGACCTTATTATAATCAACAACAACAAAAAAAAGAATTTGCAAAATTGTCGACTTTGCTGTCCCGGCGCACCACAGAATAAATCTGAAGGAAAGTGAAAAGAAGGATAAGTACCTCGACTTTGCTGGAGAATTGAAAAAGCTGTGGAACATGAAAGTAACGATTGTGCCAATAGTGATTGGTGCTTTAGGCACAATAACTAAAGGATTATTAAAAGGCCAGGAGGACTGGTAGAGACAATCCAAATGACAGCATTGCTGAGAACGACCAGAATATTGAGATGAGTCCCGGAGACTTGAGAAGATTTGCTGTCACTCAGACTACAGTGAAGGGCCATCAGCTAACGCTGATGCGAAAAACTCTAATGAGTTAATAATAATAATAATAATAATAATAATAATAATAATAATAAGAAGAAGAAGAAGAAGAAGAAGAAGAAGAAGAAGAAGAAGAAGAAGAAGAAGAAACAACAACAATGTCGACGAAACTGATTTCGTGTGTTGATTTACAGAGACTTTTTTTCTTGATTATTCGACACACAAATGGTATATGAATGAACAGAATCTGTCCTTAGAATAGAAACCTATAAAACTCTCTGTGATTTGGGGACTCAAACGGATCACCCAATTCTGAACAGAAGGCCAAACTTATTGCTGATTAATAAGAAGAAAAGCAAATGTCCTCGTGTAGATTTTGCTGACCCAGTCAAACACAGAGTGAAAATGAATGAAAACGAAAAGATAGACAAATACTTAACTGAGTGCTAAAAAGACGCTGAGAAGCATAAGGGTGGCGGTGATACCAGTTGTAGGTGGCGCACTTAAAACAGATCCCAAAAGCTTACAAAGAGTGTGTTGGAATTGAAAGTCTACCATCGAAACCACAGCATTGTTAAGAATAGCTAGAATACTCAGAAAAGTTCTAGAGACCAGAGAAGACTTGTTTTCTCTAAACCTTCAAACAAAAACCACCAGTTAAAGCTAGTGTAAAAAATTCGCAAGAAGTGAAATAATAATTATAATACCTTCTAATTGATATGGTTACGCCAACAGATAACATTTTTTCTTTTTTAAATAGAGGAATTATATAGTGGCTCAGTGGTAGAGTTTCGGCTTTGCATTCTCTGGTTGCTGGTTCGATCTATCGATCTCCACTGGGGGAGATCACGGTATATACTGTTGATGAGACCTAATAAGGTCGAAACAGCTGTCAAGTGTTTCCGTGTGTCGCACGTAAGTGTTCGCCGGATTTTCTGGTCATGACAATTCAATTCATAACACAAGATAATAACATATTGTTGCATATTGACCCTTGATCGAGCTGTGAATCAGAGATATCTCTGAACAGGACGCACCTGTGTAAATTAGCGGAAGCAGTCACATAGTTGATCGGAAGTTGTGGGAATTATGAAACGATATATGCAGATGCCGCGTGAGGATTAGCTGGAGACAGTCGAAGACAGTATGCCTCAATTCCAGCTTGCAGTCACGAAGAGCGCCCGCCGAAGCTGCGGTCCACTGCGGCATTCCGATTGAATACCCTCCGTCCGAGAAGCATAAGTACTAAATGGTGGTCTTGAAAATAAGACCGACTCGAAACCCAACTGTATTGCAGGAATCCCTCAAAAGATTTTGCTATCCTCTAGGTAAGATACTCGGAACCACTCTTAAGGTGGACGAGAGAAGAACTTCAACAAATGGACCAGAAAATAAGAAAACTAATGACCATGCATAAGGCTTTACATCTCAGAGATAATGTTGACACACAATAAGTGTCAAGAAAAAAAGGCCATGGCGTTGATGCATCGATATAACGACTCGAAGACAACATAGAAAAGCGCGGAGCAAGACAGCTTACAGCCACCAGAAACAATACTGACAACACGAGGATCAATAGAACGGAAATAATCAGAAAACAAAAATAGGAAGAAAAACAACTCTATGGAAGTTTTGAACGACTAACAAGTGAGATCTCACATTGTTATATTTTGACCTTCAACCCGGCCCAAAAATGCTATTCCAAGGTGATACACCGGAAGGAAGTGACACATTCCAATGGCCAGTAATCAAAAGAGATCGCGTGGGCGGATTAAGGCTTATGATATGGGACAAGGTGAAGGTCCCATTGTGCCACTACAGTGATGCACCGGAAGAGAGTAACCTCTGAACTGCATGACAGTTATTTCCGCTTGATGACGATTAAACATTCGATTTCAAAGATCCAGTGGGCGATCGTGTGGGCGTTGAGTTATTATTTAACTCAGTTGAGTTTGGGTCCCAGAGCAGTTGCCAGTAGAATTCCAGACAGCTAGAGACCAGATGTGGTAGGGAAGGCCACACCCGACCGAGGGGGACCTCGGAAAGCGCCGATGGAGTGGACCCCAACATCAGGAGAACAAGAAAGACACAACGTGACGGTCATAACAGTGGGGTCAAAATATGAAGTTTATGTTCGGTCTCCAGCACCCTCTCACATGCAAACCTTGAACAACCCTTTCGAACCCTTGCAATAAAGCGAGAGGAAAAAATATTGTTAAAGAAGTCTTCCTGTGTCTTCCTTCCTGCCTCTTTCTGCGTGCGTCTGTCTCTATTATTGAGTCGTTATGATACGGCAAATGAGTATATATATATGTGTATTTCTGCATGAATCAGCAGATGAGTATATAACAACATGAGAAAACGTGGTCATAGCGAAGAAAAGAAAACCTTAAGAGAGAAACTGAATATCTTCTAATAGCAGCACAAAACAACGCCATAAAAACCAATCATATCAAAGCATGAATAGATAAGACGCAACAAAATAGCAAATGTAGGTTTTATGGTGATAGAAACGAAACGAATAGGAGTACCACGACTAGGTGGGATGGTGATCCACTAGGAGTTGTGCCAGAAACTGAAATTTGACCATACGAACAAGTGGTATGTGCACAACCCAGAATCCGTCCTGGAAAATGAGACGAACATACTTCTCTAGGATTTTAAGATACAAACATCATCATCGTCATCATGTCGTGCCACTAGCACGGATATCCCTGACCCTCTCTCGCCACTTCTCCCTATCGTTCATCGCCTCTGGCAGGTCTTCAAGGCTACATCCCATATCCTCACATAGCTGCTGTATGTATGTTCGAGCTGGTCGTCCTGCTTTTGCTCGGCCATATGTGCGGGTCCATGGGAGTACAACACTTATGAGCTCCTGCATGTCTGGTTCGTCTAACTTGGATAGTTTTCGTGATGGGAGGCAGGTGGCCGTATAGTTAGTGCCTTGTGGGGTGTTGCTGCCAGGACTTGTTCAATATTGCTCGCAACATTCTCGTGTAATTGCCGTCTAGCTTCTCCTCCAGCCGTTTTGTTAGCGTCCAAGCAGTGCAGCCATACAGCAGTATCGACACGACCACTGCCTGCAAGAAACAGCGTTTCATTTTATCGGTCAGGTCTGATTTCCATATGATCGATAGCTTATTGATAGCTGTACATGCCTTCGTTAGCCGCGTGTCGATGTCTTTTTCGGCTGATGAGACACTGCTTCCTAGGTAGATGAATTTGTCTTCCAGTTTCAGAGAGGTTCCCTCATCCAGACCTAGTGATAGTAAAAAAAAAAAAAGAACCTGTCGAATAATACTTTGCCGTCACGGCAGACCACAGAGTGAAAATTAAAGAAAACGAAAAGAGAGATAAGTTCCAAGACCTTGCTAGCGAACTAAAACAAACTACGGAATACGAAGGTAACGATGATACCAATTGAGGTTGGTGCATTTGGGATAATCTCGAAAGGACTGGTAAAGGTGCTGGAAGACTTAGAAATTATAGGACAAATGGAGACCATCCTGGTGACAGAATTATTAAGATCGGCCAGAATACTGAGAAGAGTCCTGGAGACTTGAGTAGACTTGCTGTCCCTCGAATTCCGGTGAGAAACCATCAGCTAACCCTGGCGTGAAAAACCCTCAGAGGGGTAAATACTACAACTACTACTAATAATAATAACGAACTTCAGACGTGTCAATAAAGCTTCTCTGAAGATCGGGTGCGTGAAACTCAGGGTCATTCTATTTTACTTTATTGGTAAAATATCGTGATATGCATGTACATATTTTGGACACCAAGCACTGTATTTTACAAATCTAAAACAGCTTTAGAGATAAATTATATATATATATATATATACTGTGGGTAAATTTTTAAAAAAAAGATTAGTATACGTATTATATTTACCAACCCCTCCGCTTGGGCAGGATATGATACAAGGTCAATTTTTTAGCGGAGTTTAATAGGTTTGAATTCAGAGTATTCCTCCTCCTAGACTAGTTGCCTAACTAAGGCTGAAGAACCCAGTCTGTCCTACAATTTACCCATAGCTGGAGGGAGAATAATTCGATTCATAACTTTCCCGAGGGTATTAGTGCTATGTGATATACAATCAGTCTCGTCCAGGGTTTCAACTCGTGTCGCCGTGTCCATTTCCTACGACGATAACCATTACACCACGAGTATACGTATTATGGAATGATACTGGCACAGTTGTCAGGGAAACCAGTGCCTGAATAAAGTCACTGGTAAAATATGTTCGGTTGACTATCCTAGCAACCCTCTTCCCATAAAAAGTGACAGCATCTGTCAACCCCTTATAGAAATATATATCTTTCGCAAATCAACCCCTTATAGAAATATATATCTTTCGCAAATCAACCCCTTATAGAAATATATATCTTTCGCAAATCAACCCCTTATAGAAATATATATCTTTCGCAAATCAACCCCTTATAGAAATATATATCTTTCGCAAATCAACCCCTTATAGAAATATATATCTTTCGCAAATCAACCCCTTATAGAAATATATATCTTTCGCAAATGAATCAAGGAGAAACAAATGGAAGAGATTTGATTAATCCATGACGAGAAAATTTTTCTAAATTTACATGTAACTTCTCAATAAACTCCTGACACCACCGATTCCACAATGGTTAAGCAGATTAATACCAGAGAGTATACGACCGAAAAATTGTGAACAAAGAACAATATAGATGAGAAAGACACTGCAGACAAAAATACACTGCAGACAAAAAACACATTTGTTTCCATTAAAAACTAATATTATATATTAATGAGTTTGATATCCCATGACTTTAACCGTTGAGCCAAAAAGAATTTTATTTATTGTAGGTTGAAAATGTTGAGGTACAGAAAAAATACGTACATAATTATTATCATATTTAATACTGTAAATAAGTTTCATTATCTTTTCATTATCGCTAGTCATTACTGCGATAAGTGATGAGTAATCTTAAGCTTCGAAAGAGGATAAGTGATGAGTATTCTGAAAGCTTCGAAAGACGATAAATGATGAGTATTCTGAAAGCTTCAAAAGTCGATAAATGATGAGTATTCTGAAAGCTTCGAAAGACGATAAATGATGAGTATTCTGAAAGCTTCGAAAGACGATAAATGATGAGTATTCTGAAAGCTTCGAAAGACGATAAGTGATGAGTATTCTGAAAGCTTCAAAAGACCAAAACCTGACCCGAGGTTTTTTGTGGTTCAAGAAGAATATATCAAAAAAAGAACAAAAATCTTTCTTATTATTAGAAATAACAGCATATCAATTCCTTGTGGATTTTTTAATGCCAAAATTTAATTCATTTTTAAATGATTCATTGCTATCATAATATATTTTCAATGTTCTGTTGCCTTTTTTTTTTAAATTGAACTTTAGTGATAAAAAAATGTGCACAAGTTCCTTTTTCATTGCTGGAATTCCCATTCTTATTTATTTCTCGAAGTTAATTTTCTTGAAAAACATTCCATTTTCGAACAAGAGCAAAAATGAGTCCTAGAATTAAGCTTAAACTTTGAGATAAATGGGAACCAAATACGTGACTACTGTAACGAGATGCGGTTTGGTTTGTTTGGTTTTATGGAATATCAACCTTTGTAGGTTATTTAACGCCAAATCCATTTTTATGTAAATAATCTGTTCTATTGAAAACAGTTCAGTTTAGCATAAGTACACAGTTTAATTGTCAAAAACATTTCCATTTCAAACTATTCAAGCAGTTATATGTAATAATTCAGTTAAGTGTAAATACAGTTTTAATGTTGAAAAACAGTTCTATTTGAAATAATTCAGTTAAGCATAAGCACGCAGTTTAAGTGTAAGTATGGTTTAATTGTCAAAAACATTTCTATTTCAAGCTATTCAGTTTACTCAATTCATTTTAGCATAAGTATGCTGTTAGTTCTATTTAACCCATAGATAGGGCCCTATCAGGTGCTACCACTCCGGGCCAGAGTGGACCTGGGAGCGATGGCAATGAAGGGGTACTCCGCATTCCCCAAAGCTCCAGCACTGCTGGAACGTCACCATCAGATTGTTTAGTGTCATATCCAGGACACTCGTTAGGGGGGGTGTCTTACCCCTCTGCAGAGAAGCAGTCGATGTATTCTACAGCCCCAGCCGACTGGGCAAAACGAGATGCGGGAAATTGCCGATTGACAACCGGATGCTTGGAACCAAATACCTAACTATCGGTGTGATCGTGAGAAGAAAGCATGAGAGGACAAGATTAGTGACGTCACTGAAGTTGAATAGGGACCACGCGCTACAAAATCTAAGGTCTTCTTGGGAAACAACAAAGAAGCAACCAGGTGTTCTGCACCCGCCAAAAAGTTTGTTTTTACTCAAATTCCCTGCCTCGGGTAGGATGCGACACAAGGTCAATTTTTAAGCTGAGTACTGTTGATTTTTGAGGAGGTGCCCGTGGTGTAATTGTTATCGTCGTAGGAAATGGACACGGTGGCACGAGTTCAAATCCTTGACGAGACTGATTGCATTTCACATAGCACTAATACTCTTGGGAAAGGTATGAATCCAATTATTCTCCCTCCAGCTATGGGTAGATAGTTGGGCAGACTGGGTACTTCAGCCTTGGTGAGGCAACTAGTCTAGAAGGAAAACTCTGAATTAAAACCTGTTAAACTCCGCTTAAAAATTGACCTTGTGTCATATCCTACCCAAGCGGAGGGGTCGGTAAAAATGTACTGTTGATTTTTAATTCTTTCTCCCACACTGGTTGCATTATTATGGCTAAATAACCGAGTCTGCTTTGTTGTATTTAAGTATGATAATAATTTGTAAAACAGGAAAACTTTAAGTAAATTTAATAAAAATAATTTATATAGTTATATCGTTACATTTTTCCTACGATGCTCAGCTTTTTGTGGGCTTTTGTCGCTGGCTGTATCTCTAATGACGCCATCTTATATTTCTCAGTTCATCGTTGCTTCTCACAATGTCGTCGCCTTATCTCGTTGCGACGTTACGTGGCTTCACTGGTAGGAATATGTGCACATAACTTTATTACTTCGACAGTGACTTTCACGCTTTACTAACTGCACTCAAATCGGGAGCCAAGAAACGAAAACCAGACTGCAACATTCTTTGCAATTTCTCTGCTGATTGAAATAAAGTTTTTAATCTAGCTTCTATTCTTCTACAATCGCTCCATCTCATGACTGAGATTATCCAATCCCAACGATGGTCTTAAATGATCTCGGGATCATCACCAGTCAAATACACAGGATTAACCCCTTAACAGTTACGATATTTTCAAACTTATCTACACTTCATGCCAAATAAAAGATGAAGTCAATCATATGAAATTTTTTTTAATCCAAAGTTAATCCCCATTGCTATTCTTTGATTTTTTAAAACTTAATACTAGATTTTGGTTTGTTTAGCTGGTCAAAGTATTCAGTCTGGAGTTTTTAAAAATCTGTTTTATAATGGTACAATTTTTGTTACTACATCGCATAGATAGCAGATTACAGCGAATTCTTTAGTTGAAATCATCTTAGATGATAAAAAAAATCCCTGCCAAATTTGTGTCTTAATAAAATAGAATCGCACTTACCCATATTATTATAATTTCTCGATGGATTCCGTATCAATGTTAAGTCAATAATGTTTTTAATATAATTTATATGAACCTTGTTTTCAAATATTGAACGGCAGAGTTTTGAATTCTTTACAGAAGGTTAACCTCCGCCATAAAAGGATTGCCTGGGTAGGACACTTAACTGTATCTGGTGATGAGGCATCAGTTCTGGAGCTCTGAGACGTGTGGAGTACCCCTTCATTACCATTACTCCCTGGTCCACTTTGACCTTGAGTCATAGTACCTTTTAGCATTCCCTTTATGGATCAAATAGATTTGTTTGCAAATTATTTGCATAGGATAGGAATACGTTAAAATATAACTCTGAGCAAATAAATAATTATGCTTTTACTTTTAAAATTTCAATTTCTTTTAAAAAGTCAACGGAACATTGATGATATTTTTTATGATTGCAATCAAGCATTTAGAAATGAATTAAATTTCAGCATTAAAAAATCCATAAGGAGTTGATATGCTGTTAAACAAATAAACAAAACTAGACAAATTAATCCCATTTTGCCATTAAATGACCCATAACTACTTGATATACCGTTAAAAAATAAACAAAACTAGACAAATCAATCCCATTTTGGCATTTAATGACCCATAACTACTTGATATGCCGTTAAACAAATAAGCACAAACAAACTAATATTGAATGCTATTTTTTTC
>OY757915.1:72414136-72709136 GCA_963585895.1 Sepioteuthis lessoniana | reverse complement strand
AAGAAGAAGAAGAAGAAGAAGAAGAAGAAGAAGAAGAAGAAGTTAAGTGAAAGTGCGTGGTCAAATCCGCATTCTATATCCTTATAGTGACGGGTGGATTGATGGAGGGGCCAATCTTTGAAACATAACAAGCTTTTCCCTTTCACTATCCAACAGAGGCAGCATTTGTGCGCCGTTAAACAAATGACTCGAGCAAAATATTTCGGGACAGACTTTCTAAACATTACATCACGCCTTGTTTTTACCACCCCCACGAGAACCAAACTGCCTCTTTTTTCTTTTCCTTTTTTTCTTTCTTTTTTTTTTTTTTTTTTTTTTTTTCACTTTCATGAAAGATAACCCAAACTATGTCCGTTTGTGTTTGTGTTTGTGAGTATAAAAGAGAATCAACCTGACTGCTAACTACCTGGGCCATTCGTTTTGGAAACGTTGGAATGAAATGTTAGATATAATGAAAGAATAGACGATAGAAAGGAATTTGAAAAAAAAAACGTTATGAAAATCGAACAATGAGATTTGTGACTTCTGCTACGAAAAGTTATTACCTGTTTAATCTTTACATTAGAAGCCACGTCAATTTTATGCATTTTCTTAATGACAGCCTGAAAAACTGTTGCTCTTATAAAGGAGAACACCTTTTTAAATTCAAGGGGTCAATTTATTTTTTCATGGTGAAGAGCTCACTCACTTACAAAGCTTTACTTAGTCTGACACACTGGCGACAGATCGCTCACAGTACCCACTAGTAGCCACCCATTTAAGTACTGAGCCAGCTAATTGTTGCTTAACTCCGGTGATCTAGCGAGAACCAGTATCCGCACCCCGACTGGATCGTAAACCACAGAGAACAGCTACGTAATGACAACAGTGAGATTTTAGAGCTTGGGATAAAAAATACGAAAAGAAGAAAGGAAAAGAAACAAATAAAAGTTCCTTCGTTGGATACTGTCGTCTTCAAGGCAAAATTCATGTGGACAAGACCAGACGTTTATTTTTTCAGTTGGTACCATAGGACGCCTACAATTTCATCTGACCTTCTTTTTGTTTTGAATATGTAAAATATATAGTTAATTCAATATAATGTTGAATTCTTTTAGCTGCTTCAGCAGAAATTTTCTTTTAATTTGTTTTTTTTTTAAGCAGATTGACCTTTTCATAATTTCAACATGAATTTAGAATTTTAAAAAAATGAACGAATTGTTTGTTAATCAAGCTTACGATAATAGTTATTAGATTTTAAAACAAATTTCAAGATTGTCAAATAGACTATTTTTTTAAATCACTTTCAAAAACATATCAAAACAAAATTAAGAATATAGAGTATTTAAAATAATATAGTTGTTAAATTAATCAAATCGCCAGGAACATTGAGTTTAATATATTGTTATTGTCGTCGTCGTCGACGTCACCATAACATTATTTTATTATTCCTCGGAGCAAATAGACAATTTTATTTTTTTCATTAAATTTTATATAAAATATTTTATTAAGGAATCTTCTTTCCACTTGAATAATTATATATATATATATATATATATATATATATATATATATATATATATATATAAAGAGAGAGAGTGTGTGTGAGAGAGAGAGAGAGAGAGAGAGAGACTCCCTCACTGTTTTGTTATTGTTTTTGTTTATCTTTTTTTGCTGTTGTTTTTTGTTTTTCTTATAATGTAAAAAGCGGAAAATTCAAATTATTAAACAGGGAAATATTTTCTTTTCTTTATTCATTACAAACTTTAATTTTTTAGAACATATTTTAACTTCAGATAAAACCTTAATTCCACATGAGTTCCCATAATGAAATTGTTTTTTCAAGAGTTCTATTTTCGTATTTTCCTCAAGAATTTTAATTGAACAAAATCTACATTCCATATTGGGCTTACATCACAGTTGTTGGCAGAATAAGGGGGATTAACAACAACAACAACAACAATTATAATAATAACAATAGTAATAATAATAGTAATAATAATAATAATAATAATAAAAGACTTTCAGCTAAAGCTGATGTGAAAAACTCTCAAGGAGTAAATAATAATAATAATAATAATAATAATAATAATAATAATAATAATAATAATAATAATAATAATAATAATAATAATTTTTACGTAAATGGCGCAAAATTTAAAAATAATAGTTGGATATTATCAATAATTAATTAAGATCATAAATCGATGAATAATTTATTAGTTGATAATTAATCAAAATGATGGAAAATTATTAGTAACGCTGGATTAACTGAAATGATTATTAATGATTAATAAAAACATGAGTAAATCATTAATAATTCATTATGATAATTAATTAATTATCAAATGATTAAAATGATTTTGATAATTAATTAATATAACAGTAAATTATAAGAAATGAATTAGAATAATCCAATAATTTAATGATAAGCAATCAATAAATTAAAATAGTCAATAATAATCAATAAAAATAACAGTAAATTAATAATACTAATTAAATTTTGATAGTAAATCATTTTTATTAAAACTTGAATGACTATTTCTAGTCAGATTATTATATAATATTTTGTTTCATTAAATTAATTGAAGTACTTTTCAATTAGAATTTAATAGTTTATGTCCCTTTAGAAATTATTATAATCAGTGTTAACGAGAATAGAGACCCACACTATCATTACTAAGTAGCAAATTTGTTTGGAAATAGCAGTATTATCGAAATTAAAGTATTTCAACGTTTCCGCGTTAACAAAAATATCACTACGATGTTCTATTTTTCCTCTGCTACGGTAGCAAAAAATTGGATCCTTATTATATACATTATAGAATAAAACTTGGTAAAGATCTTTTAATAACATACAAGGAAAGTTATTTTAAGTTATCAGTTACAACTCGTCCGAAAACTATACAAGTTAAAAAATAAATCTCAAAAACCCAAATTCTGAATGGAGGCTGTAACCAATTGTTATAAACCCGAATAATAAAATAAAATATCTTTTTTTTTATTATAATAATAATTGTTGTGGTAATTGTACTTCAAATGGTGATTTTTTGTTATAATAGAAATGATTTTGATGACTGTTGGAGAAATGGCGGTTATGTCCTTCCAATGCAATATTGCTGATAGTGAGACTAATAAATAAATCCGAAGCTCGTAAAAAAAAAGATTGTAGGCGCTGAAACAAGGAATCCTGACGGTGAATGAACGTCTTTAATAATCTGCTTGGATTACTTGATGCTTCGTTTCTAACCCAAAAATTATCTTTGTCACAAGAAAACGACCTACGTCACCTGAACGTAGTTTATTTTTCTTTTTAAAATCATTGTCACGTGGTCCCAAGCTTCAAAAGAATAATGTCGTCTATTTAGACTTGAATAAAATGAAATGACAGAATTCTGACCGAGCTGATGTCCAATTTTTGTTGACAGTTCAATAACATAACATGAAACTTTCACCTGATACATGTAAAAGTTAAATTGGGCAAATAGATAAATGAAATTGAAAGAGTTACTTTAATTCTATAATCATAAAATCGATTATACTAAATATTTTTAACCGATCTAAGTCTGGTACTAGGTCACGTTCAGAAATTACTGATTTATAAGTTTCATTCATTTTTTAAAGACAATCTTAATTGTTTTGGGACAAATCGGCTGATTTATGCGACAGTCAGTCTCTGCGGTAGATTTTATAAAATGGAACGATTACATGAAATTTTTTTCTTGGACCGATCCAAATGTGGCACAAGGTCTCGTACAGAGAGCACCAGTTTATTAGTTCTACCACATTTTTAGACTATTTCAATTGTTTTGTAAATAATTTTGGTACCTGTGACTGTCTGGGAGCAGGTTTTATAAGATTTTTTTCAAAGAAGATATATATATATATATATATAAGAAAACAGGTGAAAAAAAGACTCAATTCTATAAAAACAAGAACATTAAAACAACGGATATATTTCTATGTGAACACACATCAAAGAATACGCATTGGATTCGATCCTATTGGGAAACTTTTTTCAATACATCTCACCTGTTATTTGCACAATAACGATACGTCTACGCATATCCACATATCTACACTCACTTTTGATGGACTTGGTAAAGAGGCTATATTTGAAATTCTAAAATAACTTTCACTTGAAGCCCGAACACTAAAGGGTGTGCGCGCGAGAAAAAAAAAACGCCATACATACGCACTTATGTGCTCAGGTACAAGTATATCATAATCTAACATTGTTGGGAACGTTTAACAATGTTATCAACGAGGGCCAGTTTTTCTGTATCGCAGACAAGTTTTTCTCTGCCGACACAAAAAAATGCGGTAAGTGTAAATTTTATTAACATCGTTTATATCCGATCCAAGCTATTTCCTTAATTATTGTATAGTACAGATCAGAAGGCTGCATTAAAAAAAAAGCAAGAGAGATTAGATGAAACATTATCTAACAAAAAAATCAAAACCCAGTATCATCATCATCATCATGTCGTGCCACTTGCACGGATATACCTGACCCTCTCTCGTCACTTTTCCCTATCGTTCATCGCCTCTGGCAGGTCTTCAGGGCGACATTCCGTATCCTCACATAGCTGCTGAATGTATGTTCGTGCTGGTCGTCCTGCTTTTGCCCGGCCATATGTGGGGGTCCATCACTTATGAGCTCGTCCCTGCTTCTCCAGCAGTGTCCTGCATGTCTGGTTCGTCTAACTTGTATAGTTTTCGTGATAGGAGGTAGGTGGCCGTATAGTTGATGTCTTGTGGGGTGTTGCCGCCAGGACTTGTTCAAGATACTCGTGTAAATTTGACATTTTATTTATCTCCTTTTTTTTTTCTTTTTTTGAATTTGTTAATTTAAGCAAATGTTTGTCCCGAGTCCTTCAGTGTTACATTGTTAATTTATAAAGATATGGGTTGCTCCTGGTCCTTCCTAGCTACATTGTAAATTTATAAAGCTATGGTCTACTCGTGGTCCTACCTAGTTAATTGGTTAATTCATAAAGCTATGGCCTGCTCCTTGTTCTTCGTACTTATATTGGTAATTTAGAAAGCTATTGCTTACTCGTAGGCCTTCCTAGTTAATTTGTTAATTTATGAAGATATTGTCTGCTCCTAGTCTTCCCTAGTTATTTTGTTAATTTATAAAACTGTTGCCTGCTTCTAGTCGTGCCTAGTTAATTGGTTAATTTATAAAGCTCTAATCTGCTCCTAGTCCTTCCTACTTAAATAGGTAATTTAGAAAGCTATGGTCTCTTCTTAGTGATTCCTAGTTACATTGTTAATTTATAAAGCTATTGTCTGTTCCTAGTCTTCCCTAGTTATTTTGTTAATTTATAAAACTATGGTCTGCTTCTAGTCGTGCCTTGTTACATTGTTAATTTATAAAGCTATTGTCTACTCCTAGTATTCCCTAGTTATTTTGTTAATTTATAAAACTATGGTCTGCTTCTAGTCGTGCCTTGTAACATTGTTAATTTATAAAGCTATTGTCTGCTCCTTGTCCTTCCTATTTAAATTGGTAATTTAGAAAGCTATGGTCTCTTCTTAGTGATTCCTAGTTACATTGTTAATTTATAAAGATATGGTTTGCCCTCGTCCTTCCTAGTTACATTGGTAGTTTATAAAGCTATGATCTGCTCGTAGTCCTACCTAGCTAATTTGTTAATTCCTAAAGTTATCCTATTTACCAACCCCTCCGCTCGGGCAGGATATGACACAAGGTCAATTTTTAAGCGGAGTTTAACAGGTTTTAATTCAGAGTTTTCCTTCTTCTAGACTAGTCGCCTCACCAAGGCTGAAGAACCTAGTCTGTCCTACTATTTACCCATAGTTGGAGGGAGAATAATTGGATTGATACCTTTCCCAAGGGTATTAGTACTATGTGAAATGCAATCAGTCTCGTCCAGGATTTGAACTCGTGTCGCCGTGTTCATTTCTTACGACGATAACAATTACACCACGGGCACCTCCACAAAATTCCTAAAGTTATGGTTTGCTCCTATTACTTCTCATTAGGTTTGAATTTCAACCTTACAAAATTATAAAAGTTGCAGCTACATCTTTCCTCTAGCAAAAAATGTCAGAAGTTAGTCTTTACATGAATATAGACGTTCATAATAATTAAACAAAAGTCACTTTTCATTAAAAAAAAATTAGATTGTATACATAGAATTGGAAATTTGTTTTCTGCTTAATATTTAACTTTATTATATTTCATTTTCAGATAATTAATGTTACCAATGTTGTTCATTGATTCATTGGTTTAAACGGCATATCAACCCTCCGAAGGTTATTTTATGCTTTGAGGTTAGGAAATCGGGTTCATTGTACGTTGATATTTACAATTTTGTGTAGTTGTTTCGTAAGAGTTTGTTTTTTTGTTTTCAGATATAAGATATGTAGTGTTTCCATCCAATACCAATAATTTGCACAAAGTTGTATAGTATCAAGTATTTCTATCTAATATAAATAATTTTGACACAGTTTTATAGTATCTGGTATCCCTATGTAATACAGATAATTATATTGTTTGAAGTAATTATTTCTATTTAATGATAATCATTAGTTTGCACACAGTTATATGGTTTCACGTATTTTTATCCAAAACAAACAGTTTTTAAACAGATTTATTTGACCCATCGACAAAAATCGGACTGGTACTACTCCGAGTCAGAATAGACCTGGGGGTTATAATAATGAAGACTGGTTGGGTTTGGTTTAGGTTTATGGCATATCAACCATTGTAGGTTATTTAATGCCTAATCCTCTTTATACATATACCTTATATATATATATATATATATATACATGTCTATATATGTTGGTGTATATATATATATATATATGTGTGTGTGTGTGTGTTTCCAGCTTGATGCTTTCGTCTGAGAACACGTCTGGCATAAGGTCTAGTTAATGGGTATTCAATGCGATTATAATTTACGCGTGTTTGTAGTTTGAATGGTTTTTAATTACTTTTTTTGTATATATATATATATATATATATGTGTGTGTGTGTGTGTGTGTGTGTGTGTGTGTGTGTGTGTGTGTTTATGTATTCACGTATGTATGAATGTTTGTTTGTTTCCGTTTGTGTGTGTGTGTACGATTCATGTTTTATTTAACTTTTGTTTAAATTTATCTATTAAATTTCTTTCCTCTATTTGAAGTAGCGTGTAGTCGTTGATTTGATAAATTGGCATAATTTTAAATTTACCTCTACTACATTGGTATAGGTGTTTCGAAACAGTTAATTTTCTGTTTTCTTCTTTTTTGATATTACTCTTATGTAGTGATGTCCTTGTATGACGCGCTTGTGTTGACCCTATGTATATTTCTTAGCATAGCATAGCATAGCATATATATATATATATATATATATATATATATATATATATATATATATATATATATATATATGTATGATTTGTAACACATTTTGTAGATAACATTCTTAAACGAGTTTGAGCTCTTTTGCACACAGTTATATGGTTTCAAGTATTGCTACAACAGACAAAATTTAACATCAGTCATCTGTTTGCACATAGTTTTATTTGACCCATAGATAAGAACGTATCAGATGCTACCATTCCAGGTCAGAGAGGACCTAGGAGCAACGGCAATAAAGGGGTACTCCACATTTCCCAAATCACCAATGCTGGAGCCTCGCCATCAGATGATTTACTGTCATATCTAGGACACTCGTTGTGGGGGGGGGTCTTACACATTTGCAGAGGTTCAGTGGGTGTATTCTGCAGCCCCAGCCGTCTGGGCTGAGTTAAGAAATACTCCTCACTCCCCAAATATCCAGAACTGAAGTTTCATTTCCAGATGCAATTTAGTTTCATACCCGGGGCATCCTTTGTGGGGGGGATGTCTTACCCCTCCGATGAAGCTATAATCTGCGTATTCTAAGCCCTGCAGACAGAATGGACCATTTTTTTTATTCATTTATTTATTTATTTATTTTATTTAATTAATTATTTTGTAAAGAAACTAGTTAAAAGGGAATAATAAGAACAAGACAAACCTTTTAATACCTTTAGAGATTTAAATAGTAACACAGCGAATACATAATCGTATAAAATATTACCGAACATATACGAACAACTCAGAAACAATGTTATTTTTTTTTTTTATTGCCTTGGGTTTTTTGTTTGTTTGATTTTAATCTTTATCCGGGGGCGGAGAGGTCTCTGTTTTTTTCTTTTATTCGTTTGTTTGTTTGCTTTTTGTTGTTTTTTTAAGCGTGGGAGAAAGCCTGGGAGAAAGAGAAATGACTATATATCTTTTTAAAAATGTGACTTTATTGCACTGTATACGCTCTGTATGTGAGTTTTGTTATATAAACCTGGAAGGAAAAAGATATGTAACAATAGCCATACATCGGGCACTCACATAGATTTATATTATATTCCTCATCTATTCTATACGTGAAAATCCACACCCACTTTGGTTTGGTTTGGTTTGTTGGGTTTTATGGCATATCAAGCTTTGTAGGTTATTTAACGCCAAATCCATTTTTATGTAAATAATCTGTTCTATTTAAAACAATTCACTTTAGCATAAGTACACAGTTTAATAGTCAAAAACATTTCCATTTCAAACTATTCAAGCAGTTATATGTAACAATTCAGTTAAGCGTAAATACAATTTTGATGTCGAAAAACAGTTCTATTTGAAATAATTCAGTTAAGCTTAAGCACGCAGTCTAAATGTAAGTACGTTTCAATTGTCCAAAACATTTCTATTTCAAGCTATTCAGTTTAATCAAACAATTCATTTTAGCATAAGTATGCTATTATTTCTATTTAACCCATAGATAGGACCCTATCAGGTACTACCACTACGGGCCAGAATGGACCTGGGAGCAATGGCAATGAAGGGGTACTCCACATTCCCCAAAGCTCCAGCACTGCTGGAACCTCACCATCAGACACACTCACTTTCTGCGGACGCTGACTGGATATTACTGATATACATACACACACACAAACACACACACACACACACACACACACACACACACACACACACATATATATATATATATATATATATATATATCATCTTGTCGTGCCATCAGCACGGATATACCTGACCCTCTCTCGCCACCCCTTCCTATCGTTCATTGCTTCCGGCAGGTCCTCACAGCTACACCTCGTATCCTCACAGAGCTGCTGTATGTATGTTCGAGCTGGTCGCCCTGCTTTTGCTCGGCCATGTGAAGGGGTCCATAAGAGTACATCACTTATGAGCTCGTTACCACTTCTCCAGCAGTGTCCTGCATGTCTGGTCCGTCTAACTTTGATAGTTTTCGTGATGGGTGGTAGGTGGACGTATAGCTGCTGCTTTGTGGGGTGTTGCCTCCAGGACTTGTTCAATATATATATATATATATATATATATATATATATATATATATATATATATATATATATATAAGCCGGCTGATTAAAAGATGGTATATTTTTCTGGCTTTTACATATTGTTTCAAAATATTTCTTTTCTGTTTTCTTTCTTACCTCCTTTCCTTTTGTTGAAGCAGACAATAAACATCTGCAATATAGTATTATCACTTCCTCTACAGCCTCCCTTTCTTTCTTTCTTTTTTTTCTTTCTTTCTTTCTTTCTTTCTTTTTTCTTTCTTTCTTATCATAATTGCCTTTATTTCTCTCTAAGATGTAACGTGCTTTTTTTTTCTTCCTTTTCTGTCTTTATGATCAAAATGGAAACATCCATCATTTATCAGAATTGATGACGGAATGTAACATTCGATCACACTCGTTCAAATCTTGTTCCTTTATTATTATCATTAATATTATTATTTTTATTATCATTATTAATAGTAATAGTTGTAGTAACAGCAGCAGCAGTAAAAAGAATTACAGTCAAGTTTATATATAAACTCTATTATTCAGTCTATCAAATTTATACAGTATACTGTTTATTAAAGTTTAATAAAAGAAAACATTCCTTATAAATTATTACCAGTGAAAAAAATCTGCCACGTGTTTCCATAGTAACGGACTTGCAGCCTTGTACTAAATCAAAGTTATACTTCGTTTTTAGAACACCACACGTGATATAATAGTTAGCAAGCTGGGTGAGTTGACCTTTGTTAGTGAGTTAGATTCTCACTGGGTTGTGGTTAGCTTAGTGCTCAGTAGTTGGATAATCTGTTATAATATGTATGAATAATAATTATTGCTATTATGAATACTTATATATATATATATATATAGAGAGAGAGAGAGACGTAGTATTTTATATATGCTGACTATTTAACTCCTTGTGAGTTTTTCACACTAATACAAATTGCTAATTCAACTGACAGCAAATCCTCTCAGCTTTCTTGGACTTTTCTCAGTATTTTAGCCAATTTCAGGGGTGTTGTGGTCTTGACACAATTCTTGATTAGATTTTCAATCCCATCAGTTTCATTTCCGGTTTTCAAGGAGTTTTCCCAGGATTCGAACTATTATTGTTATTACTTTCTCATTTATGTGACATAATTTTTTTTATCGCTTGCAAAGTCCATGTATGTATCTGGTTTTTCGCTTTTCTTTATTTTTTTACTCTGTAGTCTGCTCGAATGATGAAATCTTTGAATTTCGGTTTTTTAAATAAAACTAGAACTTGACTTTTGGCCAGTATTAGGTGATCCGTTTGTCTCACAATGTCTCAGTGAAGTTTGTCCATTTGTCAATAAGGTAAAATTTCAGTTGCTTGCACAATTCCCAGTGGATCTTACTATTTACCCAACCCCTCCGCTCGGGCAGGATATGACACAATGTCAATTTTTAAGCGGAGTTTAACAGGTTTGAATTCAGAGTTTTCCTTCTCCTAGACTAGTTGCCTCATCAAGGCTGAAGAACCTAGTCTGTCCTACTATTTACACATAGCTGGAGGGAGAATAATTGGATTCATACCTTTCCCAAGGGTATTAGTGCTATGTGAAATGCAATCAGTCTCGTCCAGGATTTGAACTCGTATCGCCGTGTCCATTTCCTACGGCGATAACGACTACACCACGGGCACCTTCAATTCCCAGTGGATCTTCCCCGGTTAATTGTGCCTGCACTTGTACTCATGCCGTGCCAGTTAGATGCATTCGCGTAAAAGTTGGCGATCGTTTACTCTCTCTCTCTCTCTCTATCTCTCTCTCTATATATATATATATATATATGACCTATACTGGCTATTCTTCTGGATATTAAAATTTTTTACTTTGAAAATATTCACTCCTTTTGAGATTATTTTGCTTTTAGAAGAAAATCAGTTTCTCTCTTTAGGTTTCTCCTTCTTAGCCATGTCCATCCAGGCCATCTCATGTACAATTTCTTTAGTTCGTTGCTTGAAGTATCCATACAGTTGTTTTATTCCCTCTTTTGATTTCTAAATTTTTGTTTGTTGTTTTACTGTTTTTAGATGTGTTAATTCTGTGGATATTTCTGTTAATGACTGCTGTAATCAGTTTTTCTTTGCTCTTCTTTGTATATTATTATTATTAGTAGTAGTAGTAGTAGTAGTAGTAATTGTTGTTGTTGTTGTTGTTGTATTCTAATAAGTTTTTTTCTATTTTAGTAGTATAGAACCAAGTGCTCCAATCACCACTGGTATAACCTTTTGCTTACTCACTCAGTTTAGTGTCATACCTAGAGCAGTCCTTTTGTTGGGAGACAGGAAAGTCTTATCTCTCGGCAAGGAATGTAGTCTACGTAGTCCAATACGCGCCGTTAGTTCCTTGTAAGCACATCATAATTTACTGGTTGGACAAACAATTTTTAAAAACGTTTCTAAGATTTCTTTAACAGTATGCAAAAGATGACAATGTTAGAAACCTTTTGCATCAACATATACGTCTCCTAGGCATCTTACGGTGTGTATTAGTTAGCAAGACTAGCAGTTAGTGATATCAGTTTTCACTGGATGGGATATTTTTGTCCTTGTGCCAGACTTAACTGAGCTTAGAAAATGAGAACATTTACGCCTGCTTTTATTTTACTCACAGTTTTTTTTTTTAAATGTTTTGTTGACATATGTTCGTGTTCACGTAATTCTATATACTGTATTGTATATCTTCTTATGGCTACAAGATGAGCATAGGAATGACTAAATGGGTACCTCACAAGGATTTTTTTAACATACCTGCTTGCTTTGGTCATTCTTATTTACCTTAATCATTCCTTTCTTATCTGTAGGCATCATGATAGGTGGATAGTGTACATGCCTGAAACTTGTTCCATAATAAGGGACTGGTTTTGTTTTACGCTTAAGGGTGCGAACGACCTGTTTTTTGTTTTGTTTTTTTATTTTATTTTATTTTTGTTTTGTTTTTAATTGTTGTTTTGCTTTCCTTAAAGTTGTCAAGATGTCAAGATGAATTCTATCATTTTTATTGAAATAGGTCAAACAATAGGTCCCAAAATCCAGTACAAATTGTTGATAATAGGAAATCATATATACCGGTCCATTGGCCTCTTGGGTAGAGTGTTCGCTAATGGCCCGGGAAAACAGGGGTTCAATACCAAGTCGAGTCATACTAAAGACTCAAAAAATGGGACTTGGTGTCTCCCTGCTTAACGTTCAGCGTTATAAGGAGTAGATCAAGGGTAAAGTGGAGCAATCTTAGGAAAGGAGTAACGTCATCGCCAACACCTCGGTGTAGTAGCTAATAAAAAAAAAGCCTTCGAATCGCCCTCGACTACGGTCGCCAACTTTACTTATTTTTTTATATACTAGATATCTCCAAATGATGACAAAAGAGATGTACTCACCCAAATAAGAAATATTTCTGACTTTTAATGCTATTTTTCCAGTACTTTTTAAGCCCCCCTTAAAAATAAAATAGATTCACCTATCTTTATTAAAATAGAAATTATTCTCGGTTGGAAATAGTTGCATAACACTAATCAACACGTTGATAATAAAAGTGGATGTGCACGTAGGAAACGGATACGGTGACACGAGTTCAAATCCTGGACGAGACTGCATTTCACATAGCACTAATACCCTTGGGAAAGGTATCAATCCAATTATTCTCCCTCCAGCTATGAGTAAATAGTAGGACAGACTGTTTCTTCAGCCTTAGAGAGGCAACTAGTCTAGGAGAAGGAAAACTTTGAATTCAAACCTGTTAAACGAAACAGTAAATGTAGGCTATGTGGTGACAGAGACGAAACGATCAATCACATAATAAGCGAATGCAGCAAATTAGCACAGAAGGACTATAAAGCGAGACACGACTGGGTCGGCAAGGTGGTCCACTGAGAAATGTGCAGGAAATTTCAATTCAACCATACAAACAAATGGTTTATACACAACCCAGCACCTGTCCTAGAAAATGACTCGCATAAACTCTTATGGGACTTTATCATACAAACGGATCACTTAATCCCGGCCAGAAGACTAGACCTCATAAAATCAACAAAAAAAAGAGAATTTGTAAAATTGTCAACTTTGCTGTCCCGGCAGACCACAGAATAAATCTGAAGCAAAGTGAAAAAAGGATAAGTACCTCGACATTGCTAGAGAAATGAAAAAGCTGTGGAACATGAAAGTAACGATTGAGCCAATAGTGATTGGTGCGTTAGGCACAATAACTAAAGGATTATTAAAAGGCCTGGAATACTTGGAAGTTGGCGGACGGGTAGAGATTATCCAAAAGACAGCATTGCTAAGAACGGCCAGAATCCTGAGACGCGTCCTGAACACTCGAGAAGACTTACTGTCACTCAAACTCCAGTGAAAAACAATCAACTAACACTGATGTGAAAAACTCTAAAGGGAAGTATATATTAGATATCGCAAATTTTTTTCCCCCGAGATATCAACACGTTCTTTTAAAAGCCTCAAGGTTACTATTCGTCATATCTGAATGATCTGTATCATCGGGGGTCAGTGTTAGGGTCTCATGCCCCTTCTGTATCTATGATACGAACCTCCGCTCTACCACATGTCAATGTTCATTAAGTAATATTTATTGAAAATATATGGAATCTGTGCCTTCCAAGACCCCCAAGTAGGCTTTGACTCCCTCTCCGGTCGTTGGGTTTGTGGGTAGTATTCCCCTGCCCTATATATCACTACTCTTTCGTTTTGCTGTTATTATTCATTTAAAATTTAAAAAAAAAACTCGTTATAAAGTTTAAATTAGTCGAACTGGTTAGTCATAAAAATCTTTTAGAAAACACCCATCCAGTTATGCTTATGTTCCTCTTGTAGCCTTCAGAAGATATACAATATATAGAATTACGTGAACACGCACACATGTTAACGAAATATTTTTAAAAAAGAGAGTAAAATAAAAGCAGGCGTATATGTTGTTATTTACTAAGCTCTGTGATAACACTTAGGCACTATTTTACTATTCATCATAGACCCATTATGGAGGTGCCCGTGGTGTAATGGTTATCGTCATAGGAAATGGACACGTTGATACGAGTTCAAATCCTGGACGAGACCGATTACATTTCACATCGCACTAATACCCTTGGGAAAGGTATGAATCCAATTATTCCCCCTCCAGCTATGGATAAATAGTATGACAGACTGGGTTCTTCAGCCTTGGTGAGGCAACTAGTCTAGGAGAAGGAAAACTCTGAATTGAAACCTGTTAAACTCCGCTTAAAAATTGACCTTGTGTCATATCCTGCCCGAGCGGAGGGGTTGGTAAATATGATCATAGGCCCATTTGAAGACAGAAGTTCCCTTGTTATAAAGTTTAAAGTAAGGCAAACACTACCGCTATGATGCCGGCAACGATATTTGGCCCAAAGTCATCTTTTACTATTTACTATAAACCCATTTGATAACAGGGCAGATGTACTCGCCCTAATAAGAAATATATATGTGTTTTATAAAGCATTATGAGGTGCCCGTGGTGTAATGGTTATCGTCGTAGGAAATGGACACGGCGACTCGAGTTCAAATCCTGGACGAGAATGATTGCATTTCACATAGCACTAATACCCTTGGGAAAGGTATGAATCCAATAATTCTCCCTCCAGGTATGAGTAAATAGTAGGATAGACTGAATTCTTCAGCCTTGGTGAAGCAACTAGTCTAGGAGAAGGAAAATTCTGAATTCAAACCAGTTAAACTCCGCTTAAAAAATCGACCTTGTGTCATATCCTGACCGAGCGGAGGGGTTGGGTAAATAGGATAGGATAAAGCATTATCATTGTTAAAATGAAATTAGACAAAAAAAATTCTGTAACCAAAAAACAAAACTTTTTTTCCTTATTTGAAAACTTTCCCCCCGAGTCTGAGGACTTTGAGATTTAAATGATTTTTGAATATTTTCAAAATATAATTAATAACAGTACTTACTCATATTATACATTTGTAAGATTGCCATTGTCTATTAAATATGCATAAAATTTGTTAGATAGTGGTTATCAAAAAATAAAGTACGTTGGGCCGATTTCATTAAAATCTAGGATAAATCTCAGCAAGTAGTAATTACCTAAACTACATATAAAAAAGGATATAGATTCACTTTTATTCAAGTTTATGATAATTTTTCATCAGCAGTAATTATCTATACTACGTAGGGGTTTTAAGATGGTCATTATTTGAAATAAAGGATATAGATTCACTTTTATTCAAGTTTATGATAATTCTTCTCAAACCGTTATTACATATACAATATACGGGTTTCAAGATGGCCATTAACGAAAATGATGGGTGTAAAATTGCTTTTATAAAACTTAAGGATAATTCTTTGTATTTAAAGGAAGATTCACATGTTTTCATTTTGTTTTTATTTTTGGTTACTCTATTGTTTACACTAAGTGTATCTGAGTCGGATTCTTTGTGTATCTTAGTAGGTTTCAGATACCCTCGAAAACTTCTAAAATTTGATAAATCTTTCGAATAAAAATTTAATTAAATTCTTTTCTAGACTTCATGAGGGAGTGTTAAACTAATTTTAAAAAATATCAGTTTCTCAGCCCATCTTTTTTAAGACTGGGTGACTATTGAGATGTGATGAATTTTCTCTTCTTAGCATATCTGCATAAAGGAAGGGAGAAAGCTGTCTGCCTCTTGTAAAGATTACTAAAAGTGTTAAGAGCGCTGTAAGAAATATACTATTTCTACAACGAGGGTGACTGTAAGACACAGAGAGTGAGAAACAGACCCCACCTAAAACTCAGTCTTAGCAGGTTCTGTAAGAAGAATTAAAATTTTTGTCGCGTTTTTATAATTTAAAAATTGTTTGTTTGTTTGTCTGTTTGTTTGGGTTTTATGGCATAGCAACCTTTGTAGGTTATTTAACGCCAAATCCATTTTTATGAAAATAGTTCTATTTCAAACAATTCAGTTTAGCATAAGTACACAGCTTAGATGTAACTACAGTTTAATAGTGAAAAACATTTCTATTTCAAGCTATTCAGTTTAGTCAAGCAGTTCTAATTCAGCTAATTCAGTTTAGTATAAGTACAGGTTTTGTTTACACACAGTTAAATGTCAAAACAGTTCTATAACAATTCAGTTTAGTGTAAGTACAGTTTCAATATAAATAAACAGTTCTGCAGTTTAAATATAAGTACAGTTTAATTGTCGAAAACATTTCTATTTCAAGCTATTCAGCTTAGTTAAACAATTCAGTTTAACATAAGTATGCCGTTGGTTCTATTTAATCCATAGATATGACCTTTATCAGGTGCTACTACGCCGAGCCAGATGGACCTGAGAGCAATGGCAATAAAGGGGTGTTCCGCATTCCCCAAAGCCCCAGCATCACTGGAACCTCACCATCAGATTGTTTAGTGTCATATCCAAGACATTCATGGAGGCAGGGTTCTTACCCCTCTGCAAAGGTGCAGTTGTTGTATTCTATAGCCCCAGCCAGCCGACTGGGCAAAATCAGAATTGTATTAATATTCTTTTTTCCTAGTTTACAGTATGAAAATGTGATAAGAAATAAAAATGTTCTCAAATTATATTTAAAAAAAGATCGTTCTTATTAATTTTGACTCATTTGATTGATTGATTGATTGATTGATTGATTGATTGATTTTAACGGCATGACAATCCATCAACGTTTATTTTATGCCAAGAGGTTAGGGAATAGCATTCATTGAACACTCAGATTTACATTTTTTAAGTTATTTCTTAAGACTTTTCTTTTTTTTCTTTTTTTTTTTTTTCACTCACTCCTATCGAATAGGAATAATTTTCAAACATATCTATATTGTCCAATAAAAATGATAGAATTCATCTTGACAAATTTAAGTAAAGCAAAACAGCAACAAAAAGCAAAACAAAAAATAAATGGGACTCTAACAGGTACAACCACTTCAAGTCAGAGTGGTCCTGGAAGTAATGGCAATGAAAGACTATTTCATACTTCCAAGATCTCCTAGCCTGAAGTTTCCCCCCTCAGATGCATTTTAGTGTCATACCCAGGACACCTCTTTTGGGAGGGGTGTCCTGGGTGTGACACTAAAATGCATCGGATCAAGCAAAGTCAAGTGGGTCTAAAACCGAGGATTCTGAGGCCATGCTCGAAACCGTTGAGATAAATCCGGTGAGTAGCACTCAGAGAGTATCAGGTGAGCTCGGCATCTCACAGACCAGTGTTAAAAATAAATCAGACATTATGGTGAAAAGAATAATTTCGTATGCTTTCAATGGTGTGTCAACCCGTCTAGGGTTATTTTATGCTTAAAGATTAGTAAGTAAAGTTGGCGACTGTAATTAGGGGTGACTTGAAGGCTCCCTCTCCGATTGCTACTACACCAAAGTGTTGGGGAGGACGCTACATCTTTCCCTGGATTGCTCCACTTTATCTTGATCCTTACCTTATAATGTTGAGTGTTAAGAAAGGTAGCATCAAGTACCATTTTTTGAGTCTTTGATATGAATCGACCTGGGACTGAACCCAGGTCTCCCGGGCCATTGGCGAACACTTTAACCATGAGGCCAATGCTTCAACTGTACATTCGTATTTACATTTTTGTATTTTTTTTTCTTATGATTTTTTTCTTACATTTATATGTTAGCAATTATTCTTATCAAATACAAACAATTCGCAAACAGCTCTTTCTTATACGTAGATGAGACCCTAACTGGTATGACTTCTCCAGATCAGAATGGACCAGGGAGTAATGGCAATAAAAGAGTACTCTACACTCTTCAAAGCTCTACAAGTGGAGCATCAACACTAGATGTAGTATCGTGTTATACTCAGTGGGTTTCCCTCCCCTTTTTAGCGGGGGTCTTACCCCTTTGTGTGAAATACATTCAGTGTATTCTAAATCCAGCAGAAAGAGTGCAAGTATCCTTGAGTCAATGACCTTAAATTTAAATTTAGATAAGCATCGTGATTTTATTCCCCAACCGTAGCATTCTAGTCATATCCCATGTAATTTTATACCCAGAAATAAATATTCAAACCACCCTTTTGCCCAAACTGGATATTTTTTTATCGTCACCGGACTGAATTAACCCTCTTCCTTTCCTGGGGCGCTGGTTTCAAATGCACCAAAACAACAACCAAGTGTGCAAGCCAAAAGCCACACTCGACATTCTTTGCATGCCACCACATTACAATGAACATAATACCACAAATTATGAATAAAACAATAGTTGTCATTGATCAAATACCGCGAACCACCCTGACACAGATTGTCAACCTTTGCCTGAGAGTCAGTATCATTTGGGATTGGTAGCTAAAAGGTTAAGACCTACGCATGAGAAAGAAGGAAAAAAGGTGTTTTAAAAATGGTTTACTACCTACAACACAAGTCTGTTGCATTTCTCAGTTTTTTTAATTATATGTTAAGTAACTTGTTACGTACTAGATAAACTTCTTTCCCGTATTTCATGGAATTTGACGGAATCTTAATAATATCACTTGGCAGTTCTCAGAAAAGTTGCCTAATTTTTATTGGTTCTTTCTTTTATACGAGCATAAAACTAACTTACAGTTATATACAAATAAAGCTGATGGTGTGCTTAGCAAAACATCTATGGAATCGGCGATTTGGGTTCTCATCCTGGATCTGGTTGTTAGTGTTTTACTTCGGGCTAATGCTTTTGGGAAAGACATGAATCCGTTTCATCTCCCGCAGCTATAAATAGGTAGTAGGACAGACTGGGTTCTTTTGTCTTGATAAGGCAATCGGGTGGAGCAAATCCATACACTAGTTCTGAAAAAAAAAAAAACACTTTACAGACAGGATTTTAGGTAATATGATTTATATTACTTGAATTTATTTATTCCTCTTTTTATTGCAGCATTAAATGTAAACAAAGCAAAGAGATTTTTAAGGTTTTTATTTTCTAATGACCGAAAAACAAGATTATTATTTTTCTCATGTTTTACATTATATAAGAAGTGTTTAAAAATGTAAACATTTCTATGGAAGTTTCTTTATCATATTAAGATTTTTCAAGTCTCCATTTATTCACCATCCTTGTCGACATATTATTCCCAAGGTAGTCTCTGTAATATCAGTTCTGCTTTTCTAACAAAGATACTCCAATAGAAATATTAACATTTTTTAATCACCAGTGGAAAATTCTAAGAATGTGTTGACCGGGATGGTGAATATATGGAGACTGTTTATTTTTATATTGTAAAAGGTACTCACATAAGATTAACATATTTTAATCCCGCTATATATTTAGTCCTTGCTTCTCCAGCAGTGTCCTGCCTGTCTGGTTCGGAGAAGCAAGGACGAACTCATAAGAGATGTACTCTTATGGAACCCCACACATGGCCGTGCAAAAGCAGGACGACCAGCACGAACATACATTCAGCAGCTGTGTGAGGATACGGGATGTTGTCCTGAGGACCTGCCTAGAGCGATGAACGATAGGGAGGAGTGGCGAGAGAGGGTCAGGGATATCCGTGCTACCAGCGTGACATGATGATGATGATGATGATGATGATATATTTAGTACCCAGCTATGTAATGGGAAAACCTCTTTGTTCTATATTTTATTGAATTTGATAGTACCCTCGAAATACCTGAGAGAATTAGTTTTAATTCTTATTTAACACTGTATACGAATGTACCATTGGGCACCTCCAGTGGTATATACCAGATACATCAAGTTATGTGATGGTTAGCAAGCTGGATTAACAGGCCATTGTTAGTGATTTCCTTTATCACGGGATGCACCAATCTTCCGGCCTTGTGCCACAACTAAGATTAATAAATAACTATGTCGATATGAAAATAACCAACGAGGAAAATTTTAAGCTACGTCAGCTGACCGTGAATTCATCTATTTCATTTTTTTATTGCAGCTCTTGACGTGGGCCTAAAATTGAACTATAATTTTGTGGAAACGTATAGGTTAATAAACGTCATTAAGAAGTTATTGTCCACGCTAATTAGTGACCACAGGTAGTTCTAGAAACTGAAGTAAAACAATCGATTATAAAGTTTTTATTTTCCAGTTACAAAAAAATGTCATCGCAAAAACTCATGAACGGAAATTTCATAACTTTAATTTCTTGATAGAAATTTTAAAACTAGTTATCTAATTCCAAAATACTTAAACTAATTATCTACTTTTAGACCAGTTAAGTTAGTTATCTGATTTAAAACTAGTTAAACTAGTTATCTACTTTTCAACTAGTTAAACTAGTTGTCTACTTTTAAACTTGTTAAAGTACTATCTACTTTGAGACTATTTAGATTAGTTATCAGATTTTAAACTAGTTAAATTAGTTATCTAATTTTTGACTAGTTAAATTAGTTATTTAATCTTTAACGAGTTAAAAAGTTATGTACTTTGAAATTAGTTAAATTAGTTATCTACTTTGACATTAGTTAAACTAGTCATGTACTTTGAAACAAGTCAAATTAGTAATCTATTTTGAAACTAGTTACACTAGTCATCTACTTTTCAACCAGTAATATACTTTTAGACTTACTGCAAAGGTTACCGTCGTAAGAAATGGAATCGGTGACCCAAGTTCAAATCCTGGATGAAGCTGATTGTTTCCTTTCGAAAAGCATGAATGCATCTGTTCTCCCTCCAGCTTTTGGTAAATAATAGGACAGAATGGCTTCTATAACTTTGGTAAACCTGTCCAGGAGAAAGAAAACTAAATTCAAATTAGCTGTATTACATCCTACTCGTGGAGGAGGAGTTGAATGAATATATACTTTTAAACAATATAACTTTGCTGACCAGATGATACGAAGTAAGAGTCTAAGTAAGTAAAGTTGGTGACCGTATTTGAGGGTGACTAGATGGCTCCCTTTTCAATAGCTACAACACCCAGGTGTAGGGGAGGGCGCTACTCCTTTCCCTGGATTGCTCCACTTTACCCTCAAAACGTATCTTATATTGCTGAGTGTTAAGCAAGGAGGTATCAACTACCATTTTTAAAGTCTTTGGTATGACACAACCTGGGATGGAACCCAGGTCTCTCGGACCATTGGTGAACACTCAACTCACTAGGCCAATAAGTCTGTAAGTAAGGGTCTAGTTTAGCATTATTCTTACTCAGTAAATCAACACCCCCACACACTTTGATAAAAAATTTAACTTTAAATTTTCAGAAAAAAATATACGGAAGATATACTCTACGTCACAAATTTGGTGGCTATAGATATTAGTTAATTTCAAGGACAAATTAGACTTTTGATTAATTGCCAAATGCCTATTTATCACATTGGAAAAGATTCAAGGATATATTTGAATTGCTATGAGAAGGATTTTTTAAAGAAATTAAATAAAGAATTATATAAACAGATTTCGACTCTTTATTAATGAGGGGGTGTAATGGTTAACGCGATGGACTGCGGAATCGTAGTACGCGAGTTCGTACTCCAGTCGCGCTATTACGTTCACTTTCGGGCAAGTACCCTTGGGAAAGGTATGAACCCCTTTCTCCTCCCAGCTATGGGTTAAATAGTACCACTACTGTTCTTTTGTGAGAATGGCTTTGACATTAAATAACCTAAAAAGGGTTAATATGCCATTAAACAAAGAAACCAATCCAAACCTTTTACTTCACCCAGGTGTTGAGGCTTGGAATATGCTATTTGCTAAGAGGTGACCCCCCCCCCACCGTCAGAAAAGGCGTATTCTGAGTATAACATTAAACTGCATCTGGTGGTGAAGCTCTTATTCTGGAGGTCTGGGGAGTTTGGAGTCCCCTATCATTGTCATTACTCCCAGGTCCACTACGATGTGGTAGTACCTGTTACGGTTCCATCTTTGGGTTAAATAGATCTGTTTAAAAATTATTCGTATTCGACAAGATCATGTGCAAAAAAAAATGTAACTTTTGATAAACAACTACACAAAAAATGTAAATATGAAATTACGATGAACGCGATTCCCTAAAGTCTAAGCATAACCCTTGACAGTTTTACATATAATTAAAATCAATCAGTCAATCAACCTTATACTTTTATTATTTTTTTATTCCTTAAATTCTGTTCTCATAGTAATTAATAATTCATGTCTGAGGAGCCGGTGGTGTTACGGTTATCATCTGAGGAATGAAGTTCAAATCTTGGACAATGTTGTTTGCGTTTCACGTTTGCTTTAATGCCCTCTCTCTCTCTTTCTCTCTCTCTCTCTCTCTCTCTCTATATATATATATATATATATATATATATATATATATATATATATATATATATATATTCTACCCTCACCCAGCAATGGGTAAATAGTTGGGCAGACGGCATTGGAGAAGAAAAAAAATGAGTTCAAAACCAAGAAAGGTAAGGCTAACAACTTTGCCACTAAAAATCTACTTGCAATGAAACCGCAGCCCTATCACAGACTTGCATTGGCTACTAACCTGTGCCCTTGAGGACACAATGTCAATTTCTTAAAGCAGAGTACAGCTGGTATTAATTGAAAGTTTTCCTTCTTTAGAGTGATTGCCATATCAAGAATAAAGATCCCAGTCTGCCCTCCAATTTACCCTTATCTTTTTTGTAATGTTATTTTTTTACTTGTTACATTTTAATTCTTAAATTTAACACCAAAACATAAATATCCATGTTTATTACGTCATCAGCCGAGGATGTAGTCAAGTGCGACAGAAAAAATAAAAAATGCATCAGTAATTATTGTATAAAAATAAATCTCACTCTATATATATCTTCCCCCCCCCTCTCTCTCTCTCTACCTAGCTGTGGGCAAATAGTAGGGCAGATTGGGCAAACGGTATAGGAATAAGAAAACATCTTAATTAAAAACCAAGAAGCACAGAGTTAGCAACCCCACCTATTAAAAATCTATTTGCAACGAAACTGCAGTCCCATCACAGATGTGCTGTGACTGCTATCCGATGCCCACACCAGAAAAGTAACACTAGATGCCATTGAATGTGTTACCAGAAAAAAGGAAATTTAGCCCAATAGACGAAAATACATTACGAAAACAATCACGGATATATTTGAATTTCTATAAAAAAAATTTTAGTTATGAAACGCAAAAGATGAAAGCCGATAATTGAGTGCTTGATTGATTTCAACTGCATGTCAACCCGTCTAGGGTTGTTTTATGTCTAGAAGTTAGGGAATCGCGTTCATTGTAAGTTCATATTTACATTCTTTATGGAGTTGTTTCTTAAGAGTATTTCTTATCTTAATAATTTTTTTTCGAAAAGGAATGATTGTTTCTGTAATATATCTCTGGTACAGAGACACGCTAAAGTACGTCCCCAATTTATATATATCATCATCATCATCATCATCAAATCGCGCCATCAGCACGGATATCCCAGACCCTCTCTCGCTACCCCTTCCTATTGTCCATTGCTTCCGGCAGGTCTTCAGGGCTACATCCCATATCGGCAGAGAGCTGCAGTATGTTGGTTCGAGTCGGTCATCCTGCCTTTGCTCGGCCATGTGAAGGGGTCCACAGCAGTACATCACTTATATATATATATATATATATATATATATATATATATATAATGATGTTGAAAAGTCCGACATATATATATATATATATATATATATTGATACATTCGAAAAGTTGCTTCAGTTTGCAATGTTTGGAGAGCAAAAAGCCACAAAACCATCAAGAGGTTTGAAAAAAAACATCTTCAACATCTCAGAATGTAGAAGATAAAGCTCAATCAGCCATGCCAACTACTTTATCTACCATCCTTCCTGCATGTACAGGGTGTCTCAATATACATGGGACCTATGTGACTGCTAATAACTCTACTAATAATAATGTTGTGTTCTTTTTTGTTTCAGATATTTAAGTAGTATACTATTGTTGCGTAGCCATATACACGAATATGGCCATGTGCGAAATAGACATGTAATGTTCATAACGATAGAATATATAAAGAACAGGAATCTCAAAACATGTAACTACTTCTTGTTCAGGTACGAAACCTTTTTATTAACTTTGAGTTAAAGGTTTCGACGTAAGGAGGAGAGACACAATCTTCTACGCTGTCTTATTCATTTGGCCCCCAACTCGAGCGGCCCCCATCGGGTGCACGTTCGCCTCGCGCCTGCGAGCTCCAAAATTGATCCTTCTCGTTTGGTGTCTAAAACCCGACTCTTATTTTCTTCAAATTCTCACACAAACTTCCGCGTGCTTCCGGTGCGTGACGTCACCCGCACCTTGTCACCCAGTATCGTCTCGGACTGTTATGACATCTGAGTGACACCTCCATCCGCTCGCGCGCACCCGCATTAACACCTGCTTTAATCTTACACCCAACCAACCCATGTGCTGAGCCGAAAGGTTCTCAGCCTAACTAAACTTAAAGGCATGAACCGAAATCCCTCGGCTATTTCATAACACTATAACAACTATTAATCCTTGTTCACAATGCTTTAGACAAGAGAGGAAAAATGTTTTGCGTCACTATTTATTTGGAGAAAAAATCATTCCAAACTGTCTCAAAATAGATGCAACCCATTAATATGATAATGATTTATTACAGAGATAATAAAGTAAAAAAAAGATTTCAGGTCCTGAAAGCTGATATAATTACTATTAAAGAATATTGAGTTGATGTCTCTTGCTCAAATGATGCATTTTTTACAGGACGTGTTCCAGTTGACCGCCATTGCGCTTGTCTCAGTAATAAATCATTATTATATTAATGGGTTGCATCTACTTGAGACACCCTGTACAATCTATGAACTCGTATGTAAATCTGCTTACTTGAGTGTTGAGTTTTAATGGAATGTCTGAGGTTATTTTATGCCTAGAGGTAAGGGAATCGTGTACATTGGATGTTTATATCTACATTTTTTTTTTGTTTACTTGTTTCTTAAGAGTTTTATTCTTTTACTGTTATAAGATATCAAGTATTCTCATCTAATAAAAATATTTTTTTAAATAGATCTATTTGACCGATAGATTGGGCCTTAACAGATATTATCATTCCCGGTAAGAGTGGACCTAGGAGTAATGGCAATGAAGAAGATCCTCATACTCTCCAAATATCTAGATTTGGAACTTCGCCATCAGATGCATCTTTGTGTCATACCCAGGAGATTCCTTTTGTAAGAGCAGACTATTCTAAGTACCATCGACAGGATGAAAAAGAGATTGGTTCACTTTAAATTAACAATTTAAGGGCATTTTTGTTGAGTTTTTTTTTTTTGTTTCTTTATTTAATGGAATATTAATCTTCATAGTTTATTTAATGCCAAATCTGTCCTTGTAGAACAGCAGTGTTTCTATTAAACCCATAGCTAGGAGGATAAGAGGTTTCATACCTTTCCCGAGGTGTTTTTTTTTTTCTTTTTTTTCTTTTTTTCTTTGTTATGGTTTTGCTACATTTTTATTCGTTCAATTCAATATTTTTGATACGTCACGACAGTATAAATGTCCATTTATACAACGTCATCATCTGATGATGTTGAAAAGTCCGACAGAAAACAAATACGCATTGGTTTTTATTACATAGCAATCAGAGACACTAGAATCTTGTGTGAAGGTGGGAGGTTATATTTGAAGTGAACTAAATTATGCATCTCTTGGACACGCCGTCTATGTCATTGCTTGTTGGAATGTTCTTTTTCTGGTGTGTGCAAAGTCAATAAAGGACAATTTTTTTTTGATTCACAATTTTCAATGACCGTGCATTAAAGACTCCCATTTGTGATATCTCTAACGCCCCCGAGTGTATGTATCTAATTTCTTAGATACACATCGAATTGCGAGTGACAAGGGGAATATTCTCACGAAGACGATTCGTGGGTGGGTGTCCCTGTGGCCTAGAGGTTAACGTACTGAACTTTGAAATCTTAGTAAGCGAGTTCGAACTCCAGTCGTGCTATTAGGTTCACTTTCGGACAAATACCCTTGGGAAGGGTACGAAGTCTCTTCTCTACCAGCTAGTGGTTAAATAGTACCAATACTACAATTATTCTACTATATATACAGTGGCTTTAGCATTAAATAACCCACGAAGTTTGATATTCGATTAAACAAAGAAACCGACGAGTAATTATCACTGCTAATTATACCTTGATAATCGCTCTCAGGATGTTTCTCGGTATAAAGTTACTCTTTGGAGACGACGAATGTCTTTAGATCCACTGATCTGGCAAAGCGGTTATGATTTTCGTTCCACTGGGCTAAAGCACTTGATATTAAGTGTGAGGAGACCAAACACTTCATGACGTCATTGATGAAAATAGATTTATCGGGAATACTGGAATTGTACTCTACAGAGACGCGAGAGCAATAAAATGACTAAAAATAATTCATTGGTAAAACCATCCTGGTATTATATCGTCAGGATGGGTTTTATCGATTAATTTCGAAATTAACATCCATCAAGAAAGTAATGAGTTTGGGTCGACATTTAATTTGAATTGATTATTGCATTGATTTTAACGACAAATTTAAAGGTTTTCTTAATTTATACTTTTTAAAAGTATATTATTATTATTATTGTTTTCTCTTTAAAAGTTTTTCACATCAGCGTTAGCTGATGGTCTTTCACTGGAGTTTGAGTAACAGCAAGTCTCCTCAAGTTTCCAGGACTCTTATTAGTCTGGCTGTTCTCAAAAATGTGGTAGTTTGGATGCTTTCCACTCGTCCTCCAACTTCCAAGTCCTCCTTTCCCTTTAATAATCCTTTGGTGAATATACCAAAAGCACCAATCACTATTGGTATAATTGTCACTTTCATGTTCCTCAGTTTTTTCAATTTCCTAGCATGGTCCAGATACTAATCCTTCTTTTCATTTTCTTTCAATTTTATTCTGTGGTCAAGCGGGACAGCAAAGTCCACAATTCTATAAATTCTCTCTCTTTTTTTTTTTTTTTTTTTTTTTTTTTTGTTGTTGATTACTATAAGGTCTGGTCGTCTGGCCGAGATTAGGTGAACCGTTTGTATGTTAAAATTCTATAGGAGTTTTTGCGTCTCATTCTCCAGGATAGTTGCTGGGTTGTGCATATACCATTTGTTCATATGATCAAATTTAGATTTGCACAACTCCAAGGGGAACACCTTGACCACCCATTCGTGTCTAGTCTTCTACTCCTTCTGTGCCAATTTGCTGCATTCTCTGATTATGTAATTGATCGTTTCGTCTCTATCACTGCATAGCGTACATTTGCTATTTTGTTTTGTCTTATCTATTCTTGCTTTGATATGATTGGTTCTAATGGCGTTATTTTGTGCTGTTATTAGAATAGATTCAGTTTCTCTCTTAAGGTTTCCTTTTCTTAGCCCTGTCCATGTTTTCTCGGGTGAGATGTTGCTTATTAGCCGTTTAAAACGTCCATAGAATTGTTTTTCTTCTCATTTTTGTTTTCTAGTTATTGTCGTTTTGTTGGTCTTCGTGTTGTCACTATCGTTTCTAGTGGCTGTAATCAATCCTCCGTGCTTTTCTATGTAGTCGAATCGTTGTATCGATGCATCAACGCTGTCTTTAATCCTGGTAAGCCCTCCTCCTGTTTCTTTTCTTGATACATATAGTCTGTCAACGTCATCTCTGGGATATAATGCTTTAAGCATGATCATTAGTTTTCTTGTTCTTTGGTCCATTTGCTTAAGTTTTTCTCTGGTCCACTTCAAGTATGGTCCCGAATATCTTACGAAGTATACAGCCCAGATATTTATTCCTTTGATAAGGTTCCTGCTACATAGTTTTGTCTCAAGTAGCTTTCTGGTTCTCACTCTTAATTTTTTCTTTCATCTCCACTTGTTTAATGGTGTCAGCTTCCAAGATGGCCCAGTATTTATAGGTTTCCTTTTCTCTGAGCGTTCTAAATTTGTATCCAACTGTACATTTTCTGAGTATGTGGTTAAGTGGCATCATCGAAATTATAAATCATAACGGTGAGAGTGCATCTCTTTGATATACACCTCTTTGGATCTTCTCTTCAGCTAAGCTTTTCCCTCCTGCTGTCAATTCCACTTTCCAGGTTTTCATAGTTTTCTCGATAAAGTTTATGACATCATCTGATATTTTTTACCTTTTGAGGCAGTTTATTATCCAGCTTTGTTGGACCATATCATATTCTTTTTTGTCGTCAATCCAGTCCATAGCTAGATTTTTCCGTTTGGTTTTGCTCTCGTTGAGGATGTGTTGATCTATGTAAAGTAGCTCTGCAGTGTCTCAGAATCATTTACGGCATCTTTTCTGTTACTTAGAGAACAATCTGCAGCTTGTTAGCGAGTAGTAAATCTCCTCCCTTATTTGTGCTTGTTAATATTTTCCACGTCATAAGTAGGCAGGTTATGTGTCTATAGTTGTTTGGGATGGTTCTTTCTACGGTGTCTTTCTGGATCAATGTGGTCTTTCCTTTGGTCATCCATTCGAGTACGTGTGTTTCTTGTAGGCATTATTATCATTATTATTATTATTTGATAAAATAACGTCTTTGTTGTGATTTGTAATCAAGTTTAGAAAACATTTTGATTAGCAATCATCTCGAAACTATTGAAAGTAAGTATGATTTAAATTAATTTTTGAAAAAATAATTTAAATAAGAGATGTTGTGACTATTTTGAACTAGTGTCATTTAACTGTGTGTAAACAAAAAACTGTTCCTATGCTAAAATGAATTATTTGAAATGGAACTGATTATATTTATGAAAATGGATTTGGCATTAAATAACCTGCTATGGTTGATGTGCCATAAAAACAAACCAAACCATAGAGGAGTCCAATAATACCATTTCGAGCAGATTTCGGCTACAAAATCCAACTGTTTAATATAATCATCACTATGAAGACAAATGTCATTATTCCTCAGTCTGGTTTAATCTATTTTCTTTCTGGTTTGTTTGTTTTTCATATTTTGTGGCTGCGAGAGTACTACTGAATGGATGCACCACATGGACACTAACAAAACGCATAGAAAAAAAAGCTTGATGCTACGGGCTATTTCGAACAAATGCAGGAAGCAACACCCCTCGAAACAACAGCTGTTCGGCCGCTTACCTGCCATCTCAAAAACCAACCAAGATGAACTAGACATGCGGGGGACTCTACTGGAAAAGCAAGGACGAACTCATAAATTATGTTCTTCTATAGATCATTACACATGGACATACCAGAGTTTGCCGCTCAGCAAGAACTTATTTACATCAGCTCTACGGACACAAGATGAAGTTTGGAAAACCGCCCGAGAGCGATGGATAATTTTGACAGATGGAGAGAGAGTTTGGGGAAACCTGTGCCGTCAGCTTGATGATAATGATGATTGAAATTCTTCTGGATTCTATTCATTGCTTTGATTCGTTTAACAATGGTAGATGTTTATATATATATATATATATACATTGGCTAAATGGTTAGAGTGTTCACCAATGGCCCGGGAGACCAGGGTTCAATCCCAGGTCGAGTCATACCAAAGACTCAAAAAATGGTACTTGATGCTACCTTGCTTAACACTCAGCATTATAAAGGTATGGATTAAGGGTAAAGTGGAGCAATCCAGAGAAAGTAGATATTAGTGTAGTAGATATTGAAAAAGGAGCCTTTAGATCACCCTCGACTACAGTCGCCAACTTTACTTTATATATATATATATATATATATAACTATTATATATAATTGGGAAAGAAAGAATGAAAGGGAAAAACTCATCTCTTTTAATAGGTATCTTACAATCGACTTATTTATTTTATGGTTTTAAGTTGCTCGATGCCCCTCTCTCTATTCAATACATATATATATATATATATATATATATATATATATATATATATGGGGGTGCGTGTGTGTGTGTGCGTTTGTGTGTGTGTGTTTATTTTTTACAAATATTAATTTACTACTTGGTTGGTTGCGTTTTATAGCATATTAACCATTTTAGGTTATTTAATGCCAAATCCTCTATGTATATATTAAATATATGATTTGTCAGCACATTTTGTTCATAACATTTTTTAAGGAGCCTGGACCTTTTTTTATACAATCAAATGGTTTCAACTATTTCTATCTAACACTAATAATTCAAATTACTATTAATTATTTGTTTGCACACAGTGAAGTGGTTCCAACGATTGATATTTAACACTAATTATTCTATTCAACATTGCTCATTCGTTTACTCATAGTTAAATGGTTCCAAGTATTTCTATGTATCCCTACCAATTGAATTAAACATCAGTAATTTTTTACATGCACTTAAACGAACCAACAGTTCTATTTCAAACAAGTTATTTGTTTGCGTCCAGTTTAAGTTTCAAACAGTTCTTTTTGCCCCATAGATAGGAAGCAGTCAGGTGCTACCACTCCAGGTCAGAGTGGACCTAGGAGCAATGACAGTAAAGGGGTACTCTACATTCCCTAAAGCTCCAGCAATACTGGAGCCTCACTATCAGATTGTTTAATGTCATATCCAGGACACTTGCAGGGTTAGTCTTATCCCTTTGCAGAGATGCTGTCGGAGTATCCTACAGTTATAGCCAACTGGGCTAGTTATTTACTAAGGATAGCTTAGTATTAAGGTACCAGTATAGAGTACATAGTAAAGTTGACGATCTTAGTCAAGGGTGACCCGAAGGCTCCTTTTCGATAGCTACTACACCGAGGTGTAGGGGAGGGCGCTACTCTTTCCCCTGGATTGCTCCACTTTACCCTTGATCCTTACCTGGGTGTTAAGCAAGGTAGCATCAAGTACCATTTTTTGAGTCTTTGGTATGACTTGAGCTGGAATTGAACCCCAGGTCTCCCGGGCCATTGGCAAACACTCTAACCATTAGGCCAATGTCCGATAGTAAACCGACTCATTGGCTTAGTGGGTAGAGTGTTTGCCAATGGCCCGGCAGACCTGGGTTCAAACCAAGGTCGCGTCATACCAGAGACTTTTAAAATGGCACTTGATACCTCTTTGCTAAACACTCAGCAATATAAGGTACGTATCGAGGGTAAAGTGGAGCAACCCAGGGAAAGGAGTAGCGCCCTTCCCTACTCCTCGGTGTAGTAGCTATTGAAAAGGGAGCCTTCTGGTCACCCTCGATTACGGTCGCCAACTTTACTTACTTTACTTTATAGAGTACATGTCTATAGATGCACGTGCCATAAGGACTGACTCGCAGAAAATGAAATCGGCAGCTCGAGTTCAAAACCTTACCGGGGCTGTTTGCGTTTTACTTTACGTTAATGCCCTTGGAAAAGATATGAATACATCTCTTTTTGACCAAATTATAGGTAAATAGTTGGGCAGAATGGTTTCTTTAGTCTTGGTGAAGCAACCGGTCTAGAAGGGAGGAAACTCTGAATTTAAACCAGCTTTACTCCAAACTGTGGCTGAGGGGTAAGGTAAATAAATATAAGTATAGTATAGCTACTGATACACTCATATAACTCTCATATAAGTCAATATCCACACGACCAGGTTGCTACCAATCGCACCCTGATAATGTACCCTGATCTCAGACAAATATACTTCTTTGTGTTTTACGGATCTACACCACGGAGCTCGAAAGCCTGCCAAGCCTTATCCACAAAAAACTTATTGAAGAAAGCGGCTTCACTCAATGAATGATCTACGTTAATTTGGTACTATTTACGCGAACAGCACGTGTCTCCCTACCTCTCACAAACAGGTGGCATAGGATTGCCTTTATTTGCAGAGATTCAATCAAATCTATCCACACGTATCGAGCACCAGATGAAGGTCAAAGTTGCTATTAATGATTTAAGACCAGCAGGTTTTCTCTCAGGATTTGCTTAATACGGTTATTTTAAGACGGTGTTTTTTCTATAAAAATACTCGGAAGTTTAGGACAAGGTTCATTAATAGAGTGGCGAATGATCGATTACATGAAATTTGAGTAGTGTAATTATGAACTACATATTACATTGGTCATTTTTTTCTCTCTTGTAAAACGATATCTTTAGCTTATAAGCAATTGTTTCTAAGAAATCAATGGGTGTATGGGCACTGCACTGCGTGTGATTATATGACACCTTTAGATTTCTTTGGAATCCAAAACGTCAAGAATTTTATAACTACTACTGAATAATAAAAAAAATAAAAGGGATAGTCCCCGTGGCGTAGTGGCTAACATACTGCGCTGTGACAACATTGTAAATTAAAACAAATTAATCGTTGTTTACTGTAATTCTAAAACAAAAACTACAGATGAATATGGTATGATATATATATATATATATATATATATATATATATATATATATACACCAGGATCATTTCAATACATAAGGTGAATTTTTCCTCAAGAGTTGGCAAGAGAAAACACTGGGTTTTCACGTGGCTATGCGGTAGAATATCCAACAGGCGTAAAAGTCACCCAGGTTTCAATCCCATCTTCCAGCATCTTGCGTGTTTAGCTACACTGAAGAGTTGTAAAACTACGAAACAGTACTTCTGTGGATGACTTCATAAATATGCATGAGAGTACATATATATATATTTGTGTGTGTTACCGAAAACCAGCGGATCATAGCAAGAATTTTATTAGAACAATACATTTAAAATGCTTTAACTTTGAAATTTTATCAATTTTCAGTCTTGTTCGCAAGCAGCCGTTGAAATATCAAGTGGTCGAGTACACCTTTACCTAGCGTTTTAAAGCATCATAATTGACAATTTCTCAGTTTTCTATCAATCTATCTATCTATAAAAATAAAAAAAAGAAACCTCAAAGGAAAATATGTAACTCAAAAAGTTATGGAATATGAAAATCAAATTTATACCAATTAATTGCACTGTTAAATATAAACTTTTTATCATCTTACATCTAAATGTAATGGATATAACTACGAAATGTTTGATATCATCATTGACCACTGTTACATTGTAAATCCAAAGGTTTGACTCATCGTCTATTATGATTTAATATCAATGATACAGTGGTGCTTTAGAAATAAGCTTGAGATTAAAGGTGTATAATAACAAAAATACTTTTAATACACCCAAATAGATAGATAGATAGATAGATAGATAGATAGATAGATAGATAGATGTATGTTTAGTCTAATATTTGCATATCAATTATAGTGTAGATTCCTTTGATACGGACATGAAATAAACTTTATCGTAAAGATCTGTAAAAGTGAAAATAACTTTGATACGCCCTGATAGATAGATAGAGAGAGAGAGAGAGTCTCCGTGGCACAGTGGCCAACGTGCTAGTCTGCGATATCGTAGTTAGCCAGTTCGAACCCCAGACATGCTGCCACGTTCACTTTCAGACTAATACCCCGGCTATCTGTTAAATACTATTGTTACTATTCGTCCGCAAGGATGGATTTGGTACTAAATAACTCACGAAGGTTGATATGCCATTAAAAGACCAAACGAAACTGATGACAGCTTGATTGGTTCATTTTGACAGCATATCAGCCCATCTAGTTTTATTTTATGTCAAGAGGTTAGGGAATCGTGTTCATCATACATTTACATCAATATTTTTTTGTAGTTGTTTCAAAAGAGTTTTTATACAGTTATATAAGATCAAGTATTTATATCTGTTGGGTATCACCCACATTTTTCCACACAATGAACTAGTCCATCTGCCATATATAGCAGTAGCTACTAATACCAAGGCAGACCAGAAGGTGAATTTTTTTGTCTGAGTTCTTTTTTCACCACGAAAAAAAAAGTAAGTTCTTTATTGTTAAAAATTTGTTTAAATTATTGTTATTGAATTTTGTTGTTGTTAAAGTTTTGTGACCCCCCTCAAACTATTGTTCTTTGTTTGTGAGGAGGGTCAAACGCGACTCGATTTTTTTTTGTTGAACCTTTTTTAAAAAACGACCGCCATTTTTATCAACATTCATCGTTCTACATTTATTCGTCTCGCCTGAATTTTTTGTAACACCATACGCGTTTCATCTCCCTCTGGTTGTGTTTTCACAACTATGGGGGAGCCCAACAACATGAAATCAAAATCACCGACCGACATATTCCAAACGCAACCCTCCCCAATGCCGGAAGAAGCTCCATTCGACCTCTCTTCATCGGCAAGTACAATACCACCGGCACAAAAACCAAAACAAACAGCTGTCTCTTGGTCTTCACATTGCGTGAATAAAAAATCCCCTTGTGACTACGCAAGAGACAGGGTCGAAAAGTATGAAAAGTATTTCAAGGACGGGGAAATTCTCCCAATACCCGAATTGGTCGAGGCGGTCGAACCGAAGACCCTGTCCTTCGTAGTCACAGACATTAAGACCAAGAGACTAGCGGGGATAAAAAAGGAGACATTCGAAGACCTACTCAAAACAGCAAACATCCCAGGGAAATACTTCTGCCGCAGAAGTTTCGCGACCTGGGACGTCCTTTTACCCTCAGAGGAAGTAGCAAAAAGCCTCGCCGGTGGTAACATCACCACACGCTTCTTCCGGCTACAACCGGAATATCGAGGCAAAAGAAGAATACGAGTCACCGTATGCAATGTATCTATGCAATTGAGTGGTGACGTCCTCGCCGCCTATCTAAGTATATACGGCGGCGTGGAACAAGTCACACAAGTAACGTCAACACGGGGAACTGCGTACGGTGACTACGTATTCGTTATATGCCTCGATAGGGGAGGGTTTAACAAAATTCCCCATAAAATACGTTACCGCGATCAAACCATGACAGTCATAGTTGAGGGCAGGAAACCACTATGTTGGTTTTGCAATAACATCGGCCACTTTTCAAAAAACTGCCCTCAAAAATCAACAATCACCACCACAACAACGAATACTACTACTACTACTACTACTGCTACTCCTGCACCTGTCATAGCAGCAATAATACCAACAGAAACCTCAGAAAACAAACAAGAAACCCCTAAAGAAAATGAAGAAGGGTGGACGCAAGTCACCAAAAAAAAGGGAGGGAAAAAAACTCCCCCTAAAAAACCAGCAACAACAGATACAACAACTCTTTTGACTACAACTACGAAACTAACAACCACAAATACGAAACAATCAACTGCAAAACAATCAACAAAAGAAGACAACCAAAACATTGAACCGATGGATATGTCCATGAATTTAAAAAGAAGGAGAGACAGCGAGGATTCACCAACTAAAGAGGGGGAGAAAAAACATCCAAAAAAACCCACACAAACAACCACCATACCTCAGCATAAGGGGGAAAAAACAACAGAAAAATCACCAGTCCAAAATAAACAAAGACCAGCACAATTGATTCCTCTCCCACAAAAAACAAAAACCACCCCTATCATCCCAACAGAAACACCATTACCCCCCTCTCTTTCACCAATTAAAACCCCCAAAATGCTTACTCGATCCTATTCAGCAACCAGACTTACACCCTCTCCCCAAACACCGTCAACATCAGCAGCAACTGTTCAAAAACCAAGAGCACGCTCTACGGAAGCCCGACGTGCCATAAACTCTTTTTACTTCTGCGAAGATATCATGGACAATCCACACATAGACCACACTTTAAAACAATCATTAAAACCATTACGCTCACTCCAAAAAATTGACACTAAAGACATCACAAAACCACATCTATTCAAGGACGCACCAAAATTGACCACATTCGTCCGCTTGGCTGGCAATCGGACCAAAGAACTTTGGAACTTTATTGACGAAGCCAGCCGAGCGGATGTAATGCTGGTCGATACGAAAAACCCAATGCTGAAAAAAATGCTACCCTTCTGTGCGGGCAGGGTCCCGATTTTGGTTCACCCATCATTCTATAGGTCCCTAAAGTTGCGGTACCCTATGGATGTCGGTGGAATTACCAGGGACGACCGAGTAAGTACTGAGCTCGGCACCGGATCCCTGCGTCAGGCCGTCGGCATCCTTACTCCCAAGGATTTCCGGCCCGTAGTCGACACTGAGTAAGGTAAGTGGGATTGATGGCTCTAAACCTTGCTACTTTGAATGTGAGGGGATTGAGGGATCCGGGCAAGTGTACGCGCTTGCTTGGTGAACTTAAAACTCTCGGCGTAGATGTTGCTGCAGTGCAGGAAACCCACTTCACTTGCGGTGCCGACTGTCGTGTGCTGGAAAGCGATTTTAACGTTTTCTCAGCATACGGCAGCCGTACCAGCGTTGGGGTTTCTTTGCTAGTTGGACGCAGCCTTGATGCTGATGTTGACGTTGTTTTTGCAGGTGACGGGGGCCGACTGGTTGTGGCCGATGTTGCCGTGAAAAGTTTCAAGTTTCGTCTGGTTGCGGTTTATGCGCCCAATATCGTTGTGGAGAGGGTTTCCTTTTTTCGTCGGTTGGCGCCGTTCCTGGACGATACGAAGCGGCTAGTTTTAATGGGTGATTGGAATGCGATCCTTGATCCCAAGACAGATAAGGTCGGGCGGGGAGCTAGGCGTGTGGGAAGGTGTGAAAGCAGCCTTGCCGGCCTCATGACTCGTCATGACCTCGTCGACAGGTTTCGTCTGGATCACCCAGGGCGGGAGATGTGGACGTGGCTAGATAGTTCGCCCTCTGCCAAAGTAGGTTCCTACTTGGACAGAGTGTTAGTGAGACGAGCTGACATTGATTTTGTTAGTTGTCCCACGTTCCACTTGATAGCGTGGACTGACCATAAACTTGTTAGAGTCAGTCTACGGTTAGCAAATAGGCCTAGTCTGGCCGGCTACTGGAAGTTCAATACCTCCTTACTGGAGATACGGGACTTCCGGGACCGGCTGGAATCCCTAATTCAGCGGGCGTTAGTGGGGGCGGTTACCGGGAATAGGTGGTGGGGATCTCTTAAACATAGGATTAGAGATTTCGCTACCAAGTACGGTCGACAGCTCAACCTAGATAGGACCGCGGAAGCGAAATCTATAGACGATAGACTTTCCCGGGCGGTGGCTGGGGGGGACTCCCTAAACGTAGAGCTAGCTAGGGGGGACCTTGAGCGCGAGAGTAGCGAGCGCTACAAGGGATACGTAGTTAGATCTAGGTTAAAGAGAGTTCTCAACGAAGCTGTGAAAACGAACGCGACTGCGCGTGAAGAAGAAGTGCGAAGGTTCCCCGATCGGTATATCGGTTCTGTCAAGGCCCCGGATGGGCGACTGCTGCGATCGACTCGTGAGATTCGTGACGCCTTTCGGGCGCACTTTCGGGATCGCTTTGCCCGCTGTACTGATCTCCCGCTCCGGGAGTTTCGTAGCTATCTTGCCGACTTCCCCCGCCTTGGGGTGGCTGAAGCGGCTAGCTGCGAGGGTGTGGTTACTGAATGCGAAGTCCGTGACGCGTTGAAGCAGGTCGGCCTGAACAAGTCGCCGGGACTAGATGGTTTGCCCTACGAAGTGTACTTGAGGATGTCGCACATGTTTGTGCCTATTCTGACGGATATGTTCAACCATTGGTTCGCCCAGGGAGCCATCCCTGGTAGCGTTACCAAGGGCGTGATCACATTGCTGAAGAAAGGTGGCAGGCATGTTTGGGAGGGTTTAGACGATTACAGGCCCATAACTCTGCTTAACACAGAGTTAAAGATTTTGGCCCGGGTCTTAGCGAATCGTTTACAACTTGTCATTAGCGATCTGATCGGCTCTGAGCAGACCTTTGCTGTGAAGGGAAGATCGATCCAGGACAACCTGCACTTGATTCGCGAGGTCCTAGAGGGTATAGAAGACGACACCGAGGCCGCGCTGATCAGTTTAGATCAGTCCAAGGCCTTCGATAGGGTTGACCATCGGTTTTTGGCGACTGTTTTGGAGACTGCCGGATTCAAACCGGAGTTCCGCAGATGGATTAGCATGATGTACCACAACCCTCAGGCAGTGGTGCAGGTGAACGGAAGGCGTTCGACGGTGTCCGCGGTCGAACGGTCGGTCCGGCAGGGCTGCCCGTTGTCTCCTCTTCTCTATGTCCTAGCTTTGGAGCCCCTGCTCCGTAGGCTTAGGGATAGGACGGCAAATCCGGCCCTGCGCGGTGTCCCTTTTGCTGGCCCTCTTACGGCAAGGGTTTCCGCGTTCGCCGATGATATCACAGTGTTTGTATCCCGCCGTCTGGATATAAAGGCTGTGAAGAAGGCGGTTAGCGAGTACGAGCGGATTGCAGGAGCCAAGGTCAATTTTGACAAAAGCGAAGGTTTGCGGCTCGGTGCTTGGAGGGGTAGCAATACTCTTCCGGGGCCGTTCCGCTGGAGTGACGGACCCGTCCGCATCCTCGGGGTGTGGTTCGGGCCCGGCCTCCAACTGGAGCGAAATTGGTCGGAAATACAAGCCAAGGTGAATGCTCAGGTGGGAATCTGGCTTTCAAGGAGGTTGTCCTTAAAGGGCAGGGCGGAGGCGTGCGCCGTGTACGTCTTCCCCTTGATCCTTTACCGATTGGCTGTACTTCCTCTGCCTAAGGTAAATCGGTTGGCGCTGCAACGATCCCTTTCCAGATTGCTCTGGGGAGGTGCAAGGCCGATGGTCCGTAGGCAGGTCTGTATCCAACGTACACGCAACGGGGGTCTAGGTATGCCTGATCTGGAGAGCCACTGGCTTGCTGAAAGACTTGCATACTTGGGCAGAGCCTTGACGGGGGACGCAGTGTGGAGACTGAAGGCGAGTCGGACTTTTCCTCGCCTAAAGTCAGACCCAAAGGCTGAAGGTCGACGTAGGCCTTTGGGCGAAACACTGTTTGTCCGCGAGTGCCGAACGGCCCTTCGTAACCTTCTTGGGTCCAGTGACCTTTCACGGCCTCGAAAAGAACTATATCGGGAGCTAGTGGTGGGTTCCGCTTCTGATCCTCTCAGCGAGCGGCACGGCTGGACGACGGAGGAGATTCGCTCTCATTGGAATTGGGCGCCAGGATCGAGCTTCTTGAACAACTCCGAGTTCTCGCTCACCTGGCGACTTGTGCGAAATGCGTTACCCCTTGTCGGCTTGAACTACAAAGCGGGCCTGGCAGACATGCCCGATTGCGCTCGCTGCGCCAGTGGCTTGGAAGAAACGGCTGAGCACGCCTTCTACTACTGCGAGCGAGTTCGCCCGTTTTGGGATCACGTCGGCGAGTGGACGGCTCGCATCGAACCCAAACAGCTCGTGCTGCTCGACGTTGGTTACGTCGTGGACAACGTTCTTCCTCCGTATCAGGGTGAGAAGCGTGTGGTGTTTCTCGCGATCCTAGCTGTAGCTAGAATGGTGATTTGGACGACGCGAAACAAGGGATTGTATGACGATGCAAACTTTTCTCATCGTGATCTGATTTTGTATTTTCGGCATCAGCTGAGGGTCAAAATCAGATGCGATAGAAAACGCTTGGATCGCATAACATTCAGCAAAAGGTGGGTGAATGCAGCGAGCCTGGTCGTGCGAAAGGGAGCAACGTTGGAGTCATCCTTCCCTCCTCTGCCGGCTCATGGCGTCTACGGTACGGGTCCTTAGGGACCCCACCCCTGGTGAGTAAAACTGTTCCCTTTTTCTTTGGTACCCAGGTACCTAGTTAGCAGTATGTTTGTGAGTCATTGTCCCCGTCATCTAGTTGTTAGTTCTCAAGATCTTCCCCATCCCCATTATTTTTGTACCTGAACCCGCATCCCAGTCCACGTTTACTGAAGATCTTGAACATTCATATGTATAAAAATCATATCACCTACTTGTATTAACCCATACCGCGCCCGACCCCTAAATTCTTTTCACCCCTGTAGATTAGGATCCCTGCCCCACCTAGGGTAGGTCCGACTTGTTTCCGGTTCTTCCGCCCCGGAAAACAGTCGGCCTCCAATTTTATAGACGGGGGGATGGGAGGGCAACCAAACGGGGGATTTTTCCTTGTTTTTATATATATTTCGGGGTTTTTCTCCCATTCCCATCACATTCATTGTAAATAAATCATAAAATCATTCAAGAATCTCGGGATTTTAAGTAGGACTTCTTCATAGAGCAAATGTGGTATTTTGGTGATTGCAGCGCAAAAGGCGATGGATGAATGGATATTTATTGTATTGTTGAATGGGTCGGCGAATGTGGCTAGCTAGGTCTCCTTAGTTTATATAGAAAAGTATGACCGCTCCCTTCCCCTCCCCAAAAACTTCAAGGCCTTGTGCCTTCTATGTACTATACATAGAAATAAAGCAGACCAGAAGGTGAAGAGCAGCTTCTTACAGGAATAGTATTAGAGCGTTGGAGACTGGAGATCGCACTGGATCACCTTACTTGCTACCGTAATAACGGAAGCCAATACTATCGTTGGACTATACCTTTATTCTGTATTCACTAATCCTATGTTCTTGTCTACTAATAGTCTCTCTATTGTATATACTTTTCCTGAGAATATATCTCTATTTCCTCTCATATCGTGGTTTGTCCTTTATTTAATATTACAAGCGTTCACTAACCAGAACGCAACACTATCAAATACAAATAATTTACACGCAGTTGTATTATTTCAAGTATATCTATCTAATACTACTAATATAGTTTTAATTAATAATTTTTAGTTGATTATAGTCATTTGTTTGCTCAAAGCTAAATGATTTCAAGTAACTAATACTAATAAATATTATCAGTAAACAATAATAACTTCAAGTAACTCTTCTTAATACAAATAATTTACAGTTATATGGTAGCAAGTATTCTCATCTATCATTAATAATTATTCATACAGATTTATTTGACTTATAGATGAGACCCTAACAGTATCCTTATTCCGGTCAGAGTGAACCTAGGTGTAGTGATAATATGGGGGTATTCCACACTCCCAAGATCTCCAGAGCTGGACCCTTACCATCATATTTAGAGAAATGTCATATGTACGACACTCATTTTTTGATGGGATCCAGCGTATTCTAAACCACACCGACTGGGCGGATAGATAGATAGATTGATGGATAGATCGATAGATATTGTACATATCGAGGGTAGAGTGGAGCAATCCAGGGAAAGGAGTAGCGCCCTCCCCTACACCTCAGTATAGTAGCTATTGAAAAGGGAGCCTTCTGGTCGCCCTCGACTACGGTCGCCAACTTTATATATATATATATAAGGTAAGGCAAAAATGTAAACAAACGAAAACTACAACATAATGCCTTATAATTCCCAAGCTGACGAGGTTCGCTTGTTGGCCGAGTGGTATGATACTAAGTCTAACGTAAAGTTGGGTGGGTTTCGATCCCAGCTTCAAGCGTCCTACGTCTCTTGCCACACTGTGATACAACGAAACAGTCTGTCTGTGGATGACAATATATATATATATATATATTATATAATAGCTCTATCAGAGATATTGAGCACTTTCTATATTATATTGCACTTAGTTCGACACATACCCACAAAGAGATTTAGTGACAACCAGCACTGTTATATATATATATTGTCATCCACAGACAAACTGTTTCGTTCTTTCAGAACTCTTCAGTGTGGCTAGTCACGTAGGACGCTCGAAACCGGGATCGAAACCCGTCCAACATTACGTTAGACTTAGTCTCAGACCGCTCGACCAACATGCGTACCACGTTAACTAAGGGGATCTTTAAGGTATTATGTAGCAACATCAGCAGCAGTGTCCGTTTGTTTCCTTCTTTATACCTATATATATATATATGTATATCGGTTTCAGTACAATGAGCTCGATTCCCCAGCCTTTAGACATAAACTAACCCGAGAAAGGTTGAAATGGCGTTAAAGTCAACCAATCAATATTAAATCAGTTTGGTTTAGAATTCTTTTTTAATGCCATATCAACTTTCATGGATTATTCGATGCCAAATTCTTCCTTGTAGAAGGACAGAGGTGGTATTATTTAACCCATAGCTGGGGGTGGATAAGAGGGTTCCCAAGGGTATTAGTCCAAAAGTAAATGTGATAGCCATAACACCACGGGAAATCTCCCCGACTTAAATAGATAGATAGAAAATGTAAAAAAGACACTCCTAGAAAGACATCCAATCAGATGGTAATGAATCTCGCTTTCTTCCTGTTTCTTGCCTACCTTCACCAAATCATAATAGCAGCAGCCACGTCAGTCAATTTGTCCAACCGGAAAAGAACAACCAAACTAGTAGGGTGAGTTGAGCGATTTATGCGAGAGTATTAATGCCGAAGTCAGAGACGCCCCCAAAAAAAGCCTTATTACCGTGTTGTGTCCGTATTTTGTCTGTACTTGCCAGTTGAACGTAACCTGTCGTGTGTGTTACATCGGATTGACCCATAGCACGCTTTCAGTTAGCTACTTTACACAAGTGTTTGCTTACCAGGCTTCTGAAGAAGAGGAAAGACACATACAAATACAAAGAAACAAAACGAATCGAATAAGGATACTGACAGTTACTAAATACGGAAAATTTATTTGGTACGATGACAATTTTTTTTTTTTTTTTACCTTTGTATAATCTGCTTCTCTTTAACTCAGCTCTCACTATATCTTACCGCTAGATAACGCTTATTATTATTATTATTATTATTATTATTATTATTATTATTATTATTATTCCTTGTGAGTTTTCCACACCAACGTTAGTTGATGATCTTTTACTGGGGTCTAGGTGACAGCAAGTCTCCTCAAGTATCCAGGACTTTTCTCAGTATTCTGGTCGATCTTAGTGATGTGGTTGTTTGAATGGTCTCGATACGTCCTCAGATTTCTGTTATTATTATTTACTCATTAGAGTTTTTCACATCAGCGTTAGCTGATGGTCTTTCACTGGAGTTTGAGTGACAGCAAGTCTCCTCAAATCACTAGGACTCTTCTCAGTATTCTGGCCCCGCTCAATAATGCTGTAGTTTGGATAGTCTCCCCTCGTTCTCCAACTTCCAAGTCCCCCAAGCCTTTTAATAATCCTTTAGTTACCATACCAAAAGGACCAATCATAATTGGTATAATTGTCACCTTCATGTTCCATAGTTTTTTTCAATTCCCTAGCAAGGTCGAGGTTCTCATCCTTCTTTTCACATTCTTTCAGTTCTATTCTGAGGTCAGCCGGGGCAGCAAAGTCGACAATTTCGCAAGTTCTTTTTTTTTTATTAGATATGGTCTTCTTGTTGAGATTAGGTGAATCGTTATAATTATTAATATTCCTTTCGAGTTTTTCACACCAGCGTTAGCTGGTGGACTTTCACTGAAGTCTGAGTGACAGGACTTTTCTCAGTATCCTAACCGATCAAACAATACTCTAGTTTAGATGGTTACGATAACTCCTCTGATTTCAAATCCCCTTTTCAAGCCAGTGAGTGCCGTTCCAAGCGCACCAACTGTAAATGGTATCACCGTCACCCACGTGCTCCACAGCTTTTTTTTAGTTCTCTGTTAAGGTCCAAGTATTTGAATCTCTTTTCTCTTTGTTTGATTTTCACTTAGTGATCCACCGGAAAGGCAAAATACACTCGATGACATGTTTTCTTTTTTTCTCTACCCGTCCGCCAACTTCCAGGTCTTCCAGGCCTTTTAATAATCCTTTAGTTATTGTGCCTAACGCACCAATCACAATTGGCACAATCGTTACTTTCATGCTCCACAGCTTTTTCAATTCTCTAGCAAGATCGAGGTACTTATCCTGCTTTTCACTTTCCTTCATATTTATTCTGTGGTCCACCGGGACAGCAAAGTTGACAATTTTGCAAATTCTCTTTTTTTGTTTATTATTATTATTATTATTTTGAGAGTTTTTCACACCAGTGTTAGCTGATGGTTTTCGTCTGGAGTTTGTTGACAGTAAGTCTCCTCAAGTCTCCTGGACTCTTATTAGTATTCTGGCTGATCTCAGCAATTCTGTTGTTTGGATAGTCTCCTCTTGTCCTCTTATTTCTATGTCTTTCATTCCTTTTGCCAATCCTTTGGTGACTTCCGAGCGCGCTAATTACAATTGGCATCACCGTTACTTTCATATTCAGTAGGGTATTTTTTTAGGTCTCTAGCACTGTCTAGGTACTTATCTTTGATTTTGTTTTCCTTCAATTTTGTTTTTTCAATTGTCTAGCAAGGTCGAGGTACTTATCTCTCTTTTCACATTCTTTCAGTTTTATTCTATGGTCAGCCGGGACAGCAAAGTCGACAATTTTATTATTATTATTATTATTATTATTATTATTATTATTATTATTTACTCCTTTACAGTTTTTCATATCAGCGTTAGCTGATGGTTTTTCACTGGAGTTTGAGTGACAGCAAGTCTCCTCAAGTCTCCAGGACTCGTCTCGGTATTCTGGCCGTTTTCAACAATGCTGTCATTTGGATAGTCTCTACCACTTATTGTGCCAAAAGCACCATTCACATTATTATTATTATTATTATTATTATTATTATTATTATTATTTACTCCTTTACAGTTTTTCATATCAGCGTTAGCTGATTGTTTTTCACTGGAGTTTGAGTGACAGCATGTCTCCTCAAGTCTCCAGGACTCGTCTCGATATTCTGGCCGTTCTCAACAATGCTATCATTTGGATAGTCTCTACCAGTTATTGTGCCAAAAGCACCATTCACATTATTATTATTATTATTATTATTATTATTATTTCAATCTTTGCAAATTTTTCGCGGGAATCTTAGTGATAGCAAGTCTTCTCAGGTGTCCAGAACTCTTCTTAGTATTCTAGCTCCTTAAGGGTTTTTCACATCAACGTTAGGTAATGGTCTTTCAATGAAAAGTTTCCTCAACTCTCCAGGAATCTTATCAGTATTCTGGCCGATCTCAATAATGTAGTAGTTTGGATGCTCTCCACTCGTCTTCCTATTTCCAAATCCTTCAATCTCTTTAAAATCCCTGCAGTGACTAACATTATTTTTTACTTTTCGAGAATTTTTCACATCAGCGTTAGCTGATGGTCTTTCACTGATGTTTGAGTGACAGCAAGTCTCCTCAAGACACCAGGACTCTTCTCAGTATACTGGCCGATCTCAATAATACAGTAGTTTGGATGGTCTCCACTCGTCCTGTAATTTCCACGTCCTCCTGTCCCTTTCATAATCCTTTGGTGACTGTACCAAGAGCACCCGTTACAATTTGTATAATTGTCACTTCCATATTCTACAGTTTTTTCAATTCCCTAGCAAGATTATTATTATTATTATTATTATTATTATTATTATTATTATTCACTCATTAGAGCTTTTCACATCAGCGTTAACCGATGGTTTTTCACTGGAGTCTGAGTGACAGCAAGTCTCCTCAAGTCTCCAGGACTCTTCTTAGTATTCTGGCCGTTCTCAATAATGCTGTCGTTTGGATGGTCTCCACTCGTCCACCAACCTCCAAGTCCTCTAGTCCCTTTAGTAATCCTTTAGTTACTGTTCCAAACATACCAATTACAATTGGTATAATTGTCACCTGCATGTTCCACAGTTTTTTCAATTCCCTAGCAAGGTCAAGGTACTTATCCTTCTTTTCACATTCTTTCAGTGTGGTCAGCCGGGACAGCAAAGTCGACTATTTTGCAAGTTCTCTTTTTTTTTTGTTGATTATTATCATTATTATTATTATTCCTTTAGAGTTTTTCACATCAGCGTTAGCTGATGGTCTTTCACTGTAGTTTGAGTGACAGCAAGTTTCCTCAAGTCTCCAGGACTCTTCTAAGTATTCTGGTCGTTCTCAAAAATGCTGTACTTTGGATGGTCTCCACTCGTCGTCCAATTTACACGTCATCCAGTCCCTTTAATAGTCCTTTTGTTACTGTACCGAATGCACCAATCCCAATGGTATAATATTTACCTGCATGTTCCACAGTTTTTTCAATTCCCTAGCAAAGTCGAGGTACTTATCCTTTTCACTTTCTTTCAGTTTTATTCTGTGGTAAGCCGGTACAGCAAAGTGACGGCAACTTTTGCAACTTCTCTTTTTGTTGTTGTTGATTACTAAAAGGTCTGGTCTTCTGGCCGAGATTAGGTGATCCGTTTGTATGTCAAATCCCATTGGAGTTAGTGTGTGTCATTCTCCAGGACAACTGCTGGGTTGAGCATAAACCATTTGTTTGTATGGTCACATTTAAATTTCTTGCATATCTTCCAGTGGATCACCTTGACCATCCAGTCGTGTCTAATCTTATACTCCTGTGCTAATTTGCTGCATTCGCTTATTAAGAGATTGATGGTTTCGTCTCTATCACGACATAACCTACATTTGCTATTATTATTATTTTATGCAAGTTTTTCAAAGCAGTTTTTGAAGTTGTTTTTTGTTTTGTTTTGTTTTGTTTTATTCTTTTTTTACTGAAATCAGACGGGAAAGCCTGGTGGCATAATGGCCAGCCTGCTGGTCTGCGATATCGTAGTAAGCCAATTAGAACTCCAGACACGCTCTTACGTTCACTTTTGGACTAGTACCCTTGGGAAAGGTATGAACCCCTTATTCCCCCAGCTATAGGTTAAATACTCTACCATTTTTGTTCTTATATAACAATGGCTTTTACATCAAATAACTCAGGAAGGTTGATATGCCATTAAACAAAGGGACTAAACCAAACTCATATCAGATTGATTGATTCAAACGCCGTCTAGGGTTAGTTTATGCCATGAGATTAGGGAATCGCGTTCATTGTACTTTCATATTTACATTTTCGTGTAGTTGTTTTTTTTTGGGGGGGGGAATATTTTTGTTGCTTTCTGTACATGATCCTATTGAATACGAGTACTTTTAAAACAAGGCCTTGTCTTCTAGTCAAGAGTAGATGATCCATTTGTACTTTTTAAATAGATCTACTTGATTCGTAGATAGGACCATGACAGGTACTAACATTCTGGGTCAGAATGGACCAGGAAGTAATGGCAATGAAGGCTTACTCCATACTCCCCAGATCTCCAGAACTAGAGGCTCACAATCCGATATAGTTTAATTCTATAACCATTTGTTGATACTTTTTTGTGGGGTGGGGTCTGTCTTACTTGGATTCATGAAAGAAACATCTTCTGGCCTCTAAGAATTGACAAATATCGTTCCAGTCACCACTGAATAATCACTGAAATTTATTTATCGAGTAAAAGATAACATGTATACACAGACGCCAACGTCACAGATAAAAATTATACTGCTCACTATAAACTACAAATGATCATTTTATTTATCAAATTTAAAATAATATAATATTCTTTTCTACGTCGGCGGAAGAGTCCATAACATTATGACGCGTGTTTTCACAATAGAATTAATCAGATGAAAATTGTTGTGATATCAAATTTGTGTGAATGATAATCTTTTTTTTATTTTTTATTTTTTACTTTTTTGTGTAACTTAGATTTGGTACAAGTGTTATGAAATAGCCGAGGGATTTCGGTTCATGCCTTTGAGTTTAGTTAGGCTGAGAACCTTTCGGCTCAGCACATGGGTTGTTTGGGTGTAAGATTGAAGCAGGTGTTAACGCGGGTGCGCGCGAGCGGATGAAGGTGTCACTTAGATGTCATAACAGTCCGAGACGATACTGGGTGACAAGGTGCAGGTGACGTCACGCACCGGAAGCACGCGGAAGTTTGTGTGAGAATTTGAAGAAAATAAGAGTCGGGTTTTGGACGCCAAACGAGAAGGATCAATTTTGGAGCTCGCAGGCGCGAGGCGAACTTGCGCCCTATGGGGGGCGCTCGAGTTGGGGGCCAAATGAATAAGACAGCGTAGAAGATTGTGTCTCTCCTCTTTACGTCGAAACCTTTAACTCAAAGTTAATAAAAAGGTTTCGTACCTGAACAAGAAGTAGTTACATGTTTTCGAGATTCCTGTTTTTTATATGTTCTGTAGTAATGAACATTACATGTCTATTTCGCACATGGCCATATTCGTGTATATGGCTACGCAACACAAGGGAACGCTAACACACGCATTTAATTTCGCATGTAACAAAGGTTTATCTATCTTTCTATGTAATAGGATGTACCAAAGGTATTTTCGTTCTTACAGACCTTTACACTCAAGTTTATTCATAATACAGTCATAAATAGTTCTTATGGAGTTGATGTAATGGTTAAACCACTTAGGTTCACTTTCGGACAAATACCCTTGGGAAAGGCATGAACCCCCTTATCCTCCTATTTATGGGTTAAATAGTACCACTGCTGTTCTTTTTAAAGAAAATGATAGATTTGGCATTAAATAACTCGATAATGTTGACATGCCATTAAATAACAAATAAACAAGTAATAATTCTTATGAAATAAGTCTTGGAGTAAATTTCTGTAAAAACGAAAATAGATTTGATACATCATAATAGATAGATTTTAGTGTGAAAAATACTCCATAGAAAATATCAAATCAAAAATGTTGTTGAATATAAAGTGACAGTAATGCTACTTTCTGGCTGCTGGTCTTGTCCTTGTAGTGTAATGGTTAAAGCGATAGACTACGGCTTTGAACTAAGCGAGTTCGAACTCCACTCGGTCTATTACTTTCACTTTTGGGAAAAGTATGAACCCCTTATTCTTCCACCTATGGGTTAAATAATGCCACTACTATTCTTCTCAAAGGATTTCTTTGGCATTAAATGACCTCCAATTGTTGATATACAATTAAACAAACATATATATAATGTTACAACGTTGAATTTTTTATATAAGTAGTTTATTATTATTACATACTCTTGGGTAGTTTTCATCCTTGTATTACCAGTTAGCCTTTACAGGAGATAGCAAGTTTTCTCTGTATTTTTTTCGCCGTTTCGGCTGGGCTGTGGATCTGGACGCTCTGAATCGTTTCATGGATTTCTGTTTTTCTCAGTTTATCATTATTATTATTATTATTATTATTATTATTATTATTATTCAAGTTTTTCACACCACCCCGAACTGGTATTTTTTTTTTGTTGTTTTTGTTGTTGTTTTTTTACTGTCGTCCAAGTGAAATAACGTCTCTTCTGGTCTTCGAATCTCTTCAAAATATTCTTGCTAATCTCAAAAGAATTGTTGTCTGGATGTTCTCTATTCTTCCTCTGAGCTCCTGTCCACTAGGTACTCTCCATGCCTTTGGAATACTGCAGCAAGGGCACCAACAACAATTTGTATTACTATAACTTCATGTTCTAAAGGTTTTTCAGCTCTCTGACAAGAAATAGGTATTTGTCTACTTTTTTTCTTTAGTTTTTCTTTTTTCAATTTGTGATCAGCTGGAATAAGCTCTTTATTCTTTTTCCTTTTCTTTTTATTTATTTGTTTATTCATTTGTTATTTAATACTTATACTGGTCTGGGCACCTTTGGTGGTGTAAAGGGCACCTTTGGTGGTGTAACGGTTAGCAAGCTTGACTAGCAAACCTACATGAGTGAGTTCGAGTCTCATTGGGTGCCCCATTCATTCGGCCTTGTGCCACATCGAAGCAAAGAGGTTCGTAAATTATTACTTATACTGGTCTTCTGGTCCGGATTAACTGATCTGTTTGTATCTCAAAGTCCCAAAGAATTATATGAGTCTCGTTTTCCATGACAGTTTCTGGTTTGTGCTAGTACCATTTGCCAGTATGGGCAGATTTTGTTTTTTTGCACAATTCTCGGTGGATCACCTTTCCTACCTACTTGTACCCGTTTGTCGCATTCTCTTATCATAAGATTAATTGTTTCCTCTCGATCACCACATAACCTACACTTGGTATTCTTCTGTATGTCATCAGTTTTCGCTTTGATATAAATATTTCTGATGACATTAATATGTGCTACTATCAAAAGAGATTTATTTATTTCTTCTCTTCAGTTTTCCTCCCTTCTTATCCATATTCAGATCGTCTCGTGTGCTATTGTCTTAGTCTGTCATTTGACGTATACATACATTTCTTTTCATCCTCTTTTTGTCTTCTAGATTATTTCATCGTTGCTTTTTTATTTGTTTGTTTATCTCTAAGTGGTTTCACTTGATATTGCTATTACTGAGCATAATTGCTGTGGTTCTGCTGTTCTCACAACACATCAGATATAAAAGTTTTCGCCGTTGAGACAACGAAAACCTGCTGTTGATAAGTTTGGTTTAATTTGCAAATTTATCTTCTTTTTTTTTTTTAACTTACTACTTGTTTACAAATGTTTTATTTTTCGGTACATCCATCATCAAGACAGCCATTGTCTTTTTGTCATTACTTCTATTCTTAACTTTAGTCTTCCATTCTCAACTAAAATTATCACGAATACCTCATCACTAACTTTTTATGTTGTTAAATCATTTTCCCATTTTCTACTTCGAAAACAATAACGTCAAACTCGTTTTGTTCGTGGGGACGCTACTCTTGTAGAGTGTCTTAGGGCCCATTCCTCTCCAGGTCTACGAATGGTTTTCAATCAGTTTTTCTTTCTCCTACACCGGTTGCCACATCAAGGTTAAATAACCCAGTCTTCCTTACTATGTATTGAAGAGGAAGTGTCCATGGTGTAATGGTTATCGTCGTAGGAAATGGACACGGCGACATGAGTTCAAATTCTGGACGTGGTTGATTTGCATTTCACATTGGGAAAGGCATGAATCCAATTATTCTCCCTCCAGCTATGGGTAAGTAGTAGAGCAGACTGGACTCTTCAGCATTGGTTAGGTAACCAGTATAGGAGACGGAAAACTCTGAATTCAAACCTGTAAAACTCCGCTTAAAAATTGACCTTGTTTCACGTCCTCTCCGTACGGAAAGGTCGGTAAATATATATACTATATACCCATAGCTGGAGGGACAATACTTAGATTAATAGTTTTACTAAGAGAATTAGCACAATGTGAGATGCAAACAGCCTCGTTCAAGATTTAAACTCGGATAGACATGCCTCTTTATTACGATGATAATCGTTACGCTTCAAGTACCTCCAACGCCGGAATACAAAACTTCAAAACAAACCCAATGATTTTCTTTAAAATATTTCTGATAAAAAACACTTAACTTGTTATTTGCATGTTAATAGTTCCTTTGTAAAATAAATAAAGAAAACGAAAAAAAATCATTCGAAGACAATGCGCTATCTCTTCAATCTCATAATAATAATAATAATGATAATAATAATCTTTGAAATTTTGAGATACAAACGGACCATCTAATCCCGGTCAGATGACCAGATCTAGTGATAGTAAAAAAAAAAAAAAGAGAGAGAACCTACCGAATAGTGAACTTTGCTGATCCGGTTGACCACAGAGAAAAAACTGAAGAAAAGCGAAAAGAAAGATAAGTACCTAAACCTTACAAGAGAACAGAAAAACTATGAAAGTGATGGTGATACCAGTAGTAATTGGCGCACTCGGTACAATCCACAAAGATTAGTACAAGGACTGGACGACTTGAAAATAAGACTACGAGTGGAAAACATCCAAACTACAACATTGTTAAGATCGACCAGAATACTAAAAAAAGTCCAGGAGACTTAAGGAGACTTCCTGTCGCTCAGACTCCAGTGAAAAACCATCAACTTATACTGGTGTGAAGAACTTTCAGATGAGTAAAATCATAAGAATAATGTGATTGTAAAAATGGCATTCAAAAGAGGCAGCAAAAACATAATTACATTGAATGCATATAATCACTAACTTCCAAATTTCAATTTCTTGCATAATTCCCTGTGGATCACCTTTCCCTGTAAGTCCTTCCTAGACTCGTACTCTTTTTACACTAGTTTGCAACATTTGCTTATCATATGATTAATCGTATTCTTTTGTCAACACATAACCTACAATTGCTATTCTTTTGCGTATAATCGATTTTGGCTTTATCATAATTGGTCCTTATGGCGTTGTTTCATGCTGCTCTTTGAAGGAATTCAGTTTTATGATTATTATAATTCTTGCAAGTTTTTCACACCAACGTTAGTTGATGGTTTTTCACTGGAGTTTGAGTGACAGTAAGTCTCTGCAGGTCTCAAGGACTCTTCTCAGTATTACGACCGATCTCAACAATGCTGTACTCTGGATGGTCTCGATACGCCCTCCGTTTTCTACCTCTTTCAGCTCCCTTTTCAAGCCTTTGAGGACCGTTTCAAGCCCATCAGTTATAATTCGTAACACCGTCACCTTCATGTTACACAGCTTTCATTGTTCTCTGGCTAGGTCCTCTATACAACAAGTTTTTTCTTTTTTCCTTTTTTTTTTTTTTTTTTTTGTCTTTTGGTTGATTATCTCTGTCTAGTCTTCTGGCCGAGATTAACTGATTTGTTTGTATCTCAAAATCCCAAATGATTTTATGCGCCTCATTTTTCAGGATGGATTCTGGTTTGTACATGTACCATTTTCTAGGATGGTCAAATTTCATTTTCTTGCACAATTCCCAGTGGATCACCTTTCCCCCTCAATCATGTCTAGTCTTATACTCTTTTTGCACTAGTTTGCTGCATTCACTTATTATGTGATTAATCGTTTCGGTGCCCGTGGTGTAATGGTTATCGTCGTAGGAAATGGACACGGTGATACGAGTTCAAATCCTGGACGAGACAGACTGCATTTCACATAGCACTAATACCCTTGGGAAAGGTATGAATCCAATTATTCTTCCTCCAGCTATGGGTAAATAGTAGGAAAGACTGGTTTCTTCAGCCTTGGTGAGGCAACTAGTCTAGGAGAAGGAAAACTCTGAATTCAAACCTGTTAAACTCCGCTTAAAAATTGACCATGTGTCATATTCTGCCCGAGCGGAGGGGTTGGTAAATATGATTAATCGTTTCGTCTCTATCACCACATAATCTTCATTTGCCAGTCTGCTGAGTATTATCAATTTTGGCTTCACTATAACTGGTCCTTGTGGCGTTATTTGTTGTGCTATCAGAAGAGATTCTGTTTCTGTTTTTTAGGTTTACCTTTCGAAGCAATTTTTTCTTCTCATGTGAGATTTGGTCAATTTTTTGCTTGAAATATCCAAGTATTTTTCTTCCCATTTCTGTTTTTAAATTATTGGCGTTCTACTTATGCTTCTATTGTCAGTGCTGTTATTTGCCACTGTAGTTTGACATTAGCTCTTTCTGATGTCGTCCTCAAGTCCTTGTATTGACGCTTCCAATAAATCTATACGCTGATATGAGTAAACTTGGTGACCGTAGTCGAGGCCGACCCGAAAGCTCCTTTTACATTAACTACTACACCAAGTTGTATGGGAGGGCACTACTCCTTTCCGTGGATTGCTCCGCTTTACCCTTGATCCGGACCTTATAATGCTGGGTGTTAAGCAAGGAGGCATCAAGTACCATTTTTTGAGTCTTTAATATAACTCAACCCGGGATTGAACCCCAGATTTAACCTAATATCCTCATCTTGATCGTTTTTATAGTTCCATTTTTGGTTGTAGTCTCCGGTCTTTTTTGGTTGTAGTCTCCGGTCCTTTTTTGGTTGTAGTCTCCGGTCTTTTTTGGTTGTAGTCTCCGGTCTTTTTTGGTTGTAGTCTCCGGTCCTTTTTTGGTTGTAGTCTCCGGTCTTTTTTGGTTGTAGTCTCCGGTCTTTTTTGGTTGTAGTCTCCGGTCTTTTTTTGGTTGTAGTCTCCGGTCTTTTTTGGTTGTAGTCTCCGGTCTTTTTTGGTTGTAGTCTCCGGTCTTTTTTGGTTGTAGTCTCCGGTCTTTTTTGGTTGTAGTCTCCGGTCTTTTTTTGGTTGTAGTCTCCGGTCCTTTTTTGGTTGTAGTCTCCGGTCTTTTTTGGTTGTAGTCTCCGGTCTTTTTTTGGTTGTAGTCTCCGGTCTTTTTTGGTTGTAGTCTCCGGTCTTTTTTGGTTGTAGTCTCCGGTCTTTTTTTGGTTGTAGTCTCCGATATTTTATGGTTGTAGTCTCCGGTCTTTTTTAGTTGTCTATCGTAGTTGGTAACTTAGGAATTTGAAATAAAACACTTTATTCGATCTATGAGGGTAGATTGTTCAAATTCCACTGTCCTCTGGGACACATGACCGATTGTTTTGGTTTGGTTTCTTTTTTGAATGGCATATCAACCTTGAAGAGTTATTTAGAGCCAAAGCCATTCTTGTAGAATGACAGAAGTGGTACTATTAACCCATAGCTGGGGAATAAGGGTTTCATACCTTTGCCCAGATAATTCGTTTGAAAGTGAACATAACAGCGTGACTGTAGCTTAAACTCGCTTACTACGATGTCGCAGTTCAGCACATTAGCCACTACACCATGAGTATTACCCCCCCTTGGTGGCCGATTGATGAAAATATTGGTCAAAGTGTATCTAGTTTAATTTCTCGGCCGAAGAGGTTATAAAAAGTCACGTATTCTCGCTCAGCGAACATAACAAAGATCTTGTAGGAATCAACTTATACAAGATATTGTTTAAAGGAAGAGCGTCTTACGAAATGGAAACCGCGACTCCAGTTCAAATCCTGGACAAATCCTTTTACGTTTCAGGTTCGAGTTAATGCCATTATAAAAAGGCATGAACCCATCTCTTTTTCCCACAGCTATCGGTAAATAGTAGAGCAGACTGGGCGCTTTTGCCGTGCTCCGGCAAACAGTATAGGAGAACGAAAACTTGAAATTTAAACGAGCTGTACTCCACTTACAAAAATAAACTTGAGTCGCACCCTGCTCGTGGCGGAAGGATCAGATAAATACATGCAAGATATATTCTGAGAATGAACGCACAAATGAGAACAATCTCAATTATGCTTAACGACAACTGCTCAACCACACACACACACATATATATAAGTGTGTGTGAGTTTGTGTTGGCGAATAGTTTTAGGTAACTTTATTTTAAAACGAGTTAGCGCTGATTTTTTCGCAAACAACTAAATGCTTTTAATCATTGCTATCTAACACAAATAATTCTATTAAATATTAATCATTTGTTTGCACACAGTTAGATAGTTTCAAGTATTGCTATTTAAAACTAATAATTCTATAATCATTTCTCAACACGCAGTAAAATTATCTCAAATATTTCTAACTTTACTAATCCTATTCATCAAGTATTTCAATCTAACACAATCCACCTTCACACAGCTGTACAGTTTCAGATTACTAATAATAATATTCCTTAGCAAAAGATTGAACAGTTTTCGGTGGGACCCTTTAAGGTACTATCACTTCGGATCAGAGTGAACCCACGAGTAATGACAATGGAGGGGTACTCCACATCCCCCAAAGCTCTAAAATTGGAGCCTCACCATCAGATGCAGTTTTGTATTATACCTAGGATATTAATCTCTCTGCAGAAGTGCAGTTTGCTTATTCTACTGTCTCTTCAACAGTGCGGTTTAGGAAATGAATTTCAATCACAAATTTACGATGTTCGCCATTCTCTGTCATGATAGCAACTAAAATAATACATACCCTTTAACTGTACACATATTATTTTGTAGGTCCTGATAAAATTATCTTTTGTATTTCAAACGTACATGAAAAAAGGCAACGCAGATCCTGTTCAAAATTTAATTTTACTATAAGAAAAAACACTATATGCCATTTTATTGTCATCACTTTGTTTTGAATATCATGTCGTCCAAATGTTTGCCCTCACCAGCTATACACTCCTTAAACCTCACCCTCAAATTCTGCTGGGTATGACGAGGTTTGGTTTCGCTTCCTTCGTTTAATGGCATATCAACTCTCAGGAGTTATTTAGTACCAAATCTATCCTTGTAAAAGATAGGCTGTGATACTATTTAACCTGTAGCTGGGGGAATAAGTGGTTTGATTCTGTACTTTTTATTTCGAAAGTGAATGTAATGACTCAACTAGAGATCGAACTCGATTACTTCGTGGCCGGAGTCCAGTAAGTTGGCCATTATACCCCTAATTTTATGATGAATAAAACATTTCATTTCTTTATGTGTCCACGGACTACGGTTAAAAACGTATCTTCACGTATCTCCAGAATGATGAGTCGCTAGTGGATAGATCTGGCGAGTGAGCCGGCCATGCAATTTCTCCACGTAGTGAGATATGGCGCTCTGGAAAAATCTATCACAGAATTTACATAGATCTCTTGCCGGGTGCAAGTAAAATAGCATAGCTGTCAAAGACATACCTTCCAACCGCTCACTATAACAAGCGCCTGGGCAGCAGTAATTTTGAATCAGGGAGATTACTTAGACTTTGTATTTTCATTCTAACCTGCTTTTCTCAGACACCCTCGTCTCTCCAAGGACCAGTGAACGAAGTTGTGGCCTTGTGCCGCAACGGTAGCGCGTCTGACACCAGTAAACGAACTTTCAATTCTCATTTGACGATGTTATCTTTATTCGGTTTTCTTTATCTTTTTCTGTCTCAACACGAAATGTTAAAGTTGTGTGAGTTGTACATTCGTACTGCTAATGCTGCTATTATCATTATTATCATTATTATTATTATTATACACTAACCAGACGTCTTTCTATCTACATGATGTTTTTTTACTCCACCAGGAGTATAGGTCATCGACAAGATCAGGACCGTGTGGCTTGTTGTCGGACTATCTGTAACAGATAATTTTTGCGGGATGCAAGTGCTAACCACAGCCACATCCCCTTCCTCCTTTTTTTTATATCCGAGCTTTTACGATCGGTATCGGCAAAGTTCATAGTCTGAATCTTCTTGTTAGGTATTTCATCCTACCTGGTGGTCTAGGTCGACAAGAGGTCAGGACAAAGTTGTTGGTTGATCTTTCGACAAAGTTTTTACCAATATATATATATATATATATATATTGGTTAAAATACAAGATAATTTGAAATTGTATTCCATAATAAATTTATTTTTATTTTTCAAGCTCTTCTGATGGTTGTTTTTTACATTTTCTTTTTTGGGTTGAGAAATTATATTGTAAATTGAATTACCATGACCAGAAATTCCGGCAAACACTTCGATCCCCAGTGGGGGAGATCATGGTATACACTGCTGATGAGAACTAATAAGGTTGAAACAGCTGTCCAGTGTTTCCGTACGTCACGTTCAAATGTTTGCCTGATTTAACTGGTCATGGTAATTCAATTTTCTCATTAGATGGATTTCAAATTCCATTTAAAAACCATCTAATGAGCTCGAAAAAGCGAAATAAATTTATAATGAAATACAATTTCTAATTTTCTTGTACTTTAACCAAAAAATATATATTTTGCTCAGCAGGTATATTTTGTATTAAATAGCCGTGCATTGAGCACTCATTCTTTGGATATTCACACTCCTTATTTACTTTATACATACATACATACATACATACATACATATATATATATATATATATATATATATATATATATACTCACATTTGGGGTTTTAAATCCACATCCAACATTTCCCTTTTTACACCTGAGCTTGGAACCAGTTACGTCTTTTCTATGAGTAAAACGACATTGCTACAAAATTTGAGTACACTTTTCTCGATTTCTCTAATAATGATAATAATATGGCTTAAAAGGAATACTAGTGTTGGTATGAATGGGTGGGAAAAGTGATCCACAGGAAAGTGTGCAAGAAACAAAAAGCATGTCAAAGCAGAAATTGATAATACTCAGATATAGCAAGCGTAGGTTATATGATAACCGAAATGAAACAGTGAATGCAACAAACTGGGACTTAGTGAATTCAAGACGAGGCATGACTGGGTGGGAAAGGTGATCTACTGGTAATTATGCAAGAAAGTAAAACTTAGCAATACTGACAAATCTCTTGCCAGGTGCAAATAAGATGGCATGGCTATCGCTGCCCAAATACATACCTTCCCACCGCTCACAACAACAAACGCCTGGGTGACAGCAATTTTGAATCCGGGTGATCCGGGTGACAAATGGTATATGCTCAAAGCAGAACCTGTCTTAGAAAATAATAATCATAAGATTATGTAGAATTTTGAAATACAAACGGATCCCCTTTCCTGATCAGAAGATCAAAACAAAAGTAAATTAACAAGAAAAAATAAATTTTTTCATCAAGTGTATTTTGCCATTTCAGTGAACCATAGATTAAAAATAAAGTAAAAAGCAAGACAAAAACATGAATCTTTCTAGGGACATGAAAAAGCTGCGGAACATGAAGATAACGGTGATTCTAGTTTAAAATGTGACCATGGAACGGTCCCAAAAAGTTCGTAAAATAGACAAGGGGAATTGGAAATCGGAGAAAGAATCGAGACCATCCAGAACATGTTTCGGCCAAATTTCACCTCTGGCCTTCTTCAGTTTATTTACCGCGACCCCGGAGAGGAATGCTGAGTCTTGTAACCGTATCCCCAGTAATTACTGCCTTCCATAGTTGTTGTCTATCGCACCAGGTAATTACTGGGGATACGGTTACAAGACTCAGCATTCCTATCCGAGGGCGCGGTAAATCAACTGAAGAAGGCCAGAGGTGAAATTTGGCCGAAACTTAGTGAAAGAAGAAACAACACAAAAACTACCAAGATGAGGACAAAAAGTTCGCAATAAATAAGAATTGATTCTCAGATTAAGAAGCCTCATCTCAAAATGATTCCAATTAAAGGCAATAATTGAATAATCGTTAATTATAATCGTATATGAACAGTTTTTCTTTCAAAATAAACTTAATAGAAAGAAGCTAAGAAATTAGATCTTGTATTTAAAGTACACATACTAATGTACATTGTAAATTCTAAATTTAAGAAAAAATGAACCTATTTACATATTTTTTCGGCTTTCAGCAACATAAAATAAATAAACTAAGAAACTAGTTCGTCAAAGCAATAACAGTACTAAAAATTGCAATGGCTTCATTTTATGGATAAGGCAATATGAAAAGCACGGGGTTTTGAATTCTAAACCCTTAGGAAAAAATCTCTCGTCAAAAATCAAACGAATCGTCTTCACGAATGGTTAAATTTAATTTTCAACAAAAAATTAATTTCACCAAAGTGAATTATCTAATCGATAAGTCTTTCACGAAAAAGATCAATATTTTATCATAGATTATACAAAAAAGATAAAATTGTTAAATGATTTTGTAGTATTTACGAATGAATACGAATATTACCTTACGAAAGAGTTTTCTCCCCTTTTAATAGAGTGATCAGTCATCTGATTCTGACTTGCACAGAAAAGAATTTCAGACATTGAATATTTGTGATTGTTGTTTGCATCTATGGTATAAATATTGATTTTATGATAGTTCTCTGAAAAATCCCTGTACTGGATTGTTTAATTCTGAAGATTATTTTGTCTAGTCCCTACTCACCAAGGACCAATATTAATATTAGTTTATCCGTTATATACTAGTACTGAACAGAACGGAAGAAAATCCATGATAAACGTTGTTTTTTTTGGGGGGGGGTTCTTAGTTTAATGGCGTATCAATTTTTCTAGGTTATCTAAAGAACGTTTTTGTAACTACAACCGGACATTGGTATAATGGTTAGAGTGTTCGCTAATGGCCCGGGAGACTTGGGTTCAATCCCAGGTCGAGTCATACCGAAGACTAAAAAAATGGTACTTGATGCTACCTTGCTTAACACTCAGCATTATAAGGTAAGGATCAAGGGTAAAGTAGAGCAAAAAAGAGTAGCACCCTCCCCTACACCTTGGTGTAGTAGCAATTGAAAAGGGAGCCTTCAACTTACTTACTCATGCATGATATACATACAAATTGTATTAAAAAGGATGAATATACAAATGCGTCCCAACAGGTAGAAATATATACATATTACTCCGTGAAAAAGCATTATGTGAAGTGGGTTCTAAATGGAGAAAGGCTTACTTAACAAATGTGTCTTGTATCACCATGTGGTTCTACCGCTCCATAACAGGATAAGAAACGACGTGTCCACTGTTTAAAGAGCGGAAACAAAAGAGATCGAGAACGGTTTCTGATATACTATCATGTGACGTCCTATGCGACACCCAACGAACACGTCCATTCTTTAGGGATTATTTATTGTCTCCCTACACCAGTTTAATCAGGAAGGATTTTCGATTTATTTATAATCATTTGTTGTGTTATACAGAAAGAAGAAACAAATGAAAGGCAGAAAAGTGCATTTAATTACATTTATTTATATACAATATATACAGAAATAAAGCATTTTCATGGAAGTTTACAGTATACAAAATGGATGAAAAATCAAAGTATGCATGTATCCTTTTATAAGAGGCTTGCTTGGCGTTATGTTAATCGTTGTAATGGAATCTGCAACTCGAGTTCAAATCCTTGATAGAGCTGTCTTTGCCTCTTCTCAATGGCTATGAATGATTATAAGATCAGACTGGGTTCTTTAGCCTTGGTTAGGTTTATCATTCAGTGAGAAAGAATACTACCTTAAAACCAGATTTATAATGCTGAATGTTAAGCAAGGAGATATCAAGTACCATTTTTTGAGTCTTTGGTATGACTCGACCTTGGATTGAATCCCGGTCTCCTGGGCCATTGGCGAACACTCTAACCAAAAGGGCAACGGGTCCATTCCTATCTTATACAAATAATTTACACATAATTCTATTGGTTTTAAGTATTCTAATTTAATAATAACAATTTTAACACAGTAATATGATTTCAAATATCCCTAAGTTTCTTACTTTAGGTCAAATTTTATGAAATTTTCTCACGAATATATTTTTACTAACACAGGTTATTTTCATGGAGTCAATCAAGATGCTATCTTTTCTTTAGAATTCAGTCAAACTTGTTTTTTTTATTTCACTTGAATTTGTATATATATATATATATATTCATGTCATACTGCTCACGTGGATTTCCCTAATTCTCTCTCTGTCTCTCTCTCATTCTCTCTCTATCACTCTGTGTACGTCTCTATCATCCATCGTTTCCGGCAAGTCTTCCAGGCTTCGTCCTATGCCTGTATATAGCTGTTGTAGATAAGTCCTATTAAGTTGTCCGACACTTTTGCGTCCGCGTGAAAGGGTCCATAAAAGAACGTCAATGTATTTTACTGATTCAAAATCCTCTTCGTGATAAATTTATATTTTAATTAAAATTCTATTAAACTCCTCCACCTGTAGATCAAATTTTAATCACGAAAGAGCATTATAATTTACTGATTTAAAACGCTTTTAGCAATAAATTATAATTCTTATTATATATATATATATATGAATTGTTATCTCCTCCCAAGATGTATTTGAAAAACATTATGGTCAGATTAAACGTGTATTTCATGTATTTGAAAAACATTATGGTAAGATGAAACGTGTATTTCATCGGTTTGAAAAACATTATGGTCAGATTAAATGTGTATTTCATGTATTTGAAAAACATTATGGTCAGATGAAACGTGTATTTCATGGGTTTGAAAAACATTATGGTCAGATTAAACGTGTATTTCATGTATTTGAAAAACATTATGGTCAGATTAAACGTATATTTCATGGGTTTGAAAAACATTATGGTCAGATTAAACGTGTATTTCATGTATTTGAAAAACATTATGCTTAGATGAAACGTGTATTTCATCGGTTTGAAAAACATTATGGTCAGATTAAACGTATATTTCATGTATTTGAAAAACATTATGGTCAGATGAAACGTGTATTCCATGTATTTGAAAAACATTATGCTCAGATTAAACGTGTATTTCATGGGTTTGAAAAACATTATGGTCAGATTAAACGTGTATTTCATGGGTTTGAAAAACATTATGGTTAGATTAAATGTGTATTTCATGGGTTTGAAAAACATTATGGTCAGATGAAACGTGTATTTCATGGGTTTGAAAAACATTCTGGTCAGATTAAATGTGTATTTCATGTATTTGAAAAACATTATGGTCAGATTAAACGTGTATTTCATGTATTTGAAAAACATTATGGTCAGATGAAACGTGTATTTCATGGGTTTGAAAAACATTCTGGTCAGATTAAATGTGTATTTCATGTATTTGAAAAACATTATGGTCAGATGAAACGTGTATTCCATGTATTTGAAAAACATTATGCTCAGATTAAACGTGTATTTCATGGGTTTGAAAAACATTATGGTCAGATTAAACGTGTATTTCATGGGTTTGAAAAACATTATGGTTAGATTAAATGTGTATTTCATGGGTTTGAAAAACATTATGGTCAGATGAAACGTGTATTTCATGGGTTTGAAAAACATTCTGGTCAGATTAAATGTGTATTTCATGTATTTGAAAAACATTATGGTCAGATTAAACGTGTATTTCATGTATTTGAAAAACATTATGGTCAGATGAAACGTGTATTTCATGGGTTTGAAAAAATACAATCATCAAACAAAACACATGATTCTCATATAACAATTGTATTTTATCAAATACTTGCAAATTTTCCTGCGAGCAATTGATCCCTTAATTAATCTAAGGACAACTTTATTATAACGATTTGTTTATTTACACCCCCACACACACACATATATATATATATATTTATATGAAAATGTACAAATATGATAAAACGCAAGGTCTTCAGATGATGATTTTATTTTTGTTGAATTATTTGCCCACATTAAACGTTTCGCTGTCTTCAACATTCGACCTTGATCAGGGTATTCGAATTGTGATATAGCATTTTGTGAATTTGTTTCAAGTTAGATCTTGTTTTTATTCGTTAAATGAAACAAAAAAAAATGAGAAAGTTTTAGGCATACTATTTCTATTCGTGGCTTTCTGTTTCAAAACTATTTAATGTAAATAATGTTTAAAATTTACTTTAGAAACGTATAAATTTATTTAAGAAAAAAGCTAACATATGTTTCGTGTTCGAAATTCATTTTAATAACATATATATATACATATATTTATATATTGTTATCCACAGACTGACTGTTTCGTTGTATCACAACTCTTCAGTGTGGCTAGACACTTAGGACGCTTGAAACTAAGGTTGAAACCCACCTAAATTTATGTTAGACCTAATATCATACCTCTCAGCCCGCAGGCGAACCACATCATCTCGGGAATTATAAGGCATGATATAGTAGCTTTCATTTGTTTATATTTTTGCCTTACCGGATACCAGGGTGCTCAATTCATTCGAAGAGCTTTGCATTATGCGAGTGGCAGCAGTAAATTCCTTCGCCAGAGTGCTCCGTAGTAATGATAGAACATTTATTTTTGCTAATATTTGTGTCTCAGCATTATTTCCTGATAATAAATTCAATTGACTATTGAATGCTGATGACGTTGATTGAACATTAAAAACTTTAAATCCTAAATATGCTTTATCGATGCATTATACAAAGAATCCACTCTCGTATGACCAAAGAAAATTGCTTTAATATCTTTTATACAACTTAGTTTACAATATTCTTAATTCTTTGAATAATGATCGGTATTGGTTAGTGGTTGAATGTTCGCCGATGACCCGGAAGACCGGGGTTCAATCTCAGGTCGAGTCATGCCAAATACTCAAAAAGTGGAATTTGATACCTCCTTGCTTAACACTCAGCATGATAAGGTACGTTTCAAGTATAAAGTGTCGCAATCCAACAACACGGTATAGTAGCTATTGAAAAGGGAGCTTTCGAGTAACCCTCGACTACGGTCGCCAACTTTGCTTTTTTTCATTCAAATTAACAAAGCCTTTAGTTATTTTTTTTTATCAACAGACGTGGAAGGCTACAATTTATTTCTTGAAGATCATAAAAAATGAAACAGTTCTGAGGTGTGTTGAAATATAATTACAATGTCTGCGTATATGTATATTTTTAATCGAGATATAATTGAAGTATTGTTGTTTCTATATAAAAACAGATTGATAAAAGAAAAGATGATTGCATAAACAGTTGTTTTATGGGCAATCCTATATTTCTCCTTTGCACATATGAAAGATATAGATAAAGAATTTTTAACACAATCTATATCTTACTTTGCATCTATCTAGACTTGGTTTATTATCTGGTTGTTCTTTCTCTCTTTCTAACACGCACACACATAAACTATATATATATATATATATATATATATATATAATTCTATGTGGGTTTTTCACACCAATTTTAACTTTGTCCAATCGGCTGGGGCTGTAGAATATACCGACTGCAACTCTGCAGGAGGGTAAGACCCCCCACACACACACACACACACCAACAAGTGTCCTTGATATGACACTAAACAATCTGATGGTGTGGTTCCAGTAATGCTGGGGCTTTGGGAAATGCAGAACACCCATTTATTGCCATTGCTCCCAGGTCCACTCTGGCCTGGAATGGTACCACCTGATAGAGCCCTGTCTTTGGGTTAAATAGTGTAAAACTGCATACTTATGGTAAACTGAATTGTTTGAATTAGGACTGTTTGACTAAACTGAATAGCTTGAAATAGAAATGTTTTTGACAATTAAACTGTGTACTTAAATTTAAACTGCGTACTTACGCTAAACTGAATTGTTTAAAATGGAACTGTTTTGGACATTGAAACTTTACTTACAGTAAACTGAATTGTTTAATATAGAACTGTTTTGACATTTAACTGTGTGTAAACAAAATCTATACTTATACTAAACTGAATTAGCTGAATTAGAACTGTTTGAATAAACCGAATAGCTTGAAATAGAAATGTTTTGACAATTAAACTGTACTTACACTAAACAGAATTGTTTGAAATAGAACTGATTATTTGTATAAAAATGGATTCGGCATTAAATAACCAACAAATTTTGATATGCCATGAGACCCAAACAAGCAATCAAACAATCAAACAATTTTAACAGGTACTATTTACCAACCCCTCCGCTCGGGCAGGATATGACACAAGGTCAATTTTTAAGCGGAGTTTAACAGGTTTGAATTCAGAGTTTTTCCTTCTCCTAGACTAGTTGCCTCACCAAGGCTGAAGAACCTAGTCCGTCCTACTATTTACCCATAGCTGGAGGGAGAATAAGGGGGTTCATACCTTTCCCAAGGGTATTTGCCCGAAAGTGAACGTAATAGCGCGACTGGAGTACGAACTCGCGTACTACGATTCCGCAGTTCATCGCTTTAACCATTACACCACGAGGACACCCTATTAAACAATTTTAACAGGTGATTTTCCCGGAATTACGAGTGATACCAAGTTTCCTCTGCTCTCCAGGACTCTTCTGAGTATCCCAGTTTATTCATAAGTGCTCCAACAATAATTGACGTCAAGTTCATATTCCACAGCTTTTTCAGCTCTCTGACAAGATCCAATTATTTGTAAATCTTCTAGCTTTTTCGCTCTGTGGTCTGTTGAAGCAGTAAAATTCACTAGATGATAAGTTCTTTTCTTGTTATTTTATACAAGGTCTGGTTTTCTGACTGTGATTGGGTAATCTATTTGTATCTCAAAATCCCAAAGAATTTTATACATTTCATTTTGAAGGACGAATTCTGGTTTGTGCTCATACAATTTTAAGACAGATTCTGGTTTGTGCTTATATCATTCGTGAGAATGACCAAATTTTAATCTCTGCACAATTCCCGGTATATCACCTTTAATGTCAGGGCATATTTTCTGCAAGATAGTGTAATGCTTTTCAAAGTCTTTTTAAAGGTTTACTTACTCTGTCGATTTATCTTTATAAGAAATATAAATACTTACCATACAGAATTATCTTCGGTCAAGATTTCATTTCAAAAGATTGAAAAACGAGGGAAATAATTGAAATGGTTTGTGTAAGACGTAGAAATTATCCTAGTTGGAATACCCTGGGAACTCGGCAATTTGCAGCCGATTCAAATCGAAATTAATTTCACTTTCTTCGTCAGGCAAATATAGTTGTTGGCGCCGGTAGTCGAACGAGACCAGAAGGTTCCCTTTTCAACAGCTACTACACCAAGGTATAGGGGAGGGCGCTACTCCTTTCCCTGGATTGCTCTACTTTACCCTCGATACGTACCTTATATTGCTGAGTGTTAAGCAAGGAGGTATCAAGTACCATTTTTTATGACGCGACCTGCAGGCAAATATAGGGGTACATTATTATAGAAAATAATGCAAAAAATATGCGAAAATGTCTCATTTTCCGAATAATTTGATTATAGACTTAGATATTTAATATAAAAATGTATGTGAGTAAAAACTCGAAATATATATATATATATATATATATATATATATATATATATATATATATACACTCGTGGGTTTCGATAAATCCATTGTTTTTGTTGCTATCGTTTTCTTTATTATAAAAGTATATCAAGACTATAATTATCATACTTGATACATATTAATCACCAGAATAATTTGGCTCTTCAACATGTACGAGGTGTGATCAAACTTTTACAAAAATAATTTTAAATGATAGAAAATACAGTTCTTTATTAATTTGGTTTAGTTTAGTTTTTATTATTATTACTTACTCCTTAAGAGTTTTTCACACCAGTGTTAGCTGATGGTTTTTCACGGGAGTTTGAGTGACAGCAAGTCTCCTCAAGTGTCCAGGATTCGTCTCAGGATTCTGGCCGTTCTTAGCAATGCTGTCGTTTGGATAGTCTCTACCCGTCCGCCAACTTCCAAGTCTTCCAGGCCTTTTAATAATCCTTTAGTTATTGTGCCTAACGCACCAATCACAATTGGCACAATCGTTACTTCATGTTCCACAGCTTTTTCAATTCTCTAGCAAGGTCGAGGTACTTATCTTTCTTTTCACTTTCCTTCAGATTTATTCTGTGGACAGCAAAGTCAACAATCTTACAAATTCTCTTTTTTTGTTGTTGATTATTATGAGGTCTAGTCTTCTGGCCGAGATTAGGTGATCCGTTTGTATGTTAAAGTCCCATAGGAGTTTATGTGTGTCATTTTCTAGGACAGGTGCTGGGTTGTGCATATACCATTTGTTTGTATGGTCGAATTGAAATTTCTTGCACATTTCCCAGTGGATCACCTTGCCGACCCAGTCGTGTCTCGCCTTATACTCCTTCTGTGCTAATTTGCTGCATTCACTCATTATGTGATTGATCGTTTCGTCTCAGTCACCGCATAGCCTATATTTACTGTTTTATTGCGTCTTATCTATCCTCGCTTTGATATGATTGGTTCTTATGGCGTTGTCCTGTGCTGCTGTTAGGAGGGATTCCGTTTCTCTCTTAAAGTTTCCTTTTCTTAGCCAGATCCAGGTTTTCTGGTGTGAGATGTTTATTATTATTATTATTATTATTATTATTATTATTATTATTATTATTATTATTATTATTTACTTTTGTAAAGAGAATTCTCGAGATACTTTTATTGTCCTGAAAGATGCAAAAAAACTTTAAGTAACTTGACGGATGAACTGAAAAAACAACAACAAAAACAATGGAACTTGAAAATAATAGTGATACCAGTAATAGTTGGAGCCCGCGGAAAAAAAAAACTCCATTGAAACTGAAAAAGGGAGGAAGAGAGATAAAGATCAATGAAAAAAATAACATCACCAAAATAACAGGTTTGCTAAGATCGGCTAGAAAACTGAAGAAAGTCCTTGAGTATTACAGTGGGGCTGTGGAATACGCCGACAGTTTCTCTGCAAAGAGATACCCCCTCCATCCACTGAGTGTCCTGATATGACCCTAAACTAATTGTTGGTGAGACTTCAGTCCCAGAGATTTGGGTAACGTAGACTACTTCTTCATTGCCATTAGTCCTGGGTCCACTTTGATCCGGAGTGGTAGTACCGGTTAGGGTCTCCTCTAGGGGTCAATTAGAATTGTTTAATCATTAACCTATTCTTGAAATCATTTAATAGAGTGCAAGCAAATGATTAATATGAAATTGAATTATTTGTTTTTGATAGCAATACTCGAAACCGTTTAACTGTGAGGAAATAAATGTAGTCTGGTTCGTTTTAAAATAGTGTTACAGGCAAACTGTTAACTTAAAAATAATATATGATACATGTAGAAAAGGATTTGGCATTAAATAACCATCAAGAGTTGATATGACCTTAAATCAAATAACCTAATCTAAACTAGAGTGATCAGTCTGTTAAAGATTACTGAACTTTTGGGTGACACTCATTCTAATGTAGATAGATAGATGGACAAATAAAGAGACAGACAAAAAGAGACGGGCGTAGAAAGCGGAATATGAACGGAGTGAGAAGTTAGATATGAATAAACTAAGATAGATAGATAGATAGATAGATAGATAGACAGATAGATAGATAGATAGATAGACAGACAGACAGATAGATAGATAGATAGATAGACAGACAGACAGACAGATAGATAGATAGATAGATAGATAGATAGACAGATAGATAGATAGATAGATAGATAGATAGATAGACAGACAGACAGACAGATAGATAGATAGATAGATAGATAGACAGACAGACAGACAGATAGATAGATAGATAGATAGACAGACAGACAGACAGATAGATAGATAGATAGATAGATAGATAGATAGATAGATAGATAGATAGATAGATGTGGTTTTCATAATTAAAATTTATTCGATTGTGATCTGTTAGTAACATTTAATAAAACAAAAAAGAAACAAGTTATAATTCATGGAAAAATAAAGAAATGCAATGCCTTACATTGAAAAATTAGGAAACGAGAGGTCTTATATAAAAAAAAAAAGAAAGAAATTTGATGTCCTACATTAAAAAAATTAAAAAAAGGAGATGTCCTACATTAAAAAATAAAGAAATCAGATGTCTTATATTAAAAAATAAAGAAATTAGATGTCCTGCATTAAAAAATAAAGAAATCAGATGTCCTACATTAAAAACTAAAGAAATCATATGTCCTACATTGAAAACTAAAGAAATTAACAGAAAAATAAAGATACAAAGTGTAATAGACCTGAATACTAGATAAAAAATAAACCAAAAAGAAACTTACGTTTGTAGGTTAGGTTATTTCAATTTTTGGATCACTTTTGGGAAATAGACTCAAGGGCAACAAATACGAAACAAAGAGCAACATGAATTCCCGGGAGAGACAGACGACAAGCAGAGAGAAAAAGAAGGGAAAGTTATCAAAAAAAAAAAAAGTTCAAAAAGTAAAGAATGAATGAAAGAAAAAATGAATGAATGAATGAAAGAATAGATGAATGAAAGAAAGAAAAGCTTTTATTCTTTTCCATCAGCCAACTGCATGGCTGTCCTAGTTATTCTCTTTTGTCATAAAACTTTAAATGTTGCAATTAGTTTCTTGATGCTTTGTTGTTCCGTCTGAATGCATTTAAGTATGAGATGTCAAACATATCTCCATACATTTCTATTTTTCATACACGCAAGCATTCACATTGCCACAGAAACACTTATAAGCAGTTATATTTATATAGATGAACAGATGGATCATAGAAACTGTTCATATCTATCTATCTATCTATCTATCTATCTATCTATCTATCTATCTATCTATCTATCACTGTGGTCCCACGAGAAGGTGAATATATATATATATATATATATATATATATACATATATATATATATATATATATATCATCATTCATCATCATGTCGTGCCGCCAACACGGATATCCCTGACCCTCTCTCGCCACTTCTCCCTATTATTCATCGCCTCTGGCAGGTCTTCAGAGTTACATCCTGCGTCCTCACATAGTTGCTGTATGTAAGTTCGAGCTGGTCGTCCTGCTTTTGCTTGGCCATATGTGGGGGTCCATAGGAGTACATCACTTATGAGCTCGTCCTTGCTTCTCCGACAGTGTCCTGCGTGTCTGGTTCGTCTAACTTGTATAGTTTTCGTGATGGGAGGCAAGTGGCCGTATTGTTGGTGTCTTGTGGGGTGTTGTCGCCAGGACTTGTTCAATATTGCTCTCAACATTCTTGTGTAATTGCCGTCTAGTTTCTTCTCCAGCCGTTTAATTAGCGTCCATGTAGTGCATCCATATAGCAGTATCGATACAACCGCTGCCTGGAAGAAACTGCGTTTCATTTTATCGGTCAGGTCTGATTTCCATATGATCGAGAGCCTATCGATATATATATATATATATATATATATATATATATATATATATATATACACGAAGGTATATACGAAGGTCCGCTGAAAAGTTAGGCTGGCCAAGATACTCTCGTGGAATATAAGCAAATAAGGTATATTTTTCGAGATAGTTCACCTTCTGGTCCACAGACCTCTTCCATTGATATTGCAGTGTTTGGACCCTATAAGTAAAAAAGAATCAACAACAGATGTAGGATCATTAGATGAACTTATCAGTCTATAAACGTTTCAGTGAATACTCATAGATAGATAGATAGATAGATTGTGTGTGAGAGAGAGAGAGAGAGAGAGAGAGAGAGAGAGAGAGAAAGAGAGGGGGGAGTTCAGCTCAGAAGAATTTTTATTTATCTACCGATATATATATATATAAATATATATATATATATATATATATATATTATATATAGCAAGATTGATACTATAAAGTAGTTTCCTAGGTATTCCATAAACTTATTCCAGTGATTTTTTTTTTCATTAGTCGAAGCACCTTTGAAATTCCTCTTTTGATATGTGAAGCTGATCAGTAGTATTTCTTTTAATGTCTTCTACTTCTCGACTTTTAGTTCAGGAAACAAGAAAAAGTTGCACATATCTCTCTCTCTCTCTCTCTCTCTCTCTCTCTCTCTCTCTCTCTCTCTCTCTCTCTCTCTCTCTCTCTCACCATAAATGAATGAATGAAGTACACTACACTTGCACAATCCTGTTTTTTATAAAGAAAACTCCGTTCAAATAAGCATTGGTCTCAAAAGTTTTTTTATCATCATTTATTTCAAATTAGCACTGACTCGTCGAGACTTCTCTCTCGATATTTAAACATCATTCTGTGAAATTGCATAGGCGTCTTCATTTAAAGTTTTAGATTTCAAAATAAAAAGCATTCACAAGCAACATTTCCCTACTGCACTTAAAGAGATATATACGATCAGTATGTATTTTTCTACCTTCAATAGGCATTACAAAAGAAAATGCCAACGAAGCTGAACAATCCTGACCCTACCCACATATTCACAACTGAACCTCATGTCACATTCTGCCTTTACGCTGAGGCAGATATATATATATATGTATATATATATATAATTTCTAGTAATGAAGCCTACATGAGAAAGCTAGGAATAGTTTCTTTAAGGTTTTATTCTGCTCAAATAATATTTGAGCGCTATCTTTATTTAGAAAAACGCTTTGAACAAGTTTCTTACATATATATATATATATATATATATATATATATATATATATATATATATATGTATATATATATATATATATATATGCGTGTGTGTGTGTATGTATGTATATTATTTCAAGAAAAAAACAATGTTCGGTCACACTGGAATAATAAATTTATTTCTATCCTGTTAAGACCATTGATATGAATCAAAGACTAAATTAACTTTTCAGAGGACTTCATCAGATCCAATAGGAAAATAATCCAATTTACCACCAGATCGGGAGATAGTCAAAGAAAGGAAGGAGAGGGAGAAACGAAATCCATTTCAGCTATATATAGCCTTTACCCATGGAAAGAATACCTTATATATATATATATATATATATATATATATATATATATATGAAGAATCCAAATAAGAAAGGATTTGCATAAAACAGGGCTCGATACTATCATGGCAGCACAGGTAGAGAGCCTAAGACGTATTATAATTAGGAACTCTAGCCCGTTGCTAAAAGTTTCACGTTCTGTTCACAGTTATCAAACGGAAATGTAAAAAAAAGTAGTTAATCAACTATATATATATATATATATATATATATATATAGAGAGAGAGAGAGATTCATATTGATATAGATGCATTGATGCATAGATATCTGTTTGTGTGAATATACTATGCTCACCAATTTTTTTACAGTTGCTAATTTGGATGGTATGACTATATTAGTCATAAAAGAGCACTAAACGTTTTAAGTTCTTGGTGAAAAGGTCGATTTTCAGTATAAGTAGAATGATAAAGCCTTACATTGTGTTTAACTCAGCAGAATCTTGATCTTTTTGCTTAACCGAATAAAGTAGATACTTCACTGAACATTTCCTCGATTGAAGCACATGTTATACACTTTTTCCCACTGGAAAACAAAATTTTAAAAAATTGTATTGTTATTCTTACATTTGTCATAGAGCAGTGGTCACCAGGAGCCAATAAACGTTACCTCCTTAATGACGTTAATTAATTTATCAGTCCTCACAAAACAATAGTTCAGTGTTATGTCTGTTTTATTGTTTTAATGAAAAGTAAGACATACTAATTTATGATTGCACATATATATATATATATATATATATATATATATATATATATATATAAAGCAACAGCGTACTTATGATAAAGTCATTCCAGAATAACTCTGTTGGCGAGACGAAGTTCTTGTTCTAGAGCTCTATGGAGTGGAGAGTACACCTTTGTTGCGATTACTCCCAAGTCCACTATGACCTGGAGTGCTAGTACCTGCTAGGGCCCCATCCTTGGATCAAATGGAGCTCTTTTAACATTAATTGCGTCAGATGAGAATGTCTAAAACTATAAAGCTGTGATAAGCTGTGAGAGATAAGACCCTATTAGGTATTTCCACTCCGGGTCAGAGTGGACCCGGAAGCGATGGTAATGAAGGGGTACTCTGCATTCCCCAAAGCTCCAGCATTACTGGAGCCTCACTATCAGATTGTGTAATGTCATTACCAGCATGCTCCTTGGGGGAGTCTTACCCCTCTGCAGAGATGCAGTCGGAGTATTCTACAGCCACTGCCGACTGGGCAAATAAAGTAAGTATAGTTAAGTTGGTGACCTTAGTCGAGGATTATTCGAAGGCTCCCTTTTCAATAGCTACTACACCGAGGTGTAAGGGAGGGCGCTACTCTTTTCCTTGGATTGCCCTACTTTACCCTAGTTCCTTATCTTATAATGCTGAGTGTTAAGCAAGGAGCATCAAGTACTATTTTTGAGTCTTTGGTATGACTTGACTTGCGATTGAACCTCGATCTTCCGGACCATCGGCGAACACTCTAAAGCTGTGAACAAATTATTAATATTAGATAGAAGTGTTTGAAACCATATAACTGCGTGCGAGCATATGATTATTAGTAAATAAGAAATTATGAAATTGTGTATAGATTATTAGTTTTTGGTTTCGGTTTCACTTTCAGTTTCTTTTTATAATGTCATATCAACTTTAGGGGGTTATTTAATTCCAAAGCCATCCTTGTAAAAGAACAACAGTGGTACTATTTAACCTACAGCTGTGAGGATTGAAGGGTTCATATCTTCCCAAGTGTATTAGTCCAAAAGTGAACGTAAGAGCAAGACTGGAGTGCGAAATCGCCTACTACAATGTCACAGTACAGTACGTTAGCCTCTGCACCATGGAGACTCCCTTCATTATTTTTTTAGATACGAATACGTGAAAGCATATAACTATATACAAATAAATGGTTATTGGCCTAGTGGGTAGAGTGTTCGCCAATGGTCCGGGAGACCGGGTTCAATCCCAGGTCGAGTCATGCCAAAGACTCAAAAAATGGTACTTGATGCCTCCTTGCTTAACACTCACCAATATAAGGTAAGGATCAACGGTAAAGTGGAGCAATCCAGAGAAAGGAGTAGCGCCCTCCCCAACATGTAGTAGCTATTGAAAAAGGAGCCTTCTGGTCGTCCTCGATTACGGTCGCCTTTACGATTATTAAATAGGAAAAGTTACTTGAAACAATATAAGTAAGTAAAGTTAGCGACCATAGTCGAGGGTGACCCGAAGGCTCCCTTTTCGATAGCTACTACACCAAGGTGTAGGGGAGGGCGCTACTCCATTCCCAGGATTGCTCCACTTTACCCTTGAACCGTACCTTATAATGCTGAGTGTTAAGCAAGGTGGTATCAAGTACCATTTTTTTTTAAAGTCTTTGTATGACTCGACCTGGGATTGAACCCAGGTCTCCCGGGCCATTGGCGAACACTTCCTCGTGGTGTAATGGCTAAACCGCTGGACTGCGGAATCGTAGTAAGCGAGTTCGTATTACAGTCGTTCTATTACGTTCACTTTCGGGCAAATACATTTGGGAAAGGTATGAACCCTCTTATCCTCGCAACTATGGGTTAAATAGTACCACTACTTCTGAAACAATATAATAGTGCATAAATTATTGGTTTTAGATAGGAATACTTGAAACCGTATAACTGTGTTCAAATTATTTGCATCAAATTATAGTATTATAAAACACATGTCGTTCATATACCGTTAAACAAAAAAAAAAAAAAAATGAAACCATGACTGACTGACACTACACATCCATCTGAAATATACGTTGTACCCTTACTTGGTTGAAGTGAAAATAATTTACTTAATTCAATCTTCAGTGTACAAGAATGTAAAAACACACATTTTTATCTGTCCTCTGTAATCAACTCATTTCCCCTTTACCCGTCAAGAACCTCCACCCTGCTTCTGACCCACAGTCGTACAACAAATATAAATAAAAACCATGATTTGCCAACACATATTTATCCTCTCTCCCAATACAGCCAGTTGCAAGACAAGCTACAAAAGCAATAAGTTAAAATAGCCGTAGTAGCAGCGGCAAGTATCCCCAAAACCATATAACAGTCATAAAAGTTGTGAGGGTGGTGCCGGTAGGATGAGGGTCGAGGGCGGACATCAGTGGGGTTGTTCGTAAAGAGAGAAAAAAAAACTTTTTGTGTTGTTGTACGTTTATCATCATACTAGTCGAAAAAAATTTTATGATGAATCTACAGTTGAAATTTTACGCATATTTCAAAGAAAAAACTGTGACCCATTTTTTATATGGGATTTTTTTTCTTGTGTTTTAGCTACATGGATATACCCAGACCCCAGGCATGGGGGAATATCTGTGTGTAGGGGATTACATTTGTCTCTACTGTGAGGAAACCGAGGGATATGTGTATAGCGTCCAGTCCAGGTAAGGTTTTTTTTTTTCAGTTTGTTGCTTTTTTTTTACTGAATTTTTTTCGCGGGGTGGGGATTCTGTTCTGTCAATAATAACAATACTAGATCTAAGAAATTCATAAAACAACTGTAAAAAGTTTTTTAAAAAATCTTGATGAAAGGATATAGTTTATAAAACGTTATGACACATAGAAACGTTGAAGTAAATTTAAATATCTTATTCCAGAGTCTGTTTTTTTTTGTTTGTTTGTTTAGTTTTCTTTCTCGCTTGTTTTTTGTTTTTTATTTGTCTTTGGTTTTAGTTTTTTGTTTTTGTTTTAGTTTTGTTTTTGTTTTTTGCTTTTTATTTTGTTTTTCGTTTTTTTTTGTTTTTTTTTTTCGTTTTTTTTTTTCTTTCTTTGGTGGTGGGGTCGTTCTTGAAATTTCTTTTTTGTGCTTTATCTAAGAAATTCACTCAACAAATAAAAAAGGGAAAAAAGAAAAAAAATTAAATGTATATACTTTACCAAACAAAATTATATTTTGCAATGTTTAAACTTTTTGCTCACATAAATCTTTTTAAATCAATCTTGACCAAAAATTAATTCAAACTTCGACTTTTCTTTCTTTCTTTCTTTTTCTGTAAATAGTTTTCAAAGTGAGAAAGTAATTACTCATCTTAACCGGAAAAGAATTATAAATTTGGGGTGATAATTCTGTCATATAAGATGCTTTTTATTTAGTCATGTGAGTATGATTTTAGTTAATGTGACTTCATTACACCCTAGTATGAAAATGATCTCTGTACATTTTATGAACACACCATACTTATTTTATTCACTTGCAAACAGTAATACCAAATAAACAAAACATTGATAGGTGTGCTTATTGTCATCTTAATGGGTGCGTATTTATTTCTAATGTATATATATATATATATACATAAATATATATATATATATATATGTGTGTGTGTGTGTGTGTGTGTGTGTGTGTGTGTGTGTGTGTGTGTGTGTGTGTGTGTGTGTGTGTAAAGAATAATGTTTACTCTCCTCCTCATGAGAGTCTCATTACTGTGAGTTTCATGTATGTTTACAACCCCCAAAACATTGGCATGCGAATAGAAGGTAAGAATACATAAAACTAGTGGTAATGATTTGTTGCATACGTATATATATATATATATATATATATATATATATATATATATATATATATATATATAAGGTGTTGAAAAATATAGATGATTTGAAGTGTTTAACAATAAGTTTATTTACATTTTTAAGAGCTTCATAACACGAAAAGAATAATTCAAAGTTTGCTGAAATAACACTTTAAACATACCTTGAAATAAAGATTTAATGTAATATATTCATTCATTATCATCTTTGTATATAAAGATGCTGTCTGTCTGGGTCATAAAATTGTGTACCCAAAATAACTGTTTCGTTCATTTTCAAACATGTTACCTGATATATATGCATTTTTATAAACTATTGTTTTCTCGTGTAATTTTGTTGAATAATTATTTTCTGTTGTGAAGGCGTTTCTAACCAATCTTGACCTCATGGCGAAACAACGAGGTTTTTCTTTATTGCAAATCAAATCAGAGACCTAAAATGTTAAATTAATTTTTCTAAGCATATGATATATACTCTTATCTACAAGATTATATATATATATATATATATATATATATATATATATATATATATATATATATATATATGTGTGTGTGTGTGTGTGTGTGTGTGTGTCTGTGTGTGTGTATTTGTATTGAGGTTTATGTGTGTGCAAGTATAAGTATTTATGAATGGGTAAGTGGCATAGAGCTTACAGTGTTCGCCAATGGCTCGGGAGACCGGAGTTCAATACAAGGTCGAGTCTTACCAAAGCCTCAAAAAATGGTACTTGATGCCGCCTAGCTTAACACTCTGCATTATGAGGTACGAATTAAGGCTAAGGTGAAGCAATCCAGGGAAAATAGTAGCGCCCTCCCCTAGACCTCGTTGTAGTAGCTATTGAAAAGGGAGCCTTCTGGTCACCCTCGACAACAGTCGCCAACTTTACTTACTTTTATATAATCAAACAAAAAACATTTCTGAAGTTATAAGTCCATACAAGTGTATAGTATTTAAATATGTATTAATTATATATATCATACTTGTATTAATCCTATATATAATAAATCTATTTTATTTGTCTATATAAATCTATATGTCTTCTCTTTCTCTCTCTCTCTCTCTCTCTATATATATATATATATATATAGAGAGAGAGAGAGAGAGAGTACTCAATATCTTGGATAGAGCTATTATATAATAATGATGAATATATATTAGATTTATATATTTAATGCCTAAGAGTATAAATTTAATGTCACAGACAAACTTCCATGTCATTAAATATATAAATCTAATATATTATATATATATATATATATATATAATATATTTGATTTATATACTTAAGGACATGGAAGTTTGTCTGTGACATTAAATTTATACTCTTAGGCATTAAATATATAAATCTAATATATATTCATTTATCCTCATTATATAATAGCTCTATCCAAGATATTGAGTACTCTCCAAATTATATCGCACTTAGTTCGCCACAAACCCATAAAGTGAATTTGTGAGAACCAAAACTGTTACAATATATATATATATATATATATATATATATATATATATATATATATATATATATATATATATGCCAAACCAACAGTACATTTTTTATCGCTTTTCGTATAGGATATCAACCCCTTAAAAAAACTCTTTCAAGAAGTATTTTTAATCAAAAAAATATATCAAAAACTTTCTAAAAAATGCTTCCTTTCTTTTCCACAAAACTTTCACTCCTGACGATAACCTATCATTGAAACTAGTTGAGAGCCATCAAAAAATAAATTATATCAAAATGATATTTATATATGTCGTATAACTTTCATTCATTTATATATATATATATATATATATATATTGTAAGTTGCCCGACTGCAGTCGAGGACAACAGGAAGACTTCCTTTTCACAACTTACTACACTGAGGAGTGCGTTTTTCTGTTCCCTGGATTGCTCCACTTACCCTTGGTCCGTACTTTATAATCCTGAGTTTTGAGCGAGAAGGCATCAAGTACCATTTTTTAAAGTCTTTCGTATGACCTAGGATTTAACCCCGGTCCCACGGGCCATTGGCAAAGACCGAAAATGAACGTAATAGCGCGACTGGGGTTCGAACACGTTTACTACTATAATGTCGTTCTCCTCCCTCTCTACAGTAACAGTAAAATTGACTAGTTGATATATTTGCTTCTTATTACTGATTATCAGGCGTTGGATGATCTGTTTTTATCTCTAAGTTCTAGAAAATGTTGTAAGCATTATTTTTCAGGACAGATTCTGGTTTTAGCATACACTATTTGTCTGTATGGTCAAATTTTAGTTGCTAACAAAATTTTTTAATCAGTTATAACCTGTTTTTTATCTAATAGTCCATGACATCTGTTTCATATTCAATACAATTATTCAAATGTACGTTTCATGTTATAGCTATTCAGATGAATGTTTCGCTTTTATTTTTATATTACTTTGAATTCGTGTAATATCATCTAACGTGATATTGTCACGTTTTTCAGAATTCTCTTTTATTGTTATTGCTTTATTTTCGGAGGGTTTTTGTTGTTTGTATTTATTTATGTTTCGTATTACTTTTTTTCGTGTCTACATTTTGACGTTAATTCATTTTTTTTTTCAAATTTTTTTCCATTTTATTTCTTGTTTTTCTGTTTGAAGTTCCTCTTTATGTTGTTGCTCTCCTAATGATTTTCCATTCCACTAATGGACTCTTTCACTCCTCCTTTGTTCCAGGCATATTTTGATATATTTGTGCTATTTCTACATTTTCATTTATTTGTTATTTATTTCACTTTAGTTGTGAAGTCCGAGAAAAACACCACACACACACACACACACACACACACAAACTTATATATATATATATATATATATATATATACGTGTGTGTGTGTGTGTGTGTGTGTGTGTGTTTGATTAAATAATAAAGATATCTCTATATAATTGTATTAAGATCCTTTCAAGTTTCCGGATAAGTGTCTTTGGTTTAAGGGTGGAATTGGTGGATGAATTTACCAAAATTGTCCCGTGTGTGATAGGCCATCATCAGGGGCTGCTTTCATGTGTAAAGAGTGTTTTTAAAGAGTTTTTAAAACAGTTTTTAGTTTTTTTATAACATTATAAAATTACGTAAATGCAGAGCTGGATAAAACTGAGATGTTGATGAATTTAAAAAACAGAACGCTATCAACGGAAATAGAATATTATCAAGACGTATAGAATATTAAAAAAAAGAATTGACATTTTAAAATATTGTCGCAATTTTCAAAATTAATTCTATTGTTTCTATTCTTCCTTGATTTGTAGTCGTAGCTTATTAATTTCGTGTGCTATTATAGAGGTGTCTTCAACTAGAATTGAAAAATAAATAAAATCTCTTTTTAAAACTCTTTAAAAACACTCTTTACTCATGAAAGCAACCCCTGATAATAGCCTATGAAAGGTTCGAAAGCCCTCGAGACAATTTTGGTAAATTCATCCTCAAATTCCAACCTGAAACCAAGACACTAATCAGAAAACTTGAAAGGATTTTAATAAAATTATAGAGACAAAATGTGTCTTTATTATTTCATCAAACATGCTTAAATGAAAGACTGCTGCCCAACCACACACACACACATACACACACACACACACACACACACAGATATATATATATATAATGGACTCTCCCGTTGATCGTGACATAAGAGGACTCCCCAATTCAATTGAATAGATGAACTGTTGGACTACCTACCTCGATATATGAAGGCCCAGCTGTTTAGTTAACGATGTGAATGACTGGACTACCCACACAGATTATTTGTATATTGATGTGCAGCTTTGTGTAAGACCAGCCATACTTTTGGGATAAACTGATAACAGAAGAATGTGTGCCAATGTGTTACAGATTCTTCCGAACAACACTCATGTTTTGAATTCAAAGTTTTTGGGAGATTTTTCCCATCTTCTAGACTAGTTGCCTTACCAAAATCAAAGAGCCTTGTCTTTTCTACTATTTACATATAGCTGGAGGTAGACAAGACTAATTTAAGATTTTCTAAAGGTCATTAACACGAAGCGAAACACCAACAGCCTCGTTCGGTGTTTGAACTGGGTTCGTCGGGCCCATTTCCTAATGACGATAAACGTTAAGCTCCACGCACTTCCTTTTAATAATATTCCTTTTTAACTTATGAAAATGTATATATTAGTAGGAAGAAATAACTGGCTTATTTACAATTACATAAGTATAAATAAGTTTAATCATGACATCGAATTTATAGAGTCGATCATTTTTTCCTGGTATGAGTAAAAAGAAAAAGAACACGTTGTCCATTAATGGGCTAAAAGACTTATTAATGATTCGACAACAGTTATGAATTTCCGACTGGGATTTAAGATATAACATCATTTTCGCCGACAGTGGTGACAACAATAGCTTCAGTGGTATAACCATTACTTTCACTTTTATACATTTCATTTATGGACACCAAAGATTTCAGAAGTGTGGAACTGGTTAAAGATGATAGATCTGAGAGAAGGCAATGTTTTTTTTTTATTATTTGGAGCGAATGCATGTTGCTTGTTTGTCGGTAAACTTCCCATTTCAGTTGATTAATACTTATCAGAAATGACTTATTTCTCTCTCTCTCTCTCTCTCTCTCTCTCTCTCTCTCTCTCTCTCTCTCTCTCTCTCTCTCTCTCTCTCTAATACGCAGGTTCTCTCCTTGTCCCTATGTCTTTCTCTCACTCTTTTACTCTCTCTCTCTTGCTCTCTCTTTCTCTTTACCTATAAATATATATGTATGTGTGTGTTTTTTTAGATTAATGGCATATCAACCTTTGTAGGTTATTTAATGCCAAAGCCATCTATCTAGAAGAATAGTAGAGGTACTATTTAACCCATAGCTGGGAGGATAAGGGGTTTCATACCTTTCCTAAAGGTATTAGTCCGAAAGTGAACATAATATATATGTGTGTGTGTGTGTGTGTGTGTGTGTGTGTGTGTGTGTGTGTGTGTGTGTGTGTGTCAGTGTATATATATGTATATACGAGAGTCATTCAATAAATAAGTTAAATTTTGACAATAGAAAGCAGTTTTCAGCAGCGGCTTTTTTAAGGAAATCAAAATGGATCCTTTTTGTCTCAGAATACTGTCAGCATAACCGTCTTTACTGAACGCAGCGCCCGGAACGTTTTCTTTGCCGGAAAATCAGTGTATTTCCACTCCATTGACTGTCTTTTCGATTCAGTCTTGCAGTGGAAAACCCACGTTTAGCCCATTTGTAAAGATTTTGAAGAAAACAGGTTTCTCAGTATATATCACACATTCCTCTATGGTTTGCACTTCTCAAACAACAACAATTTGATGACTGATCTCGGTTCAAACCGAGAGCTCTCTATTTGAATTTCGGCTCTTTTAAATAACCTCAAAAGAAACATTTTGTGAGAGTCAAATAACTATTGCTATAAATCAAATCCAAAAAATGTGGAGTTTACATTTATGGAAAAAAATTCTAAAAAAAACATAAGTCCACTTATTTTGAACCCTCATATATTTAATTTTTATTCAAGAAATTAATATGCTACGCCACCAATTTCTTTTTAAGTCGCTTCTTTTGTTGCAAATCAACTCTTTTAAAGTCTATTTTAAAAACTTTCTAAATAAATCTTTTCTTCACAAAACAACTTCTCGCCTGACGATGATCTAAGGTCAAAACTTTTCACCAGATGATGACCTAAGGTCAAAACTAGTTGAGAACAATACAAAAATAAATTACACAAAAGAAATATTCCAATTCGTCTTTTCAATTTTTTTCTTAATTATATATATATATATATATATATATTACAAAAGTATGTGGTTGTCTCTATCTCACTTGGCAGGTAAATGCTAGACCAAATGCGGTATAATTTGGACAGTACTATATATCTGTGATAGAGCTATGATACAATAATTGATAAATATATATAAGTTTTTAAATATATTTAATAGTATGGATGCTTTTCTGCGACCACTGGTTTCATGCCGTCTTTACACTGCAATCATCAGGCTGAAAAAACCAGCGGTCACAGATAAGCTTCCATTTCATTAAACATATATATATATATATAAAATCCTCCTACGTAAACAATTACTACTTCAAGTGACTATTCTTATACAAATAATTTACAGTTATATTGCAATAAGTATTCCTATCGAATACGAATAATTTTTATACAGATTTATTTGATCCCGTAACCTTAATTGGTACTACCACTACAGGTGAGAGTGGACCTAGAAGGGGTACTTCACACTCCCACGAGCTTCAAACCGAAGCCGCAGCATCAAATGCAGTTTAATGACATACCCAGACGACACAGAACTATTAAGGTCTTATCTACGGGTCAAATACATAGATCTATACGAAAATTATCAGAATTAGATAGGAATGCTTAGAACAACATAAAGATGTTCAAATTATTTGATTAAAAATTGTAAATACTAAATTTACTCAAAACAATAGGATTGCTTATTGTCCGAATTTCTCAGTCGAAGCTTGATGATTTTTATCATTCAGGGGTTTCGGACTATTGTCCTTATCTTTATTGTTATATTCACAACGTTTCGGCCAATATGTCCCCCGGCCTTCTTCAGATGTTTCTAGTCTAGCAGGACATATAGCCTAACGGTTATAGGTGTTGGTTCCCGAAGCTTCTAAGAGACAATCATCGGGAGGTTGCAGGTTCAATCCTGACTCCAGGCGAGTCACAATACAGGAATACTTAACACTTGTACCCGGTTATGGTTAACGTAATCAGAGCAAGCGACCTCTGTGGATTAAATTGAGGACGTGGTTCAAAGTTCTTTGTAGGCTCCTAAGTTCGACAAGAAACACCTAAAGAAGGCCAGAGGACATATCGGACGTAATGGTGTGAACATAACAATAAAGATGAAGACAATAGTCCGAAAACCCTTAATGATAAAAATAGAATAGCTTACAAAATATACTTAGGTACTATATAACCCAGTAAGGGTTGGTATACCATAAAACAAACTAACCGTGGAGGTGCCTTGGTGTAATGGTTATCGTCGTAGGAAATGGACACGGCCTCACTAGTTCAAATCCTGGACGAGACTGATAGCATTTCGCATAGCACTAATACCCTTGGGAAAGGTATGAATCCAATTATTCTCCCTCCAGCTATGGGTAAAATAGTAGGACAGACTGTGTTCTTCAGCCTTGGTGAGGCAACTAGTCTAGGAGAAGGAATACTCTGAATTCAAATCTATTAAACTCCACTTAAAAATTGACCTTGTGTCATATCCTGCCCGAGCGGAGGGGTTGGGTAAATATGATAAAACAAACTAACCATCTTTATTAAGTCACACTGGTAGATTTATTTTTTTATAACGAATGGCTTTTATAATAAATTTATTATTAAGGAGAAACAATATGTTTTATTTTTATCACTCATTCACAACCACATATAAGGGTACATATATATTCGAGGGTAAGAAAAAGCAATGTTATATTCGAATGTTTATGTTCTTCTATTTATATACTTCTATTTAAACCTCATTCTATCGTAGTTATTTCAAGTTTATCATTAGTTGATAAGACTTTTCTTTTGAATTTCTTTTCAGTGTTACTTTAGACGGTATTATTTTAAAAGTTTACTAATTTTAGTCTTTAAAATGATTTACTGAAATCTTCAAGTTCTGTTGTATTTACAGAATTTTTTATTTCGTCTGGCACACAGGCTTATTGCTTACAAAACCAGCTGAAAGTGTATTTAACATAACGTTTATCGTCGAAGGAAATGAAATCAGCAACCTGAGTTCAAATCTTAGCCGGGGCTTTTAGGGGTTTCACTTCACACGACTATACTTCAGGAAAGGCATGAATCTCTCTCTTCTAACCCATAACCAATAGTAGGATAAACTGGGGTCTCATGTCTTGCTTAAGTAACCAGTCTAGGAGAATGAAAACTGAATTCAAACCAGATGTACTAAGCTTTAAAAAATTGACTGCGAGTCACTCCCAGTTCGTAATGGAGGGGTTGGGTAAATAGATAACTCATATAAATGACTTTCTGGTTCTAAGTGGTCACCAATCTAAGTATTTTGCAGAGATCTTTATGTATACTAACCGCAATTAGCATTTCGTAGTTATCTCCAGGATCGAAACTTTGGATCATTGAAAAAAAATGACGTTCAGCAAAATTGAAGAACCTATAAAAAATTATCATTCAATCTCTAATGGAATTAAAAAATAGCGAACCAAATGGACGTTCTAAGAAACAAGGATTTTTAGCAGGTTTTCAGAGATAATGTAAACACACTTTAATATATTATTATTATCATTATCATTATTCACTCATTAGAGCTTTTCACATCAGCGTTAGCTGATGGTTTTTCACTGGAGTCTGAATGACAGCAAGTCTCCTTAAGTCTCCAGGACTCTTCTCTGTATTCTGGCTGTTCTCAATAATGTTGCAGTTTGGATGGTCTCCACCCGTCCGCCAACTTCCAACTCCTCCAGTCCCTTTAGTAATCCTTTAGTTACTGTTCCAAACGCACCAATTACAATTGGTATAATTGTCACCTGCATGTTCCACAGTTTTTTCAATTCCCTAGCAAGGTCGAGGTACTTATCCTTCTTTTAACATTCTTTCAGTTTTATTCTGTAGTCAGCCGGGACAGCAAAGTCGACTATTTTGCAAGTTCTCTTTTTTTTTTTTTTGTTGATTATTATTAAATCTGGACTTCTGGCCGGGATTAGGTGATCCGTGTGTATGCCGAAGTCCCATAGGAGTTTATGTGTGTCATTTTCTAGGACAGGTGCTGGATTGTGCAAATACCATTTGTTTGTATGGTCAAATTTAAATTTCTTGCACATCTCCCAGTGGATCACCTTGCCGACCCAATCTTGTCTAGTCTTATATTCCTTCTGCGCTAATTTGCTGTATTCGCTTATTATGTGATTGATGGTTTCATCTCTGTCACCACATAGCCTGCATTTGTTATTTTGTTGAGTCTTATCAATTCTCTCTTTGATATGATTGGTTCTTACGGCGTTGTCTTGTGCTGCTATTAGGAGAGATTCTATTTCTCTCTTAAAGTTTCCTTTTCTTAGCCTTGTCCAAGTTTTGTCGTGTTAGATTATTATTATTATTATTATTATTGCTCTCCTTTGAAAGTTTTTCGCACCAGCGTAAGCTGATAGTTTTCAACTGGAGTTTGAGTGACAGCTAGTCTCCTCAAGTCTCCAGGACTCTTCTCAGTATTCTGGCCGATCTTAATAATGCTGTAGTTTGGATTATCTCCACTTGTCCTATTATTTCCAAGTCTTTCAGTCTATCTTTTAGGTATTGTTCCAAGCGCACCAATTACAATTGGTATCACCGTTATCTTCATGTTCTTCTAAGATAGGTTTTTTTAGTTTTCTAGCAAGGTCTAGGTATTTATCTCTCTTTTCGCTTTCTTTTGATTTTACTCTGTGGTCTGCCGGGATAGTAAAATCCACTATTCGGCAAGTTCTCTTTTTTGTTGACTATCACTGGGTCTGGTCGTCTAGCTGAGATTAGGCGATTGGTTTGTATTTCCAAGAACTTTGTACCTCTCATTCCCCAAGACGGATTCTGGGTTGTGTATATATCACTTGTCCGTATTGCTCAATTTCCAGTGGATCACCTTCTGTATTCAGTCGTATTTAGTGTTATACCCTTTTTACTCTAATTTTCTGCATTTGCTTATTATGTTATTGGTCGTTTCGTCTCTATCCCCACATAACTTACATTTGCTATTTGTTATTATTATTTTGCTCCTTGAGAATTTTTCACATCATCGTTAGTTGATGGTCATTTATTGGAGTTTGAAAGACAGCAAGTCTCGTCAAGTCTCTAGGACTCTTCTCAGTATTCTGGCCGATCTTAACAATGTTGTGGTTTGGATAGTCTCCACTTGTTCAGTTATTTGTAAGTCCTCCTGTCCATGTACCAATCCTTTAGTGATTGTATCAAGAGCACCAATTACAATTGGTATAATTGTCTCTTTCATGTTCCACAGTTTTTTCTATTCACTTGTAACGTCACCGTACTTATCCTTCTTTTTGCTTTTTTTTTCAATTTTACTCTGTGGTCCGCTGAGACAGCAAAGTCCACAATTCTGCAAAATCTCTTTTTTTGTTGATTTTTTTTTTATTATTTGTTCTCTTTTGAGAGTTTTTCACACCAGCGTTAGCTGATTGTTTCTCACTGGATTTTGAGTGACAACAAGTCTCTTCAAGTTTCCAGGACTCTTCTCAGTATTCTGGCCGATCTCAATAATGCAGTTGTTTGGATTGTCTCCACACGTTATTTCCAAGTCATCCTGTCCTTGTACTAATCCTTTCGTTGCTGTACCAAGAGCACCAATTAGAATTGGTATTATCGTCATTTTCATGTTCCACAGATTTTTCAATTCCCGAGCAAGGTCAAGGTATTTATCTTTCTTTTCACATTCTTTTAATTTCACTCTGTGGTCCACGGGGACAGCAAAGTCCACAATTCTACAAGTTCTCTTTCGTTTTCTTTTTTTTTTTTTTTTTTTTTTTTTTTTTTGGCGATTATGATAAGATCTGGTCTTCTGGCCGAGATTTGGGGATCCGTTAGTATCTCGAAAACCAGAGGAGTTTGTGCGTCTCATTCTCTAGGACAGATTTTGGGTCGTGCATATACCATTTGTTTGTATGGATATTTCAACTTCTTGTACAATTCCCTGGAGATCATCTAGCCCACCCAGTTGTACTAAGTCTTATATTATTATTTTACTCTTTAACTAATGGTTTTTCACTGGAGTTTGAGTGACAGCAAGTCTCCTCGAAACTCCCGGACTCTTCTCAGTATTGTAGGCGATCTTAGTAATGCTCTTATCTGGATGGTCTCTATTTTTTCCCTGATTTTTAAGTCTTCCAGTTCTTTAGGGATCTTTCCAATTTCCCCAACAACAATTGGTATCAATGTCACCTTCATGTTCTATAGCTTCTTCAGCTCTCAAGCAAGGTCCAGACATTTTTTATTCTAGTCTGTGGTATGCTAGGACAGCAAAGTCCACTATTCTGCAGGTTCTCTTTTTTCTTTTTCTTTTTTTCTTTCTTTTTTTTTTTTTTTTTTGTTGATTATCAATAGGTCTGGTCGTCTAGCCGAGATTAGGTGTTCTGTTTGTGTCTGAAACCCCCCCCCAAAAAAGTTTGTACATCTCATTCTTTATGACGCATTCTGGGTCGTGCATATACCACGTGTTCGTATGTTAAAATTTACATTTCTTGTACAATTACCAATGGATCACCTTCCACAACCTTATTATTATTATTATTATTATTATTTACCCCGTGAAAGTTTTTCACATCAGCGTTGGTGACTGTACCAAAAGAACTAATCACGATTGGTATAATTATCACCTTCATGTTCTATATTTTTTTTCAATTCCCTAGCAAGGTCGAGGTACTTATCCTTCTTTTCACTTTCTTTCAGATTTATTTTGTGGTCAACCGAGACAGCAAAGCCCACAATTTTTGCGGGTTCTCTTTTTTTTTTTTTTTTTTTTTTTTGATTCTTATAAAATCTGGTCTTCTGGCCGAGATTAGGTGATCCGTTTGTATGTCGAAGTCCCATAGGATTTCATGTGTGTCATTCTCTAGGACAGATGCTGGGTTGTGCATATACTATTTGTTGGTATGGTCAAATTTAAATTTCTTGCACATCTCCCAGTACATCACCTTGTCCACCCAGTCACGTATAGTCTTATACACCTTATGGGCTAATTTGCTACATTTGCTTATTATGTGATTGATGGTTTAGGACTAGTTCTTTGAAAACATGTAATTTGGGTATAGATTATTGATACTAGATAGGAATATTTTACAGCATATTATTAGTACATACAAATGATTATTATTAAATAAGATTAGCAATTGGAAACTATATAAATGTATATGAATTATCAAACTGATGACATTACTGACTACTTTAGTCAATTTCTATTTTGTGCGCACTTATTAATGAGTTAAGCATCGTCTTTATTGTATTTCTCTAAAATAAATAAATAATATGGAATTAAAAATAAACGTAAAATAGAACACGCTGATTGGGTGAAACTTGTCACGTGTATATCGGTCATGAGCAAACACCAGTCACACGTTACTCATTGTACGATTTACTTGACCATCTGCTCTAGACACTGTGATAATATTTACTCAACAGTTGAGAGAAAAAAAAAAAGAAGAATTCAACAGAATGTATGAGCAAACCTTAATCGCAATCACAGGTCTACAAATAATGAATAGAAGTTGATTTTGAGATAGTTAAGCCTGGATTCAGAGGGCCAATAAAAAATTCAAATGTATGCTTTGAAAATGATTAAGCATTCTGCGATACCCGTTTTGTTGGAAAGCTTCCACGGTTTACGCGTCCTCTTCTGACACTGAAGTATACGTATAATAATTGCATGTTTTAACAGCGTGGTTTTGTCTACTTTTTTTATTCAAAGCAATTGAGACAGCGTTTTGAAATCTCTTTTAAAGATCAGCTTTCGAATTTCTTTTGGGTTAACAACTGCATACATATATAGCACTTCCGTAATTAGAAAAATTAAATTGTATAAATATATATAAGGAATGCACTTATTTTTGGACTGTTTTATATGCATATCTTTCAGAACAGAGTTTTAACGTTATAGAGTTTAACAATAATGTTTATATTTTTAAATTTTATCATACAAGGTGAGAACCCGTGATACCTTGTCCTCATCAGCCACCAACCAAGGGTGATGCCACGGTATATAGCTGAATAATAAATGACGTCGCGTAAGCGGTGTCCTCGTGGTGTAGTGGTTAAAGCGCTGGGTTGCGGAATCGTAGTAAACGAGTTCGAACTCCATTTGTGCTATTACGTTCACTTTCGGGCAAATCCCTTTGGGAAACGTATGAACCCCCTTATCCTCTCAGCTAAGGGTTAAATAGTACCGCTATCATTCTTCTTGAAGGATAGAGTTGGCATTACATTACATAACCCAAGAAAGTTGATATGCCATTACGAAACAAAACTTCACATAATGAAGGAACCCATATTTTTAACGACAAAAATAGTCTTTATCACATCGGGCATTTTATGAGCGATCCGTAACTTTTGGCTATACTATACTAGCCAACAAAAATATTTCTTCAGCATCATAAAGAGAAAACATTTAAACCCTTATTTATACTTCCAAAACTACTTATTCTAACTTCCCGTTAGTCTGACTCAACGTGTTTCTTTGCCCAGTCAGCTGGGGCTGTAGAATACACTGACTGCACCTCTGCAGAGGGGTAAGACCCCTCCCCCTAACGAGTGTCCTGGATATGACACTAAACAATCTGATGGTGAGGTTCCAGCAGTGCTGGAGCTTTGAGGAATGCGGAGTACCCCTTTATTGCCATCGCTCCCAGGTCCACTCTTGCCCGGAGTGGTAGCACCTGATAGGCCCCTATCTATGGGTTAAATAGAACTAACAGCATTCTAATGCTAAACTGAATTGTTTGAAAAAGAAATGTTTTTGACAAACTGTACTTACATTTAAACCGCGTGCTTATGCTTAACTGAATTGTTTGTAATAGAAATGTTTTTCGACATTAAAACTGTAATTATACTTAAATGAATTGTTATATATAACTACTTGAATAGCTTGAAATAGAAATGTTTTTGACCATTAAACTGTGTACTTATGCTAAACTGAATTATTTTAAAAAGAACAGATTTACATAAAAAATGGATTTGGCGTTAAATAACCTACAAAGGTTGATATGCCATAAAAGAGAAAAAAAAGTGGTGGCGTAGTGGTTTCAACGTGTTTCTGCATTGCTTACCTGTGATTGTGATTAAAGTTTGCTGATATGTTCTGTTAAATTCTTCTTCTTTTTCTCTCTACTATTGTCTAAACAAAGTTTTTTTTAGTTAATATAATGAAGTTTTTACGTAACTTTGTTAAGTATCTATAAAATTTGCATATATTCTATACACGGTTGTTATAAATAGTAAACAATGTTAATTAAAAACTTTATCTTAACTTATAACCTTTGTTTAGATATATGCTAAAGTAAAGTAAAGTTGGCGACTGTAGTCGAGGGGTACCCGAAGGCTCCCTTTTCAATAGCTACTGCACTGAGGTGTAGGGGAGGGCGCTACTCCTTTCCCTGGATTAATCCACTTTACCCTTGATCCTTACCTTATTGCGCTGAGTGTTAAGCAAGGCGGCATTAAGTACCATTTTTAAGTCTTTTGTATGACTCGACCTGGGATTGAACCCCGGTCTCCCGGATTATTGACGAACACTCTATTCATTAGACCATTGGGTTTTTTTTTGCAGTGCTCATAAAAATCTGCTCCAGGGGAAAATACCAACTTCTTCACGGGAGCGACATCAGGAAAATATTGTCAGTGTCGTCTATATTTCATGTGCCCTTTGCGTAACGGTTACTGTCGCTGGAAATTGTGGTGATTAGGGGTCAAAATGAAGACAAGAGAAGGTGGTTAAAACAAATATATTACAATAACAGAACAAATATACAGAATATAGGTGTTATACAACAGTTAGGAATGTTCTTCCGGTACTGTCAGGCAGCTTGGAGGTTATCAGTATTTTCTAAGTAGGTTCGGGAGCAGAGCCGTAGTTCAGACACGCCCAGCAGCTCCAAAAATGCATCAGGCTCCGTCGGCAATCGTCAAAAAAATAAGCGCTTCAGGCGCCAGGCGATAACACTAATCTCTCCAAGGAGGGTTAGAGCTTGGTGGGACGGACCTATGAGGCTCGAGGATGTCGATCAAGGCACACCTCGACCGAATGTCACCGGAACCAGGACACACTCGACCAGATCCACGCACCGAGAAAATGCGGCCGATCGAAATGCATCCCAGCTCTGTGCCTCCCTGAGAGTAGTGCATGCACTCCACTCTGCTTGGAGTGTCAAGTAGAGTTGGTATATATTTAGGAGGAATCGTCTATTACCATGTAGGTAGGTGCCATTACAGAAATAGAATCGACTACTGGTGTTTAAATCCAAAAGATTTCACTTCACAGTCATGGCCTTGAGAAAGGCATGAATCCGTCTCTTCTCATTCCAGCGATGAGCAAATAGCAGGGCAGACTATGTTATTTAGTCTTCATTAGTCAACCAGTCAATGTGAAGAAAAACTCTGAATTAAACTAGTTTTATTCTGCTTAATAATAATTCTAGTTATGTCACATCCTGCTCACGGCGGAGAGCTGGGGTACATACAAACAATTGACATCCACCAATAAAGTTTTGGGGCAACCAATCTAGAAAAAGGTAAACCCTGAATACAAACCAAATTTACTCCGCTTGTGTGACGTCACTCGTTGTAGTTTCTGTGTGAATAAATAGGAAGTATTACTTTCGGAGTGTCCTATGGATTTAATCTAATAAAGGTCTGTGATAACTAGCTTCTTAAAATTTCTGATATTGACTCGCACCGTGATCGTGGGGTTACATGTGTGGAAGTATCATAAAACCTAAACCTGGCTATAAGATGTGCAAAACACAGGGTTGAAAAAGAAAATGATTTGCTTGCATTAGTGAAATATATTACAAGGAAATAATTAATTTCAGTCTGGCGTCCACATGTCTACTGAAAGTCAGAATCACACACTTCTAAGTAACAGGTCCAAATGAAGGGCCTCCCCTACAACACACATACACATATGTACATCCACCTACGCACGTACACATATATATGTACATGCACAAACAAACTTTTATATTGAACATGCATAAAAATATCTCATTTAGCTTTTATCGGCCCAGTTATTATGATAGTGAGTCACAGGAAGACAGACCATCCTTTCAAGGTGCTTACATACAAGATATGTATTGACAACCGGCTCCCCTGGGTGGAATAAAAACGCTTCTTGGAGCTGAGTCTCCGCCTTAATACATACAATGGTGACCATTTGTATGAACGTCAATATGAAACAATTAAAAAGCGATTTCTTCTCTTGCTAAAATTTTTAAAACATAACTAATTACTTCAAATTCACACTTCATAACTGGGCTTTCAAAACCTTTTCCCTGATACCGAAACCTTGAAACCAAATTTCATTTTCTCCCCCATCTCCCAAATAGATCTATTGAATATTAAATTAGAAAACCTATTTAGTTAAAATTTACAAATTTAAACAAATTTACAAAAACAAACTGCAGGGCAAATATATATTGTTTAAAAACAGATACACACATAAGAAATATTCCTATTTGTCTTATTCCTTTGTTCATCTCTTACACATAAAGTAAAGTAAAGTTGGCGACCTTAGTCGAGGATGACCCGAAGGCTCCCTTTTCAATAGCTACCACACAGAGGTGTAGGCGAGGGCGCTACTCCATTCCCAGGATTGCTCCACTTTACTCTTGATCCTCACCTTATAGTGCTAAGCAAGGCGGCATTAAGTACCATTTTTTGAGTCTTTGGTATGACTCGATATATATATATATATAATTAGAATTCAGGCATTGTATTTTGATTTTAGTCTTTCATTATTTTTCTTACTTTTTCAAACTTATATTTTTATTCTTCTTATCAAATAATCTTTTTTTAGATATATCTTATTGTCTATTATAAAAAGGGATATTTTAGAATCCATTGTTTTTATAAAGTAATTCGTTTAAAATGTTTTATTTCGTGAAAATATGATGAAATGTCTCGTTAACGATGCTGATATTCGTTTTTTTTTTGTTTTTTTTTTTTTTCGTTCAGAGCCAGATCGTTCGTTTATTTAAATTACCCGTATGTTTTAAACGGGTTGTAAATGAACAACACCACACAATCACACTCAATCAGGCATTCTTCTTTCCTTGCCAACGGATTCCTTCATTTATTTTTTTTTAATGTTTTAAAGGGATTTATGAATGCAAACTAGTAAATTCAGCCCCTATATAACACTATACTTTTATTAACCCTGTCAAAATGCAATCACACCCAGGAGTCTCCAAGAAATAATTCAAGAAACTGTAGTTTATAATATTAACGCAGGATAAACTATTACAATAAAACAATAGTTCCTTTCAAAATATGTATGGCACAGTCAACTGGAGCTATAGAATACACTGACTGCATCTCTCCAGTGGTGTGTAGGGGGACATATATTTATGGTAGATATGTTTTGTCCCCCGCAATATTATGTTAATAAAGTTTATGTTTAGAAAAAGGTAGAATAGGCATAATATAGGCACATGGAAAAAGGTTGTAAATGAAACAATGAATGAGTAAAGGATATCAAACGAGTAAAAGTTGTGAAACGGCGCGGACAAAAGGAACATTCAAAACAAGGCGACGAACAAAACAAATTTATATATTATAATAAAACAGACATTGATACATAAAAAATAGTCGTGTGTGTGTATGTGTGTGTGTGTGTGTGTGTAACTAACACAACTAAACTACAAAAATGTTAATGACGAAAACGTCCTATTAAGTTGGATTACATATTTAAATGTCTTTCTTTTTGTGATTCGAAACAGTCGATTTCTCTGAGACTGGAAAAAGTTTTATAGTCAATGTATATTGAAGAGATGAATGTCTGCGAAGCTTATCCATTTTTTTTGTTTTTCACTCCTGTTGATGAATAAGAAGAATGTCACACTGAAGAGAGAGCATGCATCCGCTGCGAAGAATTTGTGTAAAAAGTGGAAGAGTGTTTGAAGACGACGTATTTATAGAAAATACGTGTCTTGGAAGTGGCTCCAAACGCAGGACGAAATTTACGCGCGGACGTAGTTTTACGCAGGTCACGTGGTTCTCCTGCCAATGGTTTCCCGAGACTGAATACGTGTGCACCCGCCATCTTTGTTGTGGGAACAAGTGGCATACCACCCAAATTAAATTATAGGAGTGTAAAGTCCTATAGTTGTAAGACTTCCCAAACGAGCGTCCTACTTATGACACTAAACAATCTGATGGTGAGGCTCCAGTAATGCTCGAGCTTTGACGAATGCGGAGTACCCCTTTATTGCCATTGCTCCTAGATCCACTCTGGTCCGGAGTGGTATCACCGGTTATGATCCTATCTATGGATTAAATAGAACAAAACTGTGCTCTAATGCTAAACTGAATTGTTTGAAATAGAACTGTTTGTACGTATAAAAATGGATTTGGCATTAATAACCATCATAGGTGGATATGCCATAAAACAAAACAAAACAAAACCAATTAAGATATATTGATAGATACTTCAAAGTACAAACTACTTACTAAGTTTAGCTTAACACAATACCAGAGGGATTTAGTGAGTATTGAACTTACTAACAAACTGACTAACTAACACAGGACCACTATGTTAGTTTACTCACTAGTACTCTATATTAGCAGATCATGGTTGAAATTTACCAAGCTTTTCTTCGTCCTACACATAGGTTGCTTATGGTATCTGCTATTACGATGTAGTCACCTATCACAGAACTGAAGATTCATTGACTGATTTTAACGACATATCAATATATCTAGTGTTATTTTATGCCTAGATGTTTGGGAATTACATTTATTGTACATTTATATTAATATTTTTGGTGTTGTTGTTTCTTAAGAGGTTTTTTTTTTGCATTCAGTTATATGGCATCAAGTATTCCCATCTAAAACAAATAATTTTCACTCAGTTTCATGGTTTCACGTATTCCTATCTAATACAAATATTTTTCACACAGCTTCATGGTTTCAAGTATTCCCATCTGATACAAATATTTTTCACACAGCTTCATGATTTCAAGTATTCCAATCTTATACAAATAATTGGCACCTAGTTATATTGTTTCAAGTATTCCTATCTAATACTAATAATGATATTGTTTCGAGTACATATAGTTATATACTTTAAGATAAGTTATAATACTCCTTAGTAATCAATTATAGCTTCAAGTGGCTATTCTTATGCTAATAATTTACAGTCATGTGGCAACAAATATTCATATCGAATTTGAATCATTTTTAAAGAGATTTATTTGATCCCAAGACACAAATCGGTACTACCGCTACCGATGAGAGGACCTGGAGGTAATGAAGAAGTACTCCATACTTCCCTCAGCTTCAAACCCAGGCCTCAGCATCAGATGCATTTCAATGTTATACCCAGGGTACACAGAACTAAAGAAGCTCATCGTTGCTTAACTTAATCTTCAATGTTAAATTGCATTTTTAACTATAATCATTTATTTGCACGTATTTATATGGTGTCAAGTATTCTTATCCAATAGAAATACTTGCCCAGCCAGCTGAGGATGTAGAATATACCGATTGCACCTCTACAGACGGGTAAGACCCACCCCAGTGAGTGTTCTGAATATGACAATAAACAATCAGATTGTGAGGTTTCAGTAATGCTGGAGCTTTGGGGAATGTAGAGCACCCCAACATTGCCATTGCCCAGAATGGTAGCACCTGATAGGGCCCTATGTAGGGATTAAATAGAACTAAACTGCATACTTATGCTAAACTGAATTGTTTGAGGGGGTGTCCTCGTGGTGTAATGGTTAAAGCGATGGACTGCGGAATCGTAGTACACGAGTTCGTACTCCAGTCGCGCTATTATGTTCACTTTCGGGCAAATGCCCTTGGGAAAGGTACGAACCCCCTTATCCTCCCAGCTATGGGTTAAATAGTACCACTACTGTTCTTCTAGGAGAATGGCTTTGACATTAAATAACCTGTAAAGGTTGATATGCCATTAAACAAAGAAACCAAACCAACCTGATTTGTTTGAATTAGAACCGTTTGACTAAACTGAATAACTTGAAATAGAAATATTTTCGACAATTAAACTGTGTACTCACATTTAAACTGCGTGCTTATGCTAAACTGAATTGTTTGAAATAGAACTATTTTTGACATTGAAAATGTACTTACACTTAAATGAATTGTTTAATATAGAACTGTTTTGACATCTGTGTGTAAACAAAATCTGTATTTATACTAAACTGAATTGACTGAATTAGAACAGTTTGAATCAACTAAATAGCTTGAAATAGAAATGTTTTTGACAATCAAACTGTTTCCTAATACTAAACTGAATTGTTTGAAATAGAACTGACTATTTGCATAAAAATGTCTTTGGCGTTAAGTAACCTACAAAGGTTAATATGCCATAAAACCCAAACAACTAGCCAACCAATACAAATACTTTGCCCACATTAACATGGTTTCAAGTACTCTTATCAAATACTAAGATTTCCAGTGATTAAATGACTTCAAGTAACTAATCCTATTTAATAATCATTATTAGTTTGCACAGTTATATAATTTCAAGTATTCTGATCTAATACTAATTATTTGCACCAAATTATATGCATCAACATGATTAATATTTCAGGTAACCACACTCGGTTTAAATTTATCATTTAACAGTGTTTTTCTGTGTGACTTGACCGTAAGTCATGTTTTTATATATAAGTAACGTCTTTTATGCTCATAAATCCAATGTTCTGAGCACTGAGCAATCCATAAATGGTTCTAAATTGATCCGTTATCAAGACAGACAAATGGTAAATAGAAATTGTCTTTGAGCTGTTTTCAGTATTATGAAAATGATACAGCCTGAATGTTCAATTTTTTTCACTTTGATGCTTAAGATAAAAGTTTCTTTAACAAATCCAACCTCACGTCATGCTATATCACCATAAAGATATTATTTGTACTAAAATCGTGTAACGGTTGTTGTCGATGCAAATGAACTTGTTGAGTAGGTTTCAACTTCTGGACAAAGCTGTGTGCGATTCACTTCGAGCTTATATCTTTGGGTAAAAAAGCACAAGTCTTTCTCTTCTCCCCTCCCCCACCTATGGGTAAATAAAAGAGCAGACATTTTAGCCTTGATAAAACAACCGGTCGAGAAGAAAAAAAACTCTGAATTCAGAAACCTAAGGATTGTTGTTTGTATAATCTGTGTCACACTGTTATCAGTTGAACAAAAAAAAATATGGATGGTCCCACAGAAGACTTCACCACTATAAACAAAATCTCTTATATAAGACAGCCGTGTAGTCAACGTCTTTAACTAGCCTGTTGGACACTGCAACTGGATATCCCTAAACTTGTACTTTATCAGTAACAGGTGTTTAACTGAGTAAAGAACTCATTGACCATCAGAAAAAAAAATCGCTTCCAGCATCAAAATAAGCTTGTGTCAAATCCAACCTCGTAGAAAGTACAGATAAAAAGAGTAGAAACTGATTTTTTTAATTTAACGAAGATTGTTTTACATTAATGTTTTATCGTAGCTAGAGGTAGAAGTGGCGTAGAATACGGAATAGACACACTAAGTTAAAATCCGACCGAGACTTTAATTATTGGTAAAATAGAAGAACAAAACAGACTCACGAGCTTTGATGAGCAACCAGTATAAAAGGCGAACAGCTATGAATTTAAAATCAAGATTCGAAATCCCTAAAGTAATCATATATTAACTTCATTTTCGTTTTGGTTATTCTTTCGACCAAACTGTATCTGCCTATACCCTTCCTTTGTCCAAAGAACTCCATGGTCAACTGCTGATTTTCCATACAGTTTTTCTATGAGTAAATAAAAGGATAGACTGGGTTCTTCAGCCTTGGTTAAGCAGCCAATCTAAGAGAATGAAAATTTTCAATTTAAAAGATCTTTACACCACTAAGTGACCTTGTATCAATCCGCTCGTGGCGAAGAGGTCGGGTAAATATATACCATTAACATCCAAATATTGAGAAAATATGAGGCCTCCCTACAATTATTTTGTAGCAGAAAACTTTCAGGCAGAATTTGTCACTTGGTCAAGTCTAAGTTTAACTGGTTTGAATTCCGAGTTTTCTTTCTCCTTGGCTAGTTACCAAAATAAGGCAAAAGAAAACAGTCAACCCTACTATTCATCCATAGCTGACTGGAGAAGAAACAGATTTATGCATTTCTTAGAGGAATTAGCGCAAAGTGAAATGTTAACAGCCTCGTTCAGGTTTAGAACTCTAGTCACCGATTTTATTTCTTAGGATAATAACAATTACGCCATGCACGCCTCAGTTATTGCAAGTAATATTTGCTATTTAATAATCATCACTTTTCCCCACCGTTATGTATTTCAAATAGTTTCAAGAAACAAATAATAATAATTTTTTGTAAGCAATTAAAGCTTCAAACGTCTATTCTTAACAAATAATCTACACACATTTAAAAGGTTTTATGTATTCCGATCTAATATTAATAGTATGTGCATAAGATTCAAGTTTCCCTATCTAATAATACTGATTTTCAAAAATGTATATTTATTCATAGACGGTACTTTAACTGGTGCTACCATTCTGTGACTGAGTGTACCTGAAAGTAATTGTCAACGAAGGAGTAGTTCCATAATCCCCAGATTCCCAGAAGTGAATCCTCACCATCACATGCTGTTTGGTGTCATACCCAATACACGAGAGAGAAAGAGGAGAAAGTGTTTTAAAAGAGGGATACAGGGGTACACATTTATATATTTTGGATTTGGAGAACGTAATTTTGGTTCAATTTGGGGAAATAAAACTTTCATTTTCGTATGGAAAATCGAGATATATTAGAATCCCTATGAATCCCAAAATGCCAAACCTAATTACAGATGTGAATTATTCTTTTGAAATGATTTTACGTTTCTAGGGAAGGAAATTTAACACCTTATGTTTTTCTTGAACCCAGTTATCGTGGATTTTAAATTTCGTGGCTTTATTGCCTGACGTTGTTAGGAAGTTCCGAATTAACTCACTCACTGAGTAGACCTCCGACTTTAAAAATGAATTTCTGTACGTTGAATAAATGATAATAAAGTTCTCGAATACCAAAAAGAAAGATAGAAACTAATGTATATAATATTTACCTAAACTCTCTGCACGAGAAGAATGCTCCACTTTGTCAATTTTTAATGGTCTTAAACAGGTTTGAGTTTAGAGTTTTTTTCTTTTAGACTGGTTACCATAGCAAGATTAAAGAGCCAAGTCATTCTTTTTATTCAATCATTGCAGAAGTGAATATAGTTGAATTTATACCATTTTAAAGAGTATTTGCACTATGTGAAACATAAACAGCCAGAAGGATTTGAACTCTGGTCGGCATGTCCATTTCCTACAATGATAACCATTACACTACGGACACCTAAAAACTGATACATCGTTATATCGTTATCTTTTCAGTTTCCAAACGTAATAGTTTCATGTACGACTAAAAAATTATTTCTAGTCTTTGAAAATTGTATTTTAGCTGCATATGAAACAATTAGTTACGGAATTATATCATCATCATCATCATCATATCGCGCTGGAAGCACGGATATCCCTGACCCTCTCTCGCCACTCCTCCCTATCGTTCATCGCCCTAGGTAGGTCTTCAGGACAACATCCTGTATCCTCACATAGCTGCTGAATGTACGTTCGTGCTGGTCGTCCTGCTTTTGCGCGGCCATGTGTGGGGATCCATAAGAGTACATCTCTTATGAGTTCATCTCTGCTTCTCCAGCAGTGTCCTGCATGTCTGGTTCGTCTATCTTGAATAGTTTTCGTGATAGGGGGCAGGTGGCCGTACAGTTGGTGTCTTGTGGGGTGTTGCTGCCAGGACTTGTTCAGGATTGCACGCAGCATTCTTGTGTAATTGCCATCTAGCTTCTTCTCCAGTCGTTTTGTTAGCGTCCATGTAGTGCATCCATATAGCAGTATCGATGTGACCGCTGCCTGGAAGAAACTGCGTTTCATTTTATCGGTTAGGTCTGATTTCCATATAATCTATAGCCTATTGATAGCTGTCCATGCTTTCCTTAACCTCGTTTCGATGTCCTTTTCGGTTGATTCGACGCTGCTTCCTAGGTACGTGAATTTGTCTACTAGTTTAAGTGGGGTTCCTTCTAGAGTGGAGATGTCCCCCGTTTGGTTATAGCACATATATTCCGTTTTGTGTGCATTAACATAGAGGCCTATGCTTGCTGCTGCTCGTTCCAAACTATGCAGAAGTGTTTCGGCTTGGTCAGGTGTATTTGCCAGTATCGCTATGTCATCGGCGTAGTCGGCATCGGTAATTGTTGTTGCGGGGTATCTTCTGCTTCTTTTCTTTGTCAGTTCGAAGCCATTCTCTTTGATTTTGTCAATCGATGTTCTAAGTACGTAGTCTAGACAAATGATAAAGAGGTACGGGGCCAGCGTGTCCCCTTGTAGTACTCCTGCTACAATGTCAAAGTATTCTGTATCTCCATCCGGTGATCGTACTTTTACTTTAGTGTTTCTATAGAGAATCGTTATTGCCGCTACGGTTTCTTTAGGTATGCCGTACGCTAGTAGGATTTGTTCCATCTTTCCTCTGTGAATGGAGTCGAAAGCCTTGGTAAAGTCGACAAATATTAATGTCGCTTGTAGGTTCTTTGCCCGTACACCTTCAAGGATTCTGCGGATGGTTAATATTTGTGAGGTCGTGGATCTATTTCTTCGGAAGCCATGATATTCCTTTTTTTAACTTTATAGATTCTCGATGTGATGCGATAACAATGAAATGTAAATTAGAATCATTCATAGCTTAAATAGAAGCATGAATATCATCAGAGCCCACTGTTACAACAGGAACACAACGGGTTCACAGATCATCCAATATATATATATATATATACTAAAAGTAATTAAGATCTAAACTTCTTACTATATATTTATAATCACACGTTTAGAGTATTATCCGTTATACAGTAGCTAACGTGCCGGACTGTAACATTTTAGTAAACGAGTTCGAACTTCAGTTGCGCTATTACGTTCACTTAATTGATCTTCATGCGAAATGACATTGGCACTTGATAATCCACGAAGGTTGATATGCCATAAATCAAAGAAACCAAACCAAATCATGACTATAAGTTTCATATGTCTTCTATTTGAATACACAATCATCAGATTAAAGTTTATTTAAATAAAGTTTTAATGACACAACAGTATGAAATTGAGATCTTAATTACTATTGATTTTTTATGTTTTCCCGTTTGTTTGTTTGTTTATTTGTTTGTGTTTTATGGAATATCAGCCTTTGTTGGTTATTTAATACCAAATCCATTTTTATACAAATAAACAGTTCTATTTCAAACAATTCATTTCAGTGTAAGTACAGTTTCAATGTCAAAACAGTTCTTTTTCAAACAATTCAGTTTAGAATACAAAAACAGTTCTATTTCCAGCACTTCAGTTTAGTATGAGTATGCAGTTTCAATGTCAAAAGAGTTCTATTTCAAGCAATTCAGTTTAGAATAAGTACACAGTTTAGTTCTATTTGACCAGGAGAAACGACTCTATCAGGTGCTGCCACTTCGGGCCAAAGTAAACCTATGAACGATGGCAATGAAGTGGTACTCCGCTTTTCCTAAAGCTCCAGCACTACAGGAACCTCACAATCAGGTTGTTTAGTGTCATATCCAGGACACTTGTTGGTGGGGGGGGGCTTACCTCTCTGCAGAGAAGCAGTTGGGGTATTCTACAGCTTAAGCTGACTAGGCAAATACTTTCCTGCAGGACAGCATTATATATATATATATATATCAGTCTTGCGATACTACAGATCTGCGTTTGAATGTCAACGTAGGACTTGACAAGATTGTATGCCTATGCAGCAGGTTTGATGTTGTCCAGGAGAAGAGCAAGTTGCTATACATCTTGATATCAATGTCACTTCAGAAGTTGTCAGAACTCAATGTCGGATTGTCATAACGACTCTGACATATGTTTTTATATTCAGACATATTCAGAGTTTTCATATACAGAAAGAACAATACGTTTAAATGGAAAGTTCATGTGTATATCACAAAACCCTGACTCTTGGTTACAAAACATATAAAATATATAAGTATACAGAGGCCTAAATAAGAAAACGATTAGGTAAGAGAAATAAACAAAATGAATATAATAGAAGGATAATTTTTCATCAGCCTATTTTGTACTACAATTTTATCGATAGCTTAATTATATATATATATATATGAATGTGTGTGTCTATGTCTGTGTGTATATGTGTGGTGTTTATAATGTAGTTCACTACACTTATAAATAAATAAAGCTCGATATCGGTGGGGTTGCATATGTTGATCTAAGTTAGGATAGCGTAGACAGAATCAATGGCTCTGTACGAAGGTCTGTTTCTCATATGTGTTCACCACTACAAACCCTTGGTTTAATAGTCACATAGCCGAAAAACTGACTGTTAATAAGTGCACTGGATTGTGTCAACGCTTACATAACTTATATATATATATACACATATATATATATATATATATATATAGAGAGAGAGAGAGAGAGTCCGCCAAAAAATTTTCATATACTTCTGGAAAGGAAAAATTTGTATATCTTAATCCTATACAAATTGAATATCAATTTTATACAGTTTTCCTTTCCTGAAGTGAGTATACATGTTTAGGACGGGCTATATATATATATATATATATATATATATATATATATATATATATATAAACCAAGCTGAAACACTACTGCATAGTTTGGAACGAGCCACTGCAGGCATTAAACTCCATATTAATGCACACAAAACTGAATGTATGTGCTTTAATCAGAAAGGCGACATCTCCACACTAGAAGGAACCTCCCTGAAACTGGTTGACAAGTTCACCTACCTTGGAAGCAGCGTCTCATCAACCGAAAAAGACATCGACACACGGCTAGCGAAGGCATGGACAGCTATCGATAGGCTTTCGATCATATGGAAATCAAACCTGACCGATAAAATGAAACGCAGTTTCCTCCAGGCTGCGGTCGTGTCGATACTGCTATATGGATGCACTACTTGGACGCTGACTAAACGGTTGGAGAAGAAGCTAGACGGCAATTATACAAGAATGTTGCGAGCAATATTGAACAAGTTCTGGCAGCAACACCCCACAAGGCGCCAACTATACGGTCACCTACCACCTATCACGAAAACTATACAAGTTAGACGAACCAGACATGCCGGACACTGCTGGAGAAGCAAGGACGAGATCGTAAGTGATGTACTCCGGTGGACCCCCGCATATGCCCAATCAAAAGCAGGACGACTAGCTCGAACATTCATACAGCAGCTATGTGATGATACGGGATGTAACCCTGAAGACCTGCCGGAGGCGATGAATGATAGGGAGACGTGGAGAAAGAGGGTCTGGGATATCCGTGCTAGCCGCACGACATGATGATTATATATATATATATATTGTCATCTATCAGAACTCTTCAGTGTGGCTAGACCCGCAGGACGCTCGAAGCCGGGATCGAAACCCGTCCAACTTTACGATAGACTAAGGTTTCAGACCAAACGGCTACAAGCGGACTACGTTGGCTAAGGGAATTTTAAGGTATTTTATTTTTGCAACAGCAGCAGCAGCAGCCTTTGTTTACATTTTTTAATACCCTATCGGCTACCAGAGTGCTCAATTCTTATGAAGAGCTTTGCATTACGCTAGGGGCGGCCGACAATTCCTTCGCCAGAGTGCTCAACCCCCATGGGGGAGCGTATATATATATATATATATATATATATATATATAAACTGACCAGTACCCTTCCTATATTAATGTAAACTCAAATCACCCGAAGACCATAATTAAACAAGTCCCCAAAGCAGTAAATTTGAGAAGAAGGAATTTATCCACCAACGAGCAAATATTCCAAGAGAGTAGTAAGATATATATGGATGTCCTTAAAAATAGCGGTTTTAGGGAAGAGTTTACCTACCAAGAAGAAAATATACCTAATGATTTTAATAAAGAAAATAAGAAGTACAGTAAAAGTTATATGGTTTAACCCCCTTTTTTGTAGACTAGCAAGTATAAATGTAGGTAAATATTTTTTTTGAAATTGATAGATAAGCACTTTAAACATAACAATATACTACTTAAAATATTTAATAGAACAACGTTAAAAATTAGTTACTCCTGCACGAAAAACATTTTTCAAATAATCAATAATCATAATAAAGAGATAATTAAGGAATTTCATGATCGAACGAATAATAATAATAATAATGATAATAATAATGATAACAATAATAGTAAACAAAACGAATGTAATTGTAAAACTCGAATAAATTGTCCCATGAATAGATTATGTAACTTAGATAATGTAGTATACCAAGGAATCATTTACCCAAAAGAAAATGTTATGGATAGAAAATTTTATATAGGGATTTCGTCGACGAAATGGAAGTCTAGATACGCTAATCATAAATTTTCTTTCTCCCATGAACATCTGAAAAATCAAACAGCCCTGTCTAAGCATTTTTGGGGTTTGAAAAATAAAGGTTTGACCCCTGAGATTCAATAGTCAATATTGAATAAGTCGAATACTCCAAAATGCTTTGATAATAGATGTAATCTGTGCCTAGAAGAAAAAATATAAATAATGATATACCCAGACCCTGAGAAATGATTAAATCAGCGATGTGAATTAATAGCTAGATGTGGATATAGGAATAGATTTAAACTATAGATAAATTATCATGGAAAATGTTTAATTAACTAAAACATAGGATTAATTTGAGACTTAAGGTGAAATGAATAAAACTAAATTAAATAAAAAGATGAGAAGATACCATGTGATGTGTACACGTACTTTTCATTGGAAGGGTAACTGAATGAATAGGCACGAATATAAATTTTGAATTTAAGATTTCAATTTTAAATTTTGAATTTAATTTAAGATAAGTATTACTGTATCCTAACGTAAGGTTATTAAAGAATGTTGTACTTCCCTAAATCATTATTAAATCTGTAGTTTTAAGTTGAACTGTATTCAGGATTTGAAAATTTAAAAAATTTAATTTACTGTGATTCCAGCCAGTGATGAAAAATAAAAAAATAAAAAAAAACCGGAAGTGGGCGAAAGGGGGAGGAAACTCTTCACCCCCTCTTTTACCCTCACCCTCCTTCCTTCCTGTGTCTATTTTGAATGTAATTATTTTATCCATTAGATCTGAAGAAGTCCTTTTATTTTTGGTGTTATTGATTCATATCAATACCCATAACAGGATGGAAATAAATTTATAATCCTAATGTGGCCGGATTTTGTTTTTCTTGAAGAATTATATATATATATATATATATATATATTCTCATACACACACGCACACGTATATATATATATATATATATATATATATATATATATATCATTATGTATAAGTATATTGTAACTTGTCAACCTGAAGAAAGATAGTGACATGCAGGAACAAGTAAAAGCAATTCTCATAACTAAGTATATTTGTTGAAAATAGTAAAAATGGGTATTTTCAGAATGATGAACAATCGTGACTAAAAGTTTCATGCCTAATTAACGATTCTCAGACGATTATATATATATATATATATACATAGTTTCATAAAGGACGCACTTCTAAAGATGAAAGAATAGAATTTCCTTGCACGTAAATTTCATGCTTCATTATTTTTCTCACGTCAACATTCCACACAGAGACAACAGCATCTTACAGTTGAATTGAACTAGCCTCATTGGCGCTATGTCGTTTTCCAGGTATGGATGCAATTCACGTTATAGTCTTACGAACGGATTTACTGTGAATTTTTTTTCCCCTATGTACTCAAGAAGTCGTTCATATTGTGTTTGGGTGATACATTTTGGGGTTCTGTGAGGGTACTGGATCGAGGCACGTGACCCTTGTTAAAAGTGCGAATTCTCTATTACCCAGAATTTTCTTTAAAAGATAGAATTTTAATGGCCTCAAACAAGTTTAGATAGTTTAAATACAAGTTTCCAAAATTACGATTACTTCTCTTTTAAAATTCTCTACATCGGTACACAAAAATATATGCGCCACAACTATTCCTATGAATATGCATTGCAACAGAGAGAAAATAAGAATATATATATATATATATATATATATATATATATATATATATATATATATATCTTGTTCAATCCTGTAAATCCGGAATAGGAAACAATTCAATCAGGGCAAATAAAATATTCAAATTTAGAATATCTAAATATTCCTGGTAAAGGGCTCAATGTAAATAAAATTCACAATGCAAATGATATTTTTTCAAGAAAAAAACAATATTCGGTCATATTAGGGTAATAAATCTATTTCCATTCTGTTAAGAGCATTAATAGGAATAAAAACTCCAAAAGAATTTTAACAGGACTTCATCAGATCCAACAAGAAAATGAAATACAAACAGACAGGAGAGAGAGAGAAAGAGAGAGGAAAGAGAGGGTGGAAGGAAGACCGTTTCACCTATATACTGGCCTTATGATATGTAGGGCTAGTTCCGGTCTCTTCCTGTTTCGGATTAAAACAAAGACAAAATAACAGTTACAGTAATACATATCAAAATTTCAAACATTTCTAACAAAACTATCTATTTTAAATTTTTTATATCATCTTTTTTTCTTTGAAAAATACCAAAAACCCATGCTGGTAATGGGAAGACTTACTTATCTAAGTTCAAATATCTATACCAATTTACTAAATTATAGTTAAATATCAACTTTGACTATTTACTAAATTTTTTTTACTATAGTCTAAATTTATTTCTATGCCTACATCTAGCTATTAAGTCACATCTTTGATTTAATAGGGTACATGTGTTTTTTGCTTTGGTGATTTTTTTTTTGTTACTGGTAGTTTCCTAACCACAAACTGATGGCTTATCAACACTAGCTGGGTCACCCTAGTGAAAGTGTATGGTGCTGAAAGACCCGAAACACCTAATGAGCTTGGGGAGAGCATCACTGACGATATGGTCAGGGGCACCTGAGGGCGTATTCCTTGAAATATGTATATATATCATGGCTTGACTTCATGAGACGAACTTCAAGAAAGGGCCGCTCAACGCCGATTGCCGCTCAACGCCGATACGGAACAGACAGGTACGGTCACACTACCCGCAACAAAAGGTCTGATCAGCGCTTGATGGCATAGTGTTGCGGTTTTTCTTCTTGTGCCTTTTGTCTTTGAGAGTAGCCCTGCGTGTGTTTTCAAAGGAGGAGACAATATGATTAGTGGTAAGACACCAGGCATCACGGTTCTCAGCAAAAGTTGATGATGATCGATATTACAGGTGGCAAAGGATTTTTTCAAGCAGTCCTTGAATCGTTTCTATGGTGCCTCTTTGTCACTATGGCCAATGGAGAGCTTACTGCACTGTATAGTCCAGGGCAGGCAATGATTCTCCATCCTGGGGACGTGTCTGACTCAGCATAGCTGAGACTTCAGTAACATGGTGATCTTCGCTTTTTCAAGGATCTCAATATTGGTGACAAAGTCACTTCAGCAAATGTAAAAGATTATGAGGAGGCAGTGCTGGTGGCAAAAGACCCTGAATCGAGTCATGACTAATTTCTTTTATTTAAAAGCAAGTCGTAACTACGCATTTCAAATTTCCAATGTCTTAAAAGCAACCGGAAGTTACCAGATTAAAAAGTACCTTCATTGGTCATTCTTATTTCTGAACTGATAGATTGCACGTCATAATCTAATCTATGATCTCACACACTTAAAATGAAGGAATCATAAAGGCATATGTTACGTGTAATTTTGTTGGTGTTTAACAATAACAAAAATGCAACAGAAACAACTAAGAAAAATCTTAGTGTTTCTTGCCATTACTGACCACCTAGTCCGAACCTGCTCTTCAAAGTTTCATTCTGGCGATATATCATGGAGAAATGAACCCAGACCAAGAACATGTTTGCAGTCAGCGAGGATCAAACCCCACTTGATCCTCGTTTCACGATGTTAAGTCATGATATACATATATATATATATATATATATATATATGCGAAGTGTGTTCAAAAAGTAGGTCATTTTTTTCAAAATAGTCCCTTTGGCATTCAATACACTTAATCCTTCAAGTTCTCAATTAGTCGAAGCATCTCTGAAATTCTTCTTTTGATATAGCGAGAAGCTGTGCTGTAGTATTTCTTTTAATGTCCTCCACCTCCTCAAATCTTCACCTCGAGTAGAATATTATGTTCAGTAAACGCGAAAAATTCAGACTGATTAACGTCTAGTCAGTATTGAAGATGTTTTGCTAAAAACAAGTGATCAAAAAATATCGAGATTGATTTTATAATTTTTCTTTAAAATTGGTTCTGACGAGACATCTAGATATCACCACTTATACAAATGGCTCAGCTATTCTCGTCTTCCTTTGGTTGGTTTGGTTTGGTTTCTTTCTTTTTTAATGGCATATCATTCTTTAGGGATTATTTAATGTCAAATCCATTCTTGTAGAAGAACAGAAGTGATACAATTTAATTACTTGGATAATAAGCGAGTTCATAGTTTTCCCAAAGGTACAAGTCAGAAAATGAACGTGACTGGTGTTCGAACTAGGATACTACAATCATGCAGTCCATGACGGTAACTAGTACGGGTACTTCCTCTCATTTTCTCTTGAATTTAGAATTTTCAAATTTTAGAAAATTGGTCTTTCAGTTTTGATCTCTTTTTGGTTTTGAATATAGAAATATATATATATATATATATGTGTGTGTGTGTGTGTGTGTGTGTGTGTGTGTGTGTGTGTGTGTGTGTGTGTGTGATCAGTATCTTTGTGACTCTCTTTGAACAATGAAACGTTCTTTTTCGATTAAAATCGAGATGATTTGGATCCCCTTGGGTCATAAGTTGGAAAGTTGAATGACAAAAGTAAATGATATTTACGAAATTCTTCTTCTAACGCACACATACATACATACATACATACATACATACATAAACATATATATATATATATATATATAGAGAGAGAGAGAGAAGGGGAGGGAGAGAGAGAGGATATGGAGATAGAGACAGAAACAGAGGCAAATATTTATATTCATATGTTTTATATTTTGTATGCTTACTATAATCTTGGGGAACAACTTTGAGCCTATCTGCAAAGAGAGAGAGAGGGAGAGAGAGAGAGAGATTTCTATAGCCAAATTATAACAATAATATATAACAGTGTATTTTCATATTTCATTCAGAAAAAAGCTGATATGCTTTAAAACATTCTTTTTAGTATTGAAATTGAAATTCCTGCGAATCCTTAGCTGCCAAGTTGAATTACAGAAATAAATTTAAAAAGAAAGATTCTCAATAGAACGATAAAACTCACTTTTTTGTTTTTTGTTTTGCTTTTTGTTTTTGTTTTATTTTTTTGCTTTGTTTTTTTGTTTTGTTTTGTTTTTCTTTAATATGGAGTTTTGAAATCTAAATGTCCACGTAAAAAAGCCTTGAAATGCTGATTATAGGAAAAACATATCTATAGATGTTAGATGAATTCTTTTCAAACTTCATTACAAAATATATTTATCTTACGCAGAATACCAGCTTTTTTCTAAATGAAATATGAAAATACACTGTTATATATCATTGTTATAACTAGTCAATAGAAATCGCTCTCTCTCTCTCTCTCTCTCTCTCTCTCAGCAGATAGTCTATATGTCATACAAGATATTTAAAGTCTCTTGAGGTCATATACGTTTTTGTCATTAGTAAAGATGTTGAAATATGACCTGAGTATGTGATTAATTTTTTGCTTAGATACGGCACAAGACCGTATTAACGGTTTGGTTTGGTTTGGTTTCTTTGTTTAATGGCATCTCAACCTTTGCAGGTTATTTAATGCCAAGGCTATTCTCCTAGAAGAACAGTAGTGGTACTATTTAACCCCTGCTGGGAGGACCAGGGGGTGTATACCTTTTCCAAGGGTATTTGCCCGAAAGTGAACGTAATAGCGCGACTGGAGTACGAACTCGCTTACTACGATTTCGCAGTCCATCGCTTTAATCATTACACTACGAGGACATCCCCTGTATTAACGGGGCACCCAATGAGACCTGAGTATGGGATAAGGTAAGTTGTTGATGAAATAAGAAAAATAGCTTTAGAGAATCCCGGGATTAATCAGATGGATCTTAGAGGATTTGCCATTAATAACAATTTACATAGATCTACTATCAAGAAAAGACTGGATGGTTGAGTAGATCCTTACAGTTATACCATATACGGAGAACTTTCATTCTTAATAAAGCGGCAAACAAAGCCTTTTACTCCATTAAAACATGAATACATATTATTTAAAGAGAACGCAAGGAAGGTCGAAAACCATTTGAAAAAGGGTGATAACATCTGAGCTGGCTAACGAATTTAACATGGAAGGAGGCATAACATGTTACGAAAGATAGACTGAAATAGAAGCAATAAGCATCAACCATATATGCCCCCACCCAAGAGATAAAGACGATATATTTAACCATATTCAGGATATTTCAAACCTAGAACTGCATGTTTGCGAATATTGAAAAAGATTATACGGATATATTATATACTGATGTATTCAGACTTGTCTCCTTACCTTTGCCTTTATTATAGTAGCATTTTTGACAGTTGTGCTCTCTAGCATTCTCAAGTTTACTGCCAAACACCGGAGGCTATAACGGCTGAAACGTTGGAACTATAATAACAACCAAAACAAGGACAATAGTCTAAGTACGTCAGTGTAAAATACAGAACCATTTGCATGAATCCACATATTTTCTCCACGGTTATACGTAAGTAGTAGGGTAGATTGGGTTCTTTAGCCTTGATACAACAACCGATCTAGAGAAAGGAAACTGAAAAATTGACTTTGTGTCACATCCTGCCCGTGGCGGAATGTTTTGGTAGATAAGACAAAACGTGGGAGATTTTGCCCACTTTTCTATTGAAATACACAGTTGGCGAACTTTGAAGAACATAGCTGAATCAGTGACAATCTTTTTAATAATAGTTGAAACCTTTTACCTACTTGCGTCCGGTCTTGTCTTTCTCAATTGCCGCGTCAATACACTGGTTTGCTCAGTCCTACTGTGAAGCAACAAATGCAACAACCCCAATAATGCTGAGAATACTCCTCTTATACCAGTTTTGGCTGGCCGAAATTTACATATATCACAAAACCCGTCCCACAAGTGACGAGACCCGTGACCCACAAATTGCACCCCAAGGACGCCCATGCTCCGAGGTTTTTTTTTTTCTATACTTCCGGAACTCCACATGCAAGTCACATTCGCGCTCGTTTTGAGCTTTGAGGTAGGTCATTTCGCTCGTCACTTCTTGTTTTTTTCTTCCTTTTGGTTTTGCTATGAAAGGAATTCATCCCACGCAGTATCGATGTCACATTTCATTTCTCTCGTTCGTCTGGCTCACCACCTGTTTTTTTATTATCCAACCGGTGACGGTTATTGGATTCACGTAAACGTCGGCTGTTCTGCCGGCATATACAGCACGCACTCATTGTCTCTTTGAACGAAGAACCCCGGTTAGCTCATCGGAGGCAGCAGTCTGCAGGTTCTGCCTTTCAATTTCACCACAATAGTTTATTCCTTCTTATAAGTATGTTCATTTATGACATTGATATATCTCTGATCAAGAAGTCATTTACTTAACTCAGCTTAGTTTGGCCGAAAGCCAAAATATGAGGTACCTTGTGAGAATCGATTTCACTAATAGCAATATACTAGCATTGCTGGATAGGTATTCACTGGGCAAGGGACCCAAAGAACAAAAACAGTTTACATTTGTCGCAAGGCCGTAACTGTGAGATATTTAGAGGATATCGAACACACAGCTTGTCTGTAAATTGTTTGCGAGACTAGCTTGCAAAAATTACACCAAAAAGAATTGCCTACAAAGGATACATTCTCTATTGTTAACCCAAAACTAACACCACAAATAGGGTTTCTAGTCAGCCGGAATACGAAAAAGTTGTTGGTTTCTTTTTTCAGTTTGGACTTAGAATTATTACCATTTGCTTTTGCTGAGAACTGATAATAAAAAAAGTATCTCTTCTTATTAATTGTTATTTCTAATCATCATTGATTCTATATGGCTCATAGGCATTAGTTTGTTTACAGTGCCTGCTGTTGCTTAAGTGGTCACCCATCTAGAACTGAACAGGCACATCATTGCTTAATAGTCTCTATTATATTTGCTAATGCTTTACGACTCGTTTACATCCGGAACAACAAATACAGGATTCAAGTGGAAATATCTCCCACATTTTAAACTGTCACCTGTGTGAAGCAAGTGAATTTAAGGAAGTGGCAAGGGTATTTCCTTATATCTAATTTCATGTTTTTTTCTGATACCATTAGTTACGAACATGGTTTGAATTGAACCTACAATGTTTATAAAGGTTGACAAAAGATCAAGAGTCATGTCTGGTGGTATTTCTGCCAGTATTTTTTTGTTTTTTTTTGTTTTGTTTTGTTTGTTTTTTTTGTTTTGTCTTTTTTTGTTGTTTTTGTAGTATCAAATTCTATTCGGAATAGACTCATTATGACGTAAAATGAAAGGAACAGGAAAAGATCTTTGTGATTCGATTACTGACTCACCAATCTTAAAAAGTGTTTCACCTGCAAACGCACAATGTGCACCGGTCCACGCCATAACTAACTGTATCTGGAAAAAACAAAACAATCAAAGAATAAGACATTAGCTAGATGGAGGTGATACTTTTTAATGTGGGAAGTATCTCTATTGCACCCTGTAAAACATTTTTATATAGTCTATTGTAAATATTTTCATGGTAACTAGAAATTCTAACTAACCCATTCCTGGAAGAGGAAGTCCCTGTGGCGCTATCTACTGTGATCACAAAGTAAACGAGTTCAAACTCCACTCGCACTATTACGTTCACTTTCGGACTTTCAAAAGGCATGAACCCTCTTATCCTCCAAGCTGTGGGTTAAATAGTATCACTTCTATTCTTCTACAAGGACGGTTTTGGCATTTAAAAAAACTCACGATGATCAATATACCATTAAACAAAGAAACCAAACCAAACCAAACCATTCCAGTAAATACGGAAGTAACAAATCACTTTCATTCGAAATACTTGGAATTTCAGTCGAAATTGTTCCAACCTCTTAAGTGCGCCGCCACCACCCAAGATTAAACAATCTAACAATGATCTATAACAAAATTACAAGTATTTCCTCGTGGTGTAATGGTTAAAGCGATAGACTGCGAAATCGTAGTCAGCGAGTTCGTACTCCAGACGCGCTATTACGTTCACTTTCGGGCAAATACCCTTGGGAAAGGTATGAACCCCCTTATCCTCCCAGCTATGGGTTAAATAGTACTACGACTGTTCTTCTCGAAGAATAGCTTTGGCATTAAATAGCCTACAAAGGTTGATATGCTATTAAACAAAGAAACCAAACCAAACAAGTATTTCCTGTAGTAACTGTTTTGCGAGAAGAGAGATCGCTAGCTATCCCCCTACGATGGGTATCGAAAAACTAAGCGTAGCTTAGATTTCGCTCAAGGCATCAAGTAAGGAGTAACTTAAGGATCGAACTCATAACTTGCTAAAAATTGGTCTACATATAGTTTGATGAGTATTACACGTTCTCTATTTCTTTAACCATGTAGAAAAACATTATGTCGACAAAATGATAGATAACTCTCACATTCTTGTCGCCACTTACTAAGCCAAGCATACAGTTAGAAAAATAGAGCACTCACGAGTAATATTCTGTTCATCTAACTCGCTAACACTATACGAAATGCTCAACTTTTGTTGTCGGTGACAAGCTAGACCGTAAAAGCAAGATGATACGCACAACAATGTGCTCTTATCATAGCCGAGACATACTTGGTGGTCTTTACGCAAATGAGGACACTATTGCTAAACAAGGACAGGTATTTAGAACGTGCTTTTTAATGACTGCGTTTTTCAGAGAGGCGGAAGGAAGTACAACAGCAGCAAAAAAAAAAAAAAAAAAAAAAAAAAAAAAGACATATTAGAACAACAATAAGAAGAAGGTCAAAACAAGAACATAAAACAACTACAAAAACACACACAAAAAAATGATAAAAATGGGTAACCATAAAGAATGTCGTTCTGATATAGGTTGGCAGGGCTTACAATACGCAGACTGTATCTTCTGGTGATGAGGTAAAAAACTCCACAAAAAGGGGTGTCCTGGGTATGACACTATACTTCATCTGATGGTGAGATTCCAGTTCTATAGCTCTGGTGGATATGGAGTAACCTTTCATAGCCATTACTCCCAGTTCCACTCCGACTCAGAGAGGTATCTGTTAGGGTCTCATCTCTGGGTCAAATAGATATGTTTAAAAATTATTCGTATCCGATTGGACTGAGTGAAAAAAAATCTTAAGATAACCACAACAAAAAAGATGTAAACGTACAACGAATACAATTCCCTAACCTCCTGAGAAAATAATACCTGATGGATTGATATACCATTAAAATCAATCAATCAATCGTAAAGAAATGGTTAGCAAACTATATTATGATTATTGGAGGCAAATGTTTCATCCTGAACTCTCCATATTAATCGCCTTCTACCGTATCAAACTTAGCAAACATTGTCTTGGAACTAGAATAGTATCATGCTTCTTAAAGTTACGAGTGCAATATTAAGAAAGCGTGCATGGCATAACGGTTATCATCGTAGAAAATAGATAGGTAACTCGAATTCAAATCCAGTTTGAACTTCACTTCACTTAGGAATGGCGTAAATCCTTCTCTTCTCTTCCCAACTATGGGTAAATTGAAGGTCAGGCTGAGTTCTTTAGCCTTAATAAGGCTACCTGTCTGGGAGAAAGAAATCACTGAACTCATGTCAGCAGTACTCCACTTTGAAAAAATTGACCTTGTGTCGCAGTGGTTTGGTAAGAGCCCAGTCAGCCCTATTATCAACCAATAGCTGAGAGGAAAAGATAGGTTCATTCCTCTGCAAAGAGAATTGGCGCGAAGTGATATATAAACAATCTAGTACAGGATTTGAACTCGGGTCGTCGGGTCCATTTCCAACAATGATAACAGTTATGCTACAGGCGCCTGCCAGATCACAGTATAAATATTGCAAGCTTCTGATATCTACACCCTTGTAGTAAACAATTGTTTAACTTCTAAATTCCCTGATGTTGAAACAGCACTGCGAGTTTACTTTTGTTAAATGGTTACAAATAAAACTGTATAGAGGAGTGTCTCTAAAGAATGTACATTGACCGACAATGACACAAATAGACTAGCTTTGATGACGGTCGAAAACGATGTTCTTAAGAATTTGAATATTTTTCATTTTAACTCGTATTAGCGGAATTAATCGTATCTAACACACACTTTTTGAAAAGTTGAGGTACGTATGATATAAGTAAAGTTAGCGACCATAGTCGAGGGTAACCCGAAGGCTCCCTTTTCGATAGCTTACTACACCTACGTGTAGGAGAGGGCGATACTCCTTTCCCTGGATTGCTCCACTTTACCCTTGATCCGTACCTTATAATGCTGAGTGTTAAGCAAGGAGGCATCAAGTACCATTTTTTGAGTCTTTGGTATGACTCGACCTGGGATTGAACCCAGATCTCCCGGGCCATTGGCGAACACTCCAACCGCTAGGCCAATGTCCGGTTAAAATAAAGATATTAAGAGAATATGATATAACAGAATTAAATATTAACTTTTTATCCGTCTTCATATATCACTATATTCAGGACGGTATGACCGAATGTAAATAATGTCTATGATCCACACAAATAATTGTGTAGCGAACACTTCTGCTTCATATTGCTACAGAGAAATAGCCACCGAAATGAGAGTTAGTAAATCATTTTGTTTCTTTCTAGTGTGAGCTTATATTTGCTTCTTACTATTTTGGTGTGAACATATCAATATTTGCTTTAAACACTGCATAATTTTTTTTCTTACAAAACATAAGTAAACTATATGAAGTTTTATTCGAAGTCTATACTAAGAGAATAAGAATTTAAACAAATATAAACTTAAAGGTTACAAATTCTAAAAATTCAGTGCGTGTTTTGTAAAAGATACTTTTTTGATTTTTCTTTTGTTGTATATTGACCTCCGACCCGGCCAAGCTGTCAAAAGAAGAAATGCACCTGTGTAAATAACAGGTGCATCCGGTCGAAGATATCAGGAGATCAGGGGTGACCTTGACTGTCGAGAGGTTGAATTGGGTGCGAAATTGTGACGCTCGCAGGAAGTAGGTGGACGTCAAATTATTATATAACCTCGGCGACAGGAAGTTCAGATGACTTGGAGAGAAGATGCTGGAATGAGGACCATGTCCCAGAGAGGCTGAGCCCCCAGACCCCCGGTTGAGCAGCCCAGGAGAACGGGAAAGAAACGCTGTTATGGCCATAAGACTGGGGGTCAATATGTTGCAGTTCTGTTCAGTCTCCAACTCACCTCTCACACAGTAAAACCTTTTTTAACCCTTTCAAATAAAGTGAGAGGTATATTTTTCTAAGGAACTGTGTCAGCTCGTCTTTATTGTGTTGAATATGTCTCTGTATGCATATGTATTGTGTGGCTATACAACAATTTTATTTCTTTCTTTTCTTTTCTTTTTTTTCATTTGGTTAGTTGGTTGTTTCGATTTTATGGCATATCAACCTTTATAGGTTATTTAATGCCAAATCCATTTTTATACAAATAATCAGTTCTATTTTAAACAATAGTTTAATTGTCAAAAACATTTCTATTTGAAGCTATTCAGTTTAATCAAACAGTTCTAATTCATACAATTTAGTTTAGTATAAGTATAGTTTTTGCCCACAGACAGTTAAGTCTCAAAACAGTTCTATTTCAAACAATTCAGTTTCACATAAGTATGCAGCTAAGTCCTATTTGACCCATAAATAGGACTCTATCACGTGCTTCAACTCCAAGCCAGAGTGGACCAGGAAGCGAGGGTAATGAAAAGGCACACCGCATTCCCCAAAGCTCCAGCATTACTGGAACCTCATCATCAGATTGTTTAGTATCATATCCGAGACACTCGCTGGGGAGGGGGTCTTACCCATCTGTAGAGATCCAGTCAGTGCATTCTACAGCTCCAGCCGACTGGGCTGAGACGGGTTAGTGTCAGATCCTGGACACTCGTTGGGAGGTCTTACTCTTCTGCAGAGGTGCAGTCGGTGTATTCTCTAGCCCCAGCCGACTGAGCAATTTTTTTTTAGTTTCGTGACTCCAATCTTCGATTGTGCATCATACATGAATTCACTGTCTTATTGTAATTGCTTTTCTGTGAGCTAATTCTTTATTCTTGTTTCCGATATGAACTGTTTTTCACGTAACAGTGACAACCGGAGTGAGGCAACTAGAATTAAGACGAACGATATGAGTAAAAGGAATTGTTACTGGTAATGTTTAACGAAACTTTATCTAAAATAAATTTTAAAATATAATCTTAACACTATTTTGAACGAAGGTACAAACCCCCTAATCTCCTTGCTAGATGTTTTAAGTAACCCTACTGAAATGCAATCGGTGATCCGAGTTCAAATCCCGAATGTTTGTCTTTGGGAAAGTCTTGAATCTATCTCATAACTCCCTGCTATGGTTGAATAGTAAGACAGACTAGGTTCTTTATCCTTGGTAAGGCATCCATTCTCGGAGAAGAAAAAAAAAACAGCTGTAATGCGCTCCCAAACTGAGATTGTATCATATCCTGTTCGTAAGCGGATAGGTTGGGTAAATAAATGTTCATATGATATATAATACTCCCAAAAAGAAAACTTTTGTCTACTCTGCTGATTAAGGCGTCCAACGCATTCTTCCCGACTTACAATCATTCGTTTCTTCTCACTGAACCACAAAAATGTCGTGACTCAGGATGGGAACAAATATTAAATCATTTAAAATTTGTTTTATTTTTCTAGTTTATTTAGAATAATAATTGATACATATTTTATGTGCATCTGTGAAACATCCACTGTATGAGCGTGGGTGTCTTCTAATCAAGTCTGAAGGTGTTGGTTGTTGGGTCACTGGGCTGGATGATTGATTGGTTGTTTATTCGGTGAATTGGTTGTTTAGTTGGTTGGTTGGCTGGTTGGTTTGAGATAGATTGTTTGATTGGTGAGTTGGTTGATAGGTTGGTTGAAGGATTGATTGTTGAGTTGGTTGATAGGTTGGTTAGTAGGTTGGTAAGTTAGTTGGTTGGTTGGCTGGTTGGTTGATGAGTTGGTTTGTTGATTGATTGGTTGGTGAGTTGGTTGGTTGGTTGGTTGGTTTTACGGTATGACGAAGTTAGATTAGCAATTATTGTCCCCAATCATGTTTGGTGTGCTTTGTTTTAGTTTTATGGCACATCAACCATCGAAGGTTATTAATGCCAAATCCATTTTTATATTATATGTATAAAAATAGATTTGGCATCAACAACCTACAATAATTGATGTGCCATAAAACCAAACAGTTCTATTTCAAACAATTCAGTTAAGTATAAGAATATTTTTGTTTATAAACATTTAAATGTTAAAATGGTTCTATTTCAAACAATTCAGTTTAGCACAAGTACACAGGTTCAATGTCAAAAAACAGTTCCATTTCAAATAATTCATAAGCACACAGCTTATTTCTATTTGACTCATAGATATGACCCTATCAAGTACTACCACTCCGGGCCAGACTGGATCTCGGAGCAATGGCAATGAATTGGTACTCCGCATTTCCCAAAGCTCCAGCATTACTGGAACCTCGCCATCAAATCAGGACACTTGGCGGGGGGAGGCTGGAGTCTTACCCCTCTTCAGAGAATAAGTTGATGTATTCTACAGTCCCAGCCAACTAGGAAAATCATATAGGGTACTAAACTGTATTATTATAGCGATTTTTAAAGAGATAAACACTGCATTATCACGAACAGATAGATTTGATCAGTAGATTTGGACCGTAACTGGTACAACCAATCCGGGTCAGTGTAGACCTGGAAATCATAACTATGAAAGATTTATTATTCACTAAGTTTTGCTCAAATATGGTACACAGGCCTCAGATTGTTTACAGTACGTTCTGTTGCAGCCATCCATCTAAGAAATGAATATGCTTATCGTTGCTCAACTTCTTTGATCTAGCGATGGAAATGATGGAATTACTCTGAATTTCTAACACTCTTGGATGCATGAGTAGTGTAACGGTTATCGACGAAAGAAATTGAATCGGTGAGCGAGTTCAAATTCTAGATGAAGCTATTTGCGTTTCACTTTGTGCTAATATTCTCTAGAAAGGCATGAACCCACCTGTTCTCCCTCCGATTGAGAGAGAATAGTATTTCAAATTTGGTTCTTTCACATTGGTTTGGTAACTAGTCTAGGAGAAGGTCGTTGTTTCAAAAAAGTTTTTTTTTGTTTTCTTTTGTTTTTTGCACATAGTACAATCAGATCCCTTTTCGATAGCTACTACACCAAGGTGTAGGAGAGGGTGCTTCTCTTTTCCCTAGATTGTTCCACTTTACCCTTGATCCATACCTTATAATGCTGAGTGTTAAGAAAGGACGCATCAAGTACCATTTTTGAGTGTTTGGTATGACTCGACCTGGGATTGAACCCAGGTCTCCTGAGCCATTGGCAAACACTCTAACCATCATGCCAATGTCTGGTATAAGGAAGCCTTCGGGTCGCCCTCGACTACGGTCGCCAAATTTATTTTCTTATTTACTATCGGATACGAAAAAAATTTTCAAACAGTTCTATTTGATTCAGAGATGGGACTATAACAGGTACAAACCTCCCCACTCCGGGTCAGAGTAGATGAGTGAATAATGACAATGAAATGATACTCAATCCTCTACAGAGCTCCAGAATTGGAGCCTCACCATCAGATGGAGTTTAATGTCATATCAAAGATGCCTTTTGTAGGAGGTCGTACTCCTCAGCATGATACAGTCAAAATATTGTAAACCCCACCAACAGTGGCGAATTGTAGTTGCTGTTACTTATTTGATCAGCGTGACTAGCTTGCTAACCATTACACTACGACGAGGAGAGTTCTTTTCGAATTTCTAAGAAAACAATGGTACGCATTTGAAGATATTTACCCGGATTTTTTGCTGGATAGGCTGGGCTCTTTAGCACCCGTAGGGGAACGGTTTTAGAAGGATAAAAACTCCTAACTTGTTAAGGGGCGGATGAATTTCTTCATAGATTAACTGCCATATAGCAACAGTTGACTAGGATGAATGGCTAGTGCAACATATTTCTAATACATTTAAAAATCGACGGACCCATTTCCTTGACAGAATACATTAGTAATAAGACGCGCTTAGCGAAACGGTTATTATCATAGGAAATGGATTCGCCGTCCCGAGTTCGAGTCCAGTAAGAAGCTGTCGTCGTTTTATTTTGAAAAAAGAAAACCATGCATCAATCTGTTATTCTCCCCTCAGCCCTGGGTAAATAGGAGGGCAGACTGTGTTTAGTCTTGGTATATCAACCAGTTTAGGAGAAGGAAAACCAGCGGTACTCTGCTTGAAAATTTGCTTTATGTTACATCCTGCACATTGAGAAGAGGCAAACATATACATTAGCGAAATCTAAAACACAAAATTTTTTTTTCAAAATGATCAGTTTTCGTATTGTATATGTTCTATTGGGGTGCACAAGATATCAAATAAGTTTTTTCATATATTTGTCTGGTGTGCGAATTAGGCTAACAAACTATTACTGGTGAGGTCAATTCCCACTGGGTGACTCACACTTCTGACCTTGTGTCAAACTAATCTAGCTTAGCAACCGATTACATACGGTGCGTTGTCTGATTTATTCTTTTAGAGAACAGGAAGAAACTACCTCATTTCTCCAAAATTTCTTTTCCTAATAAGTCTCTCTCTCTCTCTCTCTATATATATATATATATATATATACTGACAGATAAAGAAGGAGGAACTATTACATATTGTAGAGCAAGTGCTTGCACCGAAATCCAAAACATTGATTAAACTGCTGACTCCTAGCGATACTTAACCTGCTTTTTAGATATTGCAAAAACCTTTATGGGATAATTCTTACCACTTTGTGTGCATTACGGAAATTTAAAACACCAAAAACATATTAAAATGATCAGTTTTCACGTTGTATCCTTTCAATTAGGGTATTATTAAATTAGTATAGTTTTTGGGAGGGATGGGTAATATTTTCTGTCTTCTATCATCAAGCTTTTAAGCAAATCTGCAAATTATTTTATTCCCAGCTAAGTGAACAAAATCTTTTTAATTTCCTCTTAGTATTAACAAGAGCTTGAATACACTGAATTCTCCTCATCAGGTTCATTTGTGTATCCCTCATCGTAATAATCAAACAGGATGAAGTCAAAATAAGTAAAAAGGATTCCCCAGCTTGATAAACACATTTTACATTCATCCTTACCCACCTTTCGAGCTATGAAAATTCAGTTGCATATTTAAACACTTCTATGAAACCCAATTTTTCATGAAAAGAATATTGTAATATAAGAGATTCAAGGGCTTAAACTTTTCATTATTTTATCTTGTTACCCTTTTCTTTTCTCTAACACGTGCTTTGTTGCTTTTAACACAGAGACAGGTCATGATAAGTAAAGGAATATAGTTAACATCTCAATTCGGATACTTTACGATGACGTAACACTTACTGAAACAATCTACGTACAACAATTCAGTTAAGTAAAATGAAACAGTCTACGTCCTTTATTGAATCCACGGGGGTCGCCTTTTCTGATTACGTAAGCCATAACAGGATACAAGTATTAAGTAATCCTGTATTGTAACTCGCCTGCAGTCAGGATTGAACCTACAACCTCCAGATGATTGTCTCCTTAGGGAACCAATGCCTATAACCGTTGTCCTGCTGGACAATCCGAAGTGAATTTTTGGGACTTATAAACTTAATGTTCTTACTTGACTAGAATTACTACAATTATGTATGATTTTTTTACCTGTGCTCCTATTCAGATTTTTTTTCGAAGTTCTGTGAAGATTCCCGAGTTCGACAAACACCGGAAGAAGGCCGGGGAACATATCGGCCGAAACGTTGTGGAAATAACAATAAAGATGAAGACAATAGTCCGAAAACCCTTAATGATAAAAATCACCAAGCTTCGTCTCAGAAATTTAGGCAACTAATCTACGTACAGTTCATAGTTCATGAATCATTCATCGTGGTGTAATTGTTATCGTCGTAGGAAATGAACACGGCGCCTCGAGTTCAAATCCTGGACGACACTGATTGCATTTCACATAGCACTAATACCCTTGGGAAAGGTATGAATCCAATTATTCTCCCTCCAGCTATGGGTAAATAGTAGAACAGACTGTGTTCTTCAGCCTTGGTGAGGCAACTAGTCTAGGAGAAGGAAAACTCTGAATTGAAACCTGTTAAACTCCGCTTAAAAATTGACCTTGTGTCATATCCTGCCCGAGCTGAGGGGTTGGTAAATAGGATCATTCATTTACTCGATAAGAGAATAGGATTAATTCATATAATAAATTTTTATTTTTCAGAAATTTCTAAGCCTCGTCGTTTGAAGTAAGAATTTTCTAATACTTTATCTACAGAAAAGTAAGAAACCTCTCAAATGAGTATCCTGGGTACTACACCTTACTGTTGAGGCTCTAGTTCTGAAATGTAAATAAAAAGTAAAGTTGGTGACCTTAGTCGAGGGTGATCCGAAAGCTCCCTTTTCTATAGCTACTACATCAAGTTGAAGAGGAAGGCGATACTCCTTTATCTGTATTGCTCCACTTTACCCTTGATCTGTACCTTATAATGCTGAGTGTTAAGCAAGGCGGCATCAAGTATCATTTTCTAAGTCTTTAGCATGACTCGACCTGGGATTGAACCCAGGTCTCCCTGACCATTGGCGAAGTGTGGAAAGTTAGATTAATCAAACACTTAACTCAAATTTAGACGAGAGGTGTCCTCGTGGTTCAAGCGATGGACTGCGGAATCGTAGTGTGCGAGTTCGTACTCCAGTCGCTCTATTACATTCACTTTCGGGCAAATACCGTTGGGAAAGGTATGAACCCCCTTATCCTCCCAGCTATGGGTTAAATAGTACCACTACTGTTCTTCAAGGAGAATGGCTTTGGTATTAAATGACCTACAAAGGTTGATATGCCATTAAACAAAAACAAACCAAATTTAGATGTGTGATATTTTGACCAGGGATCGAACTCCGGTCACCGAGACCCGTGGCGATCGCTCTACTCGCTAGGTCAACTGAATGTAGTGCACTTTTTATTGCAATTACTAACAGGTCTATGCTGAGGCTAAGGGGTAGTACCTGTTATGGTTTTATCTATCAGTCAAATCATCTGTTTGAAAATTATTATTATTCGGAAGAAATACGTGAAACCATATATGTGTGTGTAAACAAATGAGTATTATTAAATAAAACTATATCAATGTTTGATAGGAATACTTGAAATCATTTAACTGTATGCCAATAATTTCTAAGAATAGTTACTTGAAGCTATAATTGCTTACGAATTATTATTATCATTATTTACTCTTTGAGAGTTTTTTACACTAGCGTTAGCTGATGGTTTTTCATTAGAGTCTGAGTGACAGCAACTCTCCTCAAGTCTCCAGGAATCTTCTAAGTATTCTGACCAATCTCAACAATGCTGTAACTACACTCGTCCTCTTATTTCCAGGTCCTCCAGTCCATGTACCACAATCCTTTGGTGACTGTACTGAGTGCACTAATTACAATTGCTATCACTGTCACTTTCATGTCCCATAGTTTTTTTCAATTTTCTAGCAAAGTATTTATCTCTCTTTTCGCTTTCCTTCAGTTTTACCCTGTAGTCAGCCGAAACGGCAAAGTCCACTATTCAACCGGTTCCTGTTTTCTTTTCTTTTTTTCTTTTTTTTTTTTTTTTTTTTTTTTGTTGTCTATCACTAGGTCTGGTCGTCTGGCCGAGATTATATGATCCGTTTGTATCTTAGAATCTCAGAGAGTTTTGTGCATCTCACTTTCTAGGAGGGATTCTGGGTTATGCATATATCATTTGTTCGTATGGTCAACTTTAAACTCTTTGCACCATTCTCAGTGGATGACTTTTCCACGTTGTCTTGTCTAGTCTTATACTCTTTTGTGCTAATTTACTGCATTCGCTTATTATGTGATTGATCGTTTCGTCTCTATCACTACATAATCTATATCTGTTATTTTTTGTGTTTTGTTTTTTATATATTTTGTCCTTATGGTGTTGTTTTGCGCTGCTATCAGAAGAGATTCATTTTCCCTGTAGAAGTTTCCATCTCTTAGCCATGTCCGAGTTTTCTCGTGTGAGATTTCGCTTATTTGTCCCTTAAAATGTTCATGCAGTTGTTTTTCTTCCCATTTTTTGTTTTCTGGTTATTTTTGTCTATTGATACTTGTGTTGTCCGTATTCTTTCTGCTCGATTTAATCAGTCTTCCTCTGCGCTTTTTTATGTAGTCTTCAAGCCGTTATAACGTTGCATTGACCCTGTCTTCCTTCTTTTCCTGACCCATACAGTCTGTCTACGTCATCTCTGGGAAGTAAGCCCTAATGCATCGTCATGGGTTTTCTTGTTCTCTGGATCTTTTGTTGAAGTTTTTCTCTCGTACACTTTAAGAATGGCCCCGACTATCTTACAAGGGTGACAGCCAAAGTCTTTATCCCTTTCATAACATTTTACTATATAGTTTGGTTTCGAGTAGTTCTCTTATTTTCCTAAGGTATTTTTAAAAACTTTTTCTTTCATCGTCCGCTTCTAATATTTCCAAGTATTTGTAAGTTGGCTGTCGTAAATAAAAATACTTGAAACTATGTAAATATCTACAAATGATCATATTTACCAACCCCTCCGCTCGGGCAGGATATAACACAAGGTCAATTTTTAAGCGGGGTTTACAGGTTTGAATTCAGAGTTTTCCTTCTCCTAGACTAGTTGCCTCACCAAGGCTGAAGAACTCAGTCTACCCTACTATTTACCCATAGCTGGAGGGAGAGTAATTTGATTCATACCTTTCCCAAGGGTATTAGTGCTATGTGAAATAAAATCAGTTTAATCCAGGATTTGAACTCGTGTCGCCGTGTCCATTTCCTATGACGATAACTATTACTCCACGGGCACCAATATCTACAAATGATTGATATTTAATAGAATTATAAGTATTACACAGCAGTACTTGAAATCTTGTAACAGTGTACAAACAAATGATTTATATTAAATAGAATTATTAATCTTGGATAACAATACTCGAAACCATATAACTGTGTGCAAACAAATGAGTTCTGGTTCATTTAAGAATAATGTTACCCAAAAACTGTTTGCTTATGAATTATGTTGAAACCATTTAACTCTGTGCAAACAAATGATTGATATTAAATAGAATTATTAGATAACAATACTTGAAGCTATATAACTATGTGTATACAATTGAACTCTGACTCATTTTAAAATTACCTTACCTCCAAACTATTCCCAGATATGTCTAACACACACACACACATTTATATATATGTGTGTGTGTGTGTGTGTATGTTGAAAAGATAGATTTGTAGTGAATCTGTCGGTATTATAGAAATGTGTGGAAAGTTAGATAAATTAAACACTTAATTTCGATGTGTGATATTTCGTTAGGCTTTATTTAAAATCTATCCCCGCTTACAAAACAAAAAAAATCTTTAATGAAACCTTGTCCATTTAACTTTAAATCGCCTCCCAGCTTTCCTGCTGAAACTATACCCCAACACCATCCTATCATTTCTCCTCACATGTTTTAAACAGAAAAACTCAGAAAACATTCTCTGTCTGAAGAAGTAAGGAATGAAATAAAGCTTAAAGAAATATCATACATCAAAATTTGAGTTAAGTGTTTGATTAATCCAACTTTCCACACATCACCAGTGGCCCGAGAGACCTGGGTTCAATCCCAGGTCGAGTCATACCAAAGACTCAAAAAATGGTACTCGATACCTCCTTGCTTAATTCTCAGGATTATAAGGTACGGATCAAGAGTAAAGTGGAGCAATCCATGGCAAGGAGTAGCGCCCTTCCCTACACCTCAGTGTAGTAGTTATCGAAAAGGGAGCCTTCGGGTCACTCTCGACAATGGTCACCAATTTTACTTTATATATATATATATATATATATATATATATGCATATTCACACCCATATATACGTGGCGCATTCAATAAGTTTCCAGACTTTTTTGTACAGGCATTTAAAATTGTCATAGACTCTTGAAAATTTAGTATGTTATTGCTATACATCTTTTGAGATGACTGACCAATTTTTATGATTTCAGGTTCAAATGAACAGCTACAGCAGGAATTAGAATACACCCTACTAAAGCCTGATTGTCACAGCTGGTGAATTTCAAATATGCAATCTGGACATGAGGATACTTTAGAAGAACGATATGCAATAAAATTCTGTTCTAAACTTGGAAAAAAGGCCACATAAACGTATGGAATGCTTCAGACTGCTTTTCCACCATCTTGCATGAATCGAGCATCAGTTTTGAGTGACATAAGAGATTCAAGGAAGGCAAGTTTGTGAGGGATGATGAGAGGTGTAGGAGGAGTAAGGAAATCAATACACCAGAGTTGATTGGCCAAACGGTTAGGGTTCGGTTTTATATGTCGAGGTTTTAAGTGAGTTCAGGAAGAGAGTCCGTCAAATCGGGTCAGTGGCATTTCCACCAGGACAATACACCAGTCCACAACTCCATCCTTGTCACAGACTATTTGACCAAGATGGGCATCAACACAGTTCCTCACCCTCCCTAACGTCCACACCTTGCTTCCTGTGACTTTTGGTTATTCCCTAAGCTCAGAGGCTGTCGTTATGAGACAATTGAGGAGATGAAAGAGGCTATGATGACACGCTCACAGAAGAGGACTTAGATGGGGCCTTCGAGAAGTTGTTGGAACGGTACAAGTGCATTGCAACCGGAGGAGATTACGTCGAAGGGACTGGAATTTCATGTGTTTACTATCAATAAAAGTGCCCATACGAAAATAACCGGAAACTTATTTAATGATCCTCGTATATATATATATATATATATATATATGTGTGTGTGTGTGTGTGTGTGTGTGTGTGTGTGTGTGTCCATATGTATATATATATATTCATATATATATATATATATATATATATATGTATATGTATTCATACATATATATGTGTATATATATATACATATATATTCATATATATATATATATATATAGTCATATATATATATATACATATATATGTATATATGTGTATTTATATATTCATACATATATATATATATATATATATGAATATATATATATATGAATACATATATATATGAATATATATATATATGAATATATATATATATGAATATATATTTATGTATATATATGGATATATATATATATATATATATATATATATATATATATATATATATATATATATATACAGGATTTATCATTAAATAACCCTCAAGAGTTGCAATAAAACACAAACACATCGAACCTGCCGTTAAAATAGAGGGCATAGATAACTAATTGGAGAAGGGGGAATATTTTTTCTTAACTGTTTCAATATTTTCTATCTTTTATCATCAAGCTTTTAAGCAAATTCGCAAATTATCTTATTCTCGGTTAAGTGAAGAAAATCTTTTTAATTTTCTCTTAATATTGCCAAGAACTTGAATACACTGATTTCTCCTCTCACGTCAGGTTTAGCGGTGTATCATTTACCGTAATAATCTAAAAGGATGAAATCAAAATAAGCTAAGAGGATCCCACTGCTTGATGAACAATATTTTACATTCATCCTTACACGCCTTTCTAGACACATTTCACTCACTTGGCGAAAAACTTATCTCCATCCAACGAGTAAAGATATTTCTGCATCAATTTATTCGAGGAAAACCAGAGTTGCATATTTAAACACTTCTGCAATATCTAATAGATTTGTAAAATCTATAGTAAGGACGTTATTCTTTCTGCAAAAAAATATTCGAATACTAATCATGTCACTATATTTTGAAACGGAAAATTTTAATGATAAAAGAACAAAAAGAATTTTTTCGTTTAATTTTTTTTATTTAATCACCAAAAAACCTGTTACCGGAATAGAACTTTATCTCCATATGTCTATATTATTTTGTTTCTGTCTCATTTCCCCCAAGTTTCACACAGAAAGTGTGTGTCCATTTTCGTGTCCTACTTTACGAAACACACTTGTAATAATGGAATATTACTCCGCTGAACGGGAATTCGGAAAGGCAAACATAAGCCAAATATTTTCACACCTGTTCAAAGTCAATAAAATCACTCTCATTACTTTCTAAATCAACTTCTCACGTAAAACCCTGAAAAATGTCGTGGCGAGATTAGGTCTTTTTTGAAGATTGCTTTGGATTTTAACTTCTGCTTGACTTTGTCTTCCTGTGGCTAATTCTACGTTCTAATTCTTTATAGATTTCGTCACGAGATTTATATAATATAAACATTCTATTATCCCAGTTACTGCGACCATATTATATAAACATTCTATTATCCTAGTTGCTGGGACCATATATCAACATTCTATTATCCCAGTTTCTGGGACCTTATAATATAAACATTCTATTATCCTAGTTGCTGGGATCATATAATATAAACATTCTATTATCCCTGTAAAACCGGCTCATAGGTCTTGTTGGTAGAGTGTTCGCCAGTGGTCCGGGAGACCTGTGTTCAATCCCAGGTCGAGTCATACCAAAGACTTTTAAAATGGTACTTGATACCTCCTTGCTTAAAACTCAGCAAAATAAGGTACGTATCAAGAGTAAAGTGGAACAATCCAGAGAAAGGAGTAGCGCGCTCCTCTACACCTCAGTGTAGCAGCTATTGAAAAGGGAGCCTTCTGGTCGCCCTCGACTACGGTCGCCAACTTTACTTTCATTATCCCAGTTGCTGCGACCATATAATATAATATATGATCTTTGCAGACTATTCATTCAACGTTTACATTTTTTCGTCTTAGTTTTTCCCCCTTGAGGATATATTTGTCTATACTACAGTTAATCTGTTCCTCTAGTCTCCTACGATTTCCGTTCTGTTATTCCGGAAATATTTCGCGGAATTCAAGCAAATAATAGATCTCTTATTTGGGCGATGATAGCCTTCTTCATCATCAATAAATACATTATAGGACTCTAGTTGCTTCGGATAGTTCGTTTTAGGGGTCTTTCTGGATAAGGGTTGTTTTACTCTGTCGTCATCTATTAGGTGGATGGACGTGAATTTTAAAAACCATTTGACCTTTCTATTATGTTCTTTCTATTCTAATAACTTGCTTCGGAAATGTTTTACTTCCTTTGCATCAAGTTGTTCATTTGTTTTTTGCTTTCTTCATCGTGTTGATGGTAGAATTTTCTTTCATCATTTTGGAAAGTTCTATCATACTTGTATTGTATGATTCAGTGCCAGTATCTCTTGGGTCTTCTTTTTTGCCAGTATTTTTTGCTTTATTTTTTCTGGTTGTTTCAGTCTTGTCTGCTGTAGTCTTTTTTAGCTTATTTCATTCAATCAGTCTTTGGCAAGTCTTTGACTTGTGTCACTTTTTGCTTTCTTTGATTTTTACTCTCAGGTCCGCTGGGAGGAATAGTTACTTAATACCATATAGTTGTTTCCAAAAGAAAGAAAACTGACGTCGGCATTAAATAACCCCACAAGAGTTGATATACAGTAAAACCAACCAACCAACCAATCTTGTCTGAAAGACTGTCAGGTTTTTAGCTCTTTTCATTCCATCGTGTCCTCGATCCTTTCTCCTTCTTTCAGACTTTAGCTTGTTCTCGTAGTTTCTTTATTCGTCCTTTCAGCCAAATTTTCGATTTAGCTTTTGTATTTCTGTTTGGGTTCCTTTTAGAGGGATACCAATTATATCACTGACTAGTTTTGCTCCTGCATAAATTAGCTCGTTTAGTTCGGTGATGTTAACAGTTCGGCTTATTATTATTATTATTGTTATTATTTACTCCTTTAGAGTTTTTCACATCAGTGTTAGCTGATGGTTTTTCACTGGAGTTTGAGTGACAACAAGTCTCCTCTAATCTCCAGGACTTGTCTCAGGATTCTGGCAGTTCTTAGCAATGCTGTCGTTTGGATAGTCTCTACCCGTCCGCCAACTTCCATGTCCTCCAGGCCTTTTAATAATCCTTTAGCTATTGTGCCTAACGCACCAATCACAATTGGCACAATCGTTACTTTCATGTTCCATAGCTTTGTCAATTCTCTAGCAAGGTCGAGGTACTTATCCTTCTTTTCACTTTCCTTCAGATTTATTCTGTGGTCCGCCGAGACAGTGAAGTCTACAATTTTGCAGATTCTCTTTTTTTTTTTTTTTTTTTTTTTTGTTGGTTATTATGAGGTCTGGTCTTCTGGCCGGGATTAGGTGATCCGTTTGTATGTTAAAGTCTCATATGAGTTTATGCGAGTCATTTTCTATTATTATTATTATTATTATTCAAGCAAGTTTTTCCAACCAGTGCCAGCTGATAGTCTTTCACTGGAGTCTGAGTAACAGCTAGTGTCCTCATGTCTCCTTGACTCTCCTGGGTTTTCTGATTGATCTCAACAATGTTGTAGTTTTGATGGTCTCTATTCGTCCCCCAATTTCCAACTTTTCAAGCCCTATTTCGAAGCCTTTGGGAACCGTTCTAAGCGCGCCAATAACTATTGATATCACAGTCACCCCCTAAGTTTCGCAGCTTTCTCAGTCTTTGGCAAGGTCCAAGTACTTGTGTCATTTTTTGCTTTCTTTGATTTTTACTCACTGGTCTACTGGGAGGAATGGTTACTTAATACCATATAATTGTTTACAAAAGAAAGAAAACTGACGTCAGCATTAAATAACCCCACAAGAGTTGATATACAGTAAAACTAACCAACCTACCAATCTTGTCGGAGGGACTGTCAAGTTTAGTAAACAAGTCCACATTTTACTCAGACCCTATCTTTCAAAAACAGAAATCATTTTCCTTTGTTTTGCGTTTCTTTCACGTTGATTCTTTCTATGTATTATGTGGAAAGGGGTAAAACCAGCCGCTTTTTTTAAGAAGCAACACGTACGCTTTTTCTGTTTAAATTTCTCGTTAAATTAACCTACTTTGCTTCTTCTTCTTCTTCTTCTTCTTCTTCTTCTTCTTCTTCTTCTTCTTCTTCTTCTTCTTTCTCTCTCTCTCCTTCTCTCTATCTTTCTCTCTGTCTCTGTCTCTCTCGTGTCATCTTAGCCAAAATACTAGAAATATGGTTTAAGTAACATTCAATTTTCTTTAAGCCTTACGCGTTAAAAATATCCATCAAACCTATTCTGACACCACGAGCGAGAAGCACATGAAATGACTTAGGATCTTGTCACATAGATAATTAGCTGTACTACTGGGAGGCACAGAAAAGTACTCGATCCGACCAAGGAGGGAATAACTTTTGTGGATGCAATGAGTAATTATCTAAATCCAACATTTTTTCTCGTTGTTCTTTAGACAATAGATACGTTGCCTCTAACTCTGCCAGAGAACTTTAAAGCCTCATGTCTATATCAGCCACCTTTGACAAGTAAACCTTTTTCTATTTTTGAACCCCTTTTACATACTGCTTGTTCTTGGAACAATATGCCAATAGTTCAGCCATGAGACATGTTTGTGTATTCTTTTTTTTTTGGTAAGGTCACCTGCATGAATATTGTGGATATAAAACAGTAAATGTTTTTGCATTTCCTTCTGTTTTGTTCAGCGATATCATATTACTGAGATACTAATGCTAATATTAGTCCTTGATAAGAGGGTACTCTTTTCTAATATCTACTATCTTTTCAACCACGAAGCATTCCAACATACAGAAGCACAAAAACGTTATTTGAAAGTCTTGGGACTTTAGCCCTTTCTAGGCACTTCTGAGTTACCATAGAAAAAAGAATGACAAAATAATGTTTTCTCTTTCTATAATGAAGGTTAGATTTCAGTAAACTACACTTAGACTGACTAAAACATTTTAGGAGATTAATAACATATGAAGTGTTTGTCCACTTTTTTTCGTCATTTGGTCTTGTGGGTAATGGTCTGGGAGATCTGGGTTCAATCCCAGGTTGTGTCATACCAAAGACTTTTAAAATGGTACTTGATACTGCCTTGTTTAACACTCAGCAATATAAGGTACGTATCGAGAATAAAGTGGAACAATCCAGGAAAAGGAATAGCGCCCTCACCTACACTTCTGTGTAGTAGCTATTGAAAAGGGAGCCTTCTGGTCCCTCTCGACAACGGTTGCCAACTTTACTTGCTTTACTTAATAGGAATGACGATCGACGGCTTTTGAGTTCTGTCTGGGAGAACTGCTTGCTATGTAACTGCACAATTTAAAGGTTGACATTTAAATATAAAAGCAAGTTTAAGATAATTTGAGTATATGCCTGTTGGAAAGTTATATTGATTGATTAATTGATTGATTCTATCGGTATATCAATTCGTCTAGGGTTATTCTTTACCGAGAGGTTTGGGAAACACGTTCACTGTATGTTCATATTTACATTTTTGTGTATTTTTTCTAAAGAGTTTTGTTTGCATATGTTCCTATCGAATACGAATAATCCTTAAATATATCTATGGGACCCAAGAATGGGACCCTAACACTCTGGCTCAGAGCGGAACTGGGAGTAATGGTAATGAGGGGGTGCTTAGTACTCTCCATAGTTCAAGAATTGGAGCTCCTCTATCAGATGTAGTTTAGTGTCATACTCGAGACAACTCTTTTGGAGGGTCTGGCCATTCTGCAGTGATACAGACTGTATATTCAAAGTCTCGTTGACAGGAGAACAACGGGAAGATTGTGTTGAGCTTGACTTCGATGGCAATAAAGAGGTACTCCATACACCTCCAATCTCCAGAACTAGTACATCAGTACTATAGTATCCTACATTGGACACCTTGTGTTTTTGCATGGAATACAATCAGCTTAATTTAAGTCTTGCCAACGGAAAGTCGGAAATATATTTATAATAATATCTATATTGTAAATAAGAGCTCCCTCCTACATCTAAAACGATTGAAAAACCAATATTTAAATCTGACAAATTTTCTGAGTTGAGGAAAATCTTCTGAATTCTAAGCAACAAAAATTAATCGCAATTTTCTTTTAAACCTTTTTGACCTATCTGGTGTAGATTTGCCATCCCGTCTTACATAAGTTCTTGCCCAAATCTGCGCCCTGGAAAGGGTTTAAGACTCTCTTAAGGACATGCTACTGTACAGGACGTTTTTTAAAAACTGATACAATTTGGTAATCTAATAATTTGGCTCGTTCTTGTTCAAATGATCTCAAATTTTAACTGTATGTGCAGAATCAACTCAAAATTCAATGTATAATGTTTTAAGTCTTTTTTTTTTCGGGTATAAAAATGCTATTTATTAGAATACAACGGGCATTCGAACATTAAACATTGAGTTGTACTACTTACACTGTTAAAATTTGAGATCATTTAAACGATGATTGGCTAAGTTTTTGTTTTAAGATTTCCACCAAGTGCATCTCAAATTATATCAACTTTTTTTAAACACCTTGTATATTCTTTTGTGTAGGTGGGATTGTCATATTTGTGTATATCTGTATATCGTGTTTATCTAATCAGCGAAGATATCTACTTTGTTTTTACAAATTCTCATCTGTTCGTTCCTTACATCTTTTCAGGTATTGCATTTATTTGAGGCATAGAAAAATAATCTTGCCATGTGTTTCTTATATCTTCCTTGACACATTTCAGACATCAACGGGTTTTGTTGGAATGTTGTCCGATGAAGTCAGGCTAAAAGCATTTGAAATATTCAAATTAATCATAATCAACTGAAAGAAAGAGAAAACCAGTTTTTATTCTCTTCAGCCGACAGTTGGTAGTTTAAGATTTTAATCTTTTAACCATTCCACTTTTTCCTTGAAAACATCGGCGTTAATCGTGAAATATTTATAAAAATTACCCACAAATAATTCTGCCGGGCTAACAATAATTTATAGACTGCGAAAATTTTATTTTACGATTATTGGTAGAACTCTGTTTCAAATTATTAACATATTAAGATACTAATATCCATGAATCATTTTATTAGTATATATATTAATGTTTACCGCTTACATTGCCGTTTGTGACTATCGTCGAATTTTGAAATCCGTGCCACGTGCAACTTTAGTCGAAATCTTTGCGAACGCAAATATTATCAAATTTCATTCTACGTTCTATTTGTTAGTGCTTATTTTTTACACGCGAATGAATCTTTCAAATAATTTTCTTGATATCAAATTCACTACGTTCGCCATATTTTTCATTCAGATTGTTGCTATGGAAATGTAAGCTATGCTGTAAGCAACTTTTGACCAATTTGGAAAGCTGTGCCATATGCAACTTTAGTCGATTTCTAAGTGTGTGTAAATATAGCCGAGCTTTATACAGCATTTCGTTTACGGGTGCGTATTTTCCACCCACAGCAGAATTTTGCAAAAACTCTTTTTGTTATTTTCACTTCAAATTTGCCTATTTTTTTGTCGATTTTTCATTCAGATTGTTACTTTGGAAATTCGTAGAGGGAAACAATATTAATCATTTCGAACGAAACTGATCATGGAAGAAATCATACTGAATTCAGATTCGGAATTGAATGAAATTAGCGTCTGCGAAGTTGATTTCAATCATAATGACACATATATTGACGATGCACATGCTGCTGTATATAACGTTGGCAACGCAATCAGAAATTTTAGTCTCCGTCTTATGACACCAGATTCAACTTTTCTTGCCATATTTTTTAATCAGATTCCCCATGTGAGTAACTTACGGAATGTTTTACGCGATACCCCCACGTTCAAACATTATATCTATTTTTCAATGATCAAATATCGATTCCTTATATCTGTATTAATTATCACAATATGGTTTTTTGAAGGTTTTCTTATATTTTTAAAATAAATAATAACCAGAGCTATTATGACACCACGAGGATTTCCATCGGCGCTAAAATTTCAAATTATCGTTTTTTTTTTTTGTTGTTTTTTTGTTTTTTGTTGTTGTTGTTGTTGTTTTGTTTTTGTTTGTTAGTTTTTTTGGGGGGGGGTTGTCAATCAGAAGAAATAATTTTGTTAAAATCAAAAGCATATAACAGGGTGTCTCAAAATAGATGCAACCCATTAATATAATAATGATTTATCACTGAGATAAGCGCAATGGCGGTCATTTCGAACACGTCCTGTAAAAAATGCACCCTTTGAGCTAGAGAAATCAAATCAATGTTTTTTTATTGTTATTATATCAGCTTCCAGGATATGCATTTTTTTAGTTTTTTGTCTCAGTAATAAATCATTATCATATTAATGGGTTGCATCTATTTTGAGACAGTTTGGAATGATTTTGTCTCCAAATAAGTAGTGACGAAAAAATATTTTTCTTCTCTTGTTCAAGGCATTGTAATCGAGGATTAATAGTTGTTATAGTATACTATTTTCAAATCTGAAGCAAAAAAGAACACAGCATTATTTTTAGTATAGTTATTAACAGTCACATGGGTCCCATGTTTATTGAGACACCATATAAAACCAAAATTTTGGCTGAGGTTATTTTTCTGGTTTTACAAACTACTTAGTTGATGAGTTTATCAAAGGTATCAGAAGTTGCAGATGCAATATATTGCACATTACATGACCACTCCAAATCGTGAGCCGTTCGATGGGCCGTCATACAGAAAAGTCAAATGCCCGGACCAATGAAAAAGAGCTCAAGCGAGGTTTTACTCCTCTCCTTCAATCTATTTGATACGAAAACATACTGACCAATCAAAAAGCAGTCGAGGGAAATTCTTTTTTTATTTTTGCTCCTTCCCTTGATCTCTGTGAACACCTAAGCCACCGAAAAACTTTATGTTAATTAGCATAAAGCAAAATAGCTATTAAAACTCCTTACTGTGTCTTTTCTCTTCCACCAAGTCTGTTGAACTTTGTAGTCCTATACTAGTCACGGCACTTGATTGTGGCCTTAGTTCCGCGACTACCACAGGCGTTTCCGACTAACTGGTTTATCAATTCCCTTAGTGCCCACGTTGTGTTTGAAAGATCCACAGATGGGGGATGACACAATCTATCTAAAACTTCTTTTGCAGTTCGTAGCGGTTCGTTGGGACAAGTTGCCTTGGTGTTGACAACTCAAAGACAAGAAAAACTCTCTGTTAACAAATAACAACTATTTATTGAAACAGACGCCAATTCAAGATTCTACCATTCAGCCACGAAGAAACCAGCGCAAGCGAAGGAAATTTAAACGGTTATGTGTCACAATTGTTTTTGTTTACATATATCCGCTTAACGGCGACCGAGAGCTCGATTCATACGAAGAGCCTATATATATATATATATATATTGTTGCTTTTTGTCGTATTTGAGAACAGACAAATGAGGTATCCAAGAGGTGCAGATTTTATAGGTTAATCAGTTTTTCGGAGAGTGAGGCTTTTGCTGTTGAGGCTTTAGTTTTGCAGAAGATTTCCTTTCTTATTTTCTTGTATTCGGTATGGACATCAGATATCTTCTCTCTTCTAACCCTAAAAACATCTATTTTTACAGAGGATTTCCCTGGGAACAAACATTTCTGATTGGCCAACCAATCACAGATCATTTCGTATTCTTCTATTACTTTTTTACTGGTCAACCAATCATATACACTGATCTACATTTATAGGGAGAATATCGCTTTTTCGTATTTGATTTTAATTGGTCATCCAATCAAACCACAATTTAAGAGTTTGGTTAATCAAGGGCCCTAGCCCACGCCTTGTGAGGAAGTATCTCTTTCCATATTAACCAAAATCAAGATCTCCTTAATCTATCCAAAAATATGACCTTTTAACCCCAACAGGTGGGAAAGACTTATTTTGGAATGTCATGATTTAAAATCGATCAAAGAACTGATAAAAACCCGTGGGTGCTTATTTTTGTTTTGACATTTTGACATTTTGACATTTTGACATTGTTTTGACATTTTAAATTGACTCTTGAATTTCTTTCAAAGTCAGTAAGTCTGTTTTACATTTTTATAAAAGGAAAATTACATTTTCCTAAATAAAAAACAATCATCATACTCTCCATAAGTTTCTAGTACCAGCGAATCCTTCATATTGTCATTGTTTTCCTTTACAATTGTAAATGATAGCATAATCATATTGCAATAAAAAGCATTATTTTTTATCGTTAACAGAGAGTTATTTCGTTCTTATTTTTGCCAATGTTTTCGACAAATCATTCCTAAGAATCTCCGACCAAGTTGCGTCAATTCCCGCTCAGAGGAACTTTAATAACACAGTATGGCTATAGAAAGCATTGACAAAGCCACCAGTGGGAAAACACATGTGGTCATCCTAATGATAGGACTGAACTATCTGTTATGGGGATATATCCTACCATACCCCAAAGATGGACTCGTCCAAACTAAACATATTCTCCGTGTTAGCTCGCTCGAGGACGACAACTTCTCGTTTCTTACGAGACATTTGACAGACAGACTGCAAGCCGAGAACGGCTAGTACTTATTTTGTATGACTTCCTTTTTTTCTGCTAATACAATAACGTTCACCTATCACCCGTTGTTTGAGTTGTTCTTCCACCGGTCTTATCTGAAGATCACAACACTATCAAAAAATGAAAAATACAGCCAGAAAACTTTTAATAATCTTAAACTGTATGAAGCATCATTCCTTAAAATTAAACAACAGAAATGATCGTTGATATTCATAATAAATTCCAATATTTCAGAAAAATTGAGTTAATCAATTATAATAAAAATCCACGTGAATTTGAGTCTTGATTTTGTCATAAACCCATATCGATCTAAGTATCAAGAGAGATAACTTAAGAAATAAAAATCCAGTTACTTCTCTTGAACACACCATTGACAAGAGTGAATGCAAGTTAATTCCCTGTGGAGTAATAGCCAAGTCAGGTTATTACTGTAATGGGCGGGCGTGAGCTTAATGGTTCTTGTCGTAGGAAATTAACTTGCCAAGCAGCATTCAAATTTGAATTTGAACGGATATGTGCGTATAATTGATGAAGTGGTTATATCGAAACATTAAGACGGGTCATTGTCATTTCTTGATGCTTCTTGATTAGCACTCTCGATACTTTTCGTCAATATTTTTTTCTGGTTTCAAATGTGTTGTGCAAGTTCAAAAAACTCACCAGACAACTCGATGTTTTGCCTCTTTCCTGAACTTAAAATTCATTTCAAGCTTAAAATTTGAGGACATGGAGGACTTTATTTTTAAAATGACGCTTCATGCCATGTCAAAAGAGGAGACTCAAAAGTTCTTCGACCAATGCAAAACGTGCTTGAATAATTGTGCTGAATGACAAAAAAAACTGATCTCAGAAAATTAACGTTTTATTCATTGCAAATTTCTGTCTTGGTAAATACACCTTCAGTCTTGATACATTTTGAACATGATTTGTATAGGGTGAAGTAGAAACACCTGACTCTTTTTAATTGGTTTTATTTAGTTAATTAATTATCTAAGTAATCCATATGGTTATTATTAACTTCATAAACCGTCGGGTGTTCCTGGTCCACCAAATCTACGCGATCAATAACACTTATTTGAATTCAATATGCTCTCAGTATAATTCTTAAGCCAAATGCTGAAAAAGTATGAGACTTGATATGTGTTAAACGGTCCCTGTGGGGGAAAAAAGAAATATTGCTAATTTAAAATCTATCTAATAGATTTAACTTATCACTTCCTCGACAATCCTTATTTTCGTAATGCTAGAAACTTAATAATCCTGCTCACATTCAGTAAACTACTTCTCAAGACAAAAAACTCACCAAATTTTATTTACAATTTCGCATCTATCTATCTATCTATCTATCTCAGTCTGTTCGTATCTATGTATCTCAGTCTTTCCGTATATATCTATCTCTCTCTTTGAATCTATCTATCTATCTATCTGTCTGTCTATCTATCGATCTATCTCAGTCTGATCGTATCTATCTATCTATCTATCTATCTATATCAGCCTGTCCTTATCTATGTATCTCAGTCTTTCCGTATATATCTATCTATCTCTTTGAATCAATCTATCTATCTATCTATCTATCTATCTCAGTCTGTTAGTATCTATCTATCTATCTATCTATCTATCTCAGCCTGTCCTTATCTATGTATCTCAGTCTTTCCGTATATATCTATCTCTCTCTTTGAATCTATCTATCTATCTATCTATCTATCTATCTGTCTGTCTATCTATCGATCTATCTCAGTCTGATCGTATCTATCTATCTATCTATCTATCTCAGCCTGTCCTTATCTATGTATCTCAGTCTTTCCGTATATATCTATCTATCTCTTTGAATCAATCTATCTATCTATCTATCTATCTATCTATCTCAGTCTGTTAGTATCTATCTATCTATCTATCTATCTATCTATCTCAGCCTGTCCTTATCTATGTATCTCAGTCTTTCCGTATATATCTATCTCTCTCTTTGAATCTCTCTATCTATCTATCTCTCTATCTATCTATCTATCTATCTATCTATCTATCTATTTCATTCTGTTTGTGTCTATCTCCCTATCTCTCTTTAAACTTGGTATCGCAACCGATCTAGAAGAAGGAAAACTCTGAATTCTAACTAGCAGTTCTTTGCTTAAAAAATGACCTTGTGTCGCTTTCTGCTTGTTGCGGCGGGGTTAGGTAAATATTCATTCAATGTAGCTTTGGGTTGAACCAAATGCATTCCTGCTTTAACTTTAATTTCATTATCTTATTTCAACCCTATATTTTTACCTTTAAAATCTACTTGTAACCTTTATGAGATATTTCCGTCAGTAAAAACCGTCTGATACTTGCAATATTTGTGAGGTCTTCTTTATGTGAAACTTTATATGAACTCATCGAGTTGAGAACGATTTAAAAGAATGAAGTGACGCTGTTCAAACCAAGTCACCATCTCCATTCTAAAAAAACATGGATTGCTAGTGTGTTTACTGAAGGACAGGTGTCGTGTCAGGTGCAAATGACACTTAGACGAGATTTTGATGTGTTTGTTATAAGTTGACATGAAGCAGTCGCTTTTCTTTTCATATACGTTTACTCTGAGAGTTTTTGTTTTTTTTTACATTTATTAGTTTGCATTGCCAGGTCTGCATTTCGAGTCCTGATTTCTTACTCAGCGTAGTGTATAAAATATTACAATAAAAGTAATTCGAGTCGAAAATTGATAACAGTTGACAATACTTCATTTTTTTTAAATCATGCAATTTTCGTGAACGCGCAGAAGCGAAGGAGACAGGAGACTAGCAAACTTAAAAGGCGTTAAGAACGCAAGAATCTGGCGTAATATTACTGGAAATTTATACATTTTTCTACGTCATCGAAGATACACTATGTTTCATGTTACCATAATAACGGATAACAGGTTATATATATATATATATCCAGTCAGCTTCCGTTACAATTTGTATCACCGTCACCTTCATGTTCCACAGTTTTTTTTCTCAAACAAGGTCCAGGTACTTGTCTGCCGGGATAGCAAAGTCCCTTATTCGGCAGGTTCTTTTTTTTTTCATGGCCAGCTAGTAAATACTACCCTGCATGTAACATTAACAGGTTGATTTCTAAAAGGCCGATGTAATGTAAACAAAATAATAACATTCATTTTTTTGGTTGTTTACAATCTTTTATTATTCATTTCGGAAAAAAAAGAAAAAAATCAGTTTGTGTCTATAAACAAAACAGGCCGTATTGGCGATTGAAAATCATAAAAGCAAGGTAACTCACAGCCATTTGTAATTCCTTAATTAGTAAAACACAAAGAGTAAATATGCATTTTAATGTTGAAACGAATTAAAATAACGTCTGATAAATTCCACCAACATGATTGTATTATTTTCTGTGTTCAATTTTAAAGTTAAATCTCTTTTTAGGTTAATTTCATATGCAGCCATGAATGGGTTATTTATTCATTTATTTATTTGTTTGTTTGTTTACATTACATCGTCCAGTTAGAAATCAGCCTCTTAATATAATATGCAGGGCGATATTTACTTGTTGCCCGTGCTGTCACCAAATCTGGTCGTCTGCTCGAGATTAGGTGATCTGTTTGTATCTCAAAATCTATTATTTTTTCAGTTTTATTTTCAGTTTCTTACAATCCTTCACCGGGTCTTTACCCAAAACATAGTGGGGAGGAAGGTAGTGATTAAATACATTCTACGTATTTATGTTGTTTACTGCTTCTTTTGGGTAACATTTTTTTAGTCACATTATCAGTACTCTCCTAAGTTCTGCCAAGTTTAATTTTTTTTTTTTTTTGCATTTCATATAGACTGGGACTATCAGGCTTCTTGTTAATATGTTTATCTGGCCATTTCTTCCTCATATTCAGGGCTCCTACAATTACTGGCACATTAGTAGTTTTAATTTTATCAATTTTAATTTCCAGGTCTTTGTATATATTTATTTTGTAATACTTTTTGTCTATTATACTATTATATGTTGTTATACTAACATATTAAAGATAACTTTTTCAGCTCACTAGCAAGCTTACTCTTCTGCAGAGGATACAGTCAGCTAGCTCTAAGCCCCACCGTCAGGACATTTGAATCTAGTTATTAAAAAAACAACAAAAAAAAAAAATAAATAAACAAGTGGTACCTAACCTTTGAGCAGGTGTATAAATTGATTTCGATTCTTATGTTGGAGTTCTGTATCACTTATGTAACCGTAGCAAGGCAACACCAAATAAAGGCTTGTCAGTTATACAACTGGAGTCTTAAACAGGTTACTTGATGCAAAATCCTCTTTATACAAATAAACAGTTCAATTTAAAACAATTCAGTTTAGTATAAGTAGAGTACGGGCATGTGATGATCTAAATTACTACTTGTCTTCAATTATGTAGGGAAATCTTTAGCTAAGGACTTGTAAGTAATATCCTATAATTAACTAATTAGCTGTAATTCCTATTACCAGAAATTAAGTATTATTCTTCATTGAATAGAAAGCAGAGAAAATGTACAATCAGAAAGTGAGTTCAACAATTAAAAACACACACATTAACAAAATATAAATATACGTTAGAAAAAGGAATGAATGATAAGGCTAAGAGAAATTGTAATTTTGAGAATATTCCTAAGTTTCATCCCACATTTTTTATCGACGTTATTGACCTCACTTACATACATTACCAGCCTTTATTTTATGGAATATGAAGGAAATACGATGCCAAAATTTTCAAACAAATCATTTCGTTCTGGTACTTTATTTGCCTGTGGAGATTCAAAGAAACAATGCTTATTGAATATATTTAACTCTATAATTCCCTTCTCTGTTCTTATAGTGAACTGACAGTTTTGACTTTCAACTGTGTGTAAACAAAATTTTATACTTATGCCAAAGTGAATTGTTTGAAATAGAACTGTTTTTGCATTTAACTGTGTGTAAACAAAAAACTGTACTTATACTAAACTGAATTGTTAGAAATAGAACTGTTTATTTGTATAAAGAGGATTTGGCATCAAGTAACCAACAATGTTTGATATGCCATAAAACCCTACCATACCAAACCAAACTATTGTGAAATGATGAATTTCGATGACTGACAAAAAATATATTTGTTTCTATTTATCTAACCTTTTCGCCAGGAATAGGCTATGACACAAGGTCAATTTTTAAATGAAATAAAGCTGATTTTACTTCAGAGTTTTCTTTCTTCTAGACTGGTTACCTAACCAAGGCTAAAGATCCTGGCCTGTCCTACTAATAATCTATAACTCGGGTCACCAATCCCATTTCCTACGACGATAATCGTAAAGCAAAAATATTTGTTAAAGAATCTCAGCAAACCTTTCATTTGACAACATTAAACATCATAAAATATTTACTGATCTATAATAGGGAGTGAAATTTTTACATTGTAACCCAATGAAAGTTGGAGAAAAAACAGGCAAGCATGGCCCATAAATTCTCGCTTTACCCCATATACCTTCTTTCTTGGGTCGGGTCACAATTGCTGAGGGCATCTTATTTCTTTTTATTATTCTTATTCTGTTTGATTATTTCTTATTATTTTTATTTGTATGCTGGAAAGCCGTAAGGTCTCAAAAAATATAAGAAGCGCCCTTAGCACTTGGCGTCCTGGGTTTACAGTACCTTTGACCGGTACTGATAATAAATCTCTCCCTCTCTCTCTCTCTCTCTCTCTCTCTCTCTCTCTCTCACACACACACACACACACACACACACACACACAGACAATTTGTACTGTAAATGGGGAAACCATTTCCATCAATGCACTATAATATCAAATCAAACGAACGAGTGCATTTCATTACGATATTGAATAGATATGGAGATTAGATACGAATTTACAGATTTCTGCAATTGCTTTATTGCTTTCTTCTCATTTTTTATGCTGAATAGGGGCTGAAAATATTTTTAGATTTATAAGTCTAACTCATAACAAAAGATACAATACCATTCAATATAGAACTTATTTCCTATTGAGAAACAAGAACAAAACAAATCTTACCCACGCTGCTATGGTTGATTGAAGTATAATTATTTCTATGTCCAATACTTCAGTGTTCTCAATAAAACATTCCAATGATCATAAGTATGCTTGGAAAAGTGCTGATTAGTCTTATTATACGTTTTGAACGTTTAATAGCGAAACAAATGGACGTCTTTATATGAAGCTCTACAAAAGAAGTTGATGTCTTTATATAAAGCTCTAAGAAACAAATGGATGTCTTTATATAAAGCTCTACGAAAGAAATTGATGTCTTCATATAAAGCTCTAAGAAACAAATTGATGTCTTTATATGAAGCTCTACGAAACAAATGGACATCTTTATATGAAGCTTTACGAAACAAATAGATGTCTTTACATAAAGCTCTACGAAACAAATTGATGTCTTTATATGAAGCTCTAAGAAACAAATGAATGTCTATATATGAAGCTCTACAAAACAAATAGATGTCTTTATAAGAAGCTCTAAGAAACAAATGGACATCTTTATATGAAGCTCTACGAAACAAATAGATGTATTTATATAAAGCTCTACAAAACAAATAGATGTCTTTATATGAAGCTCTAAGAAACAAATGGATATCTTTATAGGAAACAAATAGATGTCTTTATATGAAGAACATATTTGTATTTTTTTGTGTGTGTATGTCGTTCTCTTTTTTTACCTTTACTTAGAATAGCTTAACATATAAATCCCTGGTTTTTCGGGGTTTACCTGGTGTTTGTGTACAGTGGATGTTATTGTGCAAACCATCTGGAACCGTGGGGTCTTATTCTCAGACAATACCTGCTTTGCAGGGCTGAATTAGGGTGCTTAACCTCTGAGCTCGTATTTAAATACATATTTACCAACCCCTTCGCTCGGGCAGGATATGACACAAGGTCAATTTTTAAGTGGAGTTTAACAGGTTTGAATTCAGAGTTTTCCTTCTAGTTGCCTCACCAAGGCTTAAGATCCCAGTCTGCCCTACTATTTACCCATTGCTAGAGGGAGAATAATTGGATTCATACCTTTCCCAAGGGTATTAGTGTTATGTGAAATGCAATCAATCTCGTCCAGGATTTGAACTCGGGTTACCGTGTCCATTTCCTACGACGATTACCATTACACCACGAGCACCTAGTATTTCAATAGATAGATTTCGATTCTCGCGTGGTATCCTACAACTGTAAAGGGAGAGTTTTCGTGGCGTAGTGGCTAACATGCAATACTGTGACATCGTAGAAAGAGAGTTCAAACTTCAGTTGCGCTACAATATTCACATTCGAACTAAATCTCCTTTAACCTCTTCATTCTCTCAGATATTGGTTAAATAGTACCACTAATGCTCTTCCACAAGGATGGTTAAGGCATTAAATAACCCATAAAGGTTGATATACCATTAAAACGAAGAAACCAAACCAAACCAACCTAATATCAATGCTTTATATTAGACTGAGCTTTGTGAATATCTCAGTGTATTTATCGAGTTTGGAGTTGAACGACTGATAGAGTAAATTGATTATGAATGGGAGAAGACGATGTGTATGAAAAGATGGAAAAGCGAATCAATTTCTGTTATTGTTTGAAAACTGCTAACTTTTATCACTTAACTCTTCGGTGAATACTTACATTAATTGATCACTCCCTTAATGCTAATTGCATCAAATACACGCAACAAAACTGCAAACAATTGGAGAGAAAAAGTCAAGAGTTAATTATTCTGAAATCTCAGTCAATGTCGACCCGACCTCCATCGTCAATGTAAAGGCATCTTGACGTTTTTTTCCTTTTTCAAACAAAACACGCAAAAACTGAATTTAACAAAGGTTTACATTTAGATTATTACTTTAGAATCAGAGCTTGAGCCTATTTCACAACAAAGAATATTGGGTGATTCAAAAAATGTTTACAATCTTATGCGAGTAACTTTATGATATAATTTCAGCGTGTTAATTATCTGTGTCAACAAATTCTTCAAATTTCAAACAAGTGATTTTAAAAAAAGGTTGATATTTCTAAGTATCTTTATTAGAAAAATAGAATTGATATTTCGGACAATACAAGAAAAAGATTTTTAAAATGTGTTGACTGAGATAGTGAACAGGTGAAAACTTTGAAATCGTAAAATCATAAAGGAAGTCCCATAGAAATGTTTATACGGATGACGAACAGGTGAAGTCTTTGAAATCATAATATTATAAAGGAACTCCCATAGAAATGTTGATAGGGATGGTGAACGGGTGAAGACTTTGGGTTCATAATATTATGAAGGAACTCCCATAGAAATGTTGATAGGGATGGTGAACGGGTGAAGACTTTGAAATCATAATATCATTAAAAGAAATTCCCACAGAAATAATAAGATTTTTTTAAACACTCTGCCCTTTATAGAATCATTATTTTTAGATGATCGCTTGATTTGGAGGAAAACATACTTTGAAATAATATATGATATTTACACACTTAGAGCATGTTCCCTTTGGTGTTTTTTTTTTATTTAGCAGTAAATAAACTAATAACAGATAATATGTATAACATGTTTTCTTTAATAGCTGAATATGGTATTAAGCTTAGTTTAGTTTAACACAAATCCTGCAGTGTCCAATGAGAATAGGACTCACAATTAATGATCAGCTAATTTAGCTTGCTAACCATTATACCACTTGGGGCACCCAAAACTTTCTAAAGCTTTAGTTTGGTACATTGTCCTCAGATTGGTTACCGATCCAATCAGCTGGGGCTGCCGAAAATACCGACTGCATATTTGCAGAAGGGTAAGACTCCCAACGAGTGCCCTGTATATGACATTAAACAATCTGATTTTAAGTTTCCGTAATGCTGGAGCTTTGAGAATGCGGAGTAATCTCTATTGCCATTGCTCGTATGTTTATTCTGGCTTGGTGTGGTAGCACCTGATAGGGTCCTATCTATGAGTCAAATATAACTAAAAGATATACTTATGCTAAACTGTTTATATGTATAGAAATTGATTTGGCATTAAATAACCTACAATGGTCGACATGCCATAAAACCAAACCAGATCAAACCAATCAATTGGTTACGGTACCTATTGTTAGTAAGTGGTCACCCATTTAAGTACTAAGCAAATTTATAGCTGTTCAATTTTGGTGATTTAGTTGGAACTGGTACTTTAAGCTTAATTTGATAGTCACAAGCAGAAACGTAAAATATCAGATTAACACGTTTTATATGGCTTAGTGTCATAAAAATTCAAAATTTCGCTGGTCTTTCAAAGCTCGAATTGGAAAAAAGACTAATAACAATATTTTGACTTTATTTTTCTTTAATTAGATATTTCAATTCATCAGTATTTTTTCTCCAACCTACTGTCATTCGACTTTTTAAAATCTAAATAATCTTTTCATCGATTACCATATTGGTAGGGCTTAGAATATACTCACTGTGTCCCCTGTTGAGGGCTAAGACCCTCTAAAAAAAGGAGGAGTTCACTGTATGAAAATCAACAACATCTGATAGTGAGGCTTCAGTTTTGAAGTTCTGGGAAGTGTGGAGTACTCATTCATTGTTATTACTCCCAGGTCCACTCGAATCCGGAGTGATAGTACCTGTTCGGATCACTTCTATGGGTCAAATAAACTTGTTTAAAAAATAATTCATATTCGATAGGACCGTGTGTAAAAAAATATTCTTTAGAAGCAACTATATGAAAAATATAAATACGAACGTACAACTGACGTGATTGCTTAATCTCTTGGCATAAAATAACCCTAAATGATTTGATATACCGTTAAAATCAATCAATAATTGATCATCTTCTTATTGGGACATCAGTTGTTGTATTTTGGCATCTTTGATTTTTTAATCTTACAAATATTAACATTGGTATTTCTGTTAAGGAAAGTGGTTTGTATACTGTCAAATACTGACTGACTTTACATAATAATAAATTCACCTATTTGGATAATGTTTTTCTGTTATCTTCATACTGTCAAATACTGTAAAATTGTTTTTGTTGCTGTTGTTTGTTCTGTCTTTTGTTTTGCTTTTGCTTTTTTGCTTTTTCTTTTTTTTTTTTTTAGAAACATAAAATTGATAAAAATTCCCATGCTGATTATTTTGTTTATTCGTGGATTTAAAAAAAAAATTAATTAGTTTTCCATGTGCTGACTCTTTAGTTTTCTTTAAAATGTTTATTTTTAATTTTCATTTTCAAAACGTTTTCCTGTTCGTCTTCCTACGTATACTTAAATTCTATGTAGTTATTTCCGAAAACTGCTTTTTTTTATTTTGTGTATTCCAGTGATTTCAGAAACAATAAGATTATTCAAAAATTAAATAATAATGTTTTATATTATTAAAATGACGTGAACCGTAGGCAATGAACTGAAATTTCCGATCCACTAATTTAGACAGTTTTACCAGACACACAGGAAGCCTGACAGACTTCCTGTCCCGCCTTTATCTTTCTTCTTCTTTTTCCAGGTTCTAATTTTCATCCGCCCCTGTTTGTCCGAGCAGTTTCTCTTTTAAGATTACATATTTCCGTCATACTTACATCAAAATATATCTAGACATTTTTTGATCACAGCAGTCCATTTTTTTCTTTACTTAGATATTTGTCAATATCTTTGTAACTACTAACCTACCTTTGACTTTGGAATTTGGGGTGCGTCACTCTTAAGAGGGACGTGGTTAGATAGACTAAACGAATTGATGCTATCCTTATCTTTGTTCTCTGCAGTGGCAAACTGATTTGAAAATAGGGTAAAATTTATTTATTCATTTATTTATTTATTTATTCTTCATATATTTATTTTGTCACTTTGTTTACCTAGATTACTCTTACAAAATACGAAAAATGAATGACCAATTCCAGTACTTTCAAGGTTTAAATGTTGCAGGCAGCGCGAAGGAATCCAAATTTTGCGGCAAAATAACGAAGAATTGATTACAACTTCCCAGAATGGCCGACCTAACTTAACGCAACAACGATTCACCACAATGGAAGCTTTTCAATCACCATAACGTCTACAAATAAACGCTTTACGGTCAAGTCATGGTGAAAGCACTAGTTCCCGCCAAATCACCACAATTAACTCTTTGAGTCCGAATGGTTGATATTTGTCCCACTACCTAAAAGTATATATAGCCGGGTCGTCTTATCTGTTACAGACTACTATGTAACAGATTCTACATTTTCAGGAGGCACGCTTAGCGTAACGATTATTTTCGAAGAAGTTGAAATCGGTGATCCAGATTCAAACCCTGGACGAAGCTGTCTGTCTGTCCCTTCACGTTAATACTCTTAGGGAAAGGTATGAATGAGTCCTTTCTCCTCCAGCTATAGGTAAATAATTGGGCAAACTAGCCTGGGTTAGGCAGAGAAGGAAGACTCTAATTTCAAACAAGTTTTCCTCTGCTTAAAAATTAACCTTCCTATTGCGCTGGGGGTGGATAAATACATTTCTTTTCAACAATGAACCCCGGAGGGATTGAGGAATGGACATAAGAACACAGGGTTTTAAGGGTTAAGCAAATATCAGTCTATTAAATATTTAGAGGGTAACCACTAAGATTTTTAGGTACTCTAAGTGACTTCGAACTGACGAAGAAAAGAAGCAGAAGATACCCCGCAACAACAATCACCGACGCCGACTACGCCGATGACATAGCGATACTGGCAAATACACCTGACCAAGCCGAAACACTTCTGCATAGTTTGGAACGAGCAGCAGCAAGCATAGGCCTCCATGTTAATGCACATAAAACGGAATATATGTGCTATAACCAAACGGGGGACATCTCCACTCTAGAAGGAACCCATCTTAAACTAATAGACAAATTCACGTACCTAGGAAGCAGCGTCGAATCAACCGAAAAGGACATCGAAACGAGGTTAACGAAAGCATGGACAGCTATCAATAGGCTATCGACTATATGGAAATCAGACCTAACCGATAAAATGAAACGCAGTTTCTTCCAGGCAGCGGTCACATCGATACTGCTATATGGATGCACTACATGGACGCTAACAAAACGGCTGGAGAAGAAACTAGATGGCAATTACACAAGAATGCTGCGTGCAATCCTCAACAAGTCCTGGCGGCAACACCCAACAAGACACCAACTGTACGGCCACCTGCCCCCTATCACGAAAACTATTCAAGTTAGGCGAACCAGACATGCAGGACATTGCTGGAGAAGCAGAGATGAACTCATAAGAGATGTACTCTTATGGATCCCCACACACGGCCGCGCAAAAGCAGGACGACCAGCACGAACGTACATTCAGCAGCTATGTGAGGATACAGGTTGTTGTCCTGAAGACCTGCCTAGGGCGATGAACGATAGGGAGGAGTGGCGAAAGAGGGTCAGGGATATCCGTGCTGCCAGCACGATATGATGATGATGATGATGAAGTGACTTCATGCCTGAGTGATAAACTAAACAAAACTCTTTTTTATTATTATTTTAAAGGAATATATCCTTATCAATTTGGTTCCTCTACTGGCTGAAGATTTGAAATTTCATTATTCCATATGTTGGACGGGTATCTTTATCTTTGTTGTTGTAATAAAAATATTTTCGCTGATTAGTTCTTTGGTATGATAGTTATCTTCTATGCATTTCTCATCATTTATTTGTGTATTTTTAGGTTAATCAGAAAAGAGCTTATTCTCTATTAGTAAAAACTGTTCTTCTTCAAAGGATAAAAAATATACACTCTTAAGGAATCATCATCATCATCATCCTCATCATCATCATCAAAGTGTGCCAACGACACGGATTCCTTTAACTCTCTCTCTCTCTCTCTCTCTCTCTCTCTCTCTCTCTCTCTCATCTGTTCCTATTGGACATCGCTCTTGGTAAGTCCTCTTGACTGTGTCCCGTGTCCACACAAACTTGATGAATGTAAGTTTTTGCTGATTGATCAACATTAGTAAGGAGACTTTGGAAAAACGTCGCTTATGAGTTCGTCCTTACTTTTCCGGCAGTGTCCAGCAAATTTTGTTCGTCTTACTTGGATGGTTTATGAGATTGGAGGTAAATGGCCGGACAACTGTTGTCTATTTGAATGCTGCATCCAGGAATTGTTCAAAAAAGCACGCAATAAGATCAAATTTCCATATACTTGATAAACTGTCTATAGAAGTTTACCTATGCATATGTCGACATGGAAGAGTTTTCTGTTTGTTTGTTTAATTCATTTTATTTATTTATTTATTTTTGTATTTCAACTTTGGCTTCACCAGCATTGAGCTACAATCGTTTGTAGAAATAAACTGTTCCTTAAAACGAGGTCAATTCAAAAAGTATCCAGACCGAAGTTGAATTTATAAAATCAGAAATGAACAATGAATGAAACTTTTCTCCTAAACAGGTCTCTAGGGGATTCAGTTTCTTTGTTTAATGGTATATCAACCTTGATAGGTTCTTCAATGCCAAAGCCATTCCTTTAGAAGAACAGCAACAATACTATTTAAGCCATTGAGAGCTCACTCCTTTTCGAAGGGTATTAATCCGGGTGTGAACGCAATAATGTGACTTGGGTTTGAACTCGCTTACAACCATGCCCATGTTCAACACGTTAGCAACTACGATAGAGGGACTCCACTCCCTCGCCATTCAACAAACTTATTCCGGCGAGTTTTATTAAACTGATTAATCAACAAAGTTGATTAATGTTGCTCAAAATTATTTTTAAAATAACAAGATACCGAATACATTTATACTTTAGAGAAAAAACATGACTCTATTGATATTAAAACTGATCAAAGTGGCAAGATGGCATAATTGGTAATGACACAGAAGGCGGAATCAATGAGCAGAGAAATCAAATAAACTGAATCTGCTAGTGTTGGAAAAGGAATGAATCCAACCACTTTGACAAAATTTTGAAAAAGCCACGTTACTGGTACGTCACAATGATTTGCTTAGAATATTTGTATGATTACTGATTCTTCTATTCTTTCGGACCTCCCTAACTTGTTTGGCTATCATTTTATTCAACCTATGTCCGCATACACCCATACAAATATATATATATTAATCTATATATTTAATCTATAATTCTGTTGGTGAGAAAAAAATCCAGATTTTACAATTTGCAAATTCTACAAACTGATATCTGCGGGGGGTGGGGATTCAGTAAAAAAAGAAAAGACGAAAAACATAGGTGCTACTTGAAAATAATCAAGTAGCACGTATGTCTAGCCAAAAGAAAAAAACACGGACAGAATTACCTCAGCTAAAACGTAATGAAGTAGTCAATACACGAGACAGGGCTAATATTATGAAAATAATTCTTTCATGGTCAAATGCGAGTCTACCTAGGTTTCTCCAAACGGCTCTTTAGAGCAATCCTGAAGAGCCGTTTGGAGAAACCTAGGTAGACTCTCTCTTGATCACATTGGAATTATTTTACTATTTACCAACCCCTCAGCTCGGGCAGGATATGACACAAGGTCAGTTTTTAAGCGGAGTTTAACAGGTTTTGAATTCAGAGTTTTCCTTCTCCTAGACTAGTTGCCTAACCAAGGCTGAAGAACCTAGTCCGTCCTACTATTTACCCATAGCTGGAGGGAGAATAAGGGGGTTCATACCTTTCCCAAGGGTATTTGCCCGAAAGTGAACGTAATAGCGCGACTGGAGTACGAACTCGCGTACTACGATTCCGCAGTTCATCGCTTTAACCATTACACCACGAGGACACCCCTCATATTGGAATTATTTTCATTATATATATATATATATATACTATGTTCATACGCATATATACTCATATAGACATGCTCGCACCTACAAGCATATGCACTATTGCAGCTATATATGGGCACACAGTAGAAGAACCTGGTGTCACAAATCTCTGCAGGACATTTCCTTCTTACCTGAAGCAAAGATTCCTCTCAACGCTAAGTTCTTGAAGATCTTGAGGGCATCAAAAAATACGATTGCACAAGTTCACATGATATCAGATGATGATTTTCCGAGGTACTTTGTTATTTTAATAATCATATGGAGCAATATTAATCAACACGAAAAACTCGCTGGAATAAAGTAATTGACTATTAGGGGAAGTATTTTAAAGAAAATAAACGCTTCATTCATTTTTTGATTTTTGTCTTGGTAAGTCCAGCTTCAGTCTCAGTATTGTTTGAACACATTTTGTAAAGTCTAATTCTGTCATTTATTCTCGGTAAAACCGTTCTTTCATTTACTTTTGTTCTGCTTTTCTTTTCTTCTACAGTGAATTCTCAGCGTACGTGTTTTACATATATTTGTCAATGTTTAGTATCTTATACTCGATTTTCTAATTACTTTGGTTTATTTGTACATTTTATTAAGTTTCTTGCAACCAAAGTAAATTATTCCAAGGCTAGTATTTTGTGTGCTGACCTCAAACGTGTTCTTCTGTGAGGAGACCTGGTTACTGTTAGTATCCAAGACTTTAGTGAATGTCCTGCACGTGCTAATTCCAGCAACATGTTATTATTCTCTCTTTGTGTCATTCTGGTGCCATTCTTGGTGATTTGTATGCTCTTCTGGGACATATATTTGTTATTTACAATTATTTTTTGCCTACAATGGCCCTGAAATTTTATTTCTAGTTACAGACTTCCAGTGCTTTAGAATTTAGCACTTAATAGTATCTGTAGATATACGTTTTGATTGTATAATGTTCTGCCAGAAATAATAAAACCTTGATATTTTTCGATAATAAGAAAACTAACTTTTCATCAAAAAAAGTTGTAAATTCTGCTTCTTTATTGGCAATACTGTAAAATGGATTAAGAATACTTTGTTCTTTGCTGATTTAAGTGCGATTTGGTTTCTCTCTTTATGTTTCCTCCACGTTGCCATATACATGTTATCTCATCTGCAACGTTATTAGTAGTAGTAGTTGCAACACTAGTATCTAATGAAATTTCATATTCACGCTATATCTTTGGTAGTTTAAAGCAAGTCTTTGAAAAAAAAAAGCACCTTTTTTAATATCGTAAAAGACGTTAAAAACACGGTGGCTTGAATGAACTTCTAATTTATCCACTCTCGATTTTAGGTGCATTTAGCGTCTTAGGTCGTCTTAAGAAATAGAATCGACGAGCCGAGTTCAAATCCTAGACAGGGCTGTTTGCATTTCACTTTGCACTCATGCCCTTAGGAAATACATTAATTCGTCTACTCTGGATAAATAGTTGGACAGAGTGTGTTCTTTAACCTTGGTTAGGCAACCAGTCTAAAAAGAAGATTGAATTTAGATCAGCTTTACTCCGCTTAAAAATCCACCATGTGTCACATACTGCCTGCTGGGTAAATGCTTACTCTACTAAACTAACTTTTCTTATTGACATGAACAACAAATAAGCTTTTACATACCTTATCAACCTTGACAGGATTCATACTGTCATTATTACCAGTGAGAAAAGTCCATTTGAAAATTTTATAAAAATACACCTTGTTTCAATATAATACCACATTTTTTTTTCATTTCCAAACATTCCGACAAGTTTAGTCCTAGATCATCACCAACGATGGTCCCAAGTGCTCATACAACTAATTTAAAAAATATTTCTTATTGGCAACCACTCTAGGAGAAGGAAAACGCTGAATTCAAATTAGTTTAAGACTGACCTTTTATCACATCCTCTCCATACCGCAGGATTGGGTAAATATATTCTCTCAATTTTAGTGATCGCTTGCATTGTGTAAAGGGCAGAAAGCTAGGTTAATAAATCATTGTTAATGAGTTTTATTCTTACTGAGTGACCCATACCTCTTGCATTGTGCCAAACTAAGCCCCGTAAATGACTAATATCAATTTAATGTAAGTATTTAGCGAACCATTCGGCCACAATGTGACATCAAGTCAATTTATCAAGCGAAGTGCAACTGGCTTAAATTTACTGAATACTTTTTCGAGACTGACAGACTTGATAAGGCAGAAGAACTTAGGCTATCCAGCTTATTACCAAAAGTTAAGTGGGAATAAATTGATTTTTTCTTGAAAAGTATCGGAAAATGAGCTGTAAACAGACTCATCGAGGGTTTCCACTCGGGTTACCAATTCCATTTCCTGTTCACCGTGCGCTAACTATTATGGGGACGACCCTACCTTGTTTTTTATATTTTTTTAAGGGAGTGTGTACTTCTTTATGGACTGTAGAGTAATATAGATGAAGAAATACTTTCTTTTTTTTTATGAACGGAGATATCTGAAAGATGACCGCCAAAAGGAAGTGGAAAAAATAGATTGCTTATTCAACGTGAACGAATAATTTCAAAAGAAATTATTTCTGCATTGTAAAAATCACAAAGAAGTGGGTTGCACTTCGAAATGAGTTGTTTCGTATAAAATAACATTATCCTTTTGTTCTTCATCACATTGATGCTTATTCCAATTAAATCAACAGGAAAAAATAATGACAAGAAAAAAGTACATTCAACAGACGAGGAATGCGTCCTATTGTGTAAACTGACATTAGAATTCCAATGACATTGATGATTCACTAGGTCGACTGCTATTCACCCACGGATAGACGCACTGCGTCATCAACTGTCTTTCTTTGTTTATAGAAAAAGGAACAGACACTCACATGGTGTATAGATAATATTATTACCAGTATAAATAACATTAAATATATTATAATTCATGAAGTAGTAAAAATATTATTATATTATATAAACCTTTAACTTAATGTCAACATTATCATCATTATTGTTTAGTCCATGCGACTTTTCACATCGGTAAAAACAGGTGGCTTCCACTAAAGTCCAAATAACAGTAAGTCTCTTGAAACCTCCAAGACTCTTCTAAGAATTCGAGCTGATCACTACAAAACTGTGGTCTGGACGGTTTCAATCCTTTCCTGGATCTCCAGTTTCCCCAGTATTTTTTTCAGTATTTTTTTTTTTTTTTTTGGTGGGGGGATTGCTTCTGGGACAATGCAGATGGTTGTGGTGCAACGGTTTTCTTTGTAAAAAGTGGACTGGGCTACTCGAGTTCGAATCCTGAACGATGCTGTTTGCATTTCACATTGCGATAATACATTCGGCAAAGGTATGGCTAAATAATAGAGCAGACTGGGCTCTTTAATTTTGGTATGGCAACTGTTCCAGATGAAGGAAATTCTGAATTCAAACCAGATATGAGGAGGAATAAGCTCCGACAGGCTTTTCCTGCTCAAGACACGCTACTATAAGATTGATATTAATGTTACCTTCATCTTTCACTGTTTTTTAACGTTTGTTGGATAGGTCAGTTCTCTAGCAGGGTCCATGTTTTTATTCAGTTTCTCGCGTTTTCTTTAATTTCATTCTCTATTTTACTGGCTGTTGGTGTTTCACTCCGTGATAATGACTATTAGAAAAGCATGAGACTATCTGTCTCTCCTAACTATTAGTAAATAGTCGGCCAGACTGGGTTCTTGGGCTTTGGCTTTGGCTAGGCAAACCAAATAGGAAACGGAAAACTGATTCAAACCAACTTTACTTAAAAGTTCACCTTGTATCATATCCTGCTTGTGGCGGAGTGCTTTGGTAAATACATGTTTTAGAGATGATATGATATTCAACCACTACACGAATCATGAATCCGTTGTCCTCCCTTTCCAACACCGCTTCATTAAGATATTAATGTTTGTATTTAGGGAAAAGTGAAAGATTGTAATTAGCATTTCATTATTGTTGGAGCAGGTAAATACGTAGTTGCTAAGAAGAAAAGTCTGCATCGTCAATGAAATCCCCATTCCCATGTTCAAACTCTTAACTCTTCACTCAATACTTTATCATATTTACCAACCCCTCCGCTCGGGCAGGATATGACACAGGGTCAATTTTTAAGCGGAGTTTAACAGGTTTGAATTCAGAGTTTTCCTTCTCCAAGACTAGTTGCCTCACCAAGGCTGAAGAACCCAGTCTGTCCTACTATTTACCCGTAACTGGAGGGAGAGTGATTGGATTCATACCTTTCCCAAGGGTATTAGTGCTATGTGAAATGCAATCAGTCGTGGTGTAATGGTTATCGTCGTAGGGAAATGGACACGGCCACACAAGATCAAATCCTGGACGAGACTGATTGCATTTCACAAAGCACTAATACCCTTGGGAAAGCTATGAATCCAATTATTCTCCCTCCAGTTATGGGTAAATAGTAGGGCAGACTGAGTTCTTCAGCCTTGGTGAGGCAACTAGTCTAGGAGAAGGAAAACTCTGAATTCAAAACCTGTTAAACTCCGCTTAAAAATTGACCCTGTGCCCGAGCGGAGGGGTTGGTAAATATGCTTAACTTGGTGAGGCAACTAGTCTAGGAGAAGGAAAACTCTGAATTAAAACCTGTTAAACTCCGCTTAAAAATTGACCCTGTGTCATATCCTGCCCGAGCGGAGGTGTTGGGTAAATATGATAATTCAATAATTTTCAACCAATCTTCTAAGACAATGTATCATTCAAATAATATTTGAAAAGCAAAATCTTGACTCGTCTGACTATATTATGCACTCAAACATGTTTGTATCAACGTGATAATATTCTGCTGTTAAATGCAATCTGTCCTTGACATTCTCTTTTGAGAACAAGGCTTCATATTTTGATATAATTATATTTTCTTTTAGCCTTCTTCAAGAGATTCTTCTCAGTATTAGTTTTAAACTATATACCCAAGTTTGTTGAGTGCAAAAGGTTTATTCGTTGGTCATGTATTTCGTGGTAGTAATCGACCAAAAAACCCATTTTTCTAATGATAAATCCGGTTAGGCTAATTTTTATTACAGTGGACAAGGGTGTCAGCACGATTTCATTATTTAAAATATCAAAAATCTATTTATACTGCACCCCATTCTGCCTCATTCTATTAAATCTCTTTTTTATTTTTTCATTAAATTGAAGACACTTTTTCTTTTGCGACATTTTCAATTCAAACTATATGTACGTTATTACTATTAGATTCTGAAAATAAAAGTAAAAATTTCCATTAAAATAAAAACTCTAAAAATTAAAATTAGAAACTTCTATAGAAATAAAAAAAAAACTTCCTTTAAAAATCTCAAATTTTACTAACTAAAGTGATATTTTAAAAAATGTAGCGAAAAACAACTTACGCTCAATTTGCCCTTATATATATATATACATATATATTTGATTGAACACAATAGACATTTTTTGTCTGTATATTGTTTTGTTAATCCTTTCGAATTGCCGTATTGATCTTATGATATTCGGCGGGAATTGGTTGATAAATCTTCCATAATTAGTTATTTCCCAAATACTTTCTGCCCAACTTTGGGCATCATCAGGGGAGGATGTATTACAAAAGTGATGTAACTTTTCTATGTACATTACTACTTTGTAAGAAGAGCGTTTGTACTGTTATATTGTGTAGCGTTTACTTTTCGAATTTGTTTCTATAAATAGCGTCAGTAGCTAAAGACATTTAAGTATATTAGCACTGGTTTTAAAATTAATTCTATTAAGTTTGGGTTGTATGTTCCTAGTATGTAGTGCCTCGAGAATCTGTAGTTTTTGCTTGTTATTTTGATGTTCTAATATTGTTATGTTTTCGATAAGAATTTTGCGTAATTCTCTTGTTGGGCAGGAATAATTTTTTTAATGCTGTGCTATGGAACTTGTTTCAAAGAGGTGCATTGTAAGTCTTCTCGATAGGGTAGTTGATGTTTACAGATTCTCAAGACACTACATATAAGGAACATACAACCCAAACTTAATAGAATGTACTTAAATGTCTTTAGCTACTGACGCTATTTATAGAAACAAATTCGAAAAGTAAACGCTACACATTATAACAGTACAAACGCTCTTCTTACAGAGTAGTAATGTACATACAAAAATTACATCACTTTTTTCATATATCCTTCCCTGATGATTGCCCAAAGTTGTGCAGAAAGTACTGGGGAACTAACTAATCATGGAAGATTTATCAACCAATTCCCGCCGAATATCAAAAGATCAATACGGCAATTCGAAAGGATTAACAAAAAAATATATAGACAAACAATGTCTATTATGTTCAATCAAATATATATCAACGAAGAAATGCTGCCAATATATATATATATATATATATATATATATATATATATATCATCATGTTGTGCTGGTAGCACGGATATCCCTGACCCTCTCTCGCCACTTTTCCCTATCGTTCATCGCCCTAGGCAGGTCTTCAGGACAACATTCCGTATCCTCACATAGTTGCTGAATGTATGTTCGTGCTGGTCGTCCTGCTTTTGCACGGCCATGTGTGGGGCTCCATAAGAGTACATCACTTATGAGTTCGTCCCTGCTTCTCCAACAGTGTCCTGCATGTATATATATATATATATATATATATATATATAAATTTCATATTTAGCTCTATTTAGTATATTGAACATTCTTATGTTTAGCTTAAGAAATTGTCAGTACTTTTTTTCCTTTAAGTAAGCATTTCGTTATTGTTTGATTATTTTCAAGCAGTACGTTTGTTTTTAGCCTTTTCTTTTTAATGGATATCAGTTTGAGTAATATTTTCATTTTTGCCTAATGTATCATCTGGGTTTTTTTCACATCATCAGAATTATGGAATAGCTATCAAAGATTATATATATATATATATATATATATGTATGTATGTATGTATATATATAATAGCTTTATCCTAGATATTGAGCACTCTCCATATTACAATGCACTTGGTTCGCCACAATCCCACAAAGTGATTTAGTGACAACTAACGCTTGTATAATATATATATATATATATATATATATATACCCTGCTATTTACCCATAGCTGGAGGGGGATTAATTGGATTCATACCTTCCGGAGGTATTAGTTCTATGTGAAATATATATATAGAGAGAACTGTGTTCTCTAGCTTTGCTTAGGCAACCAATCTAGGAAAAGGAAAATTTTGAATTCAAACCTATTAGACTCCGCTTAAAAAATTAACCTTGTGTCACAGCCTGCTTGTGCGGAGGGGTTGGTGAATACATACATACATACATACATACATACATGTGTGTGTGTGTGTGTGTTTGTGTGTGTGTGTTAAAATTGTTCTTTCTTAGACGTCTCCCTACTTCTTCATCGAGACTTTAAATCACTATCTCATTTTTACCGTTAAATTCGTTGTTTCTTATATCCAATAAAAATAAACTTTTTATACTACTAATACCGGTAACACAGAGCAAACATAGATGTAGGCATACGATTGTCACACTATATTTCTATGCATATCTGTACCATGAACCATTCAAATATAGGATGAAACCTCTGCAAATAAAACTGGGTGGGACTAAAAAAAAGGAATGTTCACAATATTTACTTCATTTTCTACAGATATGCAATTGCATTTTTTCGTGCTTCTGTCAATAGTGTCTTGTAACTGCATCACGTCAAATGTCGACCTGGAAGTACGTACTTGATACACAACCTTCTTTAAGTCAAATATGACACCAAGATATACAATGGACTCTTAGAGAGACGCGTGTGGCTTAACGGTTATCCTTTTTAGAAATGGACGGCGATCCGAGTTCAAATCATTAACTGGACTGTTTGCATTTAACATGGCGCTAATACCTTTTAGAAATGCATGAATCTAACTATATATCCAATATATGGGTAAATTGTTGGGCAGACTGATTTCTTTAGCCTTGTTCGGTAATCATTTTAAGAGAAGGATAAGAGAATCCAAACCAGCTTTACTTCTCTTGAAAATCAACCTTGGATCACAACCTGTCCATGTTATAGAGGTTGGGTAAATATTTACCTGGTACTGGGCCCTTAAACCTAGATTTTACACCAAACATGAACTACTGAAAACGGCTGCGGGTTCGTTCAGAGATCTTAAATCCTCTGGAAAACTCTTTAAAAAGGCACTTTAAAATATTATTTTACGGTATTAATATTGTATAAAAACTAAAATTATTATCTCACCTTCCGTAACTCATCTGTTACTATCAATTTCACGTGATTAAAAAAAAAAAGAAACTGACTAAGGTTTTCAAGAAGCAATCATTTTTCTTTTTTTATAAGTCCTGCTTGAGAGAAACTGGTTTATGAGAAGGAAGACTGATTTTAAACCAATTGTCATCATCATCAATGCGAGCCGACAGCATGGATTACTTTCTCTCTCTCTCTCTCTCTCTCTCTCTCTCTCTCTCTCTCACACACACACACACACATACACACACTCATTCATCTCTCACACTCTCTCTCACTCTCACTCTCTCCCTCTCGCACTGTCACTCTCTCTCTCTCTCTCTCTCTCCCTCCATTCGTCCTCATCGACCATCACTCTTTGTAGGTCCTCAAGAAAACATCCAGTATTCGCGCAGAGCTGGCGAATGTAAGTCTTTGCTGGTTGACTAACACTTGTCTGTCCATGTGTAGGAGTCCACCACTTCACTATCACTGACCAACATGTCTTGTTCATCTAACTTGGATGGTTTGTGTGGGGAAAAGTCTAATATTTTTGCAGTGCTGCTTCTAGAATTTTTTCAAAAAGCCTACAGCATCCTTGTGTAGTTTCCATTACTGACCCGGTGTCACATCCTGCTCGTGACGGAGGAGATGAGTAAACACATGCGATGGATTCTTTAAAAAATACAAATAAAGATAGAATAGAAGAGTACATTTATAGAGGACTTTTAGCTCAGTAGGCTGGGGCTGTAGAATACACCGACTGCATCTCTGCAGAGGGGTAAAACCTCCCCTCAACTAGTATCCTGAGTACGAAATTAAACAATCTGATGGTGAGGCTTCAGTAATGCTGGAGTTTTGAGAAATGTGGAGTACTCCTTCATTGCCATTAATCTCAAGTCCACTCTGGCCCGGAGTGGTAGTATCTGATAAGGTCCTATATATGGGTCAAATAGAACTATTTGACATTTAAACTGAGTGCAAACAAATGACTTATGTTAAATCAAATTAAAGAGAACTGTTTGATCATTTAACTGTGTGTAAACAAATGACTGTTGTTTTATTGTATTGTTAGTTATATATAGCAACCATTTAACTCGGACTTATGCTAAACTGAATTGTTAGAAATAGAACAAAATGTGTTTACAAATCATATATTTGATAGACATGTAAAAAGAGGATTTGGCATTAAATAACTAAAAATGGTTGATACCCATAAAACCAAACCAAACCAAATTAAAGAGGCCTTTAAAAAGACTATATTGCCGTCATGGTAACTAAAGTATGTCGAAATGAATAAATAGAATTTAACCGCTGATAGATAATTTTGTTTCAGTTCTCAATTTTCATAACCTCCGTTTTTGTAAAACGTTTTCTTCCTTTCCTGTGATTGCTTATATAGAGGCATACACATTCTAGCTCTCTAAAAGAAATTTGTTTGTGTATATTGTATTGGATATTTCCTATAGTCTTTAAAAGCAGCGAAACGCAGTTTGATTTTTATTTGTGGTTATTTTACGCTCAGATATTAGGGAATCGTGTTCATTGTACGTTTTATATTCACATTTCTGTGTAATTATTCAAGAGTTGTTTGTTTGTTTACTAGTTTTTGTCCACAGTTATATATGTATACCTAATTAATACAAATACTTTGCACACAGTTTTATTATTTCAAGGTTTAGTTTCATTGTTTAACAGCATATGAACCTTTTGGGACAATTTAATGCTAAAGTCATTCTTCTAGAAGTAGTGTAAGTTAAGTTAGCGGGTGACTCGATAGTTACTACACCGAGGTGTGGGGAGGGCGCTACTCCATTTCTAGGATGGCTCCACTTTACCCTTGATCCTCACCTTATAGTGTTGAGTGCTTAGCAAACCGGCATCAAGTACCATTTTTTGAGTCTTCGGTATGGCTCGACCTGGGATTGAACCATTGGCGAACACTCCACTCATTAGACCAATGGCCCGGTACAAGAAGTAGTGGCGTTGTACTATTTAACCCATGGCTGGAGAGTTCATACCTTTCCCAAAGGGAATTAGTCCGAAAGTGAACGTAATAGCTCAACTGGGGTTCAAACTCGGTTACTAAAATGTCGCCGTCCAGCACATTAACCACAACACGATAAGGACTCCTTCGTATGATTTCATATATTCATATTTAATACAAATATTTTGTACACAATTACATATTTTCAAGTTACTATTTCTATTCAATAATCATTTGTTTACAAACAATGATATGGTTTCAATAAGTAATAATAACCTTTACTAAAGTATTATATGATTTCAAGTAACTATTCTTCTTACAAATGATTTACATACAGTTATATGGTATCATGTATTCTTATCTAGTGTAAATAATTCTTAAACAGATCTATTTGACCCATAAATGGGACGCTAACAGGTACTACAATTCAGGTTTAGAGTTAACCAGGGGGTAATAGCAATGAAGGGCTACCCCAGTCTCCCCAGAGCTCTGGAAGTGGAGCCTCACTGTCAGATGCATTTTTGTGTCATACGTAGGACACCACATTTTAGGGAGGTTCTTACCCCGATGCAGGAAGAACTCCTGGCGTATTTTAAGTTCTAATGACAACGTGGAGTAATGTTGAATACTTTACTGTACCCATCTTTTATCCAAGTAATAGGAAAGAGTTTGTACATGGTTATATGATATCGGCACTATTAGCGTTTCGTTTATCGTAGTAGGAAATGGACTCAATGACCTGAGATCAAATCCTTAACTAGCCAGTTTGCATCTCACTTCGTACAGATTTCCTTTGAGAAAGGTGTTAATTTATTCTATCTCTAACGATGGAAAATAGTAACCCGGACTAGGAGGTGCCCCTACTGTAATGGTTATCGTTGTAGGAAATGGACACGGCCACACGAGTTCAAATCCTGGACGAGACTGATGGCATTTCACATAGCACTAATACCTTTGGGAAAGGTATGAATCCAGTTATTCTCCTTCCAGCTATGGATAAATAGTAGAGCAGACTGGGTTCTTCAGCCTTGGTGAGGCAACTAGTCTAAGAGAAGGAAAACACTGAATTCAAACCTGTTAAACTCCGCTTAAAAATTGACCTTGTGTCATATCCTGCCCGAGCAGAGGGGTTGGTAAATATGGTAGCCCGGAGTAGGTTTTTTAGCCTCTATTAACGACAAGTTTTACAATCATCATAAGAACGTTCCTTCCAAAATAATATGATTATGTGTTCAAAGGAACTTCTGATCGACAGTCTGCATGATAATGTGTAGAGGAGGCTCGTCTTGATGTAATTCAAATCAGAGAAATTCATATAGAACAGATATGCCAAGAAATATAGTGTGACAAATGTGTGTTGAGCACGTACTAAAATATATAAAAATTTATTTCTAAAAAAGAAAATCAAGCTGACCACGAGCAGCACTTGATTTAGCCAGAGTGGAAAAAGGAGAAGTAATCCCAGACAACGTGGCATTAAAAAGCGACTTCCTCTTTTTGTCTAAAACTACTTATTAACCTTCTGTACGAATTCGGGTACTCGAACTGGAGGCACGAAAACTATACCAGCAGATGGGTTTCGTCACTCGCTTCATGAATGGAGCTCCCCAAGAAATAAAAGTTAAGATAAATGAAAGTCAACTACTGAAGTTCTACCAAGAAAATTCAACTGAAAGAAAATTCCACTAAAAGAAAATTCAACCTAGAATTCTGCGGAAAAGAACCTTAAAGAAGATTCGAAATTTAATGAACTTTGAAACTTTTCGATAAAACAAAAAAGAAAAGAAAAATATTCAAATTCAAAGAACTTTGTTTCCTTGACACTCTCTCAGATAAGTTTCCCGCAAATTGCATTAAAATTTGCAACATTTTATTTTTTCTATCCCTTTCTTTCATATTTCTTTGTATAAAATTCCTTTTAAAAAACTTTATTGTCTGTGTTATCTTTTCGAATCAATATCCGAACTAGAAAATTGCAGAACTTACTTTTTAAACTTACTGTTTAAATTTACTGTTTGAATTACAGTTAATGGCACACTAAAGCCCCCCCCCACCTAAAACCGTTACCCAGTTAAATACTAAACTAGGCTTTAGTGTCACTCACATTCCTACAAGTTTGTTCCGTTAATTTTCATCTCTTAAAATTTCTTTAAATATTGCAAAACTTTTGACTCACCCTAGTGAGACTGAAACATAAATATCAGTTCAGCGTAATTCTATCGTGAATTCAGGCATTTCTAATCAGTGGCATATCTCGGAGTAGAAGGAAAACAGAATTCAAATCAGCCTTACCCCGCATAAAAATTGATTTAGTGGAGGGGTTGGGTAAATACATACATGATACCGACAACAAAGAATGATATGTGACTTGGCCTATTATCTAACATCAAGAGAAAGTCCCAATGGCGTAATGGTTAAAGTGCTGGCCAGTGGAATCTTAGTAAGTGAGTTCGACTTCTAGTCGGGCTATTAGGTTCACTTTCGAACAAATACACCTGGGAAAGGTATGAACCCCCTTATCCTCCCACCATAGGTTAAACTGTACCACTATGGGTCTTATAAAAGATTGCTCTGGCATTAAATAACCCACAAAGGTTTTTATGCCATTATACAAAGAAACTAAAAACAACCAACATAGCATTTTTACAAGACAGTAGACAGTAGAGTTGGCGACCACAGTCGTGGGTAACCCGAAAGCTCCCTTTTCAATAGCTACTACACTGAGATGTAGAGAAGGGCGCTACTCCTTTCCCTGGATTGCTCCACTTTACCTTTGGCTAACACCTTATAATGCTGAGTGTTAAGTAAGGTGGTATCAAGCAACATTTTTAAAGTCTTGAACGCCCGTCTCCCGGACCATTGGCGAACACTCTACCCATGGAGCGGGGTTTTTTTACAAGACAAAAAAATCTAAATATTAATTTATTTTACTAATAGCTTAGCAGGAAGTGGCTTACTGTCTCTTCCAAGAGCATTAGTCAAAAGAGACTGCTACCGCTGAAAAATGAACTCGGTCGGCCGATTCCATCCTCAGTGCCGCTAACCGTTAAGCTACACACGCATATTTCTCTGTCAAGATTATAATTGCTAATACCTATTTTAACTCGAGTAATAACATAATATGCTGCATTTTATTTTCATACCTCAAAAGGTTCAACTATCAAATTGACACTTTCATGAGTATCTGCTATAAGCCTCGCTGACAAAAAATCTTTTGTGATAGCTGAACTTTCGCTAATTCAGGCTTGAAAGAGATGATTACTAGTGTAGTATCTATTACTATCTTTTTCTCATAATAGTAACTATGTTTGCGTATCACTTTTATACACCAAATGTAAGGACTATTACAGAATAGGGGCAGTATAAGAAATGGCAGCCAGCTCATAAATCAAATTTCCTCGACAGTTTTATTTGAAAGGTTATGACAATTAAAAGCATCATAAATCTGAATGCAGACAAATCCATGAAAATATTAAGAATGTATATCCATTGTACGTAATACTTATGCTGACACCAGTAAATATCTATTCAGCTAAAGCAAATGATTAATATTAAATAGAATTATTAGTATTAGATAAGAAAACTTGAAACCATTTTGTGCAAATGAATGAGTTCTAATTCGTTAAAGAATAAAGTTACTGTTGTGGCCCCGGAAAGGGTCACTAATGAAAACGCAAACACGGATATTAGATAACAGATTATATTACACAAGAAAATAAAGTTACATAGAAAAGGTAAGAAGTCTCGTACTGTTCGGATAACACCGATATTGATCTGCCTGTCTGGCAGAGAAATCTCTCAGTACTAATAACGAAGAGGTGCCCGTGGTGTAATGGTTACCGTCGTAGGAAATGGACACGGCGACACGAGTTCAAATCCTGGCCGAGACTAATTGCATTTCACATAGCACTAATACCCTTGGGAAAGGTATGAATCCAATTATTCTCCTTCCAGCTATGGGTAAATAGTAGGGCAGACTGGGTTCTTCAGCCTTGGTGAGGCAACTAGTCTAAGAGAAGGAAAACACTGAATTCAAACCTGTTAAACTTCGCTTTAAAAAATTGACCTTGTGTCACATCCTGCCCGAGCGGAGAGGTTGGGTAAATATGATAACGGGGAGAAGAGTCCATTATGGTGAGATGGGTAAGGCTCCCACAACTGTTACCTAAAAGCTATTCACTTCAAGATCATATATATTGACGATTTGGCATTGAATAACAGTGGCATTAAACCAAATAACTTGACCTTACCTTATCTGGTTAATTCTATCATGAACGCCGATATTTTTTTTTTATCAACGGTGTGTATTTCTAAAAAGCAAGGTTTTGTTGCGTTGCAGGGCCACAACGAAAGTTACCGGAGACAAAGACGAGTTGAAGAGGTAACGACAAGTTCACATCAAGAAAGGGGGAAAAGACAAACACGTAGTCACAAAAATACCGATAACTTTAATATTTTAATCTCTCTCAAAACCGCTCTCAAATCAGGAAGATTTGAAGAAATGTTTTTTAATCGATGAAGGAATTTCTAAATCGTCCCCTACCCCCAATAGGGGGTGTGTGTTCGTTGGCCCCAAAATTTAAATTGTTTCTGGTCTTCTTTTGATACTGACGTACTGCGGGGCCCTTTTTTTTTAATCTCAAAATTTCTCATGTGGTCGTTTCTGGTATTTACCGCGAGAATTCTTGTGGTTGATCCTTTGTTATCCGTCAAGCAGCTGTTGCATAGCAAAAAAAATACAACAACCCTAATGTATAACAATATAATCTGCTTCTTTTCTTTTCTTTTCTTTTCTTTTCTTTTTATTACTCGTAATATTCATACGGGCAGAATGAGGGAAAGAGTCGAAGATGGCTAAGATGCACACACAGGGGCAAAATATGAATCTTTAGTGAACTGCTTCATCTTCTTCGTTCTTCTTCGTTCTACTTTCTCGAAACTGGCACAAGGACACCTCAAGGCAGTGAACGATCTTAGTTTCTTCTTGCGAGTCTGGAGTTATCTCAAGTCTTCGAATCATCTTAGTTTCTCCTCGCTTCTCTACTTTCGCAAGTCTCGTACAGGGTCATCTCAAAGTATCAAATCATCTTGGTTTCTCCTCGCTTCTCGGCTTTCACGAGTCTTGCACTAGTCAGACTTTTCTCTACCTCTCAACTCTGGGCAGTTTTGCTCAAGGCCAGCGTCCAGAGCGGCGTAACATCTAGTAGCTCTTCTGTCAGTATTCTTTGTTCTCTCTGGTTCGAAATCATCCCTGGTTTATATAATATTCCGAACTCCCGAACAATTCTCATGGTCACACTTCAATGCGTTGCACGGGGACATGCCTCCTGTGTAACATGCAACTCACGCAACTTACGTGGTATTTCCACAGAGTAAACACCTGCAGTCTGTTTATTTTAGGAAACAGGTCCATATCATGTTATTCCATCCACGCAACTTATGCGACATGTCAAAGGAATCTTAATTCATTTTAACGTATCATTCATTGCAATTTCATACAGCACTTTAAGGAGATTCAGAAAATTTATAGCTTTGTAATGAAAACTTGAAACCTCGCCTTTGAAAATTTATACCAAAAATGCACAAATTCAATTTGCAGTAATCTCTTTCCACAATAAAATGACATGACACTTCGACAAAATATGGAGTCGATTTCTCTTCTGACTTTCGTAAACAAATAAGTATAGCATACAGCTGCTTCTGATTCAGAGAAAAAGAAAAAAATGAGCCAATACGCGGAGCGTCTTCCGAATTCTTTTTTTTTATCCGTAGTAAATATTAAATTTTTTATATAGTCCGTTCCCGTTGAATTTATAGCTTATCATTTTTCTTGAAAGTTGACATTTACATAAGAAATTTAATTACTTTATTTAAAAATGATTAGTGGTCCAAAAAAAAAAAATACAAAATTTGTCTTTTTCGAAATTGATTCGTGCAACATAAAAACAAAAATTATCTTTTTCGAAACTAACTTGTGCTAGATAAAAAAAAAAAAAACTCTCTTCTTCAAAATTGGTAAGTGCAATATAAAAAACAAAGAATGTCCTTTTCGCAATTCTGTTTAGATGTATTAAAGACTCTTTACTTCACTCTTGACGGTAATAACGATTTACTGACTTAAAAAGACTTTATTCTTGAAATGTCTGATTTCCTGAAAGATTAATTGTTTGGTTTTACTGCGTCCGAGATTATTTTATTCCTAGAGGTTAGGGAATCGCGTACGTTATACGTTTATATTTACTTTTTTTTGTAGTTTCTGAAGTTTTTTGCACATGGCTATAATATCAAGTAGTCGTATCAAATACAAATAATTTTCAAACAGATTTTTTGACACATGCATATGACTGGTATTATCACTCCATTTCAGAGTGGACGTGGAAGTAATGGCAATGAAAAGATACTCCACACTCATCGGATCTCCTGAATTGGAGCCTCATCAGTAGAAGCAGTTTAGTGTCATAACAAGAGCAGTTTTTGTTTTTTGTTGTTGTTTTTTTTTTTTTTTTTTTTTTTTTTTGCTGGGGATGGTTCTTACCCCCTCTAGAGGGGATACTGTCAGTTTATTCTAAGCCCCGCCGACAGGGAACTTTTTTCATGAACGATACACTAATTGATTATCTGATAATTTACTCTATACTAACGTATCAAAAAACAATTTTATAACCAGAATTGTCTAAAACCAGTAAATAATGATGATAATTTTCATTTATTCGTGTGTTTTGGGTAATAAAAATACTTCAAGAAAAAACCGCTTTCTATTTTCTTTGGTTTGGTTTCTTTGTTTAATGGCATATCAACCCTTTTAGGTTATTTAATGCCAAAGTCATTCTCTATTTAACCCATAGCTGGGAGGATAAGGGGGTTCATACCTTTCCCAAGGGTTTTTGCCCGAAAGTGAACGTAAGAGCGCGACTGGAATTCGAACTCACTTACTACGATTCCGGAGTCCATCGCTTTAACCATTACACCACGAGGACACCCCCTCTATTTTCTTTGAAAAAGTATGTACGCGCTACACATTCCAAAGTACGAATTGCCTCCATTTAGTCGGTAGGAATTAAAGGTAACTGCTTAGACAAATGACGTCTTTATGACTATTTTTTCCCTTTTATGTTCAACAAAACAAGTTTATTTGAGTATTTATGATTCCTTCAGATTTTCTTTCATTTGCTTGTTATTTCTTTTATATTTACTTTTAATTTCGTATTATTTATTTTGCAAAAAGCAAAAACACAAACAAGTTTTGATATTCGAGCATCAAAATTCCATTACTCATTACTCTAATGTGTTAGAGAGAGATTATTTGAAAAGTTTCAGGACTTCGGCCCTTTGGTCTCTTCAGGGCCACCTTATAGAGAAAGGATAAAAGAATTTATCTTCATTTCTTTTATGATGGTTGAATTTTAGAAACCTGTTGTCAGAGTCGTGGTTATTTTCAATCATCATAAGAGAAATGAAGATATATATATATATATATATATATATATATATATATATGAGGGTCGTTCAAAAAGTTCTAAGCCTCACCTAGAAAGAAGAGCCATTGCTGAATATTTTTGTTGTAGCAATAAATTACCACTTCTTATAAAACATGAAAAACTATTTCAGACTTCTGTCTTAATTTCTGTGCAAATGAGGCTCATGAACATATGAGAGCTGTGAGACTAATCTAAAATCTGTGTGAAACTTAGAACTTTTTAAAAGACTCTTGCGCGCGCAAGCACACACACACACACACACACACACACACACACGCACACACACATACACACACACACACACACACACATATATATATATATATATATATATATATAATCTTTCCTCTTTCATTTTTCAGCCCTTTCGGTGAGGTTCAAAATACGCTGACTGTATCTCCTGCAAAAGTGTAAAACTCCCATCAAAAAGTGATGTTCTGGGTCTGACACTAAATTGCATCTAATAATGAGGATGCAGAATTGAAGCTCTGGGAAGTGATAATTTCCGCTCAGTTGCCATTACTGACAAGTCCACTTGTTCGGGTCTCTTCTATGGGTCAAGTAGATCGGTTTAAAGATTATAGGTATTCGTTATCAATCATATGCTTTTACTATTTCACACAAATATATATCTTCATGCAACAAATAAAAGTAAGTTGGCGACCGTAGTTGGAGGTGACCTGAAGGCTCCCTTTTCGATAGCTACTACACCAAGGTGTAGGGGAGGGCGCTACACCTTCTCATGGATTGCTCAACTTTCCCCTTGATCCATACCTTATAATGCAGAGAGTTAAGCAAGGAGGCATCGATTACCATTTTTGAGCCTTTGGTATGAATCAACCTGGAATTGAACCCCGTTCTCACGGGCCATTGGTGAACACTCTAGCCATCATGCCAATGCCTGGTACTAATGCAACAAATAACAATCCTTTGTTAACAGTGATTGCTTCAAGTATATATTTACCCAACTCCTTCGCCATAAGTTAGATATAAGGTCAATTTTTAAGCGTAGTAAAGTTGGTTCGAATTCAGTGTTTATATTCTCCTAAATTGGTTGCTTAACCAAGGCTAAACGTCTCAGTTTGCCTACTATTTACCAATACCTGCCTCGTCCAAGATTAACACCCGAGTTGCTGATTCCTTTTTCTACGGCGATAACCGTTACAGCTTCAAGTAATCACACTTAATACAAGTAATTTGCCGGCCTAGTCGGCTAGGGCTGTAGAATACACCGACTGCATCTTTACAGAGAGGTAACCCCCTCCCACCAACAAGTGTTCTGGATATAACATCAAGCAATCGGCTGGTGAGGCTCCAATAATGCTGGAGCTTTGGGGAATGCGAAGTGCTCCTTCATTGCCATTGCTCCCAGGTCCACTCTAATCCGAAATGGTAGTACCCGATAGGGTCATATCAATGGATCAAATAGAACTGTTTGTCATTTAAACTATGTGCAAGCAAATGACTTATGCTAAAATGGATTGTCAGAAATAGAACTGTTTGTTCATTTCAATGTGTGTAAACAAATGACTGATGTTTTGTTGAATTGTTAGTGATACATAAGAATACATGGTTTGGTTTGGTTTGGTTGGTTGGGTTTTATGGCATATCAACCTTTGTAGGTTATTTAACGCCAAATCCATTTTTATGTAAATAATCTGTTCTATTTAAAACAATTCAGTTTAGCATAAGTACACAGTTTAATTGTCAAAAACATTTCCATTTCAAGCAGTTATATGTAACAATTCAGTTAAGTGTAAATACAGTTTTAATGTCAAAAAGCAGTTCTATTTCAAATAATTCAGTTAAGCATAAGTACGCAGTTTAAATGTAAGTACGGTTTAATGGTCAAAAACATTTCTATTTCAAGCTATTCAGTTTACTCAAACAATTCATTTTAACATAAGTATGCTGTTAGTTCTATTTTACCCATAGATAGAGTCCTATGAGTGCTACCACTCCGGGTCAGAGTGGACCCGAGAGCAATGGCAATGAAGGGGTACTCTGCATTCCCCAAATTTCCAGCAATGCTGGAACCTCACCATCAGATTGTTTAGTGTCATATCAGGACACTCGTAAGGAGGGGTTTTACCTCTCTGCAGAGGTGCAGTCAGTGTATTCTACAGCCCCAGCCGACTGGGCAAAAGAATACTTGGAACAATTTAACTGAGTATAAAAGAATGAGCTTAGGCTCGTTTAAAAATGTTATCAACAAAATGTGTTTACAAATCATATATCTAATATATTTGTATAAAACGGATTTGGCATAAAATAACCTATGTTTGATATGCCATAAAACCAAACCAAACCAAATGTATTTTGCACATACTTAATTGGCTTCAAGTATTCCTATAGTATTCATATACCATTCACAGAACTATTTGACAAAAAATGGAACTGAAACAGGTACTATCATTGTGGGTGGGAGTTGACCTGGGAGTAATTACAAGAGGGTAAATTCACACTCCTGAGAATTCTAGAACTGTAGCCTCATCACCTGGAGCCGTTTAGTAGCACACCCTGGACACTCCACTAAATATATTCTAAAAATTACTACCTAAATAAACATGCGTATCAAAATTCTTTGTAACTTTTTGACAGGAAGCTAAAGAAAGAAATGGATGGTTAAAATCGTCCACATCTGCAAGAATGTATGGTAGATTGATTCTTTTTGCTCAGAGGACTGAGAACACATGTCAGTCCACTCCTGGTTACGAAGTTTATTGTTACCACTCATGTCATCTTTGACAAGATATATTTGGATATTTACATTACACTACCTAATAAAACAAAACGCCCATTCATGGAGAAAGAACATGTTCCTGTCACAGGTGATATCAAAGAAATGATTTATCAAACAAATACGTCAAAATTCCATCCACTCAAATGATTACTATAGTGATATACCAAATACTAAAAAAGGCTTATATAAAGAGTTATTTACTAAGTTTAACGTAGTTTGGCACTAGGCCAGGAGTATGAAGCACCCAGTTGGAATCGAACTGAATATCAAAAGTCTGCTAGAGTCGGCAACCATTTCACAAAGTGATTTGTCAAATAGATTTGTTTAAAGATTATTCGTATTCGATAGATATACTTGACACTATATAACTGTAAACTATTTGTATTGATGGTTGGTTGGTTGGTTGGTTGGTTGGTTGGTTTTTGTGGCATATCAACCTTCGTAAGTTATTTAATGCCAAATCTATTTTTATGCAAATTGTCAGTTATATTTCAAACAATTCAGTTTAGCTTGAGTGAACAGTTTAATTATCAAAAACATTTCTATTTCAAGCAATTCAATTCATTCAAACAGTTCTAATTCAGCTAATTTAGTTTAGTATAAGTACAGATTTTGTTTACATACACTTGAATGTCAAAACAGTTCTATATTAAACAATTCAGTTTAATGTAAGTACACTTTCAATGTCAAAAACAGTTCAATTTCAAACAATTCAGTTTAGCATAAGCACACAGTTTAAATGTAAATACAGTTTAATTGTCAAAAACATTTCTGTTTAAAGCTATTTAGTTTAGTCAAACAGTTCTATTCTGAATAATTCAGTTTAGCATAAGTATACAATTAGTTCTATTTAACCCATAGATAGGACCCTATCAGGTGCTACCTTTCTGGGTCAGAGTGGACCTGGGAGCAATAGCAATGAAGGGGTGATCCGCATTCCACAAAGCGCCAGCATCACTGGAACCTCACCATCAGATTGTGTAGTGTCATATCCAGGACACTCATTGGGGGAATCTATAAAGAAGTGTTCTGCTAGGTTAACCTTTTTTCTTGTCATGGGTAATTTTATGTTTAGAGGTTAAGGAATCACGTTCATTATTTATTTGTATTTACATTTTTTGCGTAGTTGTTTTTAAGAGTTTTTTTTGTCCACGATTATATAACAACTATTCCTATCTAATGCAAATAATTTGCACACAGTTGAATGCTTTCAAGTATTCTTATATAACACGGTTTCTAGTAGTTATTTCTGTTTAATAGAACACTTCTTTTATGTCTGATCTGTTCGTTTTGTTCGTGTCTTGTCACAAATATCATCCCAGTCAGCTGGGGCGGTAGAATACACCGACTGCATCTCTGAAGAGGGGTTAGACAGACCCCAACGTGGGTCCTAGATATGACACTTAACTATCTGATGATGAGGCTCCAGTCTTAGAACTTAGGGTAATGTGGATTATCTCTTCATTGCCATTACTCCCAGGTCCACTTTGACGCGGTGTGCGAGTACCTGTAAGGGTCCCATCTATGGGTCAAATATAACTGTTTAACCATTTAACTGTGCGCAAACGAATGTCTGATGTTGAATTGTTAGTATTTGATAGAAATACTTGAAACCATTTAACTGTGTACCACCAACCAATGAGCTCTAGCTCGTTTAAAATATAACCTACAAACTATTCGTTTATAGAAACTATTATAACATGATTTGTCTTTAATAACGCAACCAAACTTTCAGAGTCCTATTTATGAATCAAAAAGAACTATTTATTTATATTGGATTGGATTATTAGTGTGAAAGAGCAATACTTGAAACCATTTAACTGAGTGCAAACGAATGAGGTTACCTAGAAACTATTTACTTCAAAATCATATTTAAATAGGATTTGGCATTAAATAATCATTAAGAGTTGATATTCCATTTTACCAAATGACCTAACCTTGTCAGAAGTGTACCATTATAATTTTCAGACGGGAAAGTTGTAGGATTGTTGTAAATATTTCTTGAAAGGTGAGCTCTACATTAATTTTGAGTACACTCTTTTGTTCTTTCATATTTTGGGTCATTTCAGAAAGCTGCACCTAACAGAAAGTGACAGATAATTATCTCTTGCCTTTCTTCACCTCGTGTCAGGAAGAGCACAAAATCTAGTGCATAACGCACTGTTTGAAAGACCAGGCCGTTTTTTATATGCGGTATTACTAATAAATAAGTACAACCCACAAGAAATTATCGAATAGGAATCCTTTTTAAACATGTATTTGATCCATAGATGGGATCCTTACGGATACTGCTACTCAGAGTCAAAGCGGACCTGAGAGTCATGTTATTAAAGAAATAATTCACACTCCCCGAATCTCCCGAACTACAGCCTCATCATCGTGTATTTTAATGTCATACCCAGGATACCCCTTTTTTCGAGGGTCTTAACCATAGCAGGGAATATGGTCAGCGTATTCCAAGCCCCGCTGATAGGGCTGTAATTTTTTAGCGCTTGTATCATACCCTAACGAAGTTATTTACAAAGCTCTTTTCATGGAGAGGGAGACCTTGTGTCTTAGTTGATAACGTACTAGATTGTGACATCAGAGTAAGCGAATTCGAGCTCTAGTTGCGCTACTACGTTCACTTTCGGACTAATACCCTTGAGAAAGTTAGGAATCCCCTAATTTATCATAGGTTAAATAGAATCACTACTGTTTTTCTACAAGGATGGATTTGGCATTAAATAAACCACGAAGGTGGATATGTCATTAAGCAAAGAAACCAAGCCGACCTTTTTTAATGGAGACAACAATCTGGTATGTTCACAATTTTTTTTCAGTATTAGTCAATATAAACAGTATGTTTAAGCATCTCTCATACGAATGAAACAGTATTTACCAATACAGAAATAAACAATGAATGAAGCGTTAATTTTCTTCAAAATAGTCTCCTTGATATTCAGTATACCATTGAGTTTTCCATTGGTCGAAGCACCGCAAACTCTACCTTTGATAGGGAGGAAGCTGTGTTGTATTTCTTTGAATTTCCTCACTGTCCTCAAATATTTTTCAGCTTAGAAAAGAAGAAAAAACCGAAGAGAGTTAGTTTTGGTGAATATCGATGATGCTGTACCTTGAACAATTTTGGGGTTTTACTCAAAACTGTTAATCGAAAAATACTGTAAATTAGCACTGACATGTTAAGATGAGACAGTAATTTTGTTTCTTTCTATTAGTAGAAAAGTCTACTTAAAATTTAACTTCATGTAACGGTGTTACTGTGAACCAAAGATCTGTTTTCGTAACCATGGAAATAAATACGAGACATTACTTTTGGAGCATCCCTAGTAAGTTTTATTAGGATTCTTTTTTTTTTGTTTTGTTTTGTTTTGTTTTTTGGGTTTTTTTTTACAGATTGATGCTTAGGAGCTCCTGTAACTTATATTATAAACCTTGAATTATTTTTTCTTTTTATACAGTTTTCGCTATCCTTATTAAGTTTTAAAATTTTAGTGCACAAGCCAAAAAGATATCAACAATAATCAGAGAGCAGAGTGAGTGAAAATGTCATAGAAACTGTCAAACAATATAAATGTGTATTAGCAGAAAAACTAGCCGAATATCAGAGTGTGCAAAAGGTTAATAGAATGGTGTTCAATTAATAAGAAGCGTACCCTTTATTACCCCCTTTTTTAATGTTTTGTTTTTTTTTTCTTTAAATTATCGATATTTTTACTTTTCTCCATTTCATTCTTTTTTTAATTATCAAGATTTCTTTCTTATTTTAATAATCAATGTTTCTTTCTTTCTTTCCACCACCCCTATTTTAATTACTAATTTTTCTTTTTCTTTCAATCTTTTTCATCATCATCATCATGTCGTGCTGGTAGCACGGATATCCCTGACCCTCTCTCGCCACTTTTCCCTATCGTTCATCGCCTCAGGCAGGTCTTCCAGACAACATCCCGTATCCTCACATAGTTGCTGAATGTATGTTCGTGCTGGTCGTCCCGCTTTTGCATGGCCATGTGTGGGGGTCCATAAGAGTACATCACTTATGAGTTCGTCCCTGCTTCTCCAGCAGTGTCCTGCATGTCTGGTTCGTCTAACTTGAATAGTTTTCGTGATAGGAGGCAGGTAGCCGTACAGTTGGTGTCTTGTTGGGTGTTGCCGCCAGGACTTGTTCAAGATTGCTCGCAGCATTCTTGTGTAATTGCCGTCTAGCTTCTTCTCCAGCCGTTTTGTTAGAGTCCATGTAGTGCATCCATATAGCAGTAACGATGCGACCGCTGCCTGGAAGAAACTGCGTTTCATTTTATCGGTTAGGTCTGATTTCCATTAAACCATTATTTTCAAAGTTTGATAAAAAAAAAAATGGAGTCATATGTTATTTTAAATTTCATATTTTGATATAATTGTTAAATGAAATTTAGGATTTATTACCTTTCTTTACTCTTCGTGTTGGAGTGTATAATTGTAAGAGCGAGATAGCGTACATATTTACCCACATATATATATATATATATATATATATATTCTCAATATTTTACAACATAAGCTTTCGGTTGCTTACTGTACCTGCTATTTCAAAGCGGTCACCTAAGTTCTGAACAGGCTCAACGTTAATTAACTTTCTGCAATTTTGAAATGTGTCTTTACCATATCAGTTTCTGTAGGAACTATCAATCTCCTTCTCTGGTGACACAAAGAAAACGCTATCAATCAGAAAACATTCTTCACCACTATTCTATAATATAGGAGGTGCCCGTGGTGTAATGCTTATCGTCGTAGGAAATGGACACCACGACACGAGTTCAAATCCTGGACGAGATTGATTGCATTTCACATAGCACTAATACCCTTGAGAAAGGTATGAATCCAATTATTCTCCCTCCAGCTATGGGCAAATAGTAGGACAGACTAGGTTCTTCAGCCTTGGTGAGACAACTAGTCTAGGAGAAGGAATACTCTGAATTCAAACCTGTTAAACTCCGCTTAAAAATTGACTTTGTGTCATATCCTGCCCGAGCGGAGGGGTTGGGTAAATATGATAATATACAAAGATACGACAAATACTTTCAAGGAGGGAAGTACACTCCTCTCTGTTATTTGTTGTCAGTGTCTCGCTATAAAACAGCAATGGGTGGATGACTTAGACAGTGTACACTGCCATCTTTGTCTTCTCCATCCGTTTTATATAGGTTTGTATATAGATATGCGTGTAAGATTGTGTGTGTGTGTGTGGTGGGAGTAAGAAATTTTATCTAAACCGAAGTTTATCATTTCAAACTGCTTACGTCACTACATCTTTTTAAAAAACCCAACCATCCCAAAAGAGGAGGAATACCCGTGACGTAGTGGCTAATGTACCGGACTGTGACATTAGAGTAAGCAAGTTCGAATTCTCGTCGCGCTATTACGTTCACAATCGGACTAATACCTCGGGGAAAGGTTATCCCCCCACCGCTATAGGTAAAATTTTGTTTTACAATGATGGATCTGGCATTGAATAACCCACGAATATTGAAATGCCATTAAACAAAAATAAAAGCAAAACTAAAACAACCATCGCAAGGTTAACACAAACCGGCATTTGCGGCGTAACGGCTGTCGTGGTAGAAAATGAACTCGGAGGCCCAAGTTCAAATGCTGAAGGAAGCTATTTGCATTTCACATAATGTTGCATATTGACCCGTCAGTTAGAGATTTCGTTAGCATGATGCACCTGTGGAAACAAAGGGACAGCGGAAATGAATCACGAAACGGAAGAAAAACACGTGGGCGTTATGAATATACACAGTTTCAACCCCCACCCAGGATAGGCGGTCAGTCAGGAGAATCGGGCTGTCAGAGCAGAAGCTGCATTGAGAAATGGCTCTGATCAGCTCTCCGTCAGTCTTAGTCAGAGTTCTTTGTCACTGTCTCTGTCTGTCTGTCTGTCTGTCTCTCTCTCTCTCTTTCTCACACACACACACACACACACACACCTGCAACATTTAGACCCTTTCGAGTAATAAAGAAGAAAGTTTATATTTTTTATAAACAAGTATCGCAGTCTCTTCATTGGTATATAACAATAGCCGTAATACCCTCAATGAAGGTATAAATACAACTATTGTGCTTCCAACTATGGGTAAATAGCAGGAGAAACTGGGATCTTTAACGTTGGTAAACCGATCTAGGAGAAGGAAAACCTTAAATTCAAACCAACTGGATTTTACTTAAGAACTAACCTCATGTCACATCCTGCTTGTGATTTTAGAGAGGGGTTGATAGAAATACAGACAAATGGGTCTGTTAACTTTCTGACTTTCTTCCCCTTAACTCACTCTGTATTCAAAAAACACATTAAAACAAAAATACCATAGATTCATAAAAGCTGGGTGACACCTACCCTCCTTTTGTTTGGAGGGTGAGGTAGGTCCCGTTGTCAAATTTCCAGAGTACTTTATTCTTTTCATTTTCTATGATGGTCTCTATTTGAACTAAAACCATTTGTTTACATGATCGAAGCCAAGTTGTTTGTGAGAGCTTTTTTTTTCTAAGATATTATTTATTTACACTATCAAATCCAATTTATTTGCACAGTTCTCAATCTGTAACGGTTTCTACTCAGTTAAACCCTTATTTTTATATTCAAGTCAGTTTGCTCCCTTCACTTATATCGTTGACCGCTTCAATTTTTACCCACAACAGTGGTATTTGCTGTTCTGTTTTTGTTTGTTTGCTTGTTTGTTTGTTTGTTTGTTTCTCACTGAAACTGAAAATAGCTGAAAATTTTGTCATACTAGCGCTTTTCTGCTGAAGGGGAAAAATGGGGACTTTGGTCCCAATGAAAGTTAATGAATTTTAATTACGTATTATTGAATCATATTTTAACATCATCAACAACATGAACTCTCAAATTCTGTTTAACATATATACGCCTTTTTTTGTGGAGGGTTGGGGAGTCGTTTTTCGTATTTTGTTTTTCTGTTTTTTTTTGTTTGTTTTTTTTTTTTGGGCTAGATTTTTCTTTTCGTTTTAATTTTTATTTTGAAATATGGAATCTGTCTAAATAAACGTTATTAATGCTTTAACATTTATCCACCCAAGAGGCTACTTCTCACACTACTATTGTAGAGGCGCACTTAGTGTTATGGTTATCGTCGTAGAAGATGGAATCTCAGACACAAGTTCAAATCCTCGCCGAGGTTATTTGCATTTCACTTTGTGTCAATGATTTGGGGCAAGATATAAATCAATTTGTTCTCCCCCTCCCCCAGCCATGGCTAAATAGTAAGGCAGATTGGGTTCTTTATTCTTAGGGAAGCAACCAGTCTAAGAGAAAGAAAACCCTGAATTCAAATGAGCTGAAATCAACTTAAAAACTGACCTTGTGTCATACCCTTCCTTGGTGAAAGGATTGGGTCAATATATGCACTTCGTGGGCGCATCAAGTGGTATAATGGTTTGCAAGTTACACTAGCAAACCTTCACAATTGACTTTGAGTCTCATTGGGTTCCCCTTTCCTACGGCCTTGTGCTACACCTAAGAAAAAAGCTAAGTAAATTACTTCATGTAGATTGTAAACACTACAACACAACTTGTTTAAGCCTTATTTCCAGTAAGTAGAAAAGACTTTAGAAAAATACTACACTAAACTGCAACACATGGTGAGGCTCCAGTTCTGAAGATCAGGGGAATCCTAACTACTCCTTCATTGCCAGGTCCTCTCTTACTGGGATAGATAGAACCTTTTGGGGTCCTATCTAGGGATCAAATAGATCGGTTTGAAAATTATTAGTCTTAGACAGGAATACTTCATACCAAATAAATGTAAATTATTTGTATTAGGGCTAATCACTTGCATAATTATTTACTAATGAATATCATTGCCCAGTCGGCTTGGGCAGTAGAATACACCGACTGCACCTCTGCAGAGAGGAAAACTCCCCCAACGAGTGTCTTGATATGACGCTAAACAATCTGATGATGAGGTTCCTGTAATGCTAGAGCTTTGGGGAATGCGGAGTGCCTCTTCATTGCCATCGTTCCCAGGCCACTCTGGCCTGTAGTGGTAGCACCTGATATGGTTCAAATAGAACTAAACTGTGTACTTAGGCTAAACTGAATTGTTTGAAATAGAACTGTTTTTGACATTGAAACTGTACTTACGCTAAACTATATTGCTCGAATTAAAAGTGTTTGACTAAACTGAATAGTCTGAAATAGAAATGTTTTTAAAAATCAAACTGTGTACTTATGCTTAACTGAATTGTTTGAAATAGAACTGAATATTTGTATAAAAAATGGATTTGGCATTAAATAACCTACAAAGGTTGATATACCATAAAACCCAAACAAACAAACAAGGAATATCATTAGTCACTTGATACTATATAATTGTGTGTAAACAAATTACTATTATTAAAAAGAAATAATTGTCAATGAATTATTGATATTAGATAGGAATATATGAAACTTAACTACTGTGATCAAATTATTTGTATAATGTAGGAATACTTAATATTATATAACTCTGGAAAAGCAATGAAGAAGCAACAACATAAATCTAAACATAAAATGAAAGTGATATATATATATATATATATATATATATATAACCCCTCCGCTCGGGCAGGATATGATACAATGTCGATTTTTAAGCGGAGTTTAACAGGTTTGAATTCAGAGTTTTCCTTCTCCTAGACTAGTTGCCTCACTAAGGCCGAAGAACCCAGTCTGCCCTACTATTTACCCATAGCTGGAGGGAGAATGATTGGATTCATACCTTTCCCAAGGGTATTATATATATATATATATAGTGTCATCCACAGACATACTGTTTCATTGTATCACAACACTTCTTTACCCAGTCGGCTGGGGCTGTAGAATACACCGACTGCTTCTCTGCAGAGGAGTAAGACCCCACCCAACGAATGTCCTAATATAACACTAAACAATCTGATGGTGAGGTTCCAGTGATACTGTACCTCTTCAATGCCATCACTCCCAGGCCCACTCTAGCCCGGAGTGGTAGCACTTGATAAGGGCCCTAACAATAGCTTAAATAGAACTAAACCGTGCTTTCTTGACTTTACCGTTTTTTGCATTTAAACAGCGTATTTATGCTAAACTGAATTGTTTAAAATAGAACTGTTTTGACATAAAAACTGCGTACTTATGCTAAACTGAATTATCTGAAATGAAACTGTTTTGACATTAACTCTGTGTATTGTCCAGTTGACATTTAACTGTGTATGAGCAATATGTGCTTATACTAAACTGAATTAGCTGAATTAGAGCTGTTTGAATAAGCTGAATAGTTTGAAATAGAAATGTTTTTGACAATTCAACTGTACTCATGCTAAAATGATTTGTTTGAAACAGAACTGATTATTTGCATAAAAATGGATTTGGCTTTAAATGGAAAGTTGATATGCCATAAAACCCAAGCAAGCGACCAAAACCTCTTCAGTGGAGCTAGACACGTAGGACGCCTCCATCTGGGATCGAAACCCGCCTAACTTTACGCCAGACTTGGTATTTAATCGCTCAGCCATTCCAGTGACATACATCAGCATTGGAATTATAACGCATATATATTAGCTTTCGTTTGTTTACATTTGTGCTATCGGATACCAGAGGGCTCCATTCGTTAGCAGAGCTTTGCAGTATGCGAGTAAATGTATATTTCTTTATATATATATATCTAGTAGCACGGATACTTATCTGCGACCGCGGGTTTCGTGCCGTCTCATTAATCGTCAGGCTGAGAAAGAAAGATATATGAAATATATATAAAATATATATAAAGAAATAATATATATTTATTTATTATTATATGATAGCTCCATTACAGATAAATAGCAATTCTATACCTGAAAAAAAAACAAGATTTTTATGTACATTTTTTTTTAAGTAGAGGAATTATATTGTCAATTGAATTGCCATGACCAGAAAACCCGGCAAACACTTGCGAGTGACATACGGGTTTTGGATCTGCATTCTATGATCGCTCGTTCGATCTCCAGCGTAGGAGATCTTAGTATACACTGCTGAGACCTGAAAAGGTCGAAACAGCTGTCCAATGGTTCCCTATGTCACGCCCTGTGTGTGTTTGTGTTTGTGTACGTGGGTGTATATTTGTCTCTCTCTCTCTCTCTATATATATATATATATATACTCATAATTATGTCATATTCGTGTTTATCTTATTTGTTCATATTTTTTAGTCTTTTATTTTTAAAGGTTTTTATTGGATCAGAGACCTTATTTATGAATCAATTCTTGTGCAATTTAAGAATAAACTTAGAGTCTTAAAACGTTTTAAAACTCTCCAGTTTTATGGAAACAGCATTCAAGCACTTGTAACTTAGCAACCAAATCAACTCTCTTTACTTATTAGCTTTTCTTTTTCTTAATTCTTTTCCTTTTTCTCTATATCTTTGGCAATGAGCACTTTATCCATTTAAGACGGCTTTTGATGCCTGCTTGAAAAAAAAATGAGTCATTACTTAAATGATAATGTAATACTTCTGCTTTGGGAAGGATAAATGGAAATATGTCTTGTTTGTTCTTTTTAGGATGGACAGGGTGTGTTCCCGGCCTTCACACTCACTGTACTGGTTCTTCCTATTTTATTTCCTTTATAGAACATTGAGTCTCGTGTCTGTGGGCAGGGAATCGTATTGTTTCAAATTGTTAAAAACTATTTATTAAGAAATAGGAAGAGTCGCGTAAAAAAACAACAAAAAACGGTATTTTATAAAAATGATTATTTCATATACTCTCTCTCTCTCTCTCTCTCTCACACACACACACACACACACACACGCATACTCTCTCTCTCTCTCTCCTTTTAATACAAGGGCGTTTTCTGTATTAAAATAACTGGCAAGAATGCCCCATTATAACAGTATGTATTTGCCAAACTTCTCAACCTAACGCAAGATGCGACACAAGATCAATTTTCGAGCAGAGTAAAGCTGGTTCGAATTCAAAGTTTTCCTTCTCCTATGTTGATTGCCTTACCAAGAATAACGCGCTTAGTCTGCTCAATGTACCCTTATTTGAATGGAAAACAGATGAATTCCTGCCTTTTCCAAGGGCATTAGCACAGAATAAAACACAAACAGCCTCGTCCAGTGTTTGAACTCGACATATCGGGTCCATTTCTAACGACGGTAACTGCTACGCTAAGTGCGCCTTCTGTATGTTGTTTGCTAATTGTCCTACCTTTTTCTAATCCGACTCATGTAAAGTAAATAAAGTTGACGACCGTAGTCGAGGGTGACCTGAAGGCTCTCTTTTCAATAGCGACTACACCGAGGTGTAGGAGAGAGCGCTACTCCTTTCCCTGGATTGCTCCACTTTACACTTGATTGTACCTTATATTGCAGAGTGTTAAGCAAGGAGGTATCAAGTACCATTTTTAAAGTTTTTAGTATGATGTGTCTAGGGATTGAACCCAGGTCTCCCGAACCATTGGTGAACACTCTACCCACTAGACCAATGATATAAAGTTATAAATTAACTATAGAAAAAGGACAAATTTTAAAGAAAACCGCAATGAACATTTAAACTATTAAGTTCAACAATCAAGCAGTTACAAATGAATCAGAATCTGCTTTAGATAACGCATGACGAGTTGATACGCCGTTAAATAGATAAAGTAAACTAAACTCATTTATGAGTTAAATAGTCAGAAATATTTAATCATTTTCTATATTTTATACAGTTAAACAGTTTCCAAACAAATAACTGATTTTAAATCAAATTATTAAGATTAGATAATAATACCTAGAACCATTTAACTGTGAAAATAAAACTATTGGTGTTAAATAGGAATACTTGAAACCATTTAACTATGCGCAAATAGAACTGTTAGTGTTAAAATACTTGAAACTTTTTAACTGTTCAAATCGAACTATTACTGTTAGATAGGAATACTTTAAACTATTTAACTGTATGCAAATAGAATTATTGATGTTTGATAGGAATACTTGAACTATTTAACTATGCGCAAACTAATGGCTGATGTTAAATTGAATAAGATATTAGTTACCAATACTTAGAACCATTTAATTAGGTGCACTTAATATATAAACAATTGTGTGCAATTAATATATAAATATTAGATAGCAATACTTGAAACTATTTAATTGTGTGCAAATAGAACTATTACTGTTTGATATGAATACTTGAAACCATTTAACGGTAGAAATAGAAATATTCGCGTTTGATAGGAATACTTAAAACCATCTGACAGTGTGCAAATAGAACTATTAGTGTTATATAGGAATACTTGTGTAATATAATGGCCGAGGGATTTCGTTTTATGCCTTTGGGTTTAGTTAGGCTGAGAACCTTTCGGCTCAGCACATGGGTTAGTTAGGTGCAAACTTGAGTGCAGGTGTTAACGCGCGTGCGGGGAGGATGTATCGTTCATAGACGTCAAAATAAAAATCACAGAGTAAGGTTGACCAGTGGATGTGAATGACGTCATGCACCGGAAGCGCGCGGAGGATTTGGGGAGATTTGAAAAAGTCAGGAGTTGAGTTGTGTCCTGCCTCGAGAGAAGACGGTTGACTTTCGCTTACTCGCGGAGGCCTTGCGACGGGTGCGCACGAGATGTGGGCGGGGGACAGATGGAAAAGCCAGAAGAGAAGGAATGTGTATCTCTCTCCTTATGTCGAAGAGCCTTTAAACTCAAAGGTAATAAAAAGTTTTGTACCTGAACTAAGAAGTCGTAAGTGTTTTTCGTGTTTGGAGATTCCTATGTTCTATGTGTATATGTTATATATATGAACATTCTATGTACGTTTCACACGTATCCGTATCATTGGGTATGGTACACTTGAACCATTTAACTGTGTACAAACAAATGATTGATACTAAATTGAATTATTAGTATTAGATAGCAATAAATGTTTTATTTATTGCGGACTTTTTGTCCTCATCTTAGTAGTTTTTGTGTGTTGTTTCTTCTTCTCTACGTTTCTGCCAAATTTCACCAATGGCCTTCTTCAGGTGATTTAACCGCGACTTCGGATAGGAATGCTGAGTCTTGTAACCGTGTCCCCAGTAATTACTGCCTTCCATCGTTGTTGTGAAATTGGGCCGAAACGTAGTGAAGAAGAAACAACACGCAAAAACTACTAAAATGAAGACAAAAAGTTCGCAATAAATAAAAAATTAATTCTCAGATTAAGAAGCCTCATCTCAAAATGATTCCAATTAAAGACAATTAGATAGCAATTGTGAGAACCATTTAACTATCGCAAATAAAACTATTCTTGTTAGATAGAAATACTTGAAACTATTTAACTGTGTGAAAATAGAACAATCAATGTTACATAAGAATACTTGAAACCATTTAACGACCTGAAAATAAAACTATCAGTGTTAGATGGCAATACTTGAAACTATTTAAACGAGCTCTATCTCGTTAATGAACCATATATATTTAGTATATAAGTATAAACTTGATTTGGCACCTCGTGGTGTAATGGTAAAAGCGATGGACTGAGGAATTGTAGTGAGTTCGGATTCCAGTCGCTCTAATATGTTCACTTACGGACAAATACCCTTGGGAAAGGTATGAACCCCCAGCTATGGGTTAAATAGTACCACTACTGTTCTTCCAGAAGGATGGCTTTGGCATTAAATAACCTACAAAGGTTGGTATGCCATCAAACAAAAAAACCGAACCAAAGCAAACCAAACCAAAGCTTATAATCGCTTAGATTATTAGTATTAAATTGTACAAACTATTGTACAATAGAATAATAGATAAGGCGTCTCAGGTGGTGTAATAGTTGGCAAACTAGACATGCAAACCTTCACGTGTGAGTTTGGGCCTCATTGGGTGACCTATTCATACAGCCTTGTACCTCGTCTAAGCCAAAATCTTCGTTAATTATTATTAGTTATAGACTAAGTGCAATGTTTTCAATAAATGAACATTGAAAATATAAGTAAAAAAACAATCGAACATTTACAAATTAATCAAATCCCAGCTTTAGATAATACCTAACAAGTTGAAATGGTGCAAAACAAATGAAATAAACTAAACTAAATATTATCATCATATCGTGCCGCCAGCACGGATATCCCTGACCCTCTCTTCCTACTCTTCTCTATCATTCATCGACTCCGACAGGTCCTCAGAGCTACATTCCGTATCCTCACAGAGCTGCTGTATGTAAATTCGAGCTGGTCGTCCTGCTTTTGTTCGGCTATATGAGGGGGTCCACAGGAGAACATCACTTATGAGCTCGCCCCTGCTTCTCCAGCAGTGTCCTGCATGTTTGGTTCGTCTAACAGGGATAGTTTTCGTGATGGGAGGTAGGTGGCCGTACAGCTGGTGCTTTGAGGGGTGTTGCCTCCAGGACTTGTTCAAAATTGCTCGCAGCATTCTTGTGTAGTTGCCGTCAAGCTTTTTCTCCATACGTTTAGTTAGCGTCCATGTAGCGCATCCATATATCAGTATCGATATGACCGCTGCTAGGAAGAAACTAAATATAACCAGAGGAAAATTTCATTGTAGTAAATATTAATATTTAGAACCATCCAGCTTTTACTAGTATTTTGTTGTCTAGTTATCATTCTAACTTCTGAGCAAAGCCAGATAATACTCAATGTTGATATTTAGTACTATCCAGATTTTACAAGTATTTTGTTGTCTAGTTATCATTCTAACTTCTAAGCAAAGCCAGGTAATACTCAATGTTGATATTTAGTACTATCCAGATTTTACAAGTATTTTGTTGTCTAGTTATCATTCTAACTTCTGAGCAAAGCCAGATAATACTCAATGTTGATATTTAGTACTATCCACCTACAACAAGTGAGGGCCATGAACTCCATTGTAAATGCAACCATTTGCAATAAATATCTATCCGCCTTCTACAAGTATTCTGTCTAGTAGTTGCCGCTCATAAAACCGTCGTCTTTCGAATTCACGATTTAGTTAAATCCTTTTGAAAACATTCTTTTTAGTTTCATTTCAGTTGAGAGAGACCCAAAAATGTCGCCTTGCAAGTTACACCTGACGCATAACTATTTACTTTTGTCCCAGCTGACAATATGGTTTATCAAATCAAGACGCTCACTTAAATCACTTCATTATTTTAAACCGGCACTCCCAACCGGATAAAAAATAATCTCACCTTCCTAGACAAAATTAGTGTAACCGGTGTTGCAGTTATTTACTAACTTTTGCTTTGTCTAACACATAGGCCTTAGGGAATTGGAGTTGGAGTTATTGGTTGGTCAACACTTGTTGGCTTATTTAATATCAGTATTTTTTTCTATAAGCGATTATATAGTTTTAAATAAGGTTAATCATTTGTAAGTAATTACAACTACAAATGACTTTTATTAATATCAATAATGTATACTCACTTATATGGTTTAAAACTCAGGCACCTTTGGTGGTGTAATGATTAACAAGCTTGACTAGCTAACCTATACGAGTGTGTTCGAGTCTCATTGGGTGCCCCATTCATTCAGCATTGAGCCACATCGAAGCAAAGAGCTTTGTAAATTATTATATGGTTTAAAACTATGATCCCGTAGTACTTGTCAGGATCCAATTTATGGATCAAATAAATATTTTCAAATTATTTGTTTTAGATGAAAATTCTTGATATCATATAATAAAAACTATTAAATTAAACAAAAAATGGGAATATAAACGTACAATGAGCGCAATTCCCTCGCCTCTCGGCATAAAATAACCCAAGACGTGTAAACATGCCGTAAAAATCGATCAATCAATTAAAAGGTTTAAAATAAATATTTCTATTTCATAATAATCATTTCTTTACATAATTATATAGTTTCAAATATTTCTATCAATTACTGATAATTTTCACAGTTACATGATGGGGAGCGTTAAGGGAGTTCCTGTGACGTATTGGCTAAAGTAGAAAACAGTGGCCTCGATCTAAATGAGTTCGAACTATAGCCAGGCTATTACGTTCACTTTCGGACGCTTGAGAAAGATATCATCATCATCATCATCATCATATCGTGCCTCTAGCACGGATATCCTGACCCTCTCTCGCCACTTCTCCCAATCGTTCATCGCCTCCGGCAGGTCTTCAAGCCTACATCCCGTATCCTCACATAGCTGCTGTATGTATGTTCGAGCAGGTCGTCCTGCTTTTGCTGGGCCATATATGGGGGTCCAGAGGAGTACATCACTTATGAGCTCGTCCCTGCTTCTCCAGCAGTGTCCTGCATGTCTGGTTCGTCTGACTTGGATAGTTTTCGTGATGGGAGTTCGGCAGGTGACCGTATAGTTGGTGCCTTGTAGGGTGTTGCCGCCAGGACTTGTTCAATATTGCTTGCAGCATTCTTGTGTAATTGCCGTCCAGCTTCTTCTCCCGCCGTTTAGGTAGCGTCCAAGTAGTGCATCCATACAGCAGTATCGATACGACCGCTGCCAGGAAGAAACTGCGTTTCATTTTATCGGTCAGGTCTGATTTCCATATGATCGATAGTCTATCGATAGCTGTCCATGCCTTCGTTAGCCGCGTGTCGATGTCTTTTTCGGTTGATGAGACACTGCTTCCTGGGTAGGTGAACTTGTCTACCAGTTTTAGAGAGGTTCCGTCTAGTGTGGAAATGTCGCCTGTTTGATTATAGCACATATATTCAGTTTTGTGTGCATTGACATGGAGGCCAATGCCTGCAGCGGCTCGTTCCAAACTATGTGTAGTGTTTCGGCCTGGTTGGGTGTATTCGCCAGTATCGCTATGTCATCGGCGTAGTCGGCGTCGGTAATTGTTTTTGCGGGGTATCTTCTGATTCTTTTCTTTGTCAGCTCGAAGCCGTTTTCTATGATTTTATCAATCGATGTTCTAAGCACATAGTCTAGACAGATGATAAAGTGGTATGGGGCTAGCGTGTCCCCTGGTAGTACTCCTGCTACAATGTCGAGGTATTCTGTGTCTCCATCCGGTGAACGTACTTTCACTTTGGTGCCTCTTAAACCCCCAACTATACGTTAAATAGTATCATAGCAGTTCTTCTACAAGAACAGGCTTGATATTGAACAGCCCACAAAGGTTATGTCATTAAACAAAGAAACCAAACAATTATATAATTTTAGAATTATTTAAGAAAAATGACATCGGCATTGAATAATCCTATAAGGGTTGACCAATCTACAACCGAAATTCCCTGTGGCCTTTGCGGTTGTAGATTGATCAACCCTTATAGGATTATTTAATGCCGAAGTCATTTTTTTCTTTAAGCTATTAAATGGTTTCAATTAACTAATTGTAATCATTATTAGCAATCATAGATAAAATCAACTATTTTTTATATTGATAATTCATATACGCTAATATGTTTTCAAGTAACGAATATTACATAATGTTTTTATTAGTTACATGAAAACGTTAACTAATTGTAATCATTATTAGCGATCATAGATAAAATCAACTATTTTTTATATTAATAATTTATATACACTATTTTGGTTTCAAGTCACGAATGGTAATCATTGTTAGCAATTATAAATTCCATCAATTATTCTTGATATTAATAATTTATATACACTTATTTGGTTTCAAGTAACTATTCCTATTTAATAATAAACATTTCTTTGAAAACAGTAACGTAATTTGATCACAAGTATTTCAATTCAATATTAATAATTTTTACGCAATCATATCATTTTAATTTTTTAGGCTATTATATGTTTTCACGTAACTAATGATAACATTATGCAACATTGCCCAGTCGGCTGGGGTGGTAGAATACACCGACTGCTTCTCTGCAGAGGGGTAAGACTCCCCCAATGGGTGTCCTGGATATGACACTAAACAATCTGATGGTGAGGTTCCAGTAATGCTGCAACTTTGGGGAATGCGGAGTATCCCTTCATTGCCATTGCTCTCAGGTCCACTCTGGTCCGGAGTGGTAGCACCAGATAGGGTCCTATCTATGAGTCAAATAGAACTAAACTGTGTCATCATCATCATCATCATGTCGCGCTGGTAGCACGGATATCCCTGACCCTCTCTCGCCACTCCTCCCTATCGTTCACCGGCCTAGCCAGGTCTTCAGGACAACATCCCGTATCCTCACATAGCTGCTGAATGTATGTTCGTGCTGGTCGTCCTGCTTTTGCACGGACATGTGTGGGGGTCCATAAGAGTACATCTCTTATGAGTTCGTCCCAGCTTCTCCATCAGTGTCCTGCATGTCTGGTTCGTCTTTTGAAATAGAACTGTTTTTGACATTGAAACTGTACTTGGGCTAAACTGAATAGGTTGAAATAGAACTGTTTGACTAAACTGAATAGCTTGAAATAGAAATGTTTTTGACAATTAAACTGTGTACTCATGCTAAACTGAATTGTTTGAAATAAGACTGATTATTTGTATAAAAATGGATTTGTCATTAAATAACCTACAAAGGTTGATATGCCATAAAGCCCAAACAACCAGCCAGCCATTATGTAACACATGGATAATATGTTATTTCTTAAGTGACCATGCTGTAAAAGAATAGAAATGGCGATTATTTTATTCAAACTTTGCTTTTGTGTCTTGATAACACTATGTAATACGCATTTTGTTCCTAAATAATCTATGAAACAAACAAATTTAACCTGTAATTATTCCAAGATGATACAAAAATGAATAAAAGTATTTAGTGTTATTAAATAATGTGTCTTAATTGCTTATGTGGTAAAAGTATAGAAAATAGCCATTATTTTCTTCAAATTTTATTGTTGTAAAATTTAGTAATTTATTTAGAAATTTTCAATGTAAAACGGGACAGTTTGCATTTTATATAAGGTTTAAATCAAAGAATATATGAAACAAATTTTACCAGTAATTATTCAAAGTTTACAAACAAATAAACGAAAATATTTTGTAAGTCCTAGAAAACTACCCATTTGCTTCTCAAGACTAAATCTACCTGGAATGTTCTGGAAAATGGTTTAAATCATGAAAAGATTAAAATAGATCCCTTTTTAATTTACTTTCGGCATAACCATTATTAAGAAATAACACTTTCTGGTTAGGAATAAGAAAAGGTTTTAAAAATTACATAATTTTCTTTTTTTGGAAGCAATTTTTGTAAGTAACTTCAAATGATTTTATTCTTTTTATCTGTTAACTTAAAATTAGACGAAGCGGTGCATTGTAAAATTTATATTGAACCAAGCCCCCACCCCATTTAAATGCGCTAACTGATGTATCGAGATCAGCCTTTTTATCAGTCCACTGATCGAAGTCAGTCTTCCTTTTTCTAGACTGGTTACTTTAACAAGATAAAACAACCAAGAGTATTTTAATATCTTAACCATAAGAAACAGATCCCTACCTTTTCCTGGGACATTAGTTTGAAAAGTACAGAAACACACTCAGTCAAAATTTGAACACAGCTTACCGAATCTATTTTCTGAGTCAGTAGCAGCTACGTGCATTATAAGTCAAGATTTATGCGCACACAAAAGAGAAACGCTTGATGCAGACGCACGTGGGGAAATCGTTACAACCGAAAAAAATGAACGCGGCGACCTGTGTTCGAATCCTCGACGAAGTTATTTGCATTTCATATAGCTCTAATATCTTTGGAAAGGGTATCATTTCAACTATTCTGCTTCCAGCAGGTTCTTTAATTTGGGTATAGCAATCTGACTAGGGAAATGAATTTGACCCTGTTAAACTCAACTAAAAACTTACCTTGTATCGCATTCTGTTCCTGTGGAGGGTTTATATATATATATATATATATATATATATATATATATATATATATATATACCAACCCTTCCGCACACTATGGATGATAAAATATATCGAGATTGAAGCTCTATTTATCAATGGAAAAATAAACAATGAAACGTTTATTTTCTTCTAAATTGTCTCTCTGACATCCGATACACTTATCTAAATTTCATGTACAGCCTGAACAAGGACAAATGAACAAATACATATATATATATATATATATATATATATATATATATATGTCTGTGTGTGTGGAGGGGTATGCTAATGTCCATCTCCTTGCATTATTTTATCTGTCGCCGTCTCGGCTACAGCACTAAACAACTGAAAGGTTTCATAAACAAACAACGAATATTTCAACTCTCACTGTTCGGACGCCTTAGATCAAATATTTCTTCGCTAAACATATCCGTTTGTTATGCAATGAGTATAGATTGCTCGAAATGAATCTGCCTCGCCAGTCAGTATTCTTTTAACGGTTTATAATTGTTCAAACACGGAAATCTAACAGTAATCTTATAACCAACCACCTGCTTTCTGAGAAGAATGGCGAATTATGTTGTTTTATTTTTGCGGGGCGGGGGGGCACTCTTTGTTTCTTTGAAAATGTTATAACTTTTACTGTCGATTTTCTTTGTAAACTTTCATCAGAAAATGTCGTTCGGGTGTGACGAGTAAGAAGCATCATCGACTGTTTACAGAAAGTTGGATTGAAATGTCGAACGTTGTCTGTAATTTACACGTTTAGAGAAAGCGTTTAGTAAATAGCGTCTGGTAATTCGTCCTCAGCAGGTGCTTCGACGAAAAAAAAAAAAAAAAGGGGGAAAAAATCAGTATAAGTGAATTTAAGTCAAACAAGTGCTTGTACGCCTCGCACTGAACAAGAATTCTTCATTATACTATGCATAAAGAAGCGCGCTTTGTGTAACGGTTATCATACTCGAATTCAAATCTTGGACGAAGCTTTTTGTCATTCATGGTTTTCATCTTTATTGTTATATTTTACAACGTTTCGGTCGATATGTCCTCCGCCCTCCTTCAGAGGGGGAGTTGTTGTCGAACTCGGGAGTTTTCACAGAACTTTGAACCACATCCTTTATTTGATACAAAGAAAGTCAATTGCTCTGAATCCGTTAACCATAACCGGGTCCAAATGTTAGGTATTCTTGTATTATTACTCGCTTGCTATCAGGATTGAACCTGCAACCTCCAAATGATTGTCTCTCAGAAGCTTAGGGAACCAATGCCTATAACCGTTGCACTATGTGTTCTGCTGGATTGTGCAAAGGGAACTTTTGGAACTTATAAACTTAAAGTTCTTACATCACTATTATTACTACTATTATGTATGGTTTTTTACCTGAGCTCATTTTACGATTGTTTTTTTTTTATCTAACCTTTTTGATTATTGATTTCCATATTGTATTCATCTCTATAATTGGTCTTCTCAAAAGGTCACCGTAGCCCAACATATGTGCTGATTCTTGATGGCGTCTAATGTTCTTCTCTGTCAATTATTTTAACTTCACCCCATAAGGGCAGATGGTTTCCATTTTCCTTACATATATGGTCCGCAATACCCGACTTTCACTTCTGCTTTTCGATATTCTTCTAGCCTTACTTTTAGTTGGACGAGACTGTTATGCTCGTATTTTAGTTTGGTTTAGTTTGGTTTCTTTATTTAAAAGTATATCAACTTTTGAGATATATTTAATGCCAAATCCATCCTTGTAGAAGAGCAATAGCGGTACTCTTTAACCCATAGCTGAAGGGAATAAGGATTTTGAACCTCTTCAAGAGTATTGGTCCGAAAGTGAACGCAATAGGGTGACGGCAGTTCGAACTTACTAAGATTTCACTGCTTATAACGTTAGCCAGGTCTCTCCCGCTAATGTCCTTTGGAAAGACACGAATCCATCTATTCCCCCCCTCCAGTTTTGGGTAAATAGTTGTGTAGTCTTGATTCTCTAGCGTTGTTAAAGCAACAAGTCTATTTGACCCATAGATAGGACCCTATCAGGTGCTATTACTCCGGGCCAGAGTGGACCTGGGAGCGATGGCAATGAAAGGGTACTCCGCATTCCTCAAAACTACGGCATTGCGAGAGCCTCGTTTAGTGTCATATCCAAGATACTCGTTGGGGGGTAACCCTCTGCAGAGATGCAATCAGTGTATTCTACAGCCCCAGCCGACTGGGCTTCCTGCTGAATAAACCCACGATGTGTTTTGGTTTTAAGTAAAGATTAGTCGGCTTTGAACGAAACTGTATAAATCACAGGTTAGCTCTACAATAAAAAAGACAACAAAAAAGAAGCGAATTTTTTCGCATAAAAAATATGGAAAACAGTTATATTTAAATCATCTTTGTTTTAATAGAATATCCATTTTCTGTATAAAAAATTAAACAAATAGGATATATATGGTCCATAGTTATCTGAAGGTTTTACTATCTGAAATGGATGTCTTGGAACCAATTTATCGCTTACTGTGTTGGTTGGAGCAGCTGAATAAGCCAACTACACATTTACATAAAACCTGAAAATGGCGACGAAAAGGAAAATTCAAGATAGAAACTGAATCTCTTCAAATAACAGCAGAAAACAACGCCATAAGGATCAATTAGATTAACGTGAAATTGATTATACGCAAGAGAATAAAAAGTGTAGGTTGTGTAGTGACAGGGACAAGACGATTAATCACATAATAAGCGAAGATAGCAAACTAACTGAAAAAGAATAAAAGACTAGACATCACAAGGTAGGTAAAGTGATCCACTGGGAGTTGTTTGTTATTTAATGGCATTTAAACCTTCTTAGATTATTAAATGCCAAATCCATCTTTTTTTAGGACAATAGTGGTACTATTTAACCCAATGATGGGAGGATAAGGGGGTCCATACGTTTCCTAAGGGTATTTGTCCAAAAGTGAATATAATTCCGTGACTGGAGTTTGAACTCACGTACTACAATTCCACAGTGGGAATTGTGTAAGAAAGTGAAATTGGACAATACTGCCGAATGATATATGCAAAAAAAACAGAACCCGTTCTGAAGAATGAGACACATAAAATTCTCTGGGATTTTGAGATACAAACAGGTTACCGAATTTCAGACAAAAAGCCAGACAAAAAAAACTTGCCGTATTGTAGATTTTGAATAATACCCCCCTCCAGTGAGTATGACAAACTGTATCAGATGGTGAAAATCCAGTCCTGGAGCTTTGGAAAATGTGGAGTGTCTCTTTATTGGCATTACGCCCAAATCCATTCTAATCTGGAGTGGTAGCACCTGTCATGATTCCATCTATGGGTCGAGTAGGACTGTTCAATCATTTTAGAAGAATTATTATTATTATTATTATTATTATTATTATTATTATTATTATTGAGAGTTCTTTACATCAGCGTTAGCTGATGGTCTTTCACTAGAGTTTGAGTGACAACAAGTCTCCTCAAGTCTCTAGGACTCTTCTGGAGACTTATGGTCACTCAAACTCCAGTGAAAGACCATCAGCTAATGCTGATGTGAACAACTCTCAAGGGGTAAAATAATAATAATAATAATAATAATAATAATAATAATAATAATAATAATAATAATAATAAGAAGAAGAAGAAGAAGAAGAAGAAGAAGAAGAAGAAGAAGAAGAAGAAGAACCTAATCACGGCCAGAAGACCACACCTTATAATAATCAACAACGAAAAAGAGAATTTGCAAAATTGTGAACTTTGCTGTCCCGGCTGACCACAGAATAAAACTGAAAGAATGTGAAAAGAAGGATAAGTACCTTGACTTTGCTTGGGAACTGAAAAAAACTATGGAACATGAAGGTGACAATTGTAACAATCATGATTGGTGCTTTTGGCACAGTAACTAAAAGATTATTAAGGAGACTGGAGTACTTGGATATTGAAGGACGAGTGGAGACCATCCAAGCTACAGCACTATCGAGAACGGCCAGAATACTGCGGAGGGTCCTGGAGACTTGAGGAGACTTGCTGTCACTCAGGCTCCAGTGAAAGACCATCAGCTAACGATAATGTGAAAAACTCTCAATGAGTAAAAAAAGTAATAATTCGTAAATAATTGGACAGTTATTATCATTATTATTATTAATATTATTATTATTATTATTATTATTATTATTATTTGAAATCATGCAGCTTTGTGCAAATTATCTGTATCAGAGAAGAATCTTTGATAATTAGAATTACTTATGCTTAACAGCAATACTTGAATCCATTTAACGATGTGCAAACAAGTGATTAATAATTAAATAGAATTGTTTTGTAGTTGATAGGAATAAATGTAACCCTTTAAATGTGTGTAAAAATTAGATTGTTGTTAGTGTAAGAGAAGAATACTTGAATCCATTTAACAATGTGCAAACAACTCATTGATATTAAATAGAATGATTAGTTTTTGATAGGAATACGTGTAACCCTTTAAATGTGTGTAAACATGATTAATATTAAATTGTTATTAGTGTTAGAGAGGAATACTTGAATCCATTTAACGATGTGCAAACAACAGATTAATATTAAATAGAATTATTTAGTAGTTGATAGGTATGCTTGAAACTCAGTACAAACAGTTTACCACAGACCATTTGCTTACAATTCAGATATATATATATCATCATCATCATCCACATGTCGTGCCGCTAGCACGGATATCCCTGACCCTCTCTTGCCACTCCTCCCCATCGTTCATCGCCTCTGGTAGGTCTTCAGGGCTACATCCCGTATCCTCACATAGCTGCTGAATGTATGTTCGAGCTGGCCGTCCTGCTTTTGCCTGGCCATATGTGGGGGTCCATAGGAGTACATCACTTATGAGCTCGTCATGTATACAAAACATGATTTGGTAATAAATAACCCACAAGGGTTGATATTCCAATAAAGACTGAGTAACCAACCAACTAATCGTGAATAATGAGATCTTGCCTCATTATCTCGAGTTTACCAAAATCCAATCAGTCAAACATTTGTCTGTTAATCATGAAAACTGAGTTTTCAAACTGATTGATTGGTTGATTTTAACTCCATGTCAACCTGCCGAGGCTTATTTTATGCCTAGAGGTTAGAGAATCGCGTTTATAAGATGTCCACATTTACATTTTTTGTGTCGTTGTTTCTTAAGAGCTTATTTTGTGGGTGTGCACATGGTCCTATCGAATACGAATAATTTTCAAACAAATCTATATAACCCATAAATGGGACCCTAACAGGTACTACCACTTCGAGTCAGAGTAGACCAGAGAGTAAAGGACAATGAAAGAATACTCTAAACTTCTCAGATTTCCAAAATTGAAGCCTCACAATGAGACGCAGTTTATCATCAAACCCATGACTACCCTTTTGGGAGTCTTACCCCTCTACATGGGTACAGAAAGTGTATTCTAAGCTCTGCTTATTGACTGGTTTTCGGATTTATTAGTTAAGTCACTTTAGCCAATATACAAAAATGAAGACTGAATTTTTATTTGAATGCTTATTGGGACTTTTAAATCTTTTATAATTAAAAACTTTAAATATCTACTTATACTTGCGTGCAAAAATGTAAATGTTTATCACACTTCTAAAGGCATAAGACCACAACCCTGTCGCTGATAATGCTGCAGTTTCATAAAAAGTAGGTTTTTATTTGGCAGATTAACTAATTATTGGTTTTGCTTTCAGAGCGAAGTTTTCCTTCACCTAGACTGGTTGCCAACCAAAAACTAAAGAATCCAGTGTGCTCTTCTATTTACCCATAGCTCGAATGGATAGAAGAAATTGATTCAGGACTTACCCAAGTAAACTTACCCAATAATTTATAAAGCTTGACTTAGTTTGGCACAAGGTTAGAAGTATGGCGTACCCAGTGAGATCAAACTTACTAATAATTGTTTGTTACACTTATTCAGTATGGAGCAACCAGCGGCAGACGCTGCGGTTAGGAGCGAGTCGATAGACTATGCAGATAATAGTCTCTAACAAAGCTACAAAGAGGGGGCACCCAATGATAAACGAACCTACTTATAATGCTCTACTCTCTTAGGGACTCGTCCTTTGTGGAAAAACTCTGTATATTTAAACGCACTGTCGTTTTTCGAGCTGAACTGGTTGACCTTTTATCTGCTTGATAGAGTCAGCGGCTGCTTTTACCCATCCTATCTCACACCGATGGTTTTTCTCTTTTCCTTTTTTGTGCCCAGATGTTTAACTTTGACTCCTAATTATATCTGTTGGTGTCAGCTGGAGTCTGTGTATACTGTAGATATTTAGTATCGTCTGCTTTGTAACCTGCCTAACGTCAGTTTAATGGTGATTTAAGCATAAAGCTAAGTTTCAGTGCCTTTAAATTATCAAAGATTTCAGCATCCAAGAAAAAAAAACTTTTCATTTATTTCACAAGCTTGATGTATGCCAGAAGCACTCACTGTGATCTTTTTCAAAATATATCTTAGTTTGACACTAGGCAAGAAATATGGAGTTCCCAATTACGACTAGAATTAATAATGGCCTTCGAGACAAGTTGTCGAAACTGTACAACACGTGGCCCAATAATTTACAAAGCTTAGTTTAGCACAATGCCAGATGTATGGGGCACTGAGTGATAATCAAGCTCACTGTTAATGGTTTGCCAGGCTAATTCGCTTAACTTTACACTACGATTCTCAATAATTTACTAAGTTTAACTTAGTTTGACGCAAGACCAGAAGTATTCAGCCCCAAATTACGAATTGAGCTAATAATGATGATGTTATAGATCATTTCACTAAAATGTACACCACGCGAGGCACCTAATACTTCACTAATCTCAGCTTAGTTTAACACAAGACCAGAAGTATGGAGCACCCAGTGAGATCGAAATCACTATTAATGGTCTGCCAGACTAATTCACTTAACTTTACACCACGAGAAGTGCCCAGTAATTTACTTAACTTAGTTTGACCCAAGACCAGAAATATGGAGCACCCTGAGATAATGAAACTCTCAAATGATTTGTTGACCAGACTAATTTGCTTAACTTTACACTACATGATAGATAGATAGATAGATAGATATCCAACCTCCCACTGAGCATGATTTGATAAAAGGTCATTTAAATGTGCTGGGCCATTAAAGACTCATGGGCGACCGGTGCAAGAATGCCATATTTCGCCAGGATTCCCTTATTTAGGGCACCTTAAGCGCCAAATAATGAGCAGATACTATCAGCAGGGATGGCCCTGGCACCAGTGGTTTAATTTTATATTACCCACCTGGTGCGAACACCTAGCAGGCTCTGAACAAAGGGATAGATAGATAGATTTTTTTTATTTTGTACAGTACGAATATTGACTTTACAAAATTATCATTCATTTGCTAATTGGAGTGGAAACTGTTTTATTCTCTAAATAAGTTAAATTTAATTTATTCTCTAAATAAGTTAAATTTAATTTTGCTATTGCGTGCAATTTTAGTTAGGTTACGTTTAAAAACAAACATTTTAGTAGTATATAAATGATTGATATTTCTGTGATAAACAACAAAGTTTTCTCAATCTATAAGGTAAATCTTTTGAGATTTTCAGAGATTTTCACCTTTAACTTTATCAAAGAGCATTTTTACTATTTGGTTCTTACTTTTACTGTATTTCAAACAGCATTATAATTTACTTTTATGCGTTATATAGTTTTATGCAATATATGGTTACTAATATAGTTTTATGTATTATATGGTAACAGTATAGTTGTATACAATATATGGTAACTAATATAGTTTTATACGATATATGGTACGTGGTGCCTTCAATAAGTTTCCAAACTTTTTTGTGCAGGCATTTAAAATTGACGTAGACTCTTAAAAATTCACTGTGTTATTGCTATACATCTTATGAGATGACTGACCAATTTTTATGATTTCAAGTTCAAATGAACAGCTACAGCAGCAATTGGAATACACCCTACTAAAACCTGATTGTCACAGCTGGTGAATTTCAAAAATGCAATCTGACACTTTAGAAGAATGATACGCAATAAAATTCTGTTTTAAACTAGGAAAAAATGCCACAAAAACGTATGGAATGTTTCAGACTGCTTTTGGAGCATCTTGCATAAATCGAACATCAGTTTTTGAGTGGCATAAGAGATACAAGGAAAGCAGTGAGTCTGTAAGAGATTATGAGAAGTGTGGGAGGAGTAAGGAAGTCAATAGACCAGAGTTGATTGGCCAAAGGGTTAGGCTTAGGGTTAGGGTTACTATGTTGAGGTTTTAAGGGAGTTCAGGAAGAGATTCCGTCGGAAGAGGCCAGCAGTCTTCACATCGGGTCAGTGGCATTTCCAGCAGGACAATGCACCAGTCCACAACTCCATCCTTGTCACAGACTATTTGACCAAGATGGGCATCAAGACAGTTTCTCACTCTCCCTATAGTCCATACCTGGCTCCCTGTGACTTTTGGTTATTCCCTAAGCTCAGAGGCAGTCATTATGAGAAAAATTGAGGAGATGAAAGAGGCTGTGATGAAGGTCATTGACACGCTCAAACAAGAGGACTTCCATGGGGCCTTCCAGAAGTTGTTGGAACGGTAAAATAAGTGCATTGCAGCCGGAGATTACTTCGAAGGGGACTAGAGTTTCATGTGTCCACTATCAATAAAAGTGCCCATACGAAAAAAAATCTGGAAACTTATTTAATGATCCTCGTAACAAATATAGTCTTTTGCAATATATGGTAACTAATAAAGTTTTTTGGGGAAATAAGGTAATTTATATAGTTTTAACAATATATGCTAAATAACAGAGTTTTATAAGATTAATATAGTTTAAAATAGATTAATTAATATATATCTATACGATGTGAGGTGTATAACAGTTTTATGAGATATAAAGTAATTAATATGGTTTTATACGATATAAGGGGAATAACAGTGTTTTATGAGACATGTAATAACTACTAGAGTTTTTTGCAATATATGGTGACCGATATAGTTTTTAATATTAAGTAAAATAAAGATTTTTTTGTTAGATTTTCACCATTGACTTTATTAAACATGTTTACTGTTTAGTTTTACTAGTTCTACCGCCTTTCTGACAGCTTTGTATGTAATTCGCCTTCTGAAAATATTTTACTTTTCTCAACAACAAAAAAACAAATGTAGATATGGCTCATTAAAAGATCATCTTTCAAAAAATAAAATTAACTCGGGGAAAAAAACGCTCGATTATTAACAAACAAGAATACGGCTGATTTTGATATTTCGATTTTTATTCACACCATCACCATTAATATAATATCAGTAGTTAGAGAAATAACGTCTTTTTAGTATGGACATAAAGCCCATCCCGCATGGCTTCAGTTGTTTGTGGGTGTACGTGCGCGGAGGCTTCAATGATTTCAGTTTGGTTGGTTGGTTGGTTGGTTGGTTGGTTGGTTCGTTCATTATACGCTTAAGTCAGTTTTATAATTACGATCTCCAATAACGTACGGTCCAAAAATATACCTTCACAATCATTTTAAACATGAAAACTCTTCATTCTGAGTTACAATATTAATGTCTAAGAAACTAATGAATCAATAAAGTTCACAATCATTTTAAACAGATCTATTTGACTTACAGAAAGGGCCCTAACAAATACTACCATTCAGGATCAGAATAATGGCAACGAAGAGATAAGTTCACACGCCCTAGAGCTCCTGAACAGGAGCCTCACCACCAGATCTAGTTTATTGTCATATGCAGGAGAATGTTTTCAGTTATTAGTAAATAGGATATGCATTTTGGATAATTACTATATGCGATATACGATAGTAAGTTTTTGTACATGGGATTATTATCTTACTTCTGGGGAGTTTTTCACACCAGCGTTACCTGATGGTCTTTCACTGGAGTGTGAGTGACAGCAAGTCTCATCAGGTCTCCAGGACTCTTCTCGGTATTCTAGCCGATCGCAACCACGCTTTTGTCAGAATGCTATCCATTCGTCCTCTAATTTCCAATTCTTCCAGTCTCATTTCCAAGCATTTGGAGACCGTTCCAAGTACGCCTATTACAATTAGTATCACTCTCACCATCATGTTCCACAGCTTTCTTCGTTCTCTGGCAAGATCTTATTATTATAATTATTAATAGCAGTAGTTGTAGTAGCACTATTAGTATTAGTATTTGTACATATATATCACATGTGCGAATAATCGTTATCCTATCATCGTTTTCATGTTATTATTATGATATGCTGTTTATACATAGGATAACGATAATATATATATATATATACATATATATATATATATATATATATATATATATATATATGTATGTATGTATGTATATATATATATATATTACATGCACGAATAATCATTATCCTATGAATAAACAGTGAACCAGACATGCAGGACACTGCTGTAGAAGTAGGGACGAGCTCATAAGTGATGTTCTCCTATGTCCCTCACATGCAAAAAGCAGGACGACCAGCTCGAACCTACGTACAGCAGCTCTGTGAGGATACGGGATGTAGGCCTGAGGACCTACCAGAAACGATGAACGATAGGGAGGAGTGGCGAGAGAGGATTAGGGATATCCGTGCTGGTGGCACGACAAGATGAGATGAATAGTAATAAAACAGTATGTATGTATGTATGTATGTACCCAGTCCCTCGCTATGGGCAGTATAAGAGACAAGGTCAAGTTTGAAACCTATTCTAACACACACACATACAAATAAACTCTCAGCCACATACATACTCGTACATGTACATAAACGCTACGTCTATACGCATACATATTCATATCTACACGCTCGAATCCACTTTGTGATATAGAATTGGTGGCTGATCCCTCACTATCGCGATACGGACGGCAGTCCTTGGTAAGTTTCCTGTATTATTTTGTCGAACGGACATGTCTTTACTCAACGGTCTATATTCTTTTTGTGACCATCCGTAGTAGGTTGGGAAAGCTCTCCACCCCGGACCAGACCGAATCAGGCCAGCAGTACAAGTACTACTGTTCTGGGCTGCAATTAGTCTGATTCACTCCTGACTGTACCTATGAAAATATATTCAGCCCATGTTTCCAAAAAAGAAAACAATTTTTCCCTGCATGAACACAACAAAACTAAAGTACCTTTTTTTTAAAAGATAGCCTTATCTAAAGCGTTTTATATTATCTTATATATTTTATATTATATTATCTTATTTTACCTTTAATTTAGACTTTTCTTATTATTATTTTTAATAAAAATAGTTTCCTTTCTGATGAAACCTGCCAAATGAAATTCTTTGGTTCTAAATTTTAATTAGCTTTTCCAAATATGATTCAGTATTCACATCGCTGAAATATTTCAAATTAGTAGATACTGACAAAGCTTAATCTAGACCACCAAGTACAAATCGACTCCCCAACAATAAGTGGTAATATTCTACGAGATTGTCTTTCAAATCATTGCTCCTCAGTGAGGCGCCCTGTTACTAGTTGGTCATATTGTTTTCAATGTCGTTAAAAGAGCAAAATTTTCCCTGCCCCTCTTCAATTGGAAAGTTACCAAAATCCTTTGTTCCATTCACCCAAGTCCTCATGTGACAACGTGGATGTTTTGTTTGAATCAAAGTATCGTCATTTAAACGAGTTCAAGTGTTTGTGCTTTGATAAAAGGAAAATATTTATAGCGTTTCATGGCATATTATCCTGAAATGAATAGACAAAGTCTTCTGACAGATTTAGACGAAAAACGATGCTTGGATATAATGCTTTTCAATGATCATTTCATAGTATCTCCTTTTTATTTCCTTCTTTTTTAAATACGTCTACTAAAATGACGGAAAATGCAATTTAGTATTGAGATATAATCAGTTGAGATTGATTATCGATTAATTAATTTTAACGGCATGTAAACCTGTCTTCGGATATTTTATGCATAGAATTCAATAAATCCCGTTCATAGTACGTTCATATTTACATTTTTCGCGTAGTTGTTTTTTGAGGTTTGGTTGCATATAGTTATGTGATATCAAGTATTCCAATCTAATACAAATAATTTGCACTCAGTTATATGGTTTCAAGTATTCCTATCTTATCCTAATAATTCATTCACGATTGTAAAGTTTCAAGTGATTATTTCTATTTAATAATAACCATTTGTTTTCTCACATTTATATGGTTTCAAGCAACTAATAATCCTTAGTAAACAATTATAGCTTCCAGTAAAAATTCTTATCACTTTATCGATGTGGGGCTGTAGAATACGCCGACTGCATCTCATCAAAAGGGTAAGACCCCTCTCTCCAACGAGAGTCCTCAGTATGACACTAAACTATCTTAGCCCAGTCGGCTAGGGCTGTAGGATACACCAACTGCATCGTTGCCGAGGAGTAAGAACCCCCTCCACAATGGGTTTCCTGTTATGACACTAAACCATCTAATGCTGAGGGTCTAGTTTTGACGCTTTGTGGGGTACCTCCTGTATTACTATTACTCCCGAGTCCTCTCTGAACCGGAGGGATAGCACCTGTTAAAGTTCTATGTATAAATCAAATAGAATTATTGGGGTTATATAGGAACATTTGAAGCTATAAGAATTAACAAGATGTTAACTGGTTGAAAGCACGCCGCTTCTTATAATGTATTAGGTTATCCAAAAGAAAGTCACCGAATACAGAATATTCAGTCGGAAGAAGAACAGACAAGAGAATTAATACTATATAACATTTAATTCGACAACATTGAAGGAAGGAACTAAGTTCCCGTCCCGAGCTATAAAAGATTCACAATGCGTTCGAGGAACATGGAGAAACTAGAAAAGAAGAGGCACCAGCTGAAGAGCAACCGTCCAAGTCTGCCGGTTCTGAAGTTTTGTTCGTAAAAAAGAGAAGGATTCCTGAGTTCGCCTTGTCACATGATAAAAAAGCACTCGTGATGTGAGAGAGATCCTCAAACGCTGTGACAAGGGATACAATTCCATTTAGTCTCCCAACAAAAATATTCAACTTTGTGCAAACAATCAATAGCAATACTTTAAACCATTTGTGTGCCAACAAATGAGCTTTATTTAGTTTTAAAATGTTATCTGCAAACTATCCATTCACAAATACCTCCCTTCCTCTCTCTCTCTCTCTCTCTCTCTCTCTCTCTCTCTCTCTCTCTCTCTCTCTCTCAATATATATACATATATATATATGATTTGGTATTGAATAACTTTTAAAAAATTGATATGCCATGAGCTTTATTTAGTTTTAAGATGTTACCTTCAAACTATCCATTCACAAAAGACCTTCCTTCCTTCCTTCCTATCTTTCTCTCTCTCTCTATATATATATATATATATATACTAATTTAATATCTATCAGCATTCACGGTGACAAAGAAAAAGAAAAAAACCCAGCCAGAATTCAGAGATAACAAATCTCGAATCACTGCCTGGGGAAAAAATTATCGGGAGAAAAAAAGGCCAACTTCGTCACACCAGTTGAAAAAAATCAAGAGATATGCAATCAGTTGGTCAAAAAAACAAAAACCCACAGCAAAATGCGGCAATGCTACAATTACAAAAAGTGCTCAATACTGAATAGAGCCAATTACAAAAATTAAATCACGAGTCGGGACTATCCTGCTACAGTTTCGCATAAAACGGCTCCTCAGGGTACCTAACACCGACTTAGTCGGTGCTAGGTACCATGAGGAGCCGTTTTAGACGAAACTGTAGTAGGATTGTCCCAACTCGCGATTTAATTTATATATATATATATATATATATATATATATATATATATATATATATATATGATTTGGTATTGAATAACCAAAAAAAAATTGATATGCCATGAAACCTAACCAACCAACTAAGATATCGGATGATGAGGCTGAACCTAAGCAGCAATTTACGAAGCGTTTTGCTCAGATGTGGTAGAAGACCATATGAATCAATTACAAAATGAAACTTGAACTCACTCATAAAGGTTTGCTAGACTAGCTTGCTAACTCTGACACCATCAGAGGCGCTCAAGGCGAAATTTGAGGCGGAATTTGAAGAAAACATAAGATAGAATTACGCAAGCACTAACGTGTGTTTGCGGCAAAAAGACATTAATCTTTTGACCAGTATTACTGTTCTCATAACCTATTCCTTCAAGTCTTCAAAGACCTTTTCGAATCTAACTAATATATTTTGTAGTACTTCCCTCTCTCCTATTTATTACCACGTAGTCTGTATCAGATACAGGGAGTACAATGACACCATTAGATAGAGCTACTTTTCAGCTGCATAATGCTATTTTTAAACAGATACACCACCATTGGCAATGCCTTTTTACCAGAGGCGCCTCTGGTGGTGTAATGGTTAGCAATCTCGGCTAGCAAACCTACACGAGTGAGTTCGAGTCTCATTGGGTGCCCCTTTCATATGTCCTTGTGCCACATCTAAGCAAAAAGCTTAGTAAATTTCCAATGCCTTTTTACCAGACATAAACATGGGCCTGCATTCTTCTCTTGTCAAAATCTACACCAGCGATGAAATAAATGAAAGGCTTTGTTTCTTGACGTTTGCTGTACATGTACACTCATATCAAAATACAAGCAGATATATATATATATATATATATATATATATATATATATGTGTATGTGTGTGTGTGTGTATGTGATAATGAAATAAAACAGAGTTAAAGCTTAGTGAGTTATTCAGATGTATCGATTCAAGATTTTCTAAAGATCAGTTACGTGAAACTCTAAGGCATTAGCTTTACCCTGGATTTTTTCTATTTCATAATTAAAATATCGTTACATAGCTTTGCGTCTTTGTGTACAGAGCCCTGCATTTCATTGATTTAAAAAGTTTTTCGTAGTAGATTTTGATAATGATTATCTATGTATATATGTGTGTATGTTCGGGGATCGTTCAAAAAGTTCTAAGCCTAACTGAGAAAAGCCATAGCTAAATAGTTTTGCTGTTACATCACACGACCACTTTATTATAAAAGTATAAAATTCGTTCAGATTTTTTTCTTAATTTCTGAACGGGTGAGACTTATACAAATGTGAGAGATGTACGACAAATCTAAAATCTGGGTGAGACTTAGAACTTTTAGAGCGATCTTCGTGTGTATTTACATATAAATATCCAGATTAATAATCTTTATAATTAAAAGCTATCTTTTCATTGATTAAAACAAAATGGATTGTCACTATAAAATACATTTACTTCAAGGGGGTCAAACCATTTTTATAAAGGAAAAGCAACCGTTATCATTGAAAACACAACAAACAATGCAAGAATCGAAATAATTTCAACTTCGCAAAACACTAGATTTTAAACCTGGATATTTATAATATTAAAATGCATTGACCTTCTCTTCTTTTGCGTTCAATATATATATATATATATATATATATATATATATATATATATATATATATATATATATATATATATATATATCATCATATGCTGCTAACACGGATTTCCCTGACCCACTCTCGCCACTCGTCTCTATCGTCCATTGCTCTCGACAGGTCTTCCAGGCTACATCCCGTATCGGCATAGAGCTGCTGTAGATAGTTTCTTGCTGGTCACCCAACCTTTGCTCGTCCACGTGAAGGGGTCCACAGGAGTATATCACTTATGTCCTGCATGTCTGGTTCGTCTAATTTGGATGGTTTTCGTGATGGGTAGTAGGTGGCCGTACAGTTGCTGTTTTGAGGGGTATGGACTCCAAAAAAAATATACCTCACTTTTATTTAGATGTTAATTATCAGAGAGAAAATTAATGGTTAGTGCATTGGCTAATGGCCCGCGAAACCTGGGTTCAATCCCTAGTTGTGTCATACCAAAAACCTCAAACAATGTTACTTGATGCCTCCTTACTTAACACTCAGCATTATATGGTACGGATCAAAAGTAAGTGAAGTAATCCAAGGAAAGGAGTAGCGCCTTCCCCTACTCCTCGATGTAGTTGCTATTGAAAAAGGAGTCTTTGGATCGCCTACGACTACGGTCGGTCAGCTAAAGGTTCAATAGTACCACTATTGTACATCTAAAAGGATGGATTTGGTATTGAGTAACCCACGAAGATTGATACGCCATTAAATAAAGAAACCAAATCGAAACAGCCTAATGATAATCATTTCAAATCAAATCTACTTGAAATATAGATGGGACCCTAACAGGTACTATGACAGAGTAAACCTACATGTAATGTCAATGAAAAGGTGCTCCTCACAACTCAGAGTTCCTAAATTGAAACCTCACCATTGGATACTGTTTGATGTCACACTCGGGACACTTCTTTCTTTCGGGGTAAGGTCTAAACTCTCTACAGAGAATGCAGTCAGCGGAATCTAATCCTCACCGACAGAATGGAATGTCTTATTGTCACTTTCATTTATTTTCCAAATGAAATAAAAGCAACAACAGCGATTTAATTACCTGGTAATAAAAAAACGGAGACTTTATTGCCGAAGCCTTTCAAAGAGGATAGCAATAATATTTGTCCTTCAGAATTCTAAATGTTTGTACTTGATGTCACCTACCAGTTTTTTCAGAATTGGAGCCTAGCTTGATGCAATGGTTCGCAAACCGGGCTAGCAAATCATTAATTGCGAGTTCGATTCTCACTGCTTGTCCTATATTTTTGCTAAATTAAGCTGACCTTTGTAAATATGCAACTACTTTCCAGACTATTTCTTCCAAGAAAAAAAGAGCTTTTAATTGTTGGATCTCATTAACTGAAACAAAATGGCACATTACTCGAAAAGAGATAAAAGCTGGCGAGGATTTGTCAGAATTTTACTTGTAGTTTAAACTTATGCAATTATTATGCGTCTATTAATTCTTCCAAGTTGTAGCTGTGTCAGAACTACTGTATGGTTTCACTACATGGACTTTAACGAAACGTTTATAGAAAAATCTGCATGTGAACAAAACAAAGATGTTGTGCACTGTTTTAAATAAATCCTTGAAACAATGCCATACAAAATAGCCCATCCAATTAAAACGAGCAAGGCATGCTGGGCACTGCTGGAGAAGTAAGACTGAACTCATAAACAACGTTCTCCTGTGGACTACACTCCATGGACACACCAGTATTGGCCGAACAACATAAATTTACATGCATCTGCTCTGTGCGAACACTGGATATCATCTAGAGGACTTGCCAAGAGCGATAACCGATAGGGGTTAATGGCGAGAGAGTCTAAGACGTTCATGCGGTCCGCATGCCACGATGATGATGATGATGATGATGATTTCGTGAAATTTACACTAATACAACTAATACATAAATAAGTCTTTTGTGAACTGAACCTATATTGAAACTTGTGAAGTGAATTTTAATGATTAAATGACTATTTCAACTGAAAAATGCAAATTTATCATAATTTCTTACTACAGCAAATGTACACAGCGAGATTTTGGTTGTTATTGTTAGTTTATGGCCGAACAACCCAATGAAAAAGCAGCAACTGAAATGCTTGATAGTAAGGAAGATGTTTAAACCACGTTTCCACTACTCCAACACCAATATTAGCAGACGTATATCCGAGATATACTAACACGGAACAAAACGGAATAAAAGACAATATAAACTCATTTGTACATACCAAGAATATTTAACATTTTATATGCACAATATACGTATAAATAGTATTTGTTTAATGGCATATCAACCTTTGTAGGTTATTTAATGCCAAAGACATTCTCCAAGAAGAACAGTAGTTGTACTATTTAACCCATAGCTGAGAGGATAAGGGGGTTCATACCTTTCCCAAGGGTATCTGTCCGAAAGTGAACGTAATAGCGCGACTGGACTACACACTCACTTACTATGATTCCACAGTCCATCGCTTTAACCATTACACCACGAGGACACCCCCCATAGGAAATATACAAATGTGTCTCAATAGCTATATCTGTACACATATTTTTCCATGAAGAAGCGGAAGGGGTACAAAATAACGAAAGGTTTACTTGATTAGAGTAGGTAAAAGGCGTGTGGTTTGACCATTCTCTAACAAGGTCAAATACAAAATCTTTATAGTTCAAAGACCTGAGGCAAAAAGAGATCAGGGATGGGTTTTTTACATTGTTATGGAACCCCACAACGGTATCGCTAATGGACATGAAAATTATTAAAACGCGATAATTGTTTACTGTATACCTACACAGCGATTAGAAGATATGATTATTAAAAGCCTCTCGTTAATGTTTCTACGATTATCGAGAACTCGTCAATATGACAAGATTATCCGCGCGTAAATAAATCATGCTCATAACATTTATAATTTGGTTCACACACATATTATTTAAAGTTTCAGTTTGATCAGTCGGTTTTCAACCGCTGTTTTCAAATTAACAAGAGAGAAAAAAAACTTCGTATATTTCTTCTTTTCATTTGAATTCCCTTAAAGCAGCTACAAACATTAAAACCTCAAAACACGCCTATCTCTATCCTTTTGTTCTTACAAATCCTCACAGACTAAAAAAAAAGTCAATAAAACTCAGACTTCTTTTCCTTCTTTCTGAACATGTGACTTCCCTCAACGAATAAACGAAAGCCAACCCGTTTCCCCAGCTTACTTCAATCAGGGTGAACTTTGTCTTCTCACCTGAGAGTTATGCCTACGGAAATATCCAACACAACCGCTATCCAGGGTGCCGATGGTGGTGAGGGATATTATGTTACAATATACATATTTGCAATGAAAATATTATAAGGGAAATGAATGTATTCAATCGATGATATCTAAATTCGAAAGATATTGCTATCTTAAGAAATTTTCACTTTAACCTTATCAAAATATGTAAATGTAATATAACCAGTCAGGTATTTTCGGTTGCTATCACCTGTGTGGTTAAAAAGAAACAGACAGTTTCAAAGTTTTATTACTAAAAACCTGTTTAAAATATTGACACAATACACAGTCTTATAGATAAACCTTTAAAGTTCTTTCATTAAATATTTCGGCCTAATCAGCAGTTCCGCGGTCAGTTTAAGTGTCAAAACTATAACTGTTTAGAAGGTAGTAATTTACTCAGCTTTTTGCTTAGGTGTGGCGCAAGGCCATATGAATGAAGCATCCAGTGAGACTCGAAAACCCTAGTGCTGGTTTGCTAGTCTAGCTTGTTAATTATTATATTGCTCTTAATTAAAGGAACAAATTCTATTCTATATACAAAACCATATTTGAATACATTTTGGGAAATCACCGTCAACGAGATAATCCCGCTAAGATTGGTTCAATAAATAGAGTCGCGCTTAGTGTAATGGTTATCGTCGCTGGAAATTGAATTTGCGACCAGAGTTCAGATCCTATTCAAGGCTTTTTCTACTTCATTTCATTCTTATATCCTTGGTCATCATCATCATGTCGCGCTGGTAGCACGGATATCCCTGACCCTCTCTCGCCACTCCTCCCTATCGTTCATCGCCCCAGGCAGGTCTTCAGGACAACATCCCGTATCCTCACATAGCTGCTGAATGTATGTTCGTGCTGGTCGTTGGTAAAGGTATGAATCTATCTGTACTCGCTCCAGCTATGGATAAGACAGAATGAGTTCTTCGGACTTTGTTAAGAGAACCGATCTAGAAGGTAAACTCTGAATGCAAACCAGTTTAACTCCGCTTAAAATTGACCTTGTGTCACATCCAGTTCGTGAGAAAGAGGTTTGGTAAATACATATAAAAAATTTGATACAATATTATTTGTGTGTTGAGTTAAAAGTCATCATTATTTGAAAAATAATTGAAGCGTGTTCGTGCTGGCTAAACACGCATACCACCGAAATCTAGAAGGGTAGACATACTTTTTGAAAATCGTTCCTGTAGTTATTGTAATGTCAAATTGACCAGGATGAAACCTCACGTTTTTGTTTCGATACTGAAACGCTGGCTCATTGTGAAGATAAAGATGGGTTTATGGAACGTTTCATCTTCTACGCTGAGTCGACTTTAAGTTGGTGTAATAAAAAGAAAAGATGGTTATTCTACGAAACTGCGCATCGTTAAAGTCATAATCTTAATAAGATTTTTAGATAGATTTTTAAGTTGTCAACTTCTTTTGTAGACACCATGTCTATAGATGAGTGCATATACCTATTTGCCAGTAGCAAAATGATTCTAAATGCATAAATTCAAATGTATGGTTGAAATACGTTCTGGATTTGATATGGGTGAGTTGTCAAATTTGTTTAGAATTTCGACAAACTAAAAATATTAAACTCACTCGTTTTTCAATGAAAATATAGACACACCTGAATATAATTGTCAAGTTGGAATAATAACTAATTTAAAATGAAAGCTCACTTAATCTTTCATCGTTTCTCAATAGCACAAGTGTGAATGTTTGCTTGTTTGTTATTTTAATGGCATATCAAACATCTTGGGTTATTTAATGCCAAATCCATCCTTATTAGAAGGACAATGGTGGTACTATTTAACCTATAGATAGGAGGATAAGGAGGCTCATACCTTTCCCAAGGGTATTTTTGCGAAAATGAACGTAATAGCGCAACAGGAGTTCGAACTTGCGTAATACGATTCTTCAGTCCAGCGATTTAACTATATATATATATATATATATATATATATATATATATATATATATTATTATTATTATTATTATTATTATTATTCTAGCTGATCAGATGGATTTCAAATGGAATTAAGTTACTTTTTTTCGTTAAACATCGGGGATATATTTCACGTTATATCGCATTGTCACCATTTATACTTTAAAAAATTATCAGCTTTGAATTTTTTCTTTTTGTTTACGTTGGTTTGTTGGTTGGTTGTTTGGGTTTTATGTCATATCAACCTTTGTAGGTTATTTAAAGCCAAATCCATTTTTATATAAAGTCGGTTCTATTTCAAATAATTCAGTTTAGCATGAGTACACATTTTGTCAAAAGATTTTCTATTCCAAGCTTTTCAGTTTAGTCAAACAATTCAGTTGAGCATATGTAAGCACTTAGTTCTATTTAACCCATAGATAGGGCCCTATCAGGTGCTATCATTCCGGGCCTGAGTGGACCTGGAAGCAATGACAATGAAGGGGTACTCCACATTCCTCAAAGCCCCAGCATCACTAGAACCTCACCATCGGATTGTTTAATGTCATATTTAGGACACTCTGCAGAGGGGCAGTCGATATATTCTACAGCCCCAGCCGACTGGGCAGTTTTTATTTACGGTTTTTGTCGTTATTAATTTTGCTCACTGATTAGTAATCAGACCGGCCCATTGGCCTAGTGTTAGAGTGTTCGCCAATGGCCTCGAAGACTGGGGTTCAATCTCGGGTCGAGTTCAGACCAAAGACTCAAAATATGGTACTTGATACCTGCTTGCTTCACACTCAGCATTATTAAGTACGGTTCGAGGATGAAGTGGAGCAATCTAGGGAAGGGAGTAGCGCACTCTCCCACACCTCTATTGAAAAGGGAGCTTTCGGATAGCCCTCGACTACGGTCGCCAACTTTACTTTATTAGTCATCTGATTTCAGGTTTATGAGTTTTATCTGAATGCAATTTAGTGAATTTAGAATTTAGTTTAATTTGAATAAATATTTTTTGAAATTTATTAGCAATCTTTCAACGTATTCAGATGTTTGCTTGTTTCAAAGAACTATTCATCTCTCGTTATATCTATATTTTAGTGGTATTGAGTGCTCTATTCAACGTCTTTTATCATTTGTTTTAGTTGTTGATTTAAGGAAAGAAGTTATATATATATATATATATATATATATACCTACATATGACCAAATGAGAATATTATAGATCAATGTTGTGAAGAATCAAAATCAAGATGTTTATATCAACTAGATACAAGATGTGATCCAAAAAATATCGAGACTGGAGCTTCCATTGAAAAATTTTAAGTTTAAAGGAAGACGTGTGTACAATTGAGTAATTTACATAGTAAAGTGATTTACCGATGTGTAAAATACTGTAATCATACTCTAATCATCTCATAATTTATCACTTAAAATTGCAACTCAGAGTTTAACGCTTGGTGGCTATCCTGAGGCAATTAAATATGGTATATATATATATATATATATATATATATATATATATATATATATATATATATATATATATATATATATATATATCGATCAAATAATGACGGTGAATATCCTAAGAAAGAGAGCTCAATGCACGGCTATTTGATACAAAACATACCTGCCGATCAAAATATATATCTTTGTCTAAAAACAAGAAATTTAGAAATAGTATTCCATTTCCATAATAGATTTATTTCGCTTATTCAAGATGGTCAGATGGAATTCCATTTGACGAGCGTGAATAAGCGAAATAGATCTATGACAGAAATGGAATACTATTTCTAAATTTCTTGTTTTTAGACAAAGATATATATACAGAGTGAGAGAGAAATCCAGCACAAACGAAACACGATAGCAAGCATTATACTCAAATTTTTCTAGCACTGAGAATAATGCAGTTTACAATTTAATTAGAATTTTAATAAAACTGTAAAGTCGACATTGCACCACTAAACATGATTTTTATTATCCGCCTCCTTAACACAACGGTAATGACATTTTTGTACGTATTCGCCAACATCTCCGTACGAGCAAGATGTGACACAAAGTCAGCTTCTTATGCGGAGTTTAACAGGTTTGAATTCAGAGTTTTTTTTTGCCACACCAAGATTAAAGAATTCAGTCTGCCTTACTGGCGGGAGAATACTTGGATTCATACATTTCACTAGTGTATTTGCGCTGTGTGAAATGCAAACAGTCTCATGAACTCGGGTCATTATGTCCATTTCTTACGACGATAATTATTACTCCACGAACGATTCTATATTTGCCCAAGCAAATTTATTCTAAATAAAAGAAAAAAATAACGTTGTTTTCTTTTGGTTTACACCTCCGCAAGTGTTTTTTACGCTTCCCTAACTGTTTATTAGCGCTTCCAATACTATTTGTACAATTCTGAAACTACTTTTTCCATTTCCAAAAGTACAGTGTAACCCGGATATAAGAGAAACTCGGATATAAGGGAGATTTTCTCTGGTCCCAAATTAGAGCCTGTGTTATCTAAACAAAATAGACCAAACCCGAATATAAGATACTTCTCCTGTCCCGACACCTCTCTTATATCCGGGTTACACTGTATTTTACATTTCAAAAACTACTTCTTTACACTTCCAAAGTTGTTTTTTACACTTCCAAAAGTGTTTTCTTTCTCACTTCCAGAATTTTGATCGATACGTTTTGATGAACAGATTTTGGCAAAACACTAGAATATTCAAGTGTAGCATCCACCATGCTCACAAGGCGCCTCTGGTGGTGTAATGGTTAGCAAGCTCGACTAGCAAACCTACACGAGTGAGTTCGAGTCTCAATGGGTGCCCCTTTCATATGGCCTTGTGCCACATCTAAGCAAAAAGCTTAGTAAATTTCCATCCTCCATGCTCACCAGATCTAGTTCCGAGCGACTTGTTCTTGTTTCGTAAAATGAAAATTAATCTTTACAATACGATTTGAGGATGTGGTAGAAGATATTTAAAGGAAATACAACATCATAGCAACATATCATTTAAAGGATATTTAAAGTTGCTTTAACAAAGGAAATACAACATCATAGCAACATATTATTTAAAGGATATTTAAAGTTGCTTTAACAAAGGAAAAACTCGCAGTAATAAGAGTACTGAATTACAAGGGAATCATTTTAAAAGAAAACTAACGTTTCCTGTATTGCACGTTTCCATCTTTCAGTCTCAATACTTTTTGAACAAATTTTGAACATATATATATATATATATATATATATCAACTGATTTCCCAACTTTAAAAAAGCGTTAATTTTTTAGCAAAATAGGCTCGAAAAAGTTTAATTTTTGTACCTAGACAAATTCACGTACCTAGGAAGCAGCGTCGAATCAACCGAAAAGGACATCGAAACGAGGTTAACGAAAGCATGGACAGCTATCAATAGGCTATCGACTATATGGAAATCAGACCTAACCGATAAAATGAAACGCAGTTTCTTCCAGGCAGCGGTCACATCGATACTGCTATATGGATGCACTACATGGACGCTAACAAAACGGCTGGAGAAGAAACTAGATGGCAATTACACAAGAATGCTGCGTGCAATCCTGAACAAGTCCTGGCAGCAACACCCCACAAGACACCAACTGTACGGCCACCTGCCCCCTATCACGAAAACTATTCAAGTTAGGCGAACCAGACACGCAGGACATTGCTGGAGAAGCAGAGATGAACTCATAAGAGATGTACTCTTATGGATCCCCACACATGGCCGCGCAAAAACAGGACGACCAGCACGAACGTACATTCAGCAGCTATGTGAGGATACAGGTTGTTGTCCTGAAGACCTGCCTAGGGTGATGAACGATAGGGAGGAGTGGCGAGAGAGGGTCAGGGATATCCGTGCTGCAAGCACGATATGATGATGATGATGATATTTGTATTAATCGAACGTTCGTTTAAAAATTTCAATGAGATTCTCAGACGACAATATTTGACTTGCCGTAAAAAATTTCAAGGATAAAAATTCAAAATAATCTAAGAAATCGTTTGTTTCTTTGATTGTCTAGATTATATTTTTAACCAGTTGATAAATCATTTACATTTTAATCAAATTTCAAGCCAACCTAAATCTTATAAATAAGCGATAAAATAGACACAAATTATTAAATTTATGGATCTATTCCGTAAATCTACAAAAAACTTTCGACTTAATTTTTTTTTATTGGTTTCTTTGTTTAATGGCATATCAACTCTTTTTAGGTTATTTATTTAATGCCGAAGCCATTCTCCTGGAAGAACAGTAGTGGTACTATTTAACCCATAGCTGGGAGGATAAGGGGGTTCATACCTTTTCCAAGGTTATTTGTCCGAAAGGGAACGTAATAGCGCGACTGGAGTACGAACTCGCGTACTACGATTCCGCAGTCCATCGCTTTAACCATTACACCACTAGGACACTCCCTTCTTTTTTTTTTTTTTTTTTTTTTTTTTTTGAGTGAAAATCTTATATGGTGATCCTTCAAGAATGCATTCAATTTCAACATCGCTCGGTTGAACAAAAATATTTTTGTTTACGTAAATATTCGTACTACCATTCAATCTTCCCTAATTGATGAAAATTCTAGCTGCATTCGCATACATATAAACGCATTAATATACTTTCTCTCCTTCGTAGGGACAAACTTACACAAAGATCTTTTACACACTGACACAAAATATATCAATTAGATTTAGACAATGCAAACTGTTTGATGAACTTTTCTCTCTTTACGCTTTAACTAATACTATCTTTTCTTACAAGAAAAAACTTTTTAACTTCTGTTTTTCAACAAACTTTTCACTCAATTTAAAGAAATATAATATTTGAGTTAGTAGACTGATGTTTCCTTCAATCCTTTACTCGTTTATCCGATATATATATATAGCAATATATATTTGACCGGACATTGGCCTAGCGGTTAGAGTGTTCGCCAATGGCCCGGGAGACCAGCGTTCAATCCCAGGTCGAGTCATACCAAAGAGTAAAAAAAAATGGTACTTGATGCCTCCTTGCTTAACACTCAGCTTTATAAGGCATGGATCAAGGGTAAAGTGGAGCAACCCAGGGAAGGAGTAGCGCCCTCCCATACACCATGGTGTAGTAGCTATCGAAAGGGGGTCTTCGGGTCACCCTCGACTATGGTCGCCAACTTTACTTACTTATATAGCAAGTGCTTGCTCGCGGACCAGATTCGAAAGCTGTAAATTGACATTCTAGTTCAGATGACTAAGAAGTCGAAAGAAAAAAATCTCAATATGATATCTAAAAAAAGTTGTTGAATTAAATAGATTTGTGATAACGGCACATTACTAGGTTTTAAAAAAAAACTATATTAGGCAATCTTTATGTAGTTTAGCATTCTACCAGATGAGTTGTATAGCCACTTACATATACAAGCAGAAATATAACCAAGCATAATTTACGAACTTCAATGAACGAACGAACACATTTCTTTATAAAAAATATATCTCTCACACTTTATTCTTGAAAGGGTTGATGTTTCTGTGGGTTGTGAGAGATGGAGGGGGAGACAGGGACAGACTGCTATATTGACCCAACTTCTTCTCCTGACCATTGCACGCTGTGTTATCTTCAAGAACCCACTTAGCACTTCTTTCGCATCTTGGCTGGGTTGCTCAACCGGGAGTCGCTGAGGGCTGTTGCGGAGCGTTCTCAGTCTGCAAGCTGGCTAGACTTCCTGTCACCAACTGACTCGACTGCCGCCGGCATCTGCCAATATTCTTTCATAACGCCCACTTGCTTCCGCTTCTTCTTCCTCTTATTCACACAGGTGCGTCTTTGATTGACGGCTCGGTCAAGGGTCAATATACAACAGATGGACTGGCTCATAGTCATAAATAGCCTACGATTAAAGACTTCGAGGGTTGATTTAATTAGCTTATCAATAGTCGGACTGATCTTACTTCATTTGGCTATACAGCATTTTGACCCTCAATTTCTTGTAAATTTTCTAGTTAATTTTTTATAACTTATTGTACGTATCCGTTTAGCACAGAATACTAATGTCAAATAGATATATTAAGCACCTATTCTTTCCTGTGTCAACGATACAACATTAGTTAAAAAAGGAACTTTATCAAGCGATATTTTGTTAATGTAAACGGTGACTACTTAGTTTAAACGGTAACTAGTTAGTTTAAACTCGACGAAGTCCAAGTGCATAAAACATTCTCATTTTTCGACCTTAACTAAGATATAACTAATATTGGCATTAGCTTTTTAATCCGCAGATACACATAAATTTTGAAATAAATCGATGTAACAGATGCTTACATTGGTGTGACAGGAGCTTTCAGGAAACAAAGGAGCTATAGTCATAAAATGTCGATCAGCGATAAGAAATATGCTGAAAGCACAGTCCTTCAATATATATTTACATATTGACCCTCACAAACAAAACTAGCCTCAACAAAATCGTGGAAAATAAGAAAAAGTCCACCAGCATATAGCAGCATATCAGATTGATGCATCCTTTGCTGAGAGAAGAAAAGGGCTGTTATCAAATTTCAAAAGCCATGAAATCTGTTAAGTCAGAACTCATGTCAAAATTCAGACACAACTCCGCTATTTACCATACCATCTTGATTTGAATGACTAGAAGCAACTTAGCTGCCACCAATATAAAATTTTTTAAATTATTTAAAATCAAATAATTCAATTTTTTTAAATTAGCATAGGAATCTTTGAGTGTCAGCATGAACACCAACGAATGAAACGGAACGAAATAATGGTGTCATAGACACCAATATTTTGTTAACATAACGTTAACATGACAAAACAAAACATTGACTAATGAAAATAGGTTTCTATTACGCTTGTTACGGCACCAATATATATATATAATCCGAGGAAAAAATCCAAAGGGTAGGAGTATCCAGCTTGAGTGCTCAATGCCAACGGCTATCGACTGTATAATTAATTTGGGAACAAAAATATAACAAAACAAAATATTTTCTTATAAAAATAAAAATTCAATTCTATGGTGTCATTTTAATTTCATTTCAGGTCGATGATGACCCTTTTCAGATGCTGAATGAAGATATTATTAACTCTATAAATTTATAATGACACCAAAGAATTGAGTTTTTTCTCTCTCTATATATATATATATAAATTGTCATCCACAAACAGACTGTTTTTTGTATCACAACTATTCAGTGTGGCTAGACACGTAGGACGCTTGAAGCTGGATTCGAAACCCGCCCAACTTTTCGTTAGACTTTAGTATCAGACCGCTCGGCCAACAAGCGTACCACGTCAGCTAGGGAAATATAAGGTATTAAGTAGCAGCGGCAGTAGTAGCGTTCGTTTGTTTACATTTTATATGTTACCGGATACTAGAGTGCTCACCTTTGCATATATTGTACATTGTTATTTGGGTTCAAGTATTCCTATCTAATATTTATAATTTTCAAACAGATCTTTTTCACCCATAAATGAGGTCCTATCAGCTACCACCAATCCAAGTCATAGTAATGGCAATACAGCGGGGAATCTAAATTCCCCAGAGTTCCAGAACTTGGAGATCTCACCATCGGTTGCAATTTAGTAACATACCCAGAAACCCCTCATTTGTGTTGTGTGGGTTTTTTATTACTCTTCAGAGAATCCTAGAGCCCGATAACAGAGATGAAAAGTTATATATATAATTGTTGTCTTTATACAATAATTCTTTCGGACGTGTTCAGTTGCATTTTTGTTTTGTTTGTTTGTTTATTTTTTATACAATGTTTCCACTGTATTCGAAAAGTAGGAACTCTTTGTCCCAAAAGTAAATGATATTTCGAGTGACATACGATTGCTAGTATGTTTGAAACCCGCTGGGTGTTCTAAATTACCGGCTTTTTGGAGGTCAAGGCTAACCTTCGTAAATAATTTTAAGCTATTTCTGGCCCTACCCACTTGTATACAAGTTTTCGGGTTCTCATGCCTTACCTCAATTCCACTAGCATAGTTGGCTTGTGCTGTAGAATACACCGACTGCACCTCTGCAGAGAGGTAAAACCACACCAAAAAATAGTGTCCAGGATATGACACTAAACAATCTGATGGTGAGGTTCCAGTGATGTTGGAGCTTTGGGGAATGCAAAGCAACTCTTCATTGCCATTGCTCCAGGTCCACTCTGATCCGGAATGGTAACACCAGAGAGGACCCTATCTATTGGTTAAATAGAACTAACTGCATACTTATGCTAAACTGAGTTGTTTGAATTAGGACTTTTTGACTGGACTGAATAGCTTGAGATAGAAATGTTTTTGACAAATAAACTGTGTACTAACATTTAAACTGCATACTTATGCTAAACTGAATTGTTTGAAATGGAACTGTTTTTGACATTGAAACTGTACTTACACTTAAGTGAACTGTTTAATATAGAACTGTTTTAATATTTAACTGTGTGTAAACAAAATCTATACTTACACTAAACTGAATTGGTTGAATTAGTACTGTTTGACAAAACTGAATAGCTTGAAATAGAAATGTTTTTGACAATTAAACTATGTACCCATGTTAAACTGAATTGCTTGAAAGAGAACTTATTATTTGTTTGAAAATGGAATTGGTATTAAATAACCTACAAAGGTTGATCAATTTTTGAATTAGAACTGTTTGACTGAACTGAATAGCTTGAAATAGAAATGTTTTTGACAAACTGTGTTCTTACATTTAAACTGCTTACTTATGCTAAACTTAATTGTTTAATATAGAACTGTTTTAACATTTAATTTGTAAACAAAATCTGTACTTACACTAAACAGAATTGGTTGAATTAGAACTGTTTGAATAAACTGAATAGCTTGAAATAGAAATGTTTTTGAGAAAATGTGTACTAATGCTAAACTGAATTATAAGTAATTGAACTTATTATTTGTATAAAATGGATTTGGCATTAAATAACCTACAAAGGTTGATATGCCATAAAACGCGACCAACCAACCAACCAATTCTGCATAATTAAATCAATGGAATCGTTGACTAGAGTTCAAATCCTGGACGAGACTGCGTTTCAGCTCACCCTGATGCCCTCGCAGAAGACATGAATTCAACTGTACTTTTCCCAGATATAAGTAAATAGTAAGGTATACAGGGTTCTTGGGCCTTGGTTAGGAAACCAATCTAGGAGAAGGAAATCTTTGAATTCAAATCAGCCCTACTTCGCTTTGAAATAGACACTAAATTCGTTGTGAGGTTTTGGGCAATATAAATTTGGATTGATATTTCACACTTGTTTTACAGAACACGCAATGGCTGCTGTTGTATATGTTCAATAGAAAGTAAATTGAGTGGTCTGTGCGTATTTTAAAAGACTTACATAACCAGTTAATGAGTTTCTTTTATCTTGAAGTTTCACTTTTTCTCCATTCTTGGTAAATATCACTGATCCGTAACAAAAAATTAATCATAGTATTTTGTTATAACCACATAAAGACATGGGAAATACAAGTAAGACGTGTATAAGAAATAAAAAGGGAAACATTTATAAGAAATCCAAGCAAGTTTAAGAGCGAGAAAATGCAATTATTTTGATAAAACGATATACATTCGACTCTCAAAGAAAATATATGACTTGTTTTTGACAATAAAATAGTATATTAAAGGAAAACAGACCATTGCAAAAGATTGACATTAAAATTGACTGTAAAATAATTTTTACATCCTTGAAGGTTTTTCTTTCATATACTTTTTTTACAGCTTTCTTTTGAAAACTTTTGCCTCATTTTTTCCTTTCTTTTTTTCTTTTCTTTTCCTTTTCTTTTTTTTTTTTTTTTTTTTTTGGCTAACTCATTTTTGTTCATTATACAGGGTACATTAGACATAATTTTCAATCCAGGAGAGTGAGTGTGTGGGTTGGTAGGTGGTAGGTATGTCTTTGAGTGGCAGCAACTAAATCCTATCTCAAATTATCATCATGGCGGAAAATGATGAACATCGTGCGTTTGTGACAGGAACTCATCTCACTACGTGGTGATATCCCGTGGCCGGATCTCTCCCCAAATCTATCACTTTTTGATTACTCCCGCTTGGAGATTTTTCAAAGCTCAAATCTTTACACGTAAGTTGAAGACAACTGACATACTGAAAGATTGTATTCGTCATTGAATCGCAGCAACTATTGAAGCAATAACTTGCCGAACCCCGCAGAACTTAAGGATGAAGCAAGCATTTGAATGGTATAATCTTTAAAACAAAGCGATGACAATAATGAAATAAAATGGCAAATATTGTTTTTTTATTCTAATCATCATCATCATCATCATCACCAAGTCGCGCTGACAGCATGGATATTACCGACTCTTTCTCTCTCTCTCTCTCTCTCTTTCCATCCGTCCCTATCCTCAAACGCTCCCGGTAGATCCTCCAAACTACATCCTGTGTTCGCACAGAGCTGATGTAAATAAGTACTTGCTAGTCAGCCAACACAAGCATGTCCGTATGTAAGGGTCCATCGAAGAACGTCACTAATGAGTTCGTCCTTGCATCTCCAGCAGTGTCTCGCATGTCTTGTTCGTCTTAATTAGATGGTTTTTGAGATGAAAGTTAAGTGGCCGTACAGCCGACGTTTCCTGGAGTGCTGCTTCCAGGATTTGTTCAATATAGCTCGAAGCGTTCTTGTGTAGTTGCTGTCTAATAATTTTTTTCTTTTAGAAAAAAAATGAATGAATAAATTAAAACAGCAAATGAAAGATTACACTGATTTTTTCTATATTGTCTTTTTTTTATTTACATTACAAACCCGAGATCATTCTGGTATATCCAGTGTTAACTTGAGGGTGAGTCCAGGGTTTTTTAGCTTGTAAGGTTACAATACCCTTCTCCATCGCTTCGAATGCCTGTCACCTAAGAGTTACATTTGCCATAAAACAAAGGTTTCTTATTGCAATAGGTACCTCCTGCAATGTTTACCATATTTACCAACCTCTCCGCTCGGGCAGGATATGACAAAAGGTCAATTTTTAAGCGGAGTTTAACTGGTTTGAATTCAGAGTTTTCCTTCTCCTAGACTAGTTGCCTCACTAAGGCTGAAGAAATCAGTCTGCCCAACTATTTACCCATAGCAGGAGGGAGAATAATTGGATTCATAGCTTTCCCAAGGGTATTAGTGCTATGTGAAATGCAATCAGTCTCGTTCAGGATTTGGACTCGTGTCGCCGTGTCCATTTACTACGATGATAACCATTACATACGGGCACCTCCTGCAATGTTAACAGATTAAAAGTTTTCTTTCCGCTTTATGTTAGTTAGTAAATTCTCCCATAATTTTTTTAAATTTGTTATTTTATTTATCAATTCATTATCTAATTACCTTATCCTCCAGTTACGGGTAAAAATGTTGGACACTCTGGACACTCGGTAGAGAAACGATCAAGGAAAATTAAAACACTAAATTCCAATGAGGAATTGGAGTTCCTTTGGCCGACTCACGTTCTTTTCAGCGTTGTTCCAGTAATTCCCACTGTAACACTGGTACCAAGTTGCGTATCACTTTTCCTTCCCTTGAACAAGATTTCTGATATGAAGAAGAGAGATCTGCTGCATGGGCAACTGATAGTCATTTAGACAACCATTTTAATAGTTAGGATTTTAATCAGCATTTTCGTTGGTTAGGTGTAAGATTTTTTTCTTCCTTTTTTTGCTCACAGTTAAATGGTTTCACTTATTTCTATCTAATACGAATAATTCTATTTACTATTAATTATTTGTTTCCACACAGTTTAATGTTTTCATGTATTGTCATGCATTACTAACATTTCAATTAAACATCAGACATTTGTTTACTCACAGAGGAACAATCAAACCGTTCCATTTCAAGCAATTCAGTTTTGTATGTCAACAAAGATAAATGGTTCAAAGTATTGCTATGTATCACTAACAATTCAATTAAACATCAGTCATTCGTTTACACACTGTTGAGTGATCAAACGGATCTATTTCAAACAATTATTTCGCATGTCAATAAAGATAAATGGTTCAAAGTGTTGCTATGTGCCAGTAGCAATTCAATTAAATGTCATTCATTTCTTTACGCACTGTTAAATGGTCAAACCGTTTTATTTCAAACAATTCAGTTGAGCATAAGTATACAGCTTTTTTATACATTGTTAAATGTAAAAACAGTTCTATTTCAAACAGTTCAGTTTAGCATAAGTACACAGTCTAAATGCCAAACAGTTCTATTTGACTAATTGATAGGACCCTATCAAGTGCCTCCACTCCGAACCAGAGTTGACCTTGGAAGGGGTACTCTGAATTCCTTAAAGATTGTTTAATGCCATATCCAGGACACTCGTAGGGGGAGTCTAATCCCCCTGCAAAGATGTGATCAGTGTATTCGGCAGAGTCAAACATTTTATGGTACTAGTTCTAGAGATTTAGGGAGTATGGAGTACCCTTCCACTATCAAAACTCCCGTGTCTATTCTGACCCGGAGTAGTAGTACAAATCATGGTCCCATCTACAGGGCAAATAGATATATTTGAAAATGATTTTTTTTTTCAAATAAAGAAAATTCTTAAGAAACAATTACCCAAAAAAGTAAACATAAACGCACAATGAACGTGAGTTTGTAACCTCAAACCATTCAGTAATCCTAGACAGTTTGACCTGCCGTTTGAATCTCTGTCATTGAAAGTTATTATTGCAAAATAAGCGACAGTATTTTCTTTCTTAATAGAATGACTGAAACTATAAACGTGTGACACGAATAAACACTACTTGTTTACATCAGCCATAATCCAAAAGCAAGTTTCAAATAGGTAGTAGAACCGCTAATTTGATATCAAGCCAAAAGCACTTTGGCAGTTTTCTTATTAATTAACTCTCTTTGGCAACATAGACACAATATTTCTCTCTATGTACAGTAATTAACCATTTCATTAATTGCATTAATTCATTTCCAAGATCCGAATGAATAGTAAGCAAATAGGGATATGAAATCAATCACAGCTTTGTCGGCAGAGAAATCTTTAGGAAAGAAAAGCCTTTTATCAACAGTTTGTTTTAAATGGGAATAGTACATATCTGAGAAAGAGACGGGGAAAATGCTTTCTAAGGACTAAAAAACGAAGAGGCGTATTCACAACAGCCCGAAGAATATGGTACACGTAATTTACGTTGAAATACAGATAAAATCTAATAAACCAAAGGATGGAATACTTTTATAGCCCTAGACTAATCTACAGTTGTACTAGTAATCTAAACTCTTCTGTAACAATTTTAAATACTAATATCTTGATGAAACGCAGTTTCTTCCAGGCAGCGGTCACATCGATACTGCTATATGGGTGCACTACATGGACGCTAACTAAACGGCAGGAGAAGAAGCTAGACGGCAATTACACAAGAATGCTGCGAGCAATCTTGAACAAGTCCTGGCGGCAACACCCCACAAGACACCAACTGTACGGCCACCTGCCTCCTATCACGAAAACTATTCAAGTTAGACGAACCAGACATGCAGGACACTGCTGGAGAAGCTGGGACGAACTCATAAGAGATGTACTCTTATGGAACCCCACACATGGCCGTGCAAAAGCAGGACGACCAGCACGAACATACATTCAGCAGCTATGTGGGGATACGGGATGTTGTCCTGAAGACCTGCCTCGGGCGATGAATGATAGGGAGGAGTGGCGAGAGAGGGTCAGGGATATCCGTGCTACCAGCACGACATGATGATGATGATGATGATATTAATGACACTGGGGGCAAAATATATTCACATCATAACTAAAAGACAAAAATTCAATATTTAATCTAAAACTTGAATTAAACTTCCCTTAAATGTTCTCTAACACTAAGAAAACATTCTCTCTTTCTCTCTCTCTCTCTCTATATATATATATATATACATCCAAACACTGCACGGTTTATCATATCGACTGGGATGGCTGCAATCTCTCTCTGGATGCTTTGAATCTTTTCCTTGAAGTAATCCCACTGGAAATTTGCCCCGTCGGCTGAGAAAGTAAAATACGCTGACTGCTTTTCTGCAGAGGAGTAAGCCCCCCACCACCACCACCTCAACGAGTGTCCTGGTTACGACACTGCACAATCTGATGGTGGGGTTCCAGTAATGCTGGAGCTTTGGGGGAACGCGGAGTACTCCTTCATTGCCATCGCTCCCAAGTTCAATCAGGTCTGGAGTTGTAGCACTTGATATATCCTATCTATGGGTCAAATAGAACTAAACTTCGTACTTTTGCTAAACTGAATTGTTTGAATTAGAACTGTTTTGACATTTAAACTACGTACTTATGCTAAACTTAATTGGTTGAAATGAAACCGTCTTTGTACGCGAAACAGAACTGTTGGAAATAGAACTGTTTTTACAATTGACTGTGCGTATACTAAAAAAAACTATACTTATACTAAACTGAATTGTTTGAAATAGAACTGTTTGACTAAACTGATTAGCTTGAAATGGAAATGTTTTAACAATCAAACTGTGTACTTATGCTAAACTTAATTATTTGAAACAGAACTGTTTATTTGAATAAAATGGATTTGGCATTAAATAACCTACAAAGGTTGATATGCCATAAAACTAAAACAAACAAACCCACAGGAAATAGTTCATTGGTAAATATGGTAATCTGGAGGGTAAAGTTAAATTATCAAATCTCAAAATGAGGTATCCGGGGAATTGTTTTTGAAAAGTTGTTATTATCAGTCGCGCTGTGTGACTGGTGGTGCCATCTTATTTTTATCTACATGGATGTCACTCGGAAATAAAGATGGTCTTGAGCATAAAGTTGTAGCGCTCAGCAGTAACTATAACAGTGGTACCATGTTCGTCTGGAAAAAGTTGGGACCAATTACACGTTCATGAGGCATTGGACAAAACATTGCGCAAAAACATTTTATGCACGGTTTGGAGTGGGTCTCTTTTGACTCCCAAACCGACAACTTTATTTGTTTATATAAACAGAAAAGTGTAAATAAGCTGTGTCTGATGTAATTAACTGTTGCATAAACTCATATTTCAATCTACACGTGTTGACAAACCAGCCACTATTAGTCTTTCTTTGCACCTTATCTAGTGGAAACAATTACTGCACAAATTACTCATTCTTAGAATATACGGACTATTAACCTCATCTTTATTGTTATATTTACCCAACCCCTCCGCTCGGGCAGGATATGACACAAGGTTAAATTTTAAGCGGAGTTTAACAGGTTTGAATTCAGAGTTTTCCTTCTCCTAGACTTGTTGCCTGACCAAGGCTGAAGAACCCAGTCTGCCCTACTATTTACCCATAGCTGGAGGGAGAATAATTGGATTCATAGCTTTCCCAAGGGTATTAGTGCTATGCGAAATGCAATCAGTCTTGTTCAGGATTTGAAGTCGTGTTGCCGTGTCCATTTCCTACGACGATAAGCATTACACCAATGATCACAAAGTTTCGGCCGATATCTCCGGCCTTCTTCAGGTGTTTCATGTCGAACTCGGTAGTCCACACAGAATCTCGAACTAAACCGTTTATTTGAACCATAGGGGAAGACTATTCCAATTTTGTTCACCATACCTGGGTACAAGTGTTAAATTATAGTCAGTATTCTTTGTTAGTCTTAATCTGTTGTTGTGATTGAACCTGCAACCTCCAGATGACTTCATTCAGAAACGCCTTCTAACCAAACGTTTTATCCACTGCGCCATGTGTCCTTAACGGTATATTTTAAGTAATGATAATTATCAAGGTTCATCTCAGAAATTTAGACAAATAATACTGTACTAATTGTATTTTTTTCCGGGTACCGATGCAGGTCTTCTTTTAAAATACTATGAGTTGTCGTACAAAGAATGTTGATCTGTTGAGCCAATCAACATGAGGATTTCATGTGATTTTTTTCAATGGTATTCGCCCGACGTTGACTGAACTTTGAGACGTTCAAGGTCGAGCTGGGAATTTTTTCTTGGAACAGAACGGAACATTACTTTTCGGGTTGGTGCCGGACACTTTCCATAATGCTGTCGGAATTTCCTTTGAACTGTTATGGAACTTTGTCTGGCAAAATATGGTTCCTCTATGTATGGAATTTCTATTGGAATCCATCATGAAGTCCCCTCTACAAGCAAAAAAAATCCGATACCTGTTTAAATATATTAAAAAATAACTCCCAAGCATTAAAATACACAGGAGGGGTGTCCTCGTGGTGTAATGGTTAAATCGATGGACTGTGGAATCGTAGCAAGCGAGTTCGCGCTATTACGTTCACATTCGGGCAACTACCATTGAGAAAGGTATGAACCCCCTTATTCTCCCAGCTATAGGTTAAATAGTACCACTACTGTTCTTCTGGGAGAATGGCTTTGGCATTAAATAACCTACAAAGGTTGATATGCCATTAAACAAAGAAACCAAACCAAACCTTAAAATACACAATATTCTAATTGCAGATAAAATGACCATGCCGTTGAAAATTAAAATCAAAATGTGTCCTATCATTTTTGGCAAGCCAGTTTATCAAAGAATAGAATAGGTTATTGTCCCAGAAGAGATCGCGCTTGTAATAGTAATTTAAAGTCTGCTCTGCAATCCATTATCTTCTCGAAGATAACTTTAAAAAATGCCCTTAAAAAGATTTCCTCTGAACGCTGTGTCTAGAATAGGCCAACTATAAAGGGGTTACACCTAAAAAAAAAACAACAAACAAACGGGGTGTCCTAGATAGAACACTCGTATGGTAAGACTCCAGTTCTAAATATTTGGGGCTATTCATTAACAACGTGGTATTTTTCGATCTTAATAAATAGGCAATTATTTTGTTAATATCATTTATAATCATATTGATTTTTTTTCTTATTCAAAGCTATTTTCTGTCTCAAAACCGAATACAAATTCGACCCTTTACATCTAAAAAAAACAATTTGATAAATTCTGAAATAGATATGAGCAGATTTTCTCAAATCCACGTACACCAATTTCTTGTTATCAATGTATTTAAGTAAGCAACTGTTTGCTTTTACATATATATATATATATATATATATATATATATATATATATATATATATATATATATATATTGAAAATCTTACAAGCGTAAAATTCAATGATTTTATATTTAAGATTTTATGGCAAGGATAAAAAAAAATTGTTCATTCTTTTTGTATATGTATATATATATATATATACACACACACAAAATGGACCAATATATATATATATATATATATATATATATATATATATATATATATATAAAACGAACCAATATATATATATATATATAGAGAGAGAGAGAGAGAGAGAGAGAATGAACGAATATATATATATATATATATAATGAACCAATATATATATATATATATATATATATAATGAACCAATATATATATATACATATATACACACACAAAACGAACCTATATATATATATATATATATATATATATATATATATATATATATATATATTGGCTCGTGTTGTGTATACATATATACATATATATGTGTGTGTGTGTGTGTGTATACATTGGCTCATTATATATATATATATATATATAGATATATATTTACCAACCCCTCTGCTCGGACAGGATATGACACAAGGTCAATTTTTAATCGAAGTTTAACAGGTTTTAATTCAGAGTTTTCCTTCTCCTAGACTAGTTGATATATATATATGTATATATATAACGAACCAATGTATATATATATATATATATCATCATCATCATCCTGTGCCACCTGCACTGATATCACTGACCCTCTCTCGCCACTCCTCCCAATCGTTCATCGCTTCTGGCCGATCTTCAAGGCTACATCCCGTATCCTCACAGAGGTGCTCTATATAGGTTCGAGCTGCTTTTGCTCGGCCATATGAGGGGTCTATAGGAGAACATCACTTATGATCTCGTTCCTGGTTCTCCAGCAGTGTCCTGCTTGTCTGGTTCGTCTAACTTTGATAGTTTTCGTGATGGGTGGTAGGTGGCCGTATAGCCGCTGCTTTGTGGGGTGTTGCCTCCAGGACTTGTTCAATATTGCTCGAAACATTCTTGTATAGTTGCCGTCAAGCTTCTACTCCATCCGTTTAGTTAGCGTCCATGTAGTGCATCCATATATCAGTATCGACACGACCGCTACTTGGAAGAAACTGCGTTTCATTTTATCGGAATATATAATGAACCAATATATATATGACTGTACCAAGTACACCAATTATAATTGGTATCACCGTCACCTTCAAGTTCAACGGTATTTTCAATTTTCTAGCAAGGTCGAGGTACTCATCCTTCTTTTCACTGTCTTTCAATTTTACTCTGTGGTCAGCCGGGATAGTTAAGTCCACAATTCTGAAATTCCTTTTTTATTATTTCATATTTTTTTGTAGATTATTATACAGTCTGGTCGTCTGGATGTGATTAGGTGATCCGTTTGTACGTCAAAATCCCATAGAAGTTTGTATGTCTCATTCTCGATGACAGGTGTTGGTTGTGCATATATCATTTGTTCGTATGGACAAATTTAAATTTCTTGCTGAATTCCTTACTCACCAAGTCTTATCTAGTCTTATACTCTTTCTGTGCCAATTTTCTGCATTCACTCATTATGTGATTGATTGTTTCATTGCTATTATTATTATTATTATTATTTGTTTTTACTCTTTTTTGAGTTGTTCACATCAGCATTAGCTGATGACCTTTTACTGGAGTTTGAGTGACAGCAATTCTCAAGTGTCCAGAACTCTTCTTAGTATTCTGGCCGATCTCGATAATGCTGTAGTTAGGATAGCCTCCACTCATTCTCTTATTTCCAAGTCATCCAGTCCTTGTACCAATCCTTTGATGACTGTACCAAGAGCACCAATTACAATTGATATAACCGTCTCTTTCATGCTCCTCATTTTTCCCCCAATTCCCTAGCAAGCCCCAGATACTTATTATTATTCGATATAACTCAGAATCAATTACCCTTTTGCAAACAAATTATTGTCATTATCAAATATGAATATTGACTGACGAAGATTATTACATCTGTAGTGAGTTGGCATATCAATCCTTGTTGGTTTATATAATACCGAAGTCTGTCCTTTCTAATAACTATGATAAAAGTAAATAAAGTCGGCGAGCTTAGTTGAGGGTGACTCAAAGGTTCCCTTTTCAATAGCTACTACACTGACGCGTAGGGAAGGGGGCTACTACTTTCCCTGAATTGCTCTACTTTATCATTGATCCACACCTTATAATGCTGAGTGTTAAGCAAGGCGGCATCAAGTACCATTTTTTTTTTTTTAGTCTTTGGTATGACTCATCCTGGGATTGAACTTCGATCTCCTGGACCATTGGCGAACACTCTACTCATCAGGCAAATGGCCTGGTTATAATTATTATTATAATCCTTTGTAAAAGATGATTATCCTAATCGTCCTTTGTAAACAATTATAACTTCATGTAATTATTCTTAATCAAAAAAAAAATTGGTTGCAAATATTTCTGTCTAATACTGATGATTTTCAAACAGATTTTTTTTATCGATTACATTATTGTTTTGACCATTTTACTCTGCAGCCTTCTTCAAATGATTACTTTTTCTCGGGATTTTGAACCTTGCGGAAGAAGATTTTTCTGGTTTTAATCTTTGCTTTGGTTTTATTACATATCAACCATTGTAGGTCATTTAATACCAAATTCATTTTTATACAAAGAAACATTTCTATTTTAAACAATTCGGTTTAGCATAAGTACACAGATTTTTGTTTTCACACAGTTAAATGTAAACAGTAACAGTTCTATTTCAAACAATTCACTTTAGCATAAGTTTTGCAGAGGGGTAAGACCCCCGCCCCAACAAGTATCCTGGATATGACACTAAACAATCTGATAGTGAGGTTCCAATAATGCTGGAGCTCTGGGGAATACAGAGTACCCCTTCATTGCCATTGCTCCCAGGTCCACTCTGGCCCGGAATAGTAACGCCTGATAGGGCCCTATCAATGGGTTAAATTGAACTAACTGCATACTTATACAAAACTGAATTGTTTAATCGAGAACTGTTTGACTAAACTGAATAGCTTGAAATAGAGATGTTTTTGACAATTAAACTGTTCTTACATTTAAACTGCGTACTTATGCTAAACTGAATTGTTTGAAATGGAACTGTTTTTGACATTGAAACTATATACTCATGCTAAATTGAATTGTTTAAAATAAAATTGATTATTTGCATAAAAATGGATTTAGCGTTGAATAACCTACAAAGGTTGATATGTCATAAAATCCAACCAACCAACACTCAATTAAGTGTAAAAACAGATAATTTCAAACAATTCCGTTGAGCGTAGTTACACAGTTTAGTTCAATTTGACTTATTGATAGGACCCTATCAGGTGCTACTATGCTGGGCCAAAGTGGACCTGGGAGTGATGGCAGTGAAGAGGTACTCCGCATTCCCTAAAGCCCCAGCATTACTGCAGCCTCACCACTAGATTGTTTAGTGTCATTATCAGGACACTCGTTTAAAGAGTCTTACTCCTCTACAGTGATAGTCGGTGTACTTTGCAGCCCCGGCCGACTGGGCCTAGATTTGTCTTGTTAACGTTGGATCGTCTATAGAGGACAAACACACAAACACCTCTCAATTATTGATCCTATTTACCCAACCCCTCCGCTCGGGCAGGATATGACACATGGTCAATTTTTAAGCGGAGTTTAACAGGTTTGAATTCAGAGTTTTCCTTCTCCTAGACTAGTTGCCTTACCAAGGCTGAAGAACAGTCTGCCCTACTATTTACCCATAGCTGGAGGGAGAATAATTGGATTCATACCTTCCCAAGGGTATTAGTGCTATGTGAAATGCAATCAGTCAGGTCCAGAATTTGAACTCTTGTCGCCGTGTCCATATCCTGCGACGTTAACCATTACACCACGGGCACCTTATACAAAGAAACAGTTCTATTTCAAACAATTCGGTTTAGCATAAGTACACAGACTTTTGTTTTCAGACAGTTAAATGTAAACAGTAACAGTTCTCAATAATTGATATAGATTCAAAATACCGTTAATTTTAAACGTATTATCGAATTCTTTATTATCCTCTGAGAAAGTCATTTATTTTTAATACATATTTTTTTCTTCTTTTTTTTTTTGTGTTAAATATTTCTTTCAAAGATTTACGATGAGCAATAACTTATGAGGCTTACTGCTCAATAAATTTTACTCTTGATTGCTCTACATGAAACGATTTCAGCCGTCTATAAAGAACTGACAAACAAATACCTCTACATTATTAATATAGATTCAAAAAGGAGTTTATTTTATACGCCTTATTATTCATTATTATACTCTGTGAAACTTATTTATTTATTTTTTCCTCGTGTAGATGTAGCTCAAAAACTCCCACTGAGTTAACTAACTTGTGCTTTTTATCATATCAAATTGTGCACAGCTCAGTGAACAAAATTAATTTCTATCAGACATAAGCCTATATCAATAGAGACGATACAATATGATTCAAGGCGGAGTAAAATTTGAGAACTGTTAAAAACCATGAGGTTGGATCCGTTATAAAGGCGGGAGGCGGAACAAGTAACAATAGATTCCGTGAACTTGAAATTACTTAAATATTACTTACATATTAATACGGAAATGAACAATATAAGATTTAAGAAAAGGCAATTAAAGTTGATTTTCCTGGGCAGAAAATCGTAAATCAATATATAAGTCATATTTTTGAATAATATAATGATATCCACTATTAGTCTATATAGCCCTGTCGGTAGTCTTAAGAATACGCTGACTGTATATCTTGTAGAGGGGTAATATCTCTCACTCTCAAAAAATGGTTGCTGGGGCTGTAGAATACACCGACTGCTTCTCTGGATATGACACTAAACAATCTGATGGTGAGGTTCCAGCAGTGCTGGAGCTTTGGAGAATGCGGAGTACCCCTTCATTGCCATCGCTCCCAGGTCCACTCTGGCCCGGAGTGGTAGCACCTGATAAGGGTCCTCTCTATGGGTTAAATAGAACTAACAGCATACTTAGGCTAAAATGAATTTTTTGAGTAAACCGAATAGCTTGAAATAGAAATGTTTTTAACAATTAAACTGTTCTTACGTTTAAACTGCGTGCTTATGCTTAACTGAATTATTTGAAATGGAACTGTTTTTCGACATCAAAACTGTATTTACACTTAAGTGAATTGTTACATATAACTGCCTGAATAGTTTGAAATAGAAATGTTTTTGACAATTAAACTGTGTACTTATGCTAAACTGAATTGTTTTAAATAGAACAGATTTTTTACATAAAAATGGATTTGGCGTTAAATAACCTACAAAGGTTGATATGCCATAAAACACAACAAACAAAACTAACCAAACCATCAAAAAATGGATGTCCTTTGTAAGATACTAAACTGCAACTGAAATCTGAAGAGTATGGAGTACCCTTTCATTGCCATTACTCCTAGATCCACTCAGAACAAGTGTATTAGTACCTGTTAAGGTTCCATCTTTGTGTCAAATCGGTTCTTTTAAAAATTATTCGCATTTGTACGACCGTGTGCAAAAAAAAACTCTTTAGAAACAACTCAGGAAAAAATGTACTTATGAACGGACAATGAATGCGATTCCCTAACCTCAAGGCATAAAATACCACTTGACAGGTTGACATGCCTTTAACATCAATCAATCAATTACGTGGGTAAAACAAAGATAGGGGCGTATGAAAGGTGATCAGGAATTTCATTGAAGGCTAATCGGTGAGATGTGTGCCACGAAAAGACAGATACACGAGTTGGAAGGATATGAGTTCGCGTCACATAAGAGGAATATTCTTTTTATTTATTAAATGAACCTGGCATATAATCCTATTTACCAACCCCTCCGCTCGGGCAGGATATGATACAAGGTCAATTTTTAAGCAGAGTTTAACAGGTTTGAATTCAGAGTTTTCCTTCTCCTAGACTAGTTGCCTCACCAAGGCTGAAGAAATCAGTCTGTCCTACTATTTTACCCATAGCTGGAGGGAGAATAATTGGATTCATACCTTTCCCAAGGGTATTAGTGCTATGTGAAATGCAATCAGTCTCGTCCAGGATTTGAACTCGTGTCGCCGTGTCCATTTCCTACGACGATCACCATTACACCACTGGAACCTTATATATAATGGTTTTTTGATCAGACTACTAATAAGTGGCTATGGGCACCTCGGGTAGTGTAATGGTTAGCAAGTTAGACTAGCAAACCTTCACGAGTGAGTTCGAATCTCCTTGGGTGCCCTAGTCATGTGGCCTTGTGCTACATCTAAACAACAAGCTTAATAAATTACTACTATTAAGTGGCGATTTAATAACAGCCGATATCCCTGCAAATCAGAGAAAGATTCGAAAAAAAAACTACATGAAAGTGAAATACAGGGTGTCTCAAAATAGATGCAACCCATAAATATGATAATTCCTTTTGCATCAAGTCATCTTCGTCTGAGTCTTAAAAAGCGATCATATCACTTCAGAAAGGTCCAATCAAATGACAAAGGCAGAAATTGATTTACTTTATCACACAGTGCACGTGAAAGACCAAGTTCTTGGGAACGTTTTCAGAGGGACTTTTTCGGACTTCTTCCGACAGAATCTCTCACTGCATCCACATTGTTTGGACATCTTGCAGTCAACTTACTGGGATTTTCTATCTCCTAGTTGTGGTTATTTACTGACCCTGTGTCTTGAAATTTGTGTACCCAACAATAAAATTGGCTTTACTGGGGATAATTGATAAGATAAACTTCCCGCGAAATTTTGTTTGCAAAGTTTTGAATGATTTTGTCTCTAAATAAATAGTGACGCAAAATATTTTTCCTTTCTTGTCTAAGGCATTGGGATCGAGAATTAATAGTTGTTATATTATACTATTTTCAAATCTGAAACAAAAAAGGACACAAGATTATTAGTAGTAAAGTTATAAGCAGTCACATGGGTCCCATGTATATTTAGACACCCTATATGACCATGTATATTGAGACACCCTATATGACCATGTATATTGAGACACCCTTTATAACCATATATATTTACACACCCTATATGACCATGTATATTGAGACATCCTATATAACCATGTATATTGAGACACACTATATTGGAAGAGATTTCGTTTCTCACTAAAAGTTTCCATTTTGTCGAATAAGATTTCGTTAGTTTGTTGCTTGAAACATCCTTTTAGTTGTTTTTCTTCCAATTTTTACTTCCTAACTATTGTTATTCCGTTACTATTTATATTGTGCTGTTTCTGGTTGCTGTCATTCGTCTTCTTTGCTCTTTTTCAAGTCGTATTGACGCATTGATGTCATCTTCAATGTGACACGCAAACATAAAAACGCATATACTCACACATACATATATACATTATATTTAATTACTGAAAAAAAAAACACACACACGCAAAAAAAAAAGCCCTCGGCAGATGATGATACCAATCAGGTATAGTTTCATGACAAATCCCAGAGTACCCCCAATAAAATTTGACATACAACCAAGCTTTGTTGCTTTTCTGTCACAATATATAATATAATATTGAAATAAAGCAGAAAATAAATATGCATAAAAAAAAGTGTACGATGATATTATGACAAAGCAAGTACAAACTTAAAGAATTCAAATTATGAACACAGTCTGTTACTTGAATGTTCATATGGCGCACACAATCATCAGACATAAATATCTGATGTATTGAAAATATTTCCGTCTGATGATTGTGTAACCCACTTCAAGTAAAGAACTTAAAGAGTTCATAATCCAATATATAATATATATATATATATATATATATATATATATATATATATATATATATATATATATATATATTCTACGAACTTTATTTCCTATGAATCGAATTACTCTGCACCTGTCAATTTCTCTCTCTCTCTCTCTCTCTCTCTCCCTCTCTCTCCCTCTCTGTATGTAAGTATATATACAGGGTACGATCAAAAGCACCATTGAGATAAAATAAGGTTGAGAACTTGTTTTTCTCAAGAGCAATTTGAAGAATACGATCAAGATTATAGAACAGGTACTAAGGTTTGACATGACTAGTCGATTGATCGGATCGGGCCTCTCCGACCGACTCTTTTACCAGTAAAAGCGACAAGGGTATGTTGCAGATCATTTCACCGGTTCGGTTGACAGGTAAAAAGACTGCTTAACCACTATGATCCCGTCCTCAAGCATTATGGGTCACCACCCACGGCCAACAGATAGCCACATTAGTAGGGTATTACCTCTCTGCAGAGGGACATTCGCCGTATTCTACAGTCCCATACAACAGAGCGGATATATATATATATATATATATATATATATATATATATATATATATATGATGTAAGCACTTTTATTCATTACTGAATTTACTGGTGTTTTATTTTTAAAACAAAAAGTGAGCATCCTCATTCGAATATATATATATATATATATATATATATATATATTCGAATATATATATATATATATATATATGTTTGAATGAGGATGCCCACTTTTTGTTTTAAAACTAAAACATCAGTAAATTCAGTAATGAATAAAAGTGCTTAATACCCTAAAATTGTAAAATCCCGCATAAACGTAAACTCATTACGCTGAGTTTCACGGATCCGGTCATCACCTTATGAATTCCACCGGATGATCTATGTCGTGAAACTTAAGGTCGTCCATTATTAATCTTTTTTCTTGCATTTTTCTTCACATAAATATATATATATATATAGAGAGAGAGAGAGAGAGAGAAAGAGAGAAATAATTCTTTGGTTTGCATATATATATATGCAAGCTGAAGAATTACAGTTTCTATTTTTTTTTAAATAAAACAGGGAGATATTATGCCAGAGCCAAAATACTGTGATCCCTTAAAAAACATAGTTGTCCTCCAGGTTACAGACATAATTAAATGGCCATGCTATATATTCTTTCAATAAAAGATAATCCGACTGCATTTGAAACTATTTGTTCAAATATCTCAGTCAAATACATTTAGGTATCTTATGTGTCCACCTAAATCGTGATTACTTTTTTACTTGTAACGAAAAGTTAACTGCTGCCACCGAAGACTGCATTTTATTTGATCAGTCACCTATGACTGACAGACAGAATAAAATATCATCACATCTTGTCATTTCTATTTTTTTACCTGTCACCTCACCATTTTTTGTGCACTTACCACGAAACATTCCTACACAGTATACAACTTACTGGATGACCCAGGCTAAAATTCCCACAATACGAACCTAACGACAGAAAAAAATCATGTCACAGTAGAACAGTTGTATTCGATTACTGTACAAAAAGGTTAACGATCCTGAATTAAATTGAACAATCTTCTTGTAACGCATTTATAAATTTGGCAAAGACTCGTTTTTTTTCCTACGTAATTGGGCTGTCATCTCTTTAAGCCGTAATAAACCGTTCTATCATCATCATCATAATCATCAAGACGAATCCTCTACTCTCTCTCTCTCTCTCTCTCTCTCTCTCTCTCTCTCTCTCTGGGTGAGTGTGTGTGTATGTGTGTATGTATATATACAGAGTACGATCAAAAGCACCTTCGAGATTAAATAGGGTTGAGAACTTGTTTGCCTCAAGAGCAAGTAGAAGAATATGATCGGGATTATCCTGTAGTAGCATCTACAGGATAATCCCGATCATATTCTTCTACTTGCTTGACATGATTAGTCGATTAATCGGATCAGGCCTCTCTCTCTCTCTCTCTCTCTCTCTCTCTCTCTCTCTCTCTCTCTCTCGCCATCCTCGCCGAACGGTCATCTCTCTTGGTAAGTTCTCCAGACGGCATCCTGTGAGTTTTTACTGATCAGCCAACACGAGAGTGTTTATGCCGAAAAATCCATTGGAGAACGTCGCTTTTGAGTTCGTTCTTACTTCTCCAACGATGCTCAGCATGTCTTACTTGGATGGCTTACGAGATGGGAGGTAGGTGGCCGTACAGCAGCTGTTTTAGGGTGCTGCTTCCAGTATTACTTTAAAACAGCACGCAACATCCTTGTGTAGTTCTCATCTGCAACAATACAATTGTACAGAAAAATTCCCTTTTTCATCAGAGAGGTTAGATTTTCATATCATTGTTGACCTGTCGTCAGCAATCTATGCTTTACCTATACGTACGTTGTCACCGCTTTCAGAAGATTAGATATTGCTACCAAGTTATGTGAACTGGTCTACTAATTTTAGAAAAAAAAATTGTTTCATAAACATTGATAAAGCAGAGGATTACGACACACGCTGAAATTAAGCAACGATTGATTGATTATTTGTTCGAATTTAACGGCATGAGAGGTTATGGAATCGCTATCATGTATACACATTTGTGTAGTTTTTTTTTTCTGGTACAGAGGCCTATCGAACTCTAATAATTTCCAAACAGATCCATTTTGACTTTTTCCTGAGGGTTGACCACAAAGAAACGGTGTTCACTGCTGTTGAGCGTTTCATAACTTAATTCATTTGGAAATCTCGAAAAAAACATGTTCTCAAGATGAAGGTATCCAAGTTCAAATCTCATCGGGAGCTTATTATTTTTTTCCACTTCCGACTGTTTCAGTAACGGATTAACAGCCAAAGAATTATGATAATATAACTAAAAATGAAGATAAAGTCCTTGACTAATAAAAGTAACCTTGATTACATCGGAATAGGTTTTTATTGCATTTTCAAAATTACCGCATTTCCGAACAACCAGATATATTTGTCTGAATTTTGGGGTTGAGAGAATTGTTATTTGATATTGATATACCGAGTAAACTCCCAATTTTGTTTGTATGCAATGATGTTGTTGCTGTTATTATTACAGTAAAAGGTGATTCATACAGCCAATGAATTATCGAACTCTCATTGGTGGGCCTAATTTGGGTGTTAATTAAAGCGGTTCACTTTTTTTATAAAAAAAAAAAAAAGAAACATTCGGTGCTGTTTTCCGAAATTCGTGGTCGCTTGACGGATGCCGCTTCGTTTGATCCCTTCCCAAAGAATCAATGTACCGTAGTGGCGGAAAAAATCAACTGTGGGTCGTTACACGAAGCAAAAAAAGCCGACCAGATAATTGCGATCTAGCTTTCTTCTTTATACGGGCATTTGAACATTGTGTTCTTTTTGTGGGTTCGTGCTTTTGTCTACCTTTTTTTTTTATAAAAAAAAGTCTCGTTTTGCGAATATCATTGCAAGTTATGTTTTTGAGAGGCATTTATTGTTTCATCTATTTATCATGTATTTTGTTGTATAATGAATTTACAGATAATGTTGCGTGTTTATTTCACTCTTTATCATCAGCCCTTAAGTAAAATGGTTAGAGTGTTCACTAATGGCTCAGGAGACCTGGGTTCAAGCCCAGGTGAAGTCATACCAAAGATTCAAAAAAATTGTACTTGATGCTCCTTGCTTATAAGATACAGATAAAGAGTTAGTGGATAAATCCAGTAACGCCCTCCTATACACCTCGGTGTCGAAGCTATTGAAAAGGGAAGCTTCGGGTCACCCTCGACTAAGGTCGGCTAACTTACTATGTATGTGTCCGCCTGTGTCCCTGTCAGAAGAGAAGTAAGCAATAGTACGAAATCTCCTTTAATATGGAAATAAGTAATGACGCCACAAGCTTTAAATAAAAAGACAGATATACAAGATCGGGCCGTCAAGTAAAGAGACCGATTATCTTTTTAAAAATTATCACCTTCATTATAAATTAACTTTGCCTCCTTCAAAATAGATCGATTGATTAATTGAAACGATATGCCAATCCATCTCGGATTATTATATGCACAGACGATAAGGAACTACGTCCATTGTAAGTTTATATTTGCATTTTTTGTGTATTTGTTAAGATTTTTGGGGGGGGGTCTACATACGGTCCGATTGAATACGAATATTTTAAAAGTATTCCAAAGAAATACTAATCATTTGCACACAGTTGTATGGTTTTAAGTATTCTAATCTAAATAACTTTGGTCCAGTCGGCAGGGGACTGTAGAATACATCGACTGCTTCTCTGCAGAGAGGTAAGACACCCCGAATGAGTGTCCTGGATATAACACTAAACAATCTGATGGTGAGGTTCCAGTAATGCTGGAGCTCTGGGGAATTCAGAGTACCCCTTTATTGACATTGCTCCCCGGTCCACTCTAGCCTGTAATGGTAGCACCTGATAGGTTCTTTTCTATGGATCAAATAGAACTGTTTATAAACTGCGTACTTTTTCTAAACTGAATTGTTCGAAATAGAACTCTTTACATTTAACTGTGTGTAGAAAAAACTGTATTTATGCTAAACTGAATACTTTGAAATAGAACTGTTTATATGTATAAATGGATTTGGCGAGGTGCCCGTGGTGTAATGGTTATCGTCGTAGGAAATGGACACGGCGACACGAGTTCAAATCCTGGACGAGACTGATTGCATTTCACATAGCACTAATACCCTTGGGAAAGGTATGAATCCAATGATTCTCCCTCCAGCTATGGGTAAATAGTAGGACAGACTGGGTTTTTCAGCCTTGGTTAGGCAACTAGTCTAGGAGAAGGAAAACTCTGAATTCAAACCTGTTAAACTCCGCTTAAAAATTGACCTTGCGTCATATCCTGCTCAAGCTGAGGGGTTGGTAAATAGGATAAATGGATTTGGCATTAGATAACCAAGAATGGTTGATATGCCATCAAACCAAACCAAACCTAAATAACTAATAAGTATCCAAGTAGACAATAAAAAAAACATTGTACAAATAATTTACAGTAATATGATATCAAGCATTTCTATCTAATAGGAATCAGTAAGACTGGAGTTTCACCGTCAGATGGAGTTTATTGTCCTACTCAGGACATCACATTTGGTGGGGCCTTACCTCTCTGTAGGAGATATACTCAGAGTATTCAAAGACCCACCGACAGAGTTTCTTCTTCAAAATGGTGACTTCAGCAAACTACGTACTGATTATATTATTCCCACTCCTAGAAACAGTACTGGAAGTCTTTAACTGACACTATCTTCAGTTGGTCCACCGCAAAACAGTTTGCAAAAGGCGACCTCTATTGTTTTAAGTTTTGGGGAATTGGAAAAAATTACGAACACTCAGATCAGATGACCTCTCAGTTAATGGGGATCAGAATACACCAACTTATCTCACTGCAGAGAGGCAAGACTCCCTCTGAAAAAGGGGATATTTGGGGTATGACACTAAACTGTATCTGATGGTGAGACTCTAGTTCTCTTCAAAAAGAAAAAAGTACTTAAAATAATATATAATATATATATAATGATATATATAAATATGATAATATAATATATATGAATAATATATAATATATATATATATATATAATAATATATATAAATAAAATATATATATATATATATATATATATATATATATATATATATATATATATATATATAAATTATCCAGTTAGTGTCCAAGGACAGTAGGTGTGGATTATCGTTTTACATAGAATATATGAGGGTAATCATATAAATCTATGAGAGTGCTCAATGTATGGCTATTGTTAGTTCCCTATTTATTCTCTAGGGTATAACAAAATTCACATTCAGAGCGTTCGAATCTAATTCGAGTTTGTCGAGATACTCGTAGTTTAATGACCTGAGTTCCAATTCAAAACGAGGCTATATTTAACGTAGCGTTAATAACCTGGAAAAGGTGTGAATCCAATCATTCTCCCTCCAGCAATGAGCAAATAGTAGAACAGACGAGGCTCTTTAACCTTGGTATGGCAAGATATCCAGGAAAACTGAATTAAAACCTCTCAAACTCTGCTTAAAAATTGAACTTTTGTCATGTTCTGCTCATGCAGATACTTATATATATATATATATATATATATATATATATATATATATATATATATATATATATATATATATAAGAAAAAAGAAACAAAAAAGAAAGAAATAAACAAATAAACTATCAAATAAAAAACAAAGCAACAAAAAACAAAACGAAGCAAAGCAAAACAAACGAAAAACGCTGAGAAGTGGCTTTATATATTTCCTAAGTTTTATTTATTCGAATCTAGCTTTTATTCACTTTGCTAGATTCGAATATATATATTGTTTCGCTTTGTTTCGTTTTGGGTTTTTTTGGGGGGTGGGTGCTTTTTATATATTTTGTTTCTTTCTTTCTTTCTTTCTTTCTTTCTTGTTTCTTTTTTCTTTTTCATTGTTAAAAGAATCCTGACAAAAAATACTTGTCTCTGGCACTCAGTGTTGGCTAAGAAATAGAATCAATGAGTTTGCAAAAATCTGCTTTTCCGATCGTGTCAGATTCCTGTAAATTACTCCATTTCTTATGACATGGATGAAAAAATCAGCATCGTGACTTAACATACTCAGCATATTTCTGCCTTTTTTCCCTTTGGAATATTGAGATTTCATTTTATCTTTCACGATCAAGACGCATGGACGATAATTTGGAGAAACAAAATATGTCCAAGGAATGTACGGTCATCCTAACTGACACTTTTTTTTTAAGTAAACAACTTGACTGATTCGAACCGATTGATCTACATTCACATGCATTGCAGAATAAATTGCAAGTCACCTGTCTTCTTCATACAACCTGTCAATACTTTGTGTTGGGCTCTTTTTAAAGAAGACAGCTTCAAGAATTTTCAAAAGCTCTTTAAATCAACCGTATGAAGAAATAGTTGTTGGTTGGTTGGTTGGTTGGTTGGTTGGATTTTATAACATATCAACCTTTGTAGGTTATTTAACGACGAATCCATTTTTTATGAAAATAGTCCTATTTCAAACAATAAGTACGCAGTTTAAATGTAAGTACAGTTTAATTGTAGAAAACATTTCTATTTCAAGCTACTCAGTTTAGTCACGCAGTTCTAATTCAACTAATTCAGTTTAGTATAAGTACAGATTTTGTTTACACACAGTTAAATGTCAAAACAGTTCTATATTAAACAATTCAGTTTAGTATGAGTACAGTTTCAATGTCAAAAAACAGTTCCATTTCAAATAATTCAGTTTAGCATAAGTATTCAGTTTAAATGTAAGCACACTGTTTATTTTTTAGTCAAACAGTTCTAATTCAAATGATTCAGTTTAGTATAAGTTCAGGTTTTGTTTGCACACAGTTACATGTCAAAACAGTTCTATATTAAATCAGTTTAGTGTAAGTAAAAAACAGTACCATTTCAAACAATTCAGTTTAGAATAAGCCCGCAGTTTAAATGTAAGTACGGTTTTATTGTCAAAAACATTTCTATTTCAAGCTATTCAGTTTAGTCAAACAATTCAGTTTAGCATAAGTATGCTGTTCTATTTAACCCATTGATAGAGCCCTCTCAGGTGCTACCACGCCGGGCTAGATTGAACCTAGGAGCAATGGCAATGAAGGGGTACTCCGCATTCCCCAGAGCCCTAGCATCACTGGAGCCTCACCATCAGATCGTTTAGAGTCGTATCAGGACACTCATTGGTGAACTCTTACCCTTCTGCAGAGGTGCAGTCAGTATATTCTACAGCCTCAGCCGACTGGGCAATGAAGAAATAGACCAGTTCTGAAAGTGTAACCCAATTCTTTAATCGAAAACAGAAAATTTCTTAGAAAGATATTTTCTTAGATTGACACGCTTCATTGACATTAACTGCTTACTTATAAAGCCGCACTCAACAGATTTTTTTCCATTTTTTTTTTACAAAAAATCTAAATTTTAAATTTTTGTACAAATTTAATTCCTTAAAAGTAATCATAAATTTTACCTTAGATTTTAATAGGGTATTAAACAAAGAAAACAAACATAAAAATTTTACTAAGTTTTTAATGATGATTTTAAGATTACTTTTTATGAGAAAGCGTTGGCTCATCAGTTTTAAAGCAGAGGTACGAAATTTTAATTGGTCTGTCAACAAGGTTGTAGAAAAATATAGTAGCTGGTTTAGATGGCCACATAAGGTTTTAAAACCACAAATACCTACCTCTTTAAATTAATCTATCTACAACAAGTGTTCTTAAGGCTTCAACAAAATTAAGATGACAAACTTATAGTCAAGTCACAATTAAAGTCGCCCTTCGCGAGAGATTTGAAGCGAAGGATTAGATGACAATGGTAGGGTTGATCTAGTACCGGATAAAAACCCTCTTTGAAAGTCAAGCAGTGCTGATCCTATTCACTAGTTAAGTGGGTGACCGTTTAGTATATAACTAGCACTGTAGGCAACCTGTATAAATATTACCCCTGTCAAAAATTTCAGAATGAACTCACTTAATAGACTTTCACTCATGGATTTTTTTATTTTGCTGTAAATAAACTAATTACGTAAAAGGCACAAAACATTTTTATAATAGCTGAATATTCCAGCTTTATAAAATATTCTGTTAACAAACTAGATAAAATTATTGAATTAATGGTATATTTTTTCGAGTCTGTCCAATCGAAAATATTATGAGAAAATAATCCTGAAGAAAGAATTATTTATCTTGTAATTTACACTATTAAAATAATTACCTTCAAAAGTCTTGAAATACAAATCGGTTTATAGTTAAAGGAGAATTCTTGAAATATTCAACAAGCGATTGGCTATACTTAGTTGAAAGAAACCATTGTTCTAATAAAAGACCTGTCAACTGAAACAATGAAAGGGTCGTAAAACTCATTCAAGAAGGCAATCCACAGTGGAGAGTCAAAGATTTGGTACATGCAAGATGTTAAAGAAATGGGGTGGTTAAAAAAGGAAATCATACTAGGAGACCATGAAGTGAGTCAAAGCGTGAGAATAGAAAACTCAAAGTCATATGCCTTAAAAATAGTAATCTGTAATATAATAATACTCATAATAGTAATCGGCGTCCATTAGTCTAGAGAGCAGAGTGTTCACCGATGGCTCAGGAGACTAGGGTTCAATCCAAGGTCAAGTCATATCAAAAACTCAAAAATGGTACTTGACGATTCCTTGAATAACACTCAGCATTATAAGGTTGGGATCAAGGGTAAAGTGGAACTATTCAGAGAAAGGGGTAGTGTCCTCTCCAACACCTCGGTGTAGTAGCGAATGAAAAGTGTGCCTTTGAGTCGTCCTCGACAACGGTCGTAAACTTTTTACTTACTTTATAGGTAGAATAATGCAATCATCAGCATCACGAGAAAAAAACAACAACTTACTAAGAAATGTTCATTTCTTTAGAATGTGCCATAGGCTGAAAGGGGTAGACTAATAATGATCTGGATCCCAAGACAAAAGGGTTTGTTGACCGCTTACCCGTCTATTCACACTACTATAACTTCTTTATTGAGGTGCCCGTGGTGTAATGGTTATCGTCGCAGGATATGGACACGGCGACACGAGTTCAAATCCTGGACCTGACTGATTGCATTTCACATAGCACTAATACCCTTGGGAAAGGCATGAATCCAATTATTCTCCCTCCAGCTATGGGTAAATAGTAGGGCAGACTAGGTTCTTCAGCCTTGGTGAGGCAACTAGTCTAGGAGAAGGAAAACTCTGAATTCAAACCTGTTTAACTCCGCTTAAAAAATTGACCTTGTGTCATATCCTGCCCGAGCGGAGGGGTTGGGTAAATATGATAACTTCTTTATTGATAATCAGACAAGCGTCACAAAGACGCATAGCAATCTGTCTGGGTGTTTATTTTTAATGTTACAGTCGCTGAGAAAATACAGTGTGTATCCTCTGAAGAGAGGTATGAACCCCCTTTCTGCCTGGGTATGACACTAAACTGTATCTGATGCCTGAGTCTCCTTCATTAGCATTACTCTCATGTCCTCTCTAACTCAGAGTGGTAGTACCGGTTAGGCACCCCTCAATGGTTTAAATCAGTGGTAAGTAAACTGCCTCCCGCAGGTAGCATGCAGCCAACTGCACTGTTTTGTAGGGCCTGTGGGAGCCTCTAAAAGAATTTTAAAAAATAGAAAATGAATACTTGCACTTGAATTTTTATTTTAAAAGATGTGGCCCTTTGATAATTCCCCACAAAAAAAAAGTTTGCCCACCCCAGAAATAAATGTTTAAAATTTATTCGTATTCGATAGGACAAAGTGCAAAAAAACTTTTTAAGAAGCGATTACACAAAAATAAAGATATAAATGTACAGTTAGCGTAATTCCCTAACATCTATACACACGATAACCCTAAAGAGGGTGATGTACCGTTAACATATATCAATCAGTCAATCAATCAATCAATCTCTAGTTCAATCAATCAAACTATCAATCCAATGCTACTCGAACATATCTTGCAGATTAAATTGATAGAAATTCTGAAATTCTTTGGGTTAAAATGTTTTTGCACATTGAACAATTTGAAACTAGTTTAGAAATTAGATTTCAACATCTAGAGCCTTTTCTTTACTTTTTTTTTTTTTTTTTTTTTTTTTTTTGCTTTGTGTTTTGGGACACTGCAGGTTGAAATTCCTCTAAGTGTTCTAATTCAACAATTCCTGAACCAGGGAATACGAAAAGCTTAGTAAATAACACGAAGTTAAATATATGTTGTTAAATCCTTTTCTAACGTCCTATGTATATCTAGAAGGTTAGCAGAGTTTGCATCAAATTTCAAGAAAATCATTTGATCTGCTGATGCATGTCTGAGCCATTGTTTATTCACTTGACACGCCTTGTGTGATTTTAAACATCCAACCTCATCTGATAATTTGAAACTGGTTTTATATTTAATCGTGGGCTAACCAGATTAAATCACATTTTACCGTCTTTAGAATCTTTTGAACATGACGTTAACATTACAACTGTTATTTGATCCTTACGTTTTTATCGGATTACATTTCCATTATCTCAACATGGATCTTAATAAACGTAAATAAAATTATCTAATCCAACAGAAAAAAAGATTCTTTTTTTATTTTGCTGGATATTTGAGTGTCATTTTTTTAAGGGTTGCAAGGTTTCTTTCAGAAGACTTCTCAATTGGTTATCCTATTTCATATTGTTTTATGTCATGAACTATGAGGCACACAAAACCTGTGAATGTTAATTTCCAATATGTGAAAACCTTTTTCTGAAATCTCAGGAAATTACTTTAACTCCAGGGCTCCCATTAGAGCCTGCGACTCTCTTTGACTTTCAAGGGTAATTTAAAGTTCAAGACATTTTGGGGGCCATTTGTCTTCTTTGAACCCTTTATAGATCCTGATATTCCCCATCTTCACATCAAACTTACTATTATCTTTGTTTCCTGCAGTTACGCCTGTTTGTCTGGCTTGCAATGAGTGAAATTTCTAAATTTTAAAGTTCCAAATTATTTTCTCTCATCTGCCAAGACAATTTCTGGTTTGGGTCTATGCCATTTGTTAGTAAGACCGAACCGAAATCACCAGCATAGATCCTATTGAATTTCTGTTCCCAGTCAAGTATGTCTGTTTTCATATAAATTGTGAATAAAAAATTTTCAATTCCTTTAACTTTAGGATTCTCTTGGATTCTCTTTGCCTCGCAAGGCACATTCTTGACCTTTTGGGGGGTTAATGGGCCTTCTTTCGCCTAGAATATTCTAACTGCTCCCAGTGTGTAAAAAAGTGTACTTATTTCACTAACTGTTTGTATTTAATTGTCATAACCTCCTGGACTCTTCATGCAGTTACCGAGTTAGTTAAGTCATTCATGGTTAGTAAGTTCGATTCTCACTGAGTGACCCATATATTTTGACTTGTGCTAAACTCAGCTAAGCTTGTAACAAAACAATAATCATACTTTCAGGTGATGAAGGTCATCCTAATGTGAAAAGTCTGGATATGAGGAATTGTGAGTTAACATTTCAATAGTTCTTATATATATATATGTATATATATATATATATATATAAGTTGACCGACCGTATTCCAGGGTGGCCTGAAGACTCCCTTTTCAATAGCTGATCCACCAAGGTGTAGGGGAGACCGCAACTCCTATCTCTGGATTGCTCCTCTTAACATTGACCCGTACTTTATAATGACGAATGTTAAGCAAGCGGGTATCAAGTACCCTTTTTAGTTCTTGGTATGACACAACGTGTGATTGAACCCTGGTCTCGCAAACTATAGGCGAACACTCTAACCATTTAGATGGGCTGGTGTATGCATATATATATATATATATATATGTGTGTGTGTGTATGTGTGTGTGTGTGTGTGTGTGTGTGTGTGTGTGTGTGTGTGTGTGTGTATGTGTGTGTGTGTGTGTGTATGTGTGTGTATTTGGGCAGCATTTCCTCGTTAAGAAATATTTGATTAAACTGTATAGATATCTTTCGTCTACGTATTTTCTGTTTTTCTCCTTTCAATCTACCATATGGATGTTTTATATATATATATATATATATATATATATATATATATCGTGTTGTTTCCATATACCCGTTACAGCAACACTGTAATCATACTGATTCGTCAAGACATTATCATTTTAATATATAAGTTTCACAGCTGTTTAGTTTGATTTATTTGTTTAACGGCATATCAACTCCTTATTGTTTATTTAATGTTGAATCTTTTATTGTAATAATAACTATATTTCTTAGGGAAAATTGTATTTTTTAATAATCAGTTGATTGCACACAATTATGATACCAAGTATTCCAATTAAATACAACTAATTTTCAAGCAATTATATGGTTTCAAGTATTCTTTTTAAAACCCATAAATTTTTCAAGCAATTATATCATTTCAAGTATTCTTTTTAAAACCAATAATTCTCAAGCAATTATATCATTTCAAATATTCTTTTGAAAACCTATGAATTTTTAAGCAATTATATCGTTTTAAGTATTCTTTTTAAAACCCATAAATTTTCAAGAAATTATATGGTTTCAAGTATTCTTTTTAAAACCAATAATTCTCAAGCAATTATATCGTTTCAAGTATTCTTTTTAAAACCTATGAATTTTTAAGCAATTATATCGTTTCAAGTATTCTTTTTAAAATCCATAAATTTTCAAGTCACTAATAATAATTCTCGATAAGCAACGATATCTTTAAGTAACTATTAATACAAATATTTTTTGCACAGTTATTTGGTACCAAGTATTCCTATCGAATACAAATATTTTTTAAACAGATTTATTCAACCCATAGATTGGAGCCAAGTGATATTACTTCTCTGATTCTGAGTGGACAAGGGAGTAATGGCAATAAATAGGTATACTGCAGTCCCCAGATCTCCAGAACTATAGCCTTACTTTCAGATGCAGATAAGCTCCATGACTAGAACACCCCTTTTTGCAGGAGGGGGTTACAGTCAGCTTATTCTAAGCCTCGTCGACATGACGGAACATTATTTTAGTCTCGCTAGAGACAAACAGTTTTAATTTTTCTAACTCTACATTGAACGTACATTATTCTTTGAAAGTTTTTAAAACTATTGCCGGATTCCTTTAAACGCTAATTACCTCCTTCTATTTGGTTTAGTTTCTTTGTTTAAAGGCATAACAAGTTTCATGGGTTATCTAATGTCTAAGCCAAAGAGATATTGATCATGAACTTCTCCAGAATGAATATTGTTTACATTGAACAGAGATTACTTTTTCAATATAAAAGAATAGTTTTGTATATTTTGACAGGACAATGTTGAAATTCCAGATAGAAATTCATCAATCGCCAACACAAGGCAACATTTTCGGGACAAAGAAGAGCAGATAATTGTAACTCGCTTTGAAAACTATCGAATTACCGTTGCTGTAAAATATACATTCGACCAAATCAAAGCAAATTCTGTTAATAAACAATTCATTCTAATCCATGATTAGTCTAAAAAGACTATAAATAATCCCTACACCTGTTCTTGCAATCTATGAATCAAAGGAGATTCTACAGGAAAGACGAAAAATAACTTTGAAGGAGTGGTGACTTATATAATTTATTCGTGTTCTCAGTGGGAATAGACAGAAAGAAAAGAAAAATGAAACATTGCTGCTAAGTTAACTAAGTAAATCTCCTTACGCTAATGTTGTGTTTATCTTTACATCAGGGGAATTTGGTAGTCAGGGTGGGGATCAAGTGACAGCAGATCTTCCCAGATCTCCATTACTCTCCTTAATATTCTCGGCAGCTGTGTAACTCCTATTGATAGGATAAAACTAACCACCTGCACAAAAAGAGGCATCCTGAGTATGACACTAAACTTCACTGAACAGTGAAGATCCCGTTCTGGAGATCTGACGCGTGCAGAGTATCTCTTCAAAGCCATTACTTCCAGGCCCACTCTGACATGGAGTACTTGTTCCTGTTAGAGTCACATCTATGAGTCAAATAGATTGGTTAAAATGATTGAAATAAAAGTTGTCAAAATGCCGGGGCGTCCTTATTTAATACCCTGTAAACTTCAATAGACAACAAAGATATACAAAATATTGATTGATTGATTGATTGATTTTAACGGCATGTCAACCATCTGGGGTTATTCTATACCATTAGGTTAAAGAATTGCTATCTTTTTTCGTTTATATTTACATTTAGTGTGTAGTTGTTTCTGAACAGATCTATTTTACTCATAGATGGGACCCTAACAGGTACAACCACTCCAGATCAGAGTGGACCTGGGATTAATAGCAATGAAGGGATACTCCACACTCCTTAAAGCTCCAGATCTGGAGCCTGTCCTGATCTCCCCAGATCTCTAGAATTGGAACTTCACATGTATATGCAGTTTCGTGTCATACCCAGGGCACCCCGGTGGGGAGAGCTTACCTCTCTGCAGAGATAACTGTCTAAGCTGCACCAACAGGGAGAGGCAGTGAAAGAAGCATTCCTGCTGTTGCATAAGTAGTTATGTATACATGTATCATTGTGCATGCATTTAGCGCCCCAACACGCACCTATAAAATGGTTGGTGATACTGCAGTAACCACATCCGTTGCAATGCCCTACCCACAATTCGGAACCTGATACCTACTTAATTTTACGATCCACCGTTGAAATAATATCTGCCCAACCTCCTAAATAAACAGAAATGCCACGGCAAAGAGTTAATGCTTTATATATTTATAACAACATAAAGCTTTTAAATAAAAAAAAATGTTTCTTTTATGGCCGATCTTTCATGAATGCGATCAACCTTGTTCCTGCATTCTGGCAAGTCAGCGGGGGCATACGGTGCTTAATTCATAGAATACCCTATAGCAACTCCCTATTAAACTAAAGTGAATGATTGTGGACGGGAACGAACTTAGCAGTTGGACAAGCAAGCAGTGTCCGAGGGCCGAACGCACTAAGAGACCAAAATAACATACTTCGTTTTTGATGTGACCCGAAATGAATCAAAATGTTACAATTGAAATAGTTTAATACACGAATCCCTGCTGCTCTATGTATACTGCCAGATAGATAAATTCTAACAATGAAATAAATACCTCAACAAATTTTGCGAACTAAAAGCCTACAAAACACATACTGTGCGTCTATGTCTCTGTGTATGTCTGTGTGTTTGCAAATATATATATATATATATATATATATAGCAACCCTTCCACACGAACAGTATGCGACACGAGGTGTATTTTTAACTGGTTTGAATTCATAGTTTTCCTTCTCCTTAATCAATTGCCATACCAAGGTTGAAGAGCCCAGTCATAGCTGAAAGGAGAATAATAGGATTTGTACCTTTTCCAAGGGCATTACTGCTATATGAAGTGTAAACTATCTCGTCCAGGATTTGAACTCGGGTCACCGTGTCCATTTCCTACGACGGTAACCATAACACCACATGCGTCTCTCTCTCTCTCTCTCTCTCTCTCTCTCTATATATATATATATATATATATATATATATATATATATATATATATATATATATTAAAATTGAAATAACTGCAAACAAGTCGCTCCTCCCAACAGTAAGAAGAACAATTTGTTTTTACAATAGGCTAGCTCTATGTCACAAATGCAAGATCTGGTATATAAACCGATGTTACAAAATGGACACCATACTGCATTCCCGTGACTCTGAGTTTCGTGCAAGGGACTCATCAGACAGGTTGATGGTACGGTTACTTGTGGTAAAGTTGGAGGTCAAAGACGCCTATTTGTGCAAAACATTTATTGTTTCCAAGATTTTTTAACTTACATAATGGAAGGAGCCATATTATTATTATTATTACGTATTATTATATATTATAATGTATTATTATTATTATATAACTAATATCAGATATACTAAAATACTAGATGCTCCTGCATTTATGTAGTTGAGCACTTTGTGAAAAATCCTTTTTACAATGGGTTGTTGCTCTGTGCTGGGGGAGGACCAACTTGTATACTATTATATTTCATATTAATATTAATATTAATATTCTTATATTATATTTCATGTTAATATTAATATTCTTATGTTATATTTCATATTATATTTCATATTAATATTAATATTCTTATATTATATTTCATATTAATATTAATATTCTTTCCATAACGGAGAACACTTATAGATCAAACAGATCTGTAATAAAATTATTTGCTTTTGGTGTACTTGAAGCCATATAACTGTGAGCAAATAAGTGATTATTACAAAATAGTAACAGTTACTTAAACTATATGATTGTGTACAAACTATTAGTATTAAGAATAGTTACTTGAAACCATAATTGTTTACTAAGGATTATTATTATTTATTACTTGAAATAATATATTTACTTTAAACAATTTAAGGACCCATCAAATGCAGTTTAGTGTCATACCTAAACACCACTTCGAAGGGATCTACAGGGGGAAAAGTCAGCGGTTTCTTAGCCCTGCTGAGAAGGTGGGGATTTTGTTGGAGTTTCCGTAAAAATAAATAGGAACCATTAGTTTCGAAGGACCCCTTGTAGACTATAGAAATTTTTCATTTTTAAGATTTCTTGTTTTTGTTTTATGAGGAACACTTTAAGTCGTTAATTAAATCTGGCAATTATTTCTCTTTTCAGCTCAACAGAAAATGGAGTTTACATATTCAACCAACAAGCTCGCTCAAACCCCTCAAATATACCTACGCAAAGTGGTAAGTAAAATGTCTTCTATTTGATCTAAAACTATTCTGTGATCTTTTCGAACAAATCGTAAACGATTCTGTATAATTTCTTGGAATATTTGATTCCTGCTCTGGCAAATCTGGCAATTTGGCAGTTTACCAGATGTTCCACAAATTCTACTGATCTTGGATCAAACAAGAATTGAACCTTTTTCACATGGGGTAACTTTTTTCTAATCAGGTTGATTATTAGAGTGCTTTACTCAAGTGGTAGATCACTTATTTTTATACCATCTTTTTTTCAACCACCTTGGCATGTCAGTGATGAATCACTGAGTAAAGCAAATTCGTGTCTTTCATAAATGGCACAACTGTAATTCGATCGTGAATAACCACTTCCCTACCCCGTACCGGGGAGTGCAAAATTGATTGCTTGGTCTTAGGGAGCCGTCCCTACAGTCTGTACCTGCTTTGTGGGATTAGGTTCATTGACCGGCGCCGGCGGTGCCCTAAAAGAGGAATGCCGACGGGGCTAAGAATTTTTGGGATCATAAGTCTCGATCTGTGTTTGGCTCTCCACAATAAAATGGCCTTGTGTTGCATTCTGGCTTAGCAGGAACTCAGATAAATATCATCATAAAAAGCCAAGTCTGAAATTCGATCAATTTATGTGTGTGTATGTGGGTGTCTTTAGATACGCATGTATGGATGTGGGTGTTTTGGAGATGTGGATAAGGGTGTGTGGCGAGTGTTTGCGCATATAATCGTAAACTTTGCCTCGAATTCTTCAAAAGACGACAATAATCTCAACATGACAAAATCTACTCAAAATTTACTATAAATGAGAATACGCCAGTTTTGAAGCCTCATTCTCTGTTTACATTAGTGAGTCGATTCTTTTGAAATTATTTATTTTTGTATAGCAATATGCTTCTTATATCTTGACCAACCTGTTGGTTTTTAAATTTTGGGTTGACTCATTCGTTCTTAAAAACCAAATTGTTTAAAATAACTGTCTATGGTTATTCATTAACAGTTTGGCATTTTGGGATGATTATAGATAAGTGATTATTTCTTTGATAGCGCACATAACGATATTAATCAGTTATTTCAACAAAGCCATTTTCTGTCTTGAAACCGAATATGAATTTCAGATCGCAACTAAGATCTTTCAAACAACTTGATAAGTAAAGTTAGTGACCTTGTCGATGGTGACCTGAAGGCTCCCTTTTCAATAGCTACTACACTAAGGTGTAGGGGAGGGTGCTACTCCATCCCCTGGATTGCTCCACTTTACCCTTGATCTTTACTTTATTATACTGAGTGTTAAGCAAGGCGGCATCAAGTACCACTTTTAAAGTTTTTGGTATGACTCGACCTGGGATTGAACTCGGGTCTCTCGGACCATTCGCAAACACTCTACTCATTAGGCCAATTTAATACAAAAAGGCAGCTTAACTCAAGTGCTTTACTCGGTAGAGCTTAGAATACGCTGACCGTAAGACCCCAGATATCGTGATCATGACATTAGACAGCATCTAGTGAAGAGGTGTACCATAGCCATGATATGTCTATGTGTGAAACGTACATCGAATGTCCATAAAGATAGAACACAGGAATCTTGAAACATGAAAAACACGTAACGACCTCTTTGTTCAGGTACGAAACTTTTTATTACCTTTTGAGTTTAAAGGTTCTTCGACATAAGGAGAGAGAGGCACAATCTTTCTATTCTGGCTTTTTTATCAGCCCCACCCCAACACGTGTGGCACCCGCCACAAATGTCTCCGCGAGCAAGCGAAAACCAACTGTCTTCCCCCGAGGCAGGTCTCATCTCAACTAACTGACTTTATCAAAATATCCCCAAATCCTCCGCGCTCTTCCGGTGCGTGACCTCACCAGCACTCTGTAACCCCGCATCCAATGTGGGCTATTGTGACATCTCTGAGTGACACGTCCGCTCCGCCCGCGCGAACACCTGTGTTAATACAGAGGGGTAAGACTCTCCCAACGAGTGTCCTGTATATGACACTAAACAATCTGATGGTGAGGGTCCAGTAATGCTAGAGCTTTGGGGAATGCAGAGTACATCTTCATTTCCATCGCTCCTAGGTCAACTCTGGCCCGGAGTTGTAGCATCCGATAGAGTCAATGGGTTAAATAGAACTAAACTGTGTAATTATGCTAAAGTGTATTGTTTAGAATAAATTGTTTTTACATTTAAAAGTGTATTTAAATTGCGTATTTATACTGGACTGAATTGTTTGAGACGGAACTGTTTAGACATTTAACTGTGTGAAAACAAAAACTTATACTTATACTAAACTGAATTGTTTAGAACTGTTTTGACATTAAAACTGTGTACTTATACTAAACTGATACCGGCTCGTTGGTCTAGTGTGTCGAGTGTTCGCCAATGTTCCGGAAGACCTGGGTTCAATCCTAGGTCGCGTCATACCAAAGACTCAAAAAACGGTACTTGATGCCTCCTTGCTTAACACCCAACAGTATAAGGTACGTATCAAGGGTAAAGTGGAGGAATCCAGGGAAAGTAGTAGCGCCCTCCCCTACACCTTGATGTAGTAGCTATTGAAAAGGGAGCCTTCTCGTCGCCCTCAACTACGGTCGCCAACTTTACTTACTTACTTTTATAATAAACTGAATTGTTTGAAATAAAACTGTTTATTTGCACAAAAATGGATTTGGCATTAAATAACCAGCAAGGGTTGATGTGCCATAAAACCAAACCAAACTATTAAATAGGAGTAATAACTTGAAACCATATAAGTAAACTCCTTTCCCTGGATTGTTCCACTTTACCCTTGATACGTACCTTATATTGCTTAGTGTTAAGCAAGGAAGTATCAAGTATCATTTTTAAAGTTTGGTTTGGTTTGGTTTTATGGCATATCAACTATTGTCGGTTATTTAATGCCCAATTATTTTTATACATATAAACAGTTCTATTTCAAATTCAGTTTAGCATAAGTATAGTCTTTATAGACAGTCAAATGTAAAAACAGTTCTATTTCGAACAATTCCGTTTAGCATAAGTACTCAGTTTAAATTTCAAACAGTTCTATTTGACCCATAGATATGACCCTATCAGGTGCTACGACTCCAGGCCAGAGTGGGCCTGGGAACAATGTCACTAAAGGGGTACTCTGCATTCCCCAAAGCTCCAGCATTAATGGAGTCTTACCATCAGATTGTTTAGTGCCATATCAAGAATACTCGTTGAGGAAGTTTTACCCCTTTGCAGAGATACGGTCGGGGTATTTTGCAGCCCCAGTAACTGAGCCATTTTTAAATGAAGTAAAATGAATTCAGAATTTACCTTTACCTAGACTGGTTGCGATACAAAGGCTAAAGAGCCCAATCTACCTGATTAATTGATTTTAACGGCATATCAACCAATCTGGGGTTATTTCATATTTAAAGATTAGTTAAGTGCGTACATTTTTGTGTAGTTTCATCAAAGTTTTTGTGTACCGTTATAAATCAAGTATTCCTCCCTAATACAAATAATTTTCAAGCAGATCAACTTGAACCATTTAAGGTATTCTAATAGGTACTAACACTCCAGCTGAGAGTGGGCCTGGGAGTAATGGCAATGAATGGATATTCCATACTTTAAAGAACTCCTGGCCAAGAGCCTCACCACAAAATGCAGTTTAGTGTCATACCCAGAATATCCCTTTTTGGGGGGATGGAGGTCTTGCCCCTCTGCAATGGTACAGTCTGCGTATTCTACACTCCACCGAAAGGGCACCCAAATTTTATCGACTATTATCCCATAGCGGAAGAGAAAAAAAAAGGATTCATGCCTTTCTCTAGGGCATTTTCTAAAAATTAAAAAAAAGCAAACTGCCTCGCTCAGGATTTGAACTTTGCTCATTGGATCCATTTTCCAAGACGATAATCGTTACGCTAAACATGCCTTTGGATATGATATTCTTCATTAATTCTTCAAAACTCTGATTTGCTGTTATTTGGTTTGGTTTGGTTTTATGGCATATCAACCTTTGTAGGTTATTTAACGCCCAATCCATTTTTATGTAAATAATCAGTTCTATTTAAAACAATTTAGTTTAGCATGAGTACACAAATTACCAAAACATTTCTATTTAAAACAATTCAAGCAGTTATATATAACAATTCAGTTCAGTGGAAGTAGAGTTTCAATGTCAAAAAACAGTTCTATTTGAAATTCAGTTTAGCATAAGCACGCAATTTAAATGTAAGTACATTTTAACTGTGAAAAATATTTCTATTTCGAGCTATTCGGTTTAGTCAAGCAGTTTTAATTCAGCTAAGTTTAGTAAAAGTACAGATTTTGTTTACACACCGTTAAATGTCAAAACAGGTCTATGTTAAACAATTCAGTTTAGTGTAAATACAGTTTCAATGTCAAAAAACAGTTCTATTTCAAATAATTCAGTTTAGCATAAGCACGCTGTTTAAATGTAAGTACGATTTAATTGTCAAAAACATTTCTATTTTAAGCAATTCAGTTTAATCAAACAATTCAGTTTAGCATAAGTATGCCGCTAGTTCTATTTAACCCATAGACAGGGCCCTATCAGGTGCTACCTCTCCGGGCCAGAGTGGACCTGGGAGCAATGGCAATGAAGGGGTGCTCCGCATTCCCCACAGCTCAAGCATCACTGGAACCTCACCATTAGATTGTTTAGTGTCATATCAGGACACTCGTTGTTGGGGCGGGGGGTCTTACCCTTCAGCAGATGGTGTATTCTACCGCCCCAGCCCACTGGGCAAATTTGTTGTTGTGTTTTAGTAGCTATGAAGTAGTTCTCGCTGATCATTGGTCGTATGTTAAAACTCACCAGAAAACTCACGTGTGGTCTTGTGCCCCTGCTACGCTTTGTAAATATTTATATTTCATTTAGTTTTCTATTACTAAATACAGTTAAATTATAAACACTCTTGAATAGTTTTCTACTGGTAAAAATCAACATCAGCCCACGCTTGGAGATTATTCTGCTTAATGGAAACTTCCTCGATTTTTATAACTACCGTATGAACTGGTGAAATTAACGACTTTTTAAAACCAACTTAAAACAGGGGGTAAGTCATTACAGGAGATTTGTTTTGGAAACTTGAATATTAACTTGTTTCTCGGCCTAACTTTGCTGTAATTTCGACGCATAGTGCCCCCGCCCCGAACTGTCTATATCAAAACAAAGTTAATATAATAAAGTTTTTACTTTACATTGTTTACTATTTATAACATCTGTGCATATAATATGTAGAAATATTATCAATAGTAAACAAAGTTACGTAAAAATTTCATAATCTTCTAAGTAAACAAGATCATCGTTTATTTACGATATTGCATAGATTTTGATTGCACTCAAGTGGTTATAAATGTTTGAATGTTTTCTCTTTATGTCATTGGATGGTGAACAGATATTTTTATTTGCTAACATAGCCAAAAATTAGGGGTCGTTCATTACACACATTATCTGATAAAAAAGCATCTTTTCGGGGCTAAAAATGAGGGTCGTTCATTACACGAAGTCATTCATTACACGACTATAAAATATATATAATATAAAATATGATGTGATCTTATTTATATAGTCCACGAGGATTTCCCCATATATATATATATATATATATATATATATATATATATATATATATATATATATAAGAGAGGGGTGTATAGTTAGGCAGCAGTCGTTCATTTAAACATGTTTGATCAAATAGTAAAGACACATTTTGTCTGTATAATTTTATTATATATCGAGTTAGGCAGTCCAACTGTTCATCTCTTCAACTGAATTGTTGAATCCTCATGTGTTACGATCAACGGGAGAGTCCATTATATATATATATATATATATAATATATATATATGTGTGTGTGTGTGTGTGTGTGTGTGTGTGTGTGTGTGTGTGTGTGTGTGTGTGTGTGGCAGTCTTTCATTTAAGCCTATTTGATTAAATAATAAAGACACATTTTGTCTATATAATTTTATCAAAACGTTTTTAAGTTTTCTGATAAGTGTCTTGGTTTTAGGTTGGAATTGGTGGATGAATTTACCAAAATTGTCTCGAGCGCTTTCGGACCCTTCGTAGGCTATCATCAGGGGTTGCTTGCATGAGTAAAAAGTTTTTTTTTAAATGAGTTTTTAGGTGTTTAGGTTTTTATAACATAACAAAACTATGCAAACGCAGAGTTGTATAAAACTGATTTGCTGATGAATTCAAAAAACAGAACGCTATCAACGGAAATAGAATAATATCAAGAAATACGGAATATTAAAAAAATCTAAAAGCATTTCAAAATATTACCGCAATTTTCAAAATTAATTCTATTGATTTTAGTTTGTTTGTTTGGGTTTTTTTTTTTTTGCTTTTATATGTAGGGCTCCTAGGATTTGTAGTCGTAGCTTATCAATTTCGTGTGCAATTATTATGGTGTTTTCAACTGGAATCTTTCGAAACTTGGATTTAGGAAGAGAATGGGTTTTAAGATGTAAGGCAAGGGAGCTAGAATCATTAAGGGGTATTGTAAGTCGTCTAGAAAGAGTTGTAGTGGTAAGACCAACATACGCACTATTTTCTTTGGAGACACAGTTTCCTAAGGAACATTTGAACATATATACGACGTTGATCCTATCAAGAAGTTCAGGAGAGGGGCAAGTGTTATAAGAAATAATTAGGTTGGAGGTTTTAAATTTGTTATAATATATGATAAGTGTAACTTTTTGGTAGGGTCGGTAGGGAGAATATTCTTTTGAATAAGGTTTTTTTAATATATCTTCATCAATCTTATAATTACTATGAAATTGGTTTTTTTAATGGGGTTCACAGTAGTTCATCGCTTATGAACACACCCTAACTTCTCCAGCAGTGTTCCGCATGTCTTACTCGTCTAGGATGGATGGTTTTCGAGATGGGAAGTAAGTGGCTGTACAGCTGCTGTTGTGTGGGATGCTGCCTCCAGGACTTGTTCAATATAGCTCGCAGCATTCTTGCGCAATTACCGCCAAGCTTTCTCTCCATACACTCAGTCAGCATCCACGTGGTGCATCCATACAGCAGTATTGACACAACCATAGCTTAGAAAAAGCTGCACCTTATTTTATCTGATAGGTCTGACTTTTATATGACTGGCACACTATCAATGACTATCCATACCTTCGCTAGTCGCGTGTTGATATTTTCGGAAGATGAGACGCTGCTTCGGAGGTTGGCGAAATTGTCCAAAATTTTCAAAGATCTTCCATTTATATATATATATATATATATATTTCCCATTATATATATTTATATATATGTAAAATAAAAAAAAAACAAGAAGGACACGGAACATACTCTTTGAAAGAGAGTAAAAAAGAAAAGGAACCGAAAGAATCAAGGAATCTATCACGAAATAAAAAAACAACCCCTCCATCAAAACAGTGACCACTATATAAACCGAACTACACACTGGAAAAACATTAAAAGTTCTCTGAAGAAAGCCATAGGCAGGAAATGCTGCGTAACAACTAAATTAATAACTTTTAAAAGAATATAAATTCCTCCGTGGACCTATTTATTGTTAAATATTTACTTTTTTCTCTCCTTGGACCAACAAAAAACGAAAAAGATTATATATATATAGGATGGGAGTGCCTGAAACGTAATATCTTCAAAACTGGACTGCGGCGTCAAAGTAAGTGAGTTTGAACACTGATCACGCAATTATATACTCTTCCTGACAAAAGCCCTAGGGAAATGTGTGAACCCGTTTATCCCTCCAGCTATGGGTTAGGTAGACTCACTGCTGTTCATCCACAATGATAGCTTTCGTGTTAAATAACCAATGAAGATTGATATGCCATTAAACAAAGTTTGGTTTGGTTTGGTTTGGTTTGGATTTGGCATTAGATGTAGTCCAGAAGACCTGCCAGAGGCGATGAACGATAGGGAAAAGTGGCGAGAGAGGGTCAGGGATATCCGTGCTACCAGCACGACATGATGATGACATATGATTTGGTTTGGTTAGGTCTTATGGCATATCAACCATTGTGGGTAATTTGATACATATATATTAAATATATGATTTCTAAACACATTTTGAAGATAACATTTGTAAACAAGCTGAGCTCATTTTTTTTTTGCACACAGTTAAATGGTTTCACTAATTTTTATCTAATTTGAAGGATTCTATTTACTATTAATAATTTGTTTGCACACAAGTTAATGCTTTCAAGTATTGCTATGTATCACGAACAAGTCAATTAAACATCAGACATTTATTTATACGAAGTGAAATGATCAAACAGTTCTATTTCGAACAATTCAGTTTAGCATATGTGCAAAAGCAGGACGACCAGGACGAACTTACATACAGCAACTATGTGAAGACACAGGATGTAACCCTGAAGACCTGCCGGAGGCGATGAATGATAGGGAGAAGTGGCGAGAGAGGGTCAGGGATATCCGTGCTAGCGGCGCGACATCATGATGATGATGATGATGATGATAAGTACACAGTTTAAATACCAAACATTTCTATTTGATCCATAGATAGGACGCTGTCAGATGCTACCACTTCTGCCAGAGATGACTTGGGAGCCATGGCAATGAAGGGGTGCCCCACATTCCCCAAAGTTCCAGCATAACTAGAGCCTCACCATCAGATTGTTTAATGTCATATCAGGACACTCGTTGGGAGAGTTTTACCTCTCTGCAGAGATGCTGTCGGTGTAGTCTGCTGTCCCAGCCAACTGCGCCACATTAAACAAAGAAAAAGATATAATATATATATATATATATATATATATATATATATATATATATATAATTACTATCAAACTTTACCACAAAAGCTGTTTTAAATCATTAAAATAGAATGCTCTATGAACAAAAATGCTGGGTTATATCACGATATTGCGTGGGCAAAATAAAATAAAACAGGATAAAAATTACGAATTTCAGTTTCACATTTCCGATCTTCAGGTGATCTTGAATCGAATATTAGAAAAGATCAGTGACAAAATGGGAAAACTTTTTTTCAGAAGCAGCCAATTACTTAACCCAACAGAATTTAAAATCTGAAGGTTTAAATATTATCAATTTTTTGAAAACATAAGATATGATTCAAAGTTTTGAAATACTTAAAATTCAATCTCTCAATTGACATGTTTATTTGTGTCCCTGTCACTTATACTTTAAGCCTTTTGATAAACTTTGATTCTGTAAATTTATCTAAATGGTAGTAGAATAATTTTGTCAGAATTGAGGTTTAATTTCTGGTATTAGTGCTAGTGTTAACTCAATGTGTCGCAAGTCTATTCCAGAGCTAGAAAACGCGATAGAGATCCCTTATTTTGAAAGGTTTTGTAAAATTCTGTTGGACACACAGAAAAAGATTAATCGCAAATTACTCTCAGAGAAACCGATACGCAACACATAATGGAATTTTATGGTTCTGTTTGCGTGAAAAACGATTCGACACTATTCATTTCCTCGTGCAGTTTTTTCCATTAAAGTTTTTCACTTTATCCCTCGAAGAATCAGATTTGCGCGTAATTTCACATAAAATCTATGAAGACGTCTCTTTATTGATAAAAAGTAAACGCTCTAAACTTAGCACAAAATTCGCAAAAAAAGAACGTATCTCATTTTCAAGTTTGGATTGCTTTTGCAATCTGCTTTTGCTCAGCTTATCAAGGATTAAAAAATAATTCCCACCGGAACAAATATTTCTGGCCTCATTCAGTCATTGATTGATATGAATATACTAGTTTAATTATACCATCAAGAAACAACTACTATATTTAATATCTGGGTGCGAAAAATGTTTTTAACATTAAAAAAAACATTAAATTAACAGAAATTCAACTTGAAATAAGAGAAAATTCTATTTCGAATACGTCGTCAGAAGAGTCCAATACATAGAGATTAGCAAATGTTTTATCGGCACCATTTTTTTATTTATGATAAAATAATATTCCGATATTTCTATGTCACCACCATAATCAACAACATAGAGTTAGGTAAATTACCCATCATGGACTCTTCTAGTGACATCGAATAGTGTTGCCCTCACTTTAACGCACGTTCACATGCATGCATCTTGATAGATAGATAGATACTATCTCTGTCCCATACTAATACATTTAAAATTCATACACTAAATGTAACAAATATTATGGAACAAAGATGCTATTTGATATTAAACAGTACTTAACCATATTAAATGTAAATAATATATGACCAGTATTTAGCAAAAATTATATGTAGATATCAAACGACCACTTCTTAGCCATATCATATGTAGATTGCAAGATTGTCATTATTAAAATAAAGAACGTAGGGTCAATTCTATCGAGTTCAGGAAAATTTTTGATACTTAAAGAACGATATTTTATCGTTTATTTACTAATTGTTGCCTTGTTTACACCAAGCGTGTCTTACTGATACTGACTGGGTTTGATTGGAGATATCAGATACACAGGAAAACCTTAAATAAATATCTTGAATATCTTTTTATTATTTTTTTTTTAATTATTTTCCAAACTTGAAGGGGTAATATCAACTTTTTTTTAATTCACTTCTTTTAGATGCAATGAAGTGAATTCTTGCTTTGCGGCTTGACACCTTGCAATGCACCACAGAAAGAAAGAAAGAAAGAAAGAAAGAAAGAAAGAAAGAAAGAAAAAAAAAAGAAAAGAAATGCTTCTAAGAATGGGGAGAATCATCTGTCTCTCGTGACGATTATAAAGAGATTGGATTATCGACACAGGGGGTGAAAGGAACAGTAAGACATAGAGAGTATTTGTCGCTGCCTCCCACCAGACACGACTTGACACAGGGTCAAAAGCCCGAAGGCCGATTAAAGTTGGGATAAGGGGGAGGGAAGGTCGGGAACGAGTCGAGACTCGAACCCTGCTGGTCTGTGCTGCTCATCGGCTCACTTGGTGCAATGTGAGCCTGATGAGGCAAGCAGTTTCACGAACCCAAATGTGGGTCCGGGCACGTATGCCGGGTTATGGCTTGAACTAGACACCAAGGTCTAGTGCCATACATAGGTTCCTGAGCCGAAGAGCGGCTCCTGAGAGCATCCGAAGATCTCTGAGAGCAGGCTCCTGAGAGCTTCGTAAAACGAACATAGAGGGTAATAAATCTCATTTGAAAAGGATTATCCGCTAGGTCTCTTAGTTTAGATTCTTTCCAAACAAATTCGAAAAATTTGGTCGAAATCAAAGCGAAAATGGAGAAGTGTTATCACTACGAACGAGTGGACATGCGGTGAATTCATTGGCCTAATGAGTTGAGTGTTCGTCAATAGTCCGGGAGAGCGGGTTTCAATCCCAGGTCGAGTCATACCAAAGAGTCAAAAAATGGTATTTTATACCACCTTGCTTAGCACTCATCATTATAAGGTACGTATCAAGGATAAAGTAGAGCAATCCAAGGAATGGAGTAGCGCCCTCCCCTACGCCACGGTGTTGTAGCTTATTGAAAAGGGAGCCTTCGGATCATCCTCGACTAAGGTCACCAACTTTACTTACTTATATACACATTATAAAAGTGAGACAAGTGTGGCTCTTTTAGTTATTCGGTTATTGTTCAATATGAGTGATTTATGTTGAAGCTTTGAGTTAAGTGCATTGACAAAGAAGGAAATCATGTTGAAAATGAAATATATATGTTGTGTAAAAAAATGTTTATTTCTGGAGGAGGAGAAGGAAGGGTTATGATCAGGCTAATGATTTGGTGATGTGCCGATGTAGATATTATGGTGGGGTACTTGGTGTAATGGTTACCGTCGGCGGAAATAAACACATTGACTCGAGTTCAAATCCTGGACGATGCTGTTTACATTCCTCATAGCGTTTATATCCAAGGGAATTCAACTATTTTCCCTTCAGTTCTGTGTAAACAGTAGGGCAGACTGGACTCTTTAATTTTGGTATGGCAACCGGTCTAGGAGAAGGAAAACTCAATATTCAATCCTGTTAAACTCCGCTTCAACACTGACCTTGTATCACATGCCGCTCGTGCGGAGGGGTTGGGTAAGTACATATATTTAGATTGGTTTGCTGATTGTGTTTTGTTTTTCATAGCTTATCAGCCTTTATCGGTTATTTAATCACAAATTCTGTATATAAGTAAAATTGGCGATTGTAGTCGAGGGCGACCCGAAGGCTCACTTTTCATTACCCACTACACTGAGTTGTAGGGGGGAGGCCTCTACTCCTTTCCCTGGATTTCTCCTCTTTAATTTGACCCGTACCTCATAATGCTGAGTTTTAAGCAAGGAGACATCAAGTACCACAATTTTAAGTATTTGGTATGACTCGATCTGGGATTAAAGCTAGGTCTCCCAGGCAATTGGCGAACACTCTACCCACATAGATATGGTATATATATATATATATATATAATATTCAAGTGAATAGTTTGTCAGTAACTTTATTTTTAAACGGGTTGTTAGTCTTTGCAGACTGTTAAATGGCTTCAAGTATTCCTGTCTAACTCTGATAATTCTATTCGATATTAATCATTTGTTTACACACAGATGAATGGTTTCAAGTATTCCTATCCAACAATAATAATTCTATTTATCAAGTATGCCTATGAAATATAGATAATTTTCACGCTGCAGTCTGGTTTCAAATAAATAGTAATAATATCCCGAGATAAATAGTAAAACCTTGGTAAATAATTAAACAGTTCTATCTGACCCGTAGATGGGACCATAACAAACAACATCACTACATGACGGAATGGACCTGGGAGTAATGTCACTGAAGGGGTACTCTCAATTCCCAAAAGCCCTAGATCTAGAGGCTCATCATCAGATGCAGTTTGGTGTCGTATCTAGGACACTAATTGGGGTGGGAGGAGTCCTGACAGGACGTATATTTAAGACGATTGTTTATTTCACTCAGTATCTATATATGTAAATACACTATGTATATGTTAATACGTCTGCAGCATTTGCATGGAATTTTTAAGAGTGCTTGCACACACACACACACACACACACACACATATATATATATATATATATACAGTATATAGAAAGAGAGAGAGAAAAACTCTGAATATATGTGTGTGGAGGGGTGTATATATGCGTGTGTGGAATAGAGAGGGACCTGCATCCATACTTTGCATACCTAAAAAGAAAGAAAGAAAGAATAGGTTAGAAACAGTAAAATATACATTGTATACTTATATATATATATATATATATATATATATATATATATATATATATATATATATATATGATAGAAATATGTAAAAGGTTGAATAAATCAAACTCAAAATCGATTTTGAGGGGTGATATTTGTTCTTTTATTTCTAAGAACTTTTTATAAAGTTTCCAAAACTTCTTAGAAATAAAAGAATGAAATATCTCGCCTCTAAATCGGCTTTAAGTGTTTGATTTATCCAACCTTCTACATATTTCTATCATATAAATATAAATACATATATATTGCCTTGGCTTTCCGCGAAACCAAAATGTAACACAAAGTCAGTTTAGTGTTGGGGATTCTCTGCAGATAACAAAATGAAGGGTGCATCAGACTCCAGTCAATAAACCCGGCTCTTACTCATTTTTGACGAGGAAGCAAATGCGACCAGGGGAAAGATCTTTTGGAATTAAGCTCATAATTCTATTTACAATATATATATATATATATATATATATATATATATATATATATATATATATATATATATATATATAAATTCAATATTGCATGTATCTATTTGAATGATATATTATGTAAACTCCAATGTAAACATTGATACTCAGTCGATGAGATCTCATAATTGATAAACATGTTTTATTTTCTCAAAAATAACTTTTGACCAACAGGAAAACTAAACCGAGACAAGATTCACAAAAATATAAAAAAGTAAATTTGGCGACAGAAGTCGAGAGTGGCCCGATGGCTTCCTTTTCAATGTGTAGGGAAGGGCGCTACTCCTTTCCCAGGATTTCTCCACTTTACCCTTAATTCGTACCTTATAATTCAGAGTTTTAAGCAAGGAGGCATCAAGTACCATTTTTAAAGTCTTTGGTATGACTCGACCTGGGATTGAACCCAGATCTTCCGGTCTATTGGCGAACACGCTAACCATTATGCCAATGTCCGGTTAAAAAAATATAAATGTTTAATTTTCGTGACTTTCTCATCTTCGTATGAGAGGACCTTTAAAAATCTTTAGATTATCGTTATAATAGCTGTCCATAATGATATCGATGCTTCGATTGTGGAAGGAATGTATGATTATCTCTGTTTTAACGAGAATTTGGATTACTAGAAATATTACTCAAACCCCACAAAATTCGGTTACATACGAAATACAGTATCGTCCACTAATCAGTACACTCCCAACAAAATAACAATATTTTATTATTTCTAGTGGAATATTATAAAAACGAATAAAGCTAAAAACAAAAAAAGTAAAATAAAGTTGGTGAGCTTAGTCGAGAGTGACCCAAAGGTTTCGTTTTCAATAACTACCACACTGGGTGTAGGAGAGGGCGCTACTTAATTCTCTGGATTGCTCCACTTTACCCTTACCTTATAAAGCCGTGTCAAGTAAGGCGGCATCAAGTACCATTTTTTGAGTCTTTGATATGACTTGACCTGGGATTGAACCCCGGCCTCCCGGACCATTGGCGAACAATCTACTCATTAGACCAATGGCCCGAAATAACAAGGCATCATTTATTATCAAACTCTACAACAAAGTGGTGTAATTTTCTTTTTTTTTTTTTTCTCCTTTTTTTTTCAATTGGTATTTTTAAATAACATCTGCTCTAAATCGTAAAATGAAAAATACATTGAAACTAAAATATCTTTTAATCAGGAAAGTTTTGTTTTTATCTTATAAAAAAGAAAAACTTTTTTAATGTTATCTTTTATATCATTTGATTTTTTGAATTTTCTAAAAACAATAATGTTTTATATGTAAAGATATTCCCTCCGCCCGAGCAACACCGGGTAGCCCTTCTAGTTTACAATAAAATAACTGGTAAAACTGACAAAAAATAGATTCATTTTCTATAACTTACGGTTAGCTCACGATGGAAGCAATGGTCCTCGCTAGATTGCCGAAATTAAGCAGTGATGAGCCAGTTCAATACTTAGATGGGTGACCATTTAAGCAACAGCTGGTACTGTAAGCAACCCGAGACCTGAGTGTCATATCTAAGCAAGGCTCAGTAGGTAACAAGTCAGTGCCCCTTTTATGATCATCTCAAGCTGAGAACACTGGTTCCTGCGAAATCACCGAAGTTAAGCAATGATGCGCTTGTATATTACTCACAAGAGTGACCACTTAAACAACAGCAGGTATTGGAAGCAACCTTTGTGTCGTATCTAAGCAAAGCCTTGTAAATAACTGTTTTTGGTTTCATATCTAATTTCCAAGACAAGCGGAACACCTGGTAGAAAAAATACCTTTAGATATCGTTTGGCTCTTGAAAAAGATGTCCAATCCAAATTGTCTCCCTTTATCTTAATAACTCTCACTTAGAGGAGTCTGTAATCAGAAGCAATTTGGCTCATTAACATTTACAATCAATAGTTCCCTATTCTTTCCTGAGTTTGCATTTATGCCTCATAGACTGTTTGTTTGTTTTTAATCAGCAAACAAAACCTAGAAAAAGGGCCAATTGAGATTCCGAAACATGTAAACATTAAAGACGATCAAATTCTTTGTTTTTTTTTTCTTTTGGCTGAATGCCTTGTTGAGATGTTCGTTGGCTCGAATTGTGGACTTGATAATTCTCACGATTCTCAATATTGCATGCTATTGTACATACTGTGTATTTATCAACAATTAAATGGTTTTACTTTCCTATCATATCTTTTGGTCCATCTCACCCAACCTTTTTTTTCGATTAGACTTTTGTTAACTACTAATATTACAAAGAAAATCAGCCATATCAATCTCAAGAATAAAATGTTTTGCCACTACGATAATTTCTACGATTCTTGTATCTCAGATTATGTAACTACTAATGGTACTCGTGGAAATCCCACAGAAAACAAGCTTGGTTGGCTGGTTGGTTGGTTGGTTTTACGGCATATCAATCCTTCTTAAGTTATTTTATATCGAAGTTAGTCTTTTTTTTTTTTTTTTTTTTTTTTTTGCGAACAAGTAAATAATAGTCCTTAAGAAATAGTGATAACTTCAAGTGACTATTTTAATACTAATAATGTGCGCACAGTTGCATGGTTTCAAACGTTGCTATCAAATACTAATCCTTTTCAAACATCTATTTGACCCTTAGATGGGAGTATAATGTGAACTACCTCTCCGAGTCAGAGCAGCTGTGGCCCCATCTGAAAATGGCAATGAGAGAGTGGCTCTTCAAAGCACCAGAACTGGAGCCTCACCACTGGATGCAGTTTAGATCTTTGTTGGATAATTTAATGCCAGATTTAGTGCAAGTAACTAATGATAATAATCATTCGCAAAGAATTATAACTTTAAGTGACTGTGCTTAGTATAAATCATCATCATCATCATCATGTCGCACTATCAGCACGGATATCCCTGACCCTCTCTCGCCACTCCTCCCTATCGTCCATTGCCTCCGGCAGGTCCACAGGGCTACATCCCGTATCAGCACAGAGCTGCTGTATGTGGGTTCGAGCTGGTCGTCCTGTCTTTGCTCGTCCATGTGAAGGGGGCCACAGAAGTACATTATTTATGAGCTCGTCCCTACTTCTCCAGCAGTGTCCCACATGTCTGGTTCGTCTAATTTTGATAGTTTTCGTGATAGGTGGTAGGTGTCCGTACAGCTGCTGCTTTGTGGGGTGCTGCCTCTCGGACTTGTTCAATATTGCTCGCAAAATTCTTGTGTAGTTGCCGTCAAGCTTTTTCTCCATACGTTTAGTTAGCGTCTATGTAGTGCATCCGTATAGGAGTATTGACATGACCGCTATTAGTCATTAGAATAAATAATGTTCTCAAAGTTATATCGATTCAAATACTCCTTTCCCATACTAATAATTTTCAAATAGATTTATTTGTCTCTTAGATTAGACCATAACAAGTTATAACACACTGGGTCAAAGTGTACTTGGGAGTAATGGCAATGAAGGGTGACTCCAAACGCCACAGATCACCAGAACTGAAGCCTTAACACCGAGTGTAGTTTATCCTAAAGTTCTTGTTTGGTTATTCAATACCAAAGTCATTATTTGGAGGAGGGAAACAATTATAACTTCACAACTGAATGCAATTTAGCATAATACTCAGGACCCCACAATAGGTGCGTCAATAATAAAATATAAACGTTTCATAAATAAGTACACCTCTACCAATTTTTAAGAATTAAAACCTTAATCGAAAATGTCTGAATTATATAATTTCTCGTGAAATATCAAACAAAATGAATATTATTAGGTAATGTTTATTGCCAAATTTCACAACTGCGTAAACAAAAATATCAATATATAGTAGTCCAAATATAAATTCACTAGGATAGATAGATAGATAGATAGATAGACTGTGTTGCAATGTTTGTTTGTTTTTTGTTTGTTTGGTTTTTTTTGTTTTGTTTTGTTTTTGGGGGTTTCTTTTTTTGTTTTTGTTTTTTTTCGGTAAGCGGTATTGCAATTTGTTTTGATAAGAGAGTTTCAATGATGTAACAAGAAAATCTGCTATAATGAGAAAATATTTAAATGAAAAAATACACTGATATAGTAGAACGCGATATTATGTCAATAAACGTAAAAATGCTATCTCGCTGCATTTCTAAAATGATATCACCTCATATAAATTTAAGTGTATCAGTGAATTTACCTCTTCAAGCTTTGGCAGAGAATCATTTTCACCTTTTCTTCATTCGGCCTTTTGCTTGGTTTTATATTCCTTCAGGGTGTATTGAACATAAACTCAATATATATATATACTGGTACAATGCAATTCCAAAATGATTTTGGATAAACTAGATAAAAAATAACCGCCTGACTGTTAGAATATCCATACTTCACTAATATTTTAGAAAAAGCGAAAGAGCCTAATATAAAGCAGTTAGCAGACCATTGAGAGTCAGTTTAATTCTTTGTCTTATATATTTCTGGTTTAGCTTCTTTTTTTAATAGCATATGAACCTTCGCAGGTTATTTAATACCGAAACCATCCTTATAAACAAATAGTAGTGGTAATATTTAACCTATAGCTGGAGGTATAAGGAAGTTTCTTCTCTTCTCGAGAGTATTAGTCCAAAAGTGAATATAATCGCGTAATTATAGTTCGAACTCGGTTACAACGATTCAGACTGAACGTTAGCCATTGCTTCACGGAGAACGCCCCGCCCTATATTTCTTGCTTAGTGGCAAACTAAGCAATACATACTCTACAATAACAGCATTTCAGATATGTGGTTGGTTGAGCCTGACTATTACTTTAAATAAGAATGGTCTACCTGTGTGCTTAGCGCATCGGTTATGGTGATAGGAAATGGAATCGGTGACTTGGGTTCATATCCTGGATAAAGCTGTTTGCTTTTCACTTCGTGTTATTTGTCAACAGTCCGGGAGACCGAGGTTCAGTCCCAGGTCGAGTCATACCAAAGAGTCAAAAAATGGTATTTGTTTCCGCCTTGCTTAACACTCAGCATTATAAGGTACGGATCAAAGATAAAGTGGAGCAATCCAAGGAATGGAGTAGCGCCCTCCCCTACACCTCGGTGTTTTAGCTATTGAAAAGGGAGCCTTCGGGTCACCCTCGACTAAAGTCGCCAACTTTTCTTTAATTCTCCATGCCCACCACCCTAGCTATGGATAAATAGAAGTGTTGTATAATCACGATGATCTAAAAAACAACAGTAATACAATACATACACAAATACAAAACACAGGCAGACTCTGTAAAATACAGCTTGGCTGACAATATGGGACGAGATTAAAATCCCTCGGTGCAGTCACAAACTGATGCACCGGAAGAGGGTGACCTGTGAACAGCATGACAGTTATTTCCGCTCGACAATGATCAAACATGCCATTCTAAAGACGGCGGAAGTTGCATATTCCGTTGGCCAGTTATGGGAGGAGATTACGTGGGCGAGGAAGCGTGTCCATATCTCCGCGTGGGAGTTTGATGGTAATATAAGGCCGACAATTTGAATGGAAGACAGTGAAATTCCGCTGTTCACGCAAGCTTGTTCCGTCGTTACCCCGTGTGCGTTTTCTCGGCCATCGTCTAACTTACACCGAAGGGCCTAGGCCTCATAGACGAACGATTCTAATATCTCTCCTGATTGCTCCTACTTCACACAAGCGTTCGTCGAGAAAATAGATATATTTTTTTATATATATTACGTGTTGTCGTTTGTTTGGCCAATAGCGCGAGAGGAGCTCGAACTCGCTTACTAAAAATTCGAAGTCCTGCGCTTTAACAATTACACCACAGTGAAACGTAACATGTTGTTTCAAGTACGAACAGTTTATAAATTTCCTTACTTCTGGGTTCATGGCGACACGAGGAGAGAGACACAATTCTTACTATACTGACCCCCCACCAACGCGCAGCGCATCTTGTGATGTTTAAGATCTCTGTCGGTGGAGATCCGAAATACCAAACAACATCTTTCAAGGGTCAAAATTAAACTCTCAACGGTCGAATACCTAACTCTCGCCTCAATGGTCCAATCTCAACTTACTCATTTTCAAAATCCTCAAATTCTCAGGACCATCTCTTCTGGGCGTGCCGTCATCCACACTCCAATCCCATTTTCAGTCTGGGGGTTTATTATGACAATGGTGATTGTCATATCTTTTGCACGTTAGCATAAAAGTGTACCAAATGACTATGCACTTGAGATTCGAATAGTTCAAAGCCTTACCAAACTGAATGATAAAATATTATTAACGAAAAGTGATTAACATAAAAAAAAAATTATCCCTTAATTATATAACAGAAGGACAGAAAGGATTCCCAAGACTCGAAAAATAAAACGCAAACAACTATGCTCAGGATTTATACTCCGGTCGCTGGTCGCATTTCCCAAGAAATCCTACAGTGAATAAAATCAAAGAAGGAAATTAAACTAAGAAAATAAAATGTCAATAAAATGTTTTAGAGTTTTTTCACGGCTGTTAATTCGTGTAGCAAAAACATAACATCTGTGCAGCTATGTAACAGAGATTAGGTTTATCCTTTTTCCCTTATAGACGTCTTCTTCTCTGTCCAGCCTTCGCTTCTCACCGCCATCTTGTTCTTACAACCCCAATGTTGTACTATCTCTCCTTCCTTGTTCGATGTTCTTTAGGGAGATGAACAACAAGACCACATCTTCTTCTGTATTTACTTCATATATATTATTGACTCCATTCGCAAATCAGTAACGCGGGGCCAGAGATGGAAAATTACGTCCTTTCACTTCAACTGGTCTTGGCTAACGAATTTAAAGTTGAAATCTAACATCTTGAATTTTAGTCACCTGATTTTAGTCACCTGACTTCCAGTGAAAGCCATGCTTTCAACTGCGCTTAAATACGTTGATTTATAAACCTGCGATATTTTGTCAATAAAAGTAAAAATATCATCAAGCTTCTTTTTTTAAAGATTATCATCTCATAGAAATTTAAACGTATCAGTGAATTTACTTCTGTCAATTAAACTGAGTTGACTCACGGTATCTTTACAGTCGTTTAACGGTAATTCGAATTCTACATTTCATGTCAAATAAAAGATTCAGTCAATCTATTATTTAGCAAGTGTAACGTACACTAAATCTTGCGTAGGAAAGTATGTAAAAGTATGTATAATGGCATTAATATATCAACATTGCTGACTCTTATAAACTAGTGTTTATTTACTCCGACTTGCTTAGTCTAGCGTTAGACAGGCCTTGAGTTGCTTATCATATTTACCCAACCCCTCCGTTCAGGCAGGATATGACACAAGGTCAATTTTTTAAGCGGAGTTTAACAGGTTTGAATTCAGAGTTTTCCTTCTCCTAGACTAGTTGCCTCACCAAGGCTGAAGAACCTAGTCTGACCGACTATTTACCCATAGCTGAAGGGAGAATAATTAGATTCATACCTTTCCCAAGGGTATTAGTGCTATGTGAAATGCAATCAGTCCAGGATTTGAACTCGTGTCGTCGTGTCCAATTCCTACGACGATAACCATTACACCACGGACACCTTGAGTTGCTTATAGTCCTTGTTTTTAATAAGCAGTCACCCCTATGAATTTTGAACAGACTAATCACTGCTTAACTTTGATAAGACAGGCGATAAGATACGAGAAAAATATTATGTCAGTTGGAATTTAAATTAACGTGTATGGTCTTCCCCACTTAGGGGCACAGGCAACACAGTCTTTCTGACCCCTTTTCTTTTTACGCTTCGTAGATATTTGGAAGTATTTAACAGGTGAACAAAAAAAAAATGGCCTGAATAGACGCTGGTACAAATAACAGGATGTTGTCGAAGCAAAACGAAACTTTTTCTATTTTGTTGCTGTTGATGCTTTTTGATTACAATAAAATGTATCTCTGAGTAGCTTTATATATATATATATATATAAAGCTACTTTATATATATATATATAAAGCTGCTTTATATATATATATATATATATATATATATATATATAAAGCTACTCACAGCGTAATGGTGGTTGTCGCAGGAAATGGACCCGAGTTCAAATCAGAGACACGGTTGTTTGCATTTCACATAGATATAATACTATTGGGAAAGGTATGAATCCAAACGTTTTCTTTCCAGCTCTAGATAAATAGCAGGGCAGACTGAATTATTTGACCTTGGTATGGCAACCAGTCAAGGAGAAGGAAAACTCTGAATTCAAACCTTTTAAAATCCGCTTAAAAATTGATCTTGTGACTCAACCTGTTCGTACGGAGGGGTTGATATATATATATACATATTGTCATCCACAGACTGTTTCGTTGTATCACAACTCTTCAGTGTGGCTAGACACGCAGGACACTTGAAGCTGGGATTGAGACCCACAAAACTTTACATTACCGCTCAGCCAACCAGCGAACCACGTAAGCTCGGAAATTATAAGGCATGTGGTGTAATGGTTATCGTCGTAGGAAATGGACACGGCAACACGAGTTCAAAACCTGGACGAGACTGATTTCATTTCTCATAGCCCTAATCCCCCTGGGAAAGGTATGAATCCAATCAATCTCCCTCCAGCTATGGGTAAAGAGTAGGGCACACTGATTTCTTCCGCTTTGGTGAGGCAACTAGTCTAGAAGAAGGAAAACTCTGAATTCAAACCTGTTAAACCCCGCTTAAAAATTGACCTTGTGTCATATCCTGCCCGATCGGGGGGGGTGAATATGTATAAAGCATTATGTTGTAGATTTCGTTTGTTTACATTTTTGCCTAACCGGATACCAGAGAGCGCAATTCATTCGAATAGTTTTGTATTATACGAGTGGCAGCCGTAAATTCCTTCACCAGAGTGTTCAACCCCGGTGGGAGTGCGTAATATATATATATATATATATATATATATATATATATATATAAGTTTTGTGTATAAATTTCATAAGAGAGCCATTAAAAAAACAATTTCATTAAAGAAAAAATGAGGAACATTTTTTTGCGATCACTAAAAGGATAACAAAAACATAAACAACTTTACATATATGATAACGGGCTTCATTTCCATGTAACATCACTCAGGTTCTATTGAGTGTATTTGTATACATCATCATCAAGTCACGTTGCTGGCACGGATTTCCCTGACTCTCTCTCTCTCTCTCTCTCCCCATCCGTCCCTATCATCCATCGCTCCTGACAGGTCTTCCAGACTACATCCTGTGTCTCTACAGGACTGCTGTAGGGAAATTCTTGTTAGTTGGTCAACACTGGCACGTCCATGTGAAGAGATCCATCGGAGACTATCACTTATGAGTTTGTCCTTGCTTCTACAGCAGAGTCCTGCATGTCTTGTTCTTTTTATTTGGATGGTTTTAAGATGGGAGGTAAGTGGCCGTACAGGTGTTGTTTCGTGGGGGTGTTGCTTCCAAGAATTGTTCAAAATAGCTCGTAGCATTTTTGTGCAGTCCTCGTCTAATTTTTTCTCTAATATATTTTGTATACAAAAGTCTGAAACAAAAGACATCAATCAGAGTTAGGGGTTGCCCGTTTGTTTGTTTTGGGGTTATTTTTTTTATTGTTCTTTGCATATTTATACACTATCTTGAAAAGGGAGTCGCAGCGAATCGTGGGTACAACAGCTAGTATTATATAATCTTCAAACATTTTGATAAACCTTGCAGTGTAAGGACTGTTTATTTTACCCAATATTTGTAATAAAATTTTTACTCTTATACTTTTATTTTCTTTTTTAAAACATAAATAAATAAATGAATTAGATGGCATTAAATGACGCCAGAGTTCATCTTGCCCGGGGCACCAGGAAAATTACGACCAGTCATGGGTATAAATTTTATTTCTTTATGTTCTCAAACTGTAATGCTAACGAAGGAAATTAAAACTAAGCGACTGGAAATTATGCTTCAATTGACTGTCCATGTTTTTTTTTTAATCCTTTCAATTTATCAACGCATAAAATCAGAGCGTCTCATTCTCACTGTCGACCAGATTTTTAACATGGTGTCGTCAATGATCGTTTCTTTTGATTGATCTTGTCTGTTTGGCTGTTGGTTGGGTTTTATGGCATATCAACCTTTATAGGTTATTAAAAGCCAAATCCATTTTTATACAAATAGACAGTACTATTTCAAATCACTAAGTTTAGCATGAATTTAATTGTCAAAAACATTTCTATTTCAAGCTATTCAGTTTATTCCAACAGTTCTAATTCAGCTAATTCAGTTTAGTATAAGTATATATTTTGTTTACACACGATTAAATGTCAAAACAGTTCTATATTAAACAATTCAGGGTAGTGTAGTACAGTTTCAATGTCAAAAACAGTTCTATTTTAAAGAATTCAGTTTAGCACGAGCACGCCTTTTAAATGTAATTACGGTTTAATTGTCAAAACATTTCTATTCCAAGCTATTCAGTTTAGTCAAACAGTTCTAATTCAAACAATTCAGTTTAGCATGAGTACGTAGTTAGTTCTATTTAACCCATAGATAGGGCCCTATCAGGTGCGATCACTCCGGATCAGAGTGGACCAGGGATAGTAATGAAGTGGTGCTCCGCATCCCCCTAAACCTCAGCATTATTGAAACATTATTGGATTGTTTAGTGTCATATCCAGGACTCTCATTGAGAGGTTCTTATCCCCTGAAGAGGTGCAGTCTGTGTATTCTACAGCCCCAGCCGACTGGGCAAGCCGGTTTAGTTTGCTTTTTAATTACTATATAGTGGCGATATGCAGTTTTTGTACTAATTCTGTATGTATGTATGTATGTATGTATGTGTTTGGAGCATTTTAAGCTCGTTTGCACTCGCTGACCCAAGTTTCTTTTATGAATTCAATGCGTTTCGGCGAAAAATTTATTGAGCAAAGTTCACAAGGATCTTAGAGGACCAACAAGTTCATTAAAAAACATTAAGTGCCAAAGCTTTGGCTTTTAATGGTTTTCAGCGTCACTTATTTTTCAGGGCAAATTTTATAACTTGTGTCCATTGCCCAGTCGGTTGGAGCTGTAGAATACACAGACTGCACCTCTGCAGAGGGGTAAGACCACGCCCCTAAAAAGTGAACCGTATATGACACTAAATAATCTTATGGTGAGGTTCCAGTAATGCTGGAGCTTTGGGGAATGCAGAGCACCACTTCATTACCATCGCTCCCAGGTCCACTCTGGCCCGGAATGATAGCACCTGATAGGGCCCTATCTTTGGGTTAAATAGAACAAACGGCATACTTATGCTAAACTGGATTGTTTTACTAAACTGAATAGCTTGAAATAGAAATATTTTGACAATTAAACCGTACTTACATTTAACCTGCGTGCTTATGCTAAACTGAATTATTTGAAATGGAACTGTGTTTTGACATTGAAACTGTATTTACACTAAACTGAATTATTTAATATAGTATTGTTTTGACATTTAACTGTGTGTAAACAAAATCTGTACTTGTACTAAACAGAATTAGCTGAATTAGAACTGCTTGATAAAACTGAATAGCTTGAAATAGAAATGCTTTTCACAATTAAACTGTAATTACATTTAAACTGCGAACTTATGCTACACTGAATTATTTGAAATAGAACTATTTTCATAAAAATGGATTTGGCGTTAAATAACCTGCATAAAACCCAACCAACCAACTAACCAACCAACCAATTTTTCTGCTAACCTTGAATTACAAAAGTCACCAAAACTTTCATAAAGAAAACGAATGATAGATTTAATATCCCGCCTGAGATTCGCTCGAGAGGGTGGGTTTTAAGATTATAAGATTGAACAATGTTTTGTGAGGATTGCTGTAGTTTTCAAAGTGAACAGTAACGCCTCCTTGAAGACAGAGGAAATATCTAAAAGGATAGAATTCTAATCCCTTTATTTATTTCATATTTATCTAGTCTGATACGAGCAAGGATTTTATCCCACTACAGAGCAACTGACGAAATTAATCCCCTATGTCTTAATAAGAAGAATCTTCATTTGGTCAGGCATTTAAAAAATAAATAAATGGGTTTAGACTATATATGTTTGAGAATGGGCTTTCGTCTGACATTTGTATCCCTTAACACTATCAGGTCAAAAGTTTCATATGTATTCAGACCTTGTTTACATTTGTGGGGATGTTTGCGATTTAATTTAAGATCCATTGTAACACTAGAGCTCCTCTAGCCATTAACCCAAAGCTGACCTTTGACTTTTTAATATACAGGGTGATTTTCAGGGATATTTTCTGGAAATAAAGTGCGTCTTATAAACCATCAAATATAGTAAAAGTGAAAAAGTTGGCGTCCGTAGTCGAGGGTGACGCGAAGGCTCCCTTTTCGATAGCTACTACACCAAGGTGTAGGAGAGGGCGCTACTTCTTTCCCTGGATTCCTCCACTTTACCCTCGATCCGTACTTTATAATGCTGAGTGTTAATAAAGAATGCATCAAGTACCATTTTTTGAGTCTTTGGTATGACTCGACCTGGGATTGAACCGCGGTCTACCGGGCCATTGGCGAACACTCTAACCATGCCAATGTCCGGGATCAAATATAGTAATAAAACATTACATTGATAAACATGATATTTTATTTTATTTTTCAGCTGTAATCTTCCAAATATGTATCCAGAACCGATACAAACTGAACAAGAAATATCGGAATTGGCTTTCGAAAAACGAAGCCGAATGTGCACCGCCGGAAGTGCACAAACAGGCAAAAGTAAGTAACTAAATATCATTGATAATTTTGACTTCAAATATGTTTCTTAGCTTTGCGTAACGGTTATCGCAGTAAGAAATGGAATCAGTGATTTGATTACAAATCCCTAATGAGGCTGTTTGTATTTCACTTCCTTGAGATAAAGCATAAATACTCTGTACTTCCATTAATTAGAGCAAATTATCGCAAATCGCCACTTCTAAGACAGCGAGGAACAGAACGCATCGTAAACAGTTTTACTTTTGAATACAGCTCTTGGTGAGACTCAAACTTATGCCTCGCGGAAGCTTGGTTCGATGCACCAGCATAACTCCGTTATGAGAGCAAAGGATAATGGAAATAAGACAATCTTAGCATAAGCAAAGGTAAAGCTGTGTGAAAGACTGGAAGTTTGTCTATGCAGCAGGTCTCCCCACTTCACGACAGCGATGTTGTCCATAGAAAGTTGCACTACGATATGGTGCTTATGAAACTGGAAGAGTTGTCAGAATTACGTTATACACAACTTCGGATTGACTTTGGGACTTAAGTTCTTTCCTCTCTTCTAGACTGGTCACTCTACTACAGCTAGAGAGTCCAGTTTAACCTAAGATTTAACTCATTGCTTGGAGGTGGACAAAAGGTAGTGCTATTTGATGATAATATTTCAAAATCTAGCGAGTAATTTTTTTAAAATAGGAACCAAAAGCAATCTGGGGGCTGTCAATCTAAGATCACGAAATTTAAACAACAATGATCCATTCTGCTGTCGAATTAAATTGGTGAGCATATATTTAATATCATGGAGAATAAAGTTGATTAACAAAGTTCAAACTCTTAACTGCGACACTTAGCATTTACTTTACAATAACACCCTTGGGAAAGGCATTAATCCACTTCTCCCTCAGCTATGGTTAAATAACGGGACAGATTAAGTCCTTTATCTCAGAAAATGCAATCTATCTGGGGCGTTTGATGGTTGGTCAGCTGAGAGATTGTTGTTAATGTAACAATTATTTGGGAGAGGAATGGACACTGCCATATAAACTCCATTGTTTTATATCAGTTTATATGGCGTAATATTTAAATCAGAGAGAATAAAATTGATAAACCTAGATCAAACTCTAAACAGGGATATTTTGCATTCCTTTTGCAGTAATGCCCGTGGGAAAGGCATGAAACCACTTTTTCCTCAGCTATGAATAAATAACAGAGCAGATCGAGCTCTTTATCCCTGTAAAAGAAATCTGTCTTGGGCATTTGATAACAGATCAAGGATTGTTCCTTGCTACTGGTACAATGTAACACAATAAAACCTGCATCATTTAAATAGCGGCTATTGTAAGCAAAGTGGGCTTTTAATAAATTAAGGTAAAACCAAAACACGGGATCATTTTACACACAGATATATCAGGTAATCGAAATCATAACCCTATTGATTACTTTCGTTAAATGAGTCTATTTCTTCATAAGACAACCAGTCAAAAAGAAGGATACTTCTGAATTCAAACCAGCTGTGCTCTGCTTAAAAACATTGACCCTGAGTGGTATTCTACCCGTGGTTCAGAATCTGGGTAAAAACATACTTTGGTTAAATGAAACAATCTCAGAAAATAGTATACAAACTTTTCCTGATTTCTAGTGAGAAAGATATTATCGTTTGCAAACTGGATTTAGCCATATAGGTTCTTTTAAGAACCAGTGTTTTCTATCAAACTGGCCACAAATAATTTATCATATAACTTGAAAGAAGAAATTTTCAGTGCAATAACTATTTAAATCCGGTTTGCTACAAAGTTCCTGTGTTTATAAAAAGGAAAAAAATTAAGAAAAAATTTGTCAGTTTGTAATTTATGTGAAAAAGATTCTGGAAGAGAAAAAGTGTACACAAATAATACGAGTAAGTTATGTAAATATTAACGTTTCTCTTGGTAATGTACGTTAATCATTACCAGTACACTCACTAAAAGCCAAATAATTCTAGGTAGTCATAAGTAAGTTCAATTTCAGTTGGATGTCCCATACAAAATCTCACTACGATGTGGCGTTTTTGCTTGGTTACGATTACATACAGATAGGTATCGCCATTTTTTGAGAAATAGTTAATTTTATTCGAAAACAAAAATATCCATTATTTCTTGTGGTATATGATGCAATTAAAACGGATATTATAGGGTAATATCTATAACCAAACTCTACAGCACTGAAATTCGGCAGCAAAAAACAAAAGTGCAAATATTGGAATCAAAAGCAACCTGTCATTGTAAGATCACGGAATTTAAATGGCGATGATCCTACTCAGTACAGAGATAGGTGACTATATATTCATCATCGTGAAGAATAAAGTTAAGAAACAAAGTTCAAACTCTAAACTGGGACATTTTGCATTAGTCTTGAAATAATACCCTTGGGGAAAGGCATCAATCCTTTTCTTCTTCACCAAAAATTAAATAACGGGACAAATGGACTCCTTTTTCCCCGTAAAAGTAATCTATTTTGGGCATTTAATAATTGGTCAGTTGAAAGATTGTTGTTAGTAGCTGGTACGATGTAACAATTATTTTGGACAGAAGGTGGGCTCTGTCTCATTGTAATCGAAACCCTTCTCAAACCAAGAATAAAATTGCATAAATATATATGTGATGTACTTATTTCTAGTTATAAAGGTTTCATACTGTAGAGTTTGGCTATAAATAATATCTAAAAATACCTGTTTTAATTGCATAATATTCTACTAGAAATAATAAATTCAGGTATTTTGGTTTTGAAAAAATCAACTTTTTATCTAACAACTCGATAGTAGTGTCCTTGGTTTTGAGCGATTCTTCATGCAACCAAAATGGCAATTTTAGTTACACACACACACACACACACACACATATATATATATATATATATATATATATATATATATTACATGGTGTTGTTTGTGACCCTGGGTTTCATACTTTATGAATTCATCAGACATCTGCCAGATAAATGCGTAAAGCATGAAACCCAGAGTCACAGACACCATCATGTAATATATATATATATATATATATATATATATATATAGTGTCCTAAATATATAACAGCTCTGTCATGAATATTGAGCACTATTTAATAATAACGCAAAATTTGGTCCACAATTAACTCACTAATTGACCTAGTGATAACCGTAAACCATTACAATACTATGTATATATATATATTAAGATAATTAGGTCAGCAAATATATTCATGTATTCTCTGTGTTTGCGTGAGTATGCACATACGTATAAATTTATGTACACTTAGATATACATACACTCACACCCATATATTTTCAAGTGCGTTGGGTGGATTTGATATATCTGAAAATATATTTCTCCTATATATATATATATACATATATATATCATCATGGTCATCAAGTTGACCTGCTTGAACGGATTTCCCTGATTCTCTCTCTCTCTCTATCTATCTATCTATCCTTCTGTCTATCCCTATTATTCCTCGCTCCCAACTGGTCTTCCAGACTACGTCCTGTGTCCGCACAGAGTTGCTGTGGGTAACTTTTTGTTGGTCGGCCAACAGTGGCACGTCCATGTTAAGGGGTCCATTGGAGAACATCCCTTGCGAGTTGGTCCTTGCTTTTCTAGCAGTGTCTCACATGTTTTGTTAATCTTATTTGGATGGTTTTATAGATGGGAGGTAAGTGGCTATACAACTGTTGTTTCGTGGGGTACTCCTTCCAGGATTTATTCAATATACCTCGTATCATTCTCGTGCAGTTCATGCCTAGCTTTTTTTTTCTAACGTTTTGTCGGCTTCCATGTGGTGGATCTATATATATATATATATATATATAAAGAAAAATTGTTAACAAGATAATCCAAATAGAAGGAGAGATTTATTGAGACGCAAAGTCGACACTATAGCGTTTCAGTTCGAATGAACCATCGTCAGGACTATGAGGGATGATATTAGCAATGTTAAACATCCATCGTTGATTTAACATCACTAATACCATCCCTCATAGTCCTAACGATGGTTCATTAAAACTGAAACGCTATAGTGTCGACTTTGCTCCTCAATAAATCTCTCCTTCTACTTGGATTACCTTGTTATCAATTTTTCTTTATATATTGTCGGACTACGCTGCATTATTTACTTCATATATATATATATATATATATATATATTGACACAACCACTGCTTGGAAGAAATCCCATTTTACTTTATTGGATGGATGAAAGTTATCGATCCAACTAAGAGTGGGTGATATTTTTAAAGATAACGTTGTTTTAAGAAAGAGAAGATTCAATTTGCTAAGTGTGTTGAACAGAGGGATGAATATGTTGTATAGTATTGTCAACAAGAAGAATTGTTTATAAATGCATATTTTGTTTCAAGAAAATTAAGTTATGATTCCGTTCATCTAAAAAAAAGACTATCAGCATGACCTTTTATACTTACCGCTGTGCCCAGAACTGTTTCTTTGCCTGACCCAGTCGGATGGGGCCACAGAATACACCGACAGCATCTCTGCAGAAGGATAAGATTCCTCCAATAGCTATCCTGTATGTGACACTAAACAATCTGATGGTGAGACTCCAGTAATTGAGTATTTGAGAATGTGGAGTACCTCTTTATTGCCATTAATTCCAGGTCCACTCTGGCCTGATAGGGTCCTATTTATGGGTCAAATAGAACTGTTTGACATTTAAACTGTACTTATGCTAAACTGAATTGTTTGAAATTGAACTGTTTAGTATAAAAATGGATTTGGCATTGAATAAACTACAACGGTTGATATGCCATAAAAGCAAACCCAACCCAACCCAGCCCCCTTTTTTTTTGCCGGAGATTCAGTGTTTTCACTTCATGGACTGTCTTTTTTAACTCAGATGTGTCATGCCAAATCCATGTTCAGCCCATTTACAAACATTTTTTGATAAAATATGCTTCTCCATATATATCAAACATTTTTCTGTTTGTATTTCTCAGCTACCAAATGTTTGATACTAGTTTAGTCTGGGGCACTCTGTTTGATTTACCAAAGTTTTGAATAGCCTCAAAACAAACATTTTTGAGAGAGTAGAGAAATTTTTATTACAAACCAATTCCAAACAATATAGAGTTTACATTTATGGGAAATAAAACCCGGAAAAAAATAAATTAGCTTTTTTTTTTAATTTCCCTTATTTATTAAATGACTTCGTATATTAAAATAATCCAGTTGCTTTATCTATGTTACCATAGTAATAAATATGGCTCATCGTAGCAAGATTTTTATCGGCGTATTAAGGTTAAATGCATTAATTAAAAGAATAGAATAAATTCTAATCCAATTTTCAATTTACTAATCCTCCTGATTTACTTTCGTGCTCACCCCAATCATTTTCATATAGCAGGGGGAGTTAACAACTACATACAAACTATTGCCTACCAAAATTTGATCATTTTTTACTTGCAATTGATATTCTATAAATACTTTGATTTTGATTTTTTGATTTTTTTTTTCCAGGAAGCTGCCGAGGCGGAAAATCACGACAATGCCGCCGAACAAAAACGGCAACATGGGAAGACAGTACGATATGGAGAAATCGTCCAGGTTTTTAGACGCGTTTTAAACATTTTTCAGAAAATTCTTCATTTATCATAAGATTTTCAGTAATTCCTCGCTAGACTTTAATAGTTTCAAAAGTTTTAAACGTTTTTCACCAAGTTTTTATATTTTTCTCAAAATTTTACTCATTATTCATAAAATTCTTACACATTGTTAACAAGATTTTTAGACATTTTTCTCAAAAGTTTTAGACATTTTTCACAAGATTGAGCATAAATATATAAATAAATTATATATGTGACAGCAGAAGGCTTCAGATTCTTACCAACATATTTTTAAAACAGAAAGAATATTTTTTTCTCACGAAACAGAACCATATCGAAAGATTTTTTTGTCAAGCAATGCGTATCCAGTATTTTGAAAGTTCAATATTTACGATATTATTGATTGTTTAAAACTAACTACAGTCATTCATATCTTTTCAGTGTTTTCAATTATGAAACAGAATATTCAAACATCTTGAAATATTTTAATAATAACAGCTTGAATGTCATTACAACCATACTAAAATGAAGACAAGATTTGATCAACTGATCTGAGCTGATATTTAAAACTATGAATATATTTAAAATGCTTTTACATATGACTCTTTTGGGGAATAAACCTAACCGATTTTCTATCTAAAAATATATAAGCTTTTTCTATAGCCAATGAACTATTTCTGGGATCTATATCAAAATTCAAAAAGAATTTGTTCTTCTGCCTTCTGTAGATGGCCTAATAGTTTGATATGTTGCTTCCAAATTCGTTATGCATACTTAATAGATACAGGAGGTTTTAATGTAAAAAAAATTGGTCTTCGTAGAAGGGACCTCTCATTGCGACTAGTTCTCTATAAATAACAATAAGCAAACCAAAAATATGAAAACGTTGCAATCCAAAAACAAGTGCTCGACTGATATATATATATATATATATATATATATAGTCATCAACAGACAGACTGTTTCGTTATATCACAACTCTTCAGAGTAGCTAGATACGCAGGACGCTTCAAGCTGAGATAGAAACCTGTGTAACTTTAAGCGAGACTTGATATCTTACCGCTCAACCATTTCGGCGAACTGCATCAGCTCGGGGAAATTAATGCATTTTGTATTAGTTTTTGTTTGTTTACATTTGACACAGTCGGATACCGGAGTGTTCAATTCATTAGAAGAGATTTGCATTACGTAGGTGGCAGCCGTTAATTCCCTTGCCAGTGTGCTCAACGCCCGGGAGGAGAGCATATATACTGTCATCCACAGACAAACAGTTTCGTTGTATCACAAATCTTCAGTGTGGCTAGACACGCCGGACGCCTCAAGCTGGGATCGAAACCTGCATACGATAGACTTAGTATCTTACCGCTCAACCATCAGGCGACCTACGACAGCTCAGAAATTATAACGCATTATGTATTGGCTTTCGTTTGTTTACATTTTGCGTTACTGGATACAGGAGTGCTCAATTCGTTACAAGAGCTTTGCATTACGCGGGTGGCAACTGTTAATTCCTTCTCAGAGTGCTAAATTCCCGGGAGAAGAACATATATATTGTCATCCACAGACACACTGTTTCGTTGTATCCCAACACTTCAGAGTGGCTCGACACGCAGGACGCTCATATATTCATACAGTTGTATTCTTAGTAACGGACTTTTAATGCTATAGCTTAGTGATAAATAATACCTAATAATATCCGTTTTGATTGCATAAGGTTCCACAAGGTATAAGAAATCCTGGTTTACAAGAAAATTAACCTTATATTTTCAAAATTGATAGGTGATCTATTTATTTATGGATTATATTGTATGTATATATTATTCTTGGTATTTTTTCTTTAGCTTTATTTTTAAAATAAGGAGTGGTGTATTGGGGTATATTTTGAAACGTAACCTCAACAACCATTTTTAAAAGAAATTTGGTAGGGGGATAGTAATTTATGGCCAATACGATTTTATTGAAAACCTCATTATATTTGTATATATGAGTATATACAAAACTTAACAAAAGGACACATCAGAGCGAGATTTTTGCTAGTGCAATAGATTTAAAATGCAATAAGAAAATAAAGCAGTTTCCAGTTCAATTTCTAAATGAATTTATGCGGTCTGTATCGTGCTGAGCCTTGATTTTTAGTTAAATAAATTCTGGCCATTGAAAACGATAGCCATGAAACGCTATTTTTTTTTACTCCTTCCTAAATTGATTGGTTTAATTTGGTTTGGTTTTACAGTACATTAACCATTGTTAGTCTTTAATGCCAAATTCATTTTATACATAAACAGTTCTATTTCAAACAATTCAGTTTAGTATTAGTATTATTTTTTGTTTACCCACAGATGTCAAAACAGTTCTATTTTAAGCAATTCAGTTTAGCATAAGTACACAGTTTAGTTCTATTTGGCCCATAGATAGGACCATATCAGGTGCTACCTCTCCCAGCCAGAGTAGAACAAGGAGCGATGGCAATGAAGGGGTACTCCGCATTCCACAAAGCTCCAGATTGTTTAGTGTCATAACCCGGACATTCATTGGGGGGGAGTCTTACCCCTTCTGCAAAGAAGCAGTCGGTGTATTCTACGCCTCCCCCCCGTGCTGACTGAGCAATTCCTAAATTGAAGTATCAGTATCATACAAAGAATATAACGACTACATTCCCCTTCAGATGAGTAAAACATCTTCCAAAAAGGGTTTCTTAAGTATGGCATTAAATCGCAGTTCAAAAGTTTGGTTCAGATCCACTCTGACCCGGAGTGGTAGTACCTGTTAGGTTCCATCTAAGGGTCAAATAGATCTGTTTGAAGATTATTTGTATTACAAAGAAATACTTGATACTATATAATTGTGCCTAAATTATTTGAACTAAGAGTTGTTACTTGAATCTACAATTGGTTACAAATGTTTGTAATCATTAGTTATATGAAACCATATAATTGTTTCCAAAAAGACCGATTTCGGCATTAAATAACCATAAAGGCCATAAAACTAACCAAACCAAACCAAACCAAACCAAACCTTCATTACTCCCTAGTTCAATCAAACTCGGAGTGGTAGTATTTGTTAGGATACCACCTATGGGTCAAACAGATTTGTTTGTTTCCTGTTTAAAATCATTGTGATGATACATTTTATACCGTATATGATTAGACTATAATTGACTTCGGTATAAAATAACCCCATAAGGATTGAAATACCGTAAAACTAACCTTATCAAAGGAATAAATACCTGGGCGGTACCCCTCGTTAGATATTCGGGACCTTTTCTGAAGTGGACCAGAGATGAACTTAAACAAAAGGACCAAAGAACAAGAAAACTTATGATCACGCATAAGGCATTACATCCCTGAGACGACGTTGACAGATTATATGTACCAAGAAAAGAGGGAGGAAGAGGACTTGCCAGCATCGAAGACAGCATTGACACATCGATACAACGATTCAAAGTCTACATAGGAAAACATCAAGGAGGACTGTTTACAGCCATCAGAAACGATACTAACAACACGATGGACAACAGAATGACAATAACTAGGAAGCAAAAATGGGAAGAAAAACAACTCTACAAGCGTTTTAAACTACTAATAAACATCTCACACGACAAAACCTGGACATGGCTAAGAAAAGGAAACAGAATCTCTCCTAATGGCAGCACAAAACAATGCCGAAAGAAACAATCATATCAAAGCAAGAATAGATAAGACGCAACAAAATAGCAAATGTTGGCTATGTGGTGACAGAGACGAAACCATCAATCAAATAATAAGCGAATGAAGCAAATTAGCGCGGAAGAAATATAAGACTAGACACGACTGGGTGGGCAAGGTGATCCACTGGGAGATGTGCAAGAAATTTAAATTTGACCATACCAACAAATGGTACATGTACAACCCAGCACCTGTCCTAGAAAACAACACACATAAACTCCTATGGGACTTTGACATACACACAAATCACCTAATCTCGGCCAGAAGACCAGACCTACTAATAATCAACAAAAAAAAAGAGAAGTTGCAAAATTGTCGACGTTGCTGTTCCAGCTGACCACAGAATAAAACTGAAAGAAAGTGAAAAGAAGGATAAGTACCTCGACCTTGCTAGGGAATTGAAAAAAATATGGAACATGCTGGTGACAATTATACTAATTGTAATTGGTGCTTTTGGAACAGTAACTAAAGGATTACTGAAGGGACTGGAGAACTTGGAAGTTGGCGGACGAGTGGAGACCATTCAAAGTACTACATTATTGAGAACGGCCAGAATACTGAGAAGAGTCCTGGAGACCTGAGGAGACTTGGTGTCACTCAAACTCCAGTGAAAGACCATCAGGTAACGCTGATGTGAAAAACTCTACTGAGTAAACAATAATAATAATAATAATAATTGCGCGTTCGACACAGTCACCAAAGTATTGGTACAGGGACTAGAGGACTTGGAAATAATAGGATGAGTGGAGACTGTCCAAACTACAGTAAAGTTGAGATCAGTTAGAATACTGAGAAGAGTCCTGGAGACCTGAGGAGACTTGCTGTCACTCAAACTTCAGTGAAAGACTATTATCTAACGCTAATGTGAAAAACTCTCAATGAGTAAATAATAATAATAATAATAATAATAATAATAATAATAATGAGAGAGTCCATAGGTTTTTATGACGTAATAGAAACTATGTAAGTAAAAGATTAATGTAAATTCAAGTTTTTTTTTCTTATTTTCCCTTGTGAATTTTAGTTCCTTTTATTTGTTTCAGTTGAAGCACATGTTCTCTGGAAAATACATTCACACGTGTACAACTCAGACGAGCCAACGTGACAAAAACAACATGATGGTAAGTAATCAAAGCAATTTTAATTACGCTAGCACAAGCAGCAAATACCTTAGAAGAATATTACGTAGAATACACTGACAGTCATGCCATTATTTTGACGTTTCCTATGTTAGCAAAATTTCATTTTTTTTTTTCGCCAAATTTTAATTTCATTGATTTTATAATTAACTAAAAGAATTAAAAAGTGACAATAATCACGAAAGCTGCCATGGTATAGGTATAGTGTTGTTGGGTATCACCCACCTTTTTCCACACAATGAACTAGTCCATCTGCCATATATAGCAGTAGCTACTAATACCAGTGCAGACTAGAAGGTGAAGAGCAGCTTCTTATAGGAATAGTATTATCACCTAACTTGCTACCGTAATAACGGAAGCCAATACTGTCGTTGGACTATATCTTTATTCTGTATTCACTAATCCTATGTTCTTGTCTACTAATAGTCTCTCTATTGTATATACTTTTTCCTGAGAATATATCTCTATTTCCTCTCATATCGCGGTTTGTCCTTTATTTAATATTACAAGCGGTCACTAACCAGAACGCAACAAGTGTTAAGGTTATCGTCGTAGGAAATGAACTTAGCGTGGCAAGTTCTAATTCTGGATTTTAAACTATGTGCTAATTCTCTTGACAAACATATGAATCCATTTTTCTCTTCACAAATATGGATTATATAGTAAGACAGACTGGGCTCACAAGCCTTGGTACGGCAATTGGTATTGGAGAAGCTGTTCTCTGCTATTAAAACAAATGAACTTCGTTTGGTTTTTACCCATAACGGAGGGGTTAAGTAAATGCAAACAGTAATGAAACTGACATTTTTTGATAAAATACAAATATCATAAACACACACACACACACGCAAGTAAAAAAGATCGATTAAAATGCATGGTTAAATCACTGAACGTAATAATAGTAACTATCAATCATGTCAGTTTTAAACTAAACCAAATGAAATAAAGAGTACCTGATCTGGTCAAGTGATTTAAGTATACGTGTGATTACATGAATTCAAACCACCTTTACTCCGCTTAAAAATTAATTTTGTATCACATCCTGTCCATGGCGGAATAGTTGGCCAAATATATATATATATATATATATATATATATATATTGTGGATGCAGAAACAAAATTAGAAATATTCTAGTATAATAAACGACTCTATTATAAAACAAGATTAATTTTAATTTTAGAAATAAACAATAAAATAAGAAGATAAACACAAAATAGTAAATTTATTCAATATGGCCACCTTTTTTTCAATTATTGTATCAACACGTTTTCGAAACGATTTGTACGCCTTCAAAATAAATTCTTCGGGCATTTTATTCCATTCTTCTTCAATAGCATTCTTAAGCAAACAAATACCTGGATGGGAAGTTGCATTAGTTTTGTTTTCTGAAATACCCCATATAGCGTAATCAAGGGGGTTACGATCTGGGCTTAAATCTTGTTTAATTGTTGTCCTCACAGTTTTCTCATGGACTTTCAATTCATTAGCGTACTTTCTTATTGACGTTGTGAGTTCCTTATTAACCGCCGTAGCGAGAACAGTGAAAAAGCCTTCTTTTCGTTTTTTGTTCAATACTTCAATCCCCCCGTTTCCTTAAAAAGCTCTTTTTTTTTTGTCCAAACAATTTTCTTTACTGTATATAGAGTCGACAAAGAAATTTGGTTTGGTTTCGGCGTTAAACAAATCATAGATTCTTTGTCATTTCTTTTCTTGCTCACGCATATTTAACTGGATTCTAATTTTTAAAAAGTGCTTGAAATTTTCAAAAAATTGACGAATCAAACTAAAAAAAACACGTTTTAAAAATCATTCCATATTTTGCATCCGCACCCTATAAATATAGAGTGCAGATGCACCCTATATTTATAGGGTACATATATATATATATATATATATATAATCTTTTTCTCACTTGTTTGTTACCAATTCACTTTCTTTGTCTAATAGGCTAATGATGAAATTTGGCTGGTGAATTTCATCAAAGAGAATTATTTTTTGTCTCAACTCACCAGTCATCTTTCACTCTTTTTGTAATGAATGTATTAGATGAATATTTGGATGTAGGAAGGTCAATTTTATTTTATTCGACATAAAGCTAAAAGTCACACGCTTTAGACAATTTAATTATTGGAAATGCATTTTCTTTATTATTCTTATTCGTGTAATTTTTCTTTCTTTCAACATCGTTTTTATATTTTTTTTTTTTAGATTTCTCTCCATGAATTCAATGCAAAAAATGCACAATTTAAAATCTTGCCAAGGTACAAAGTCAAGTCCGAAGGAGAAGTGGTAAGTTGCTCGAAAAAGGAAGTTTTATGTCACTGTTTTATACATGAAAACATACAAAAAATTCTCGACACGTCCAAGAATCAAATGACTAAATAGAACATATATATATATAGAGAGAGAGAGATAGAGAGAGAGAGAGGGAGAGATTGTTGTTGGTCCAATGATAGAAAAGTAAATATTTTAAATGAAAGTTGTGCAAATAATTTCAAATTTGGTATTTAGGTTTTCATTGATGTACATTTTTTTAAGTAGTGGATTGTACAGTGTTTCTGTACCTCATTCGCAAGTGTTCGCCGGATTTTCTAGTCATGGTAATTCAATTCACAATAGGTTTTCATTATTTCTTATAATTGTGCTTTACACGTGTTATAGACACACACAATACATACATATATATATATATATATAGATAGATAGATAGATAGATAGATAGATAGATAGATATAAAACTTTGGCACCATAACTGTTCTTCTACTGGAATTAGAGTTTTCAGTGTGAATGCCAACAGTACAGTTCCTAATTTCGGGAAGAATGAATTGCGTCATGGTGCTGCTTTCTCCACAGACAATGCGCAAATAAATTTAGTTTACTGTACCGTAGACAAAACATTAAAAAAAATATTCGCGAAATTAATAATTTCAAATGGCGTCAATTTACCTCTCTCTCTCTCTCTCTCTCTCTCTCTCTCTCTCTCTCTCTCTCTCTCTCTCTCCCTCGCATTCTTTCTTTCTCTAACTCTCTTTCTTTCTTGCACTCTCTCTCTCTCTCTCTCTATATATATATATATATAATTATATATGTATATACAATATATATATATACAATATATATATGCATGTATATATATATATATATATATATATATATACATTATATATATATATATATATATATATATATATATATATATATATATATACAAGTATAATATTCTCTCCCCAAATACATTTATTCCTTTTCTTTTTGTTTATTTCCCACATTTGGGTTTAAAAGTTTGTTTGCCATTAGATAAAAATGGGGTGAAGAGGCAAGAGAAGTTAAAAATTAATACATCTTGATACAGATATTGAACGTCATTTGTCAACCAGACAGGAAATACACACACACACACACACACACACACACACATATATATATATATATAATGAAATCCTATTGAGAAAAACTCATTGAATCTTTTTGACCTTCTTGTTAAAAAAAAGAAAGAAACATGTTTCGATTAACCCTTTACTCTTTATATTTAATTGTAAATACTCGTTGCCAGCACAGCAGTAATCGGAGGTGTCCTCGTGGCTTAATGGTTAAACCGCTAGACTACAAAATCGTAGTAAGCGAGTTCGATCTCAAGTTTACTTTCAGAGTAATACCCTTGAGAAAAGTATAAACACCTTTATCCTCCCAGCTATGGC